>CM059572.1:36763549-37399003 GCA_030386875.1 Morinoia aosen
AGACCGTGCGGGGATTTCTGCAGGTTGAACGCCGTTACTTTACCTGATCGATACCCTATTCCTTACCTTCACGATTTCAGTGCAAATTTAGAGGGAGCACAAATTTTCTCTAAGATAGACCTGCAGTCCGCCTTTCATCAAATTCCCTTGGATGAGTCTGCGATTCCTAAGACCGCGGTAATCACTCCGTTTGGTCTCTTTGAATTCCTAAAAATGCCTTACGGCTTGAGGAACGCTCCTCAGACGTTCCAAAGGCACATGGCTGAAATTTTCTCTGATCTCACTTTCGCCTATGTCTATCTAGACGACATCCTTGTGGCGTCCACAACCCCAGAGTTGCACAAAGACCATCTTAGGGTCGTTTTTCAAAGATTGTCCGACAATGGACTCCTCGTAAATCCTGCAAAATGTGAGCTCGGAAAGCCATCACTGATTTACTTAGGTCATGAAATCTCTAGCCTAGGTCTAAAACCTTTGCCTTCCAAAGTAGAAGTGATCAAAAACTTTCCTCTTCCACAGACCCAGAAGGAACTAAGAAGGTTCCTAGGTTCTGTTAACTTCTACCATCGTTTCATACGCGACTGTGCTCAAACTTTAGCGCCCTTGTCTGACCTCCTCGAACCGAAACGAAAAGGAAAATCTATTGAGGTAAAATGGACAGACGCAGCACGGGGAGCGTTCGAAGAGATAAAACATAAGTTAGCAACCGCGACTGAACTATCCTACCCTATTGCTAATGCTGATTTCAGCCTCGTTGTTGACGCATCCAGTACCGCCGTAGGTGCTGTGTTGCAACAACAAGTGGGTACTAATATCTCTCCTCTTGCCTTCTTTTCCAAAAAGCTGTCGCCCACTGAGCGTGGTTATAGCGCGTTCGGTAGGGAACTTCTTGCTATCTACCTATCTGTGAGACACTTTCGCTATGCTCTAGAGGCGAGGGAGTTTGTGATCTACACTGATCACAAACCTTTGACCTCAGCGATCAAAATGCCTTCTGAAAGACATTCCCCTAGGGAAGCTCGACACTTGTCGTTTATAAGTCAGTTTACCACTGACATTCGTTACATTAAGGGACTAGACAATACCGTAGCCGATTGTCTCTCCCGAATTAATTCTGTCCAAACCAGTGGTGAAATCACCTTCGGCAACATTGCTAATGCTCAGAAGGAGGATCCTGAACTTCAGGACCTTCTCAAACCTTCTAACACTTCCTCTCCAAAACTAACCTTGGTTGACGGCGTGTACCGTGATGCCGAGCGACCTTCTCGTTTGTATCTTCCTGCGACGCTCCGCAGAGTAGCTGTCCTCCACCTTCATTCCCTCTCTCATCCAGGTATTAACCGTACATTGCGTTTGATTTCTGATCGTTACGTCTGGCCAGCGATGCGTAAGGAGGTCAAGCAAATTGTGCAAACTTGCCATGCGTGTCAGAGTAGTAAGGTGGTGAAACATAATCGTGCGGCGCTGCAGAGTTGTGCATTCACCGGTCACAAGTTTGACTCTGTACACCTAGATTTGGTGGGTCCCCTGCCTGTATCGCGCGGTTATTCTTATTTGTTGACCATCATCGATAGGTTCACGCGTTGGGTTGAGGCTGTCCCTCTACCTGATACCCAAACTGAGACTGTAGCGCGCGCGTTCTTATCAAACTGGATCTCTAGATTAGGGGTTCCCTTAAGTGTCACACATGACCGGGGATCACAATTCACCTCCAAATTCTGGAGTGAGCTTAGCACCGCTTTGGGGTGTGCAAATACATCCACTACAGCGTATCATCCGCAGTCAAATGGACTTATTGAGAGAGTCCACAGAGACCTCAAGTCTGCCTTGCGCTGCCTTAATTGCAGTCACGATTGGACTGATAGACTTCCAGTAGTACTACTTAGCATTCGAAACCTACAGAGACAAGATCAGCAGTGCACAGCGGCTGAAATGTTGTACGGGAAGACGCTTCGTCTCCCCGGCGACATTGTTGACCCAAAACCTTTGCCTGAATTTTCATCCGCTGACCGTTCCGCTTATGTAACCTGCCTAAAAGATTGCATGCGTCAGATCAAGTATGTGGCTCCACGAATGCCTCAGACTCAGGACAGACTAGATTCTGCCCTGCAAGACTGCACACATGTGTATGTCCGAAATGATGCTATAAAACCTACACTCACGCGCCCTTATGATGGCCCATTCAAAGTACTTAAACGCAAGCAAAAATATTTCATCATCGAACGATTCGGTTCACACGATCCTGTGAGCATTGATCGATTAAAAGTCGCATACACTTCTGATCATAGTGTAACTCATAACTCATCCTCCTCTCCGCAGATTTCTCCTTCCACTGAGACTCGATCATATCTACCATCTCAGCTTCCTCAGTTGGCTGCCTTGTTGCCTAGTCAACTTGAGTGTAACCCTCTCTACGTGTCTGTACATTCAAACCCTATCCCTAAGCCTATCGTAGATTCTAATTCTAGCCCTCTTACTGACACAGCGACAAGTCTGGAGAGACCAGACGAGCCCGCTGCAGTAACTCCTGTTCCTAGGACTCTTGCCGATCTAAACTTGCAGACCCGTTTGGTGAAACTTCCCCGCTCAGTATCATTTGCCAATTGCCGAACTCGGCAGGGTCGTGTAGTTCGCCCTCCTTCCCGCTACAGATGATTGCAGCGGGTGGACCTTTCGGTCTGCGCCTTGGGGGGTAATGTAGCATACCGCTACATAAGCGTAAAAATTATAAATTTGCCATTCATACTTAAATAAATTAATTAGTAGCATTAAAAATCTTACTCTAATTTATTATTAATTATTTTCTACTTCTAATTCGTAATCATTGAAGTTTTTGTGTAAATGCATGAAATAATAAAAATAACACTTGACATTTTTCGAGAGAGAAGCCCTCTGGTGGCAACACTGCGCAGTTGCGCGCCCTTCCTTTCAAAGCCACTCTTACTTGGCATCCTACTTTGGCAGTGTTACAAGCAAATTCTCGTGAGTTTTAAATGTGTTAGAAAATTATCGTGTTCCTTTTCGTCGTGTCAGTGAGTATAAATAAGTGACAGTGCAGTGTTATTAAGTTGCGTAGTTATGCGTGGGAATATTGATGTAGCATGTGTCTCATTCAGTGTTTTGTTTGTCTCTTCTCAGCGTGACTTAGCGTAAAGATATTGCGTGCCGGTCATGATTTTATTATCAAAGCATAATCATGTTCGATGTGCATTGCATTTCCGTGTCATGATTTTATTATCAAAGCATAATCATGGTCGTTACTTTTCTTTACGACAATCTACTAATCTACGATGATCTCTGTTTGGAATGAACGCGGCGAGATTTGCCGGCGTTCGTTCGATAGCGTCTTTGTGTAATGGCGGAACCTCACTCCGTCGTCTCTTGTCACTACTCTGTGATTATAAATACTATAGGCATGTGTATAGTAGCATTTATTCTTTTTTTTACAAACCGACTGGCAGAGTTTAAATTACGAAAAGTATTCTTGTCTATGCTTGCTAAGTTTTGGAAATTCATTTCTTAATTCCATATCCTTGCAAACTTTTACGTAAACGCCTTTATTTCAATAGAGAAACATTTCAATGAAATTTAATTTAACTCATCGCTTTCTTGTGACAAAACACCCACTACTATCTGCCTATCTTAAGTGTGTGCAAATTGCTGGCGGCTCTGGCTGAGGCCGACGCGTATCGTCGCCGGCTAAATCGCCACACGGAACTTCATGCTTTCGCGTTTTCTTTCTTCGCGTATTTTCTGCCTGTGAAATCAATGTTTAGGTTTTCCTTTTCCTTTTATCATTGGGGATATATATATTATTCCTTAATTCCTTTATTATTGCAAATGATCTACCAGAAATTTCTTAGTAGGATTGATATCCTCGAATTTTAGGATTTTTATGTTTTTCTTACTGCTTTCAAAAGTGCAGTCACTTGATATTTTCACCATTTTCCGTAGATCTCGTGTTTACTTGCCCGTAGTCTCTGTAAGGAATCACGATCTTTATTCTTGGAAGTTCTTAAACCTAATACTCAGATTTTTAAAGCCAGAGGCATTAGTGATTAAACAATTTATTTATTAGTCAAAATCTGTCAACCAAAAATCTGTCCTATCACGTTTGAGTTGCCAAAAGTGAGAATCCCAAAGTAGCCGGAGTCAGACCTGTAGGAGTTTTTCGGATTTCTCCGTGTGGGAAGAGTTGTCATTATAATTTGGATTGTCAGTGGTGGAATGTCTTGATGTCTCTCCTGGAATGTTTCATCCAGCATCTTGGACTCCTGTGCAGGACCTCTACATCATCGCCATACACGCAACACTCACAAAATTGAATCTCCCTGGGTTTTTCCTGAGTGCCATGCTTAATAGCTATTCTCACATAAGCAGTGACTAAACTTGCTCCTACTGATATGAGCACGTCACGTAACTTTCCCCTGCTAATGTGCCAACTTGACTTGCTCACATGAGCCGGATTTAACTTGCTCACTCACACCCCACCTTATTTTGGAGTCATTAGTTATTCCTGAACTACGTCACTGACCCTCGCTCAATCATCTCAAATTACCTAATTCAACTTCCCAAATACAACTCACTCACCCTGCCTACTCCATCGCGTGCCGGCCTTCGTCAACGCCAGCCTGGTCCTCCGGCAATGATTGCCCACCTAGACAAGCTCTCCGAGATCAAGATCCAAGCCAGTTCTCCTGGTTTCCTCTTCCAATAAACTCCACCTAAGAACGAGCTGAGTCCATAACCGCTTTTCATTATCCCTCTCATAATTTTTCCCTTACGCTTCGAGAATTGATCGCGTTGTTCTTGCCGTTCAAAATTAATATTTACATTCAACCACCCAACGGCGAGAAAACCCGACAGGAGTAATTTGAGCTCGATAGGTGCATTATTTAGAAAGTTACAAGTCAATGAAATTAATGAATTTATGTGTTTTAACGGCGCGCGAATCGGAAAAGTGCCTGAATAAATTTCTGTACTTTTCACAAAACCGTTTCTGAAATTCTGTACCGTCTCGGTTGCGGGCTTGCGAGTTGCGGCCACGGTATACCGTGGTTGCGGCCTACCATAGTTGCGGCCTGCCGGTGCGTGTGAGAGTTTTGTTATACATGTTTGATCTCTATGTTGAAAGTTGTTTTAAGTTTCTATTGGTAATAATTGCGAATTCATTAAAACAAAAACAATGAGGTGTCAACCTAAATAAAGTGGAGGATTGAAGGGGTATTAGAACCTCGCTCTGTGCTCCCCCAGGAAGCTTATGAGGTCTTTGTTATACATTTTCTTGCGGAAAATAATTTGATGTTTAAATTGGAAGTAACTTAAATTGAAGTTTGAAGGTGGAATAGTTTAGATATTAGTGTCGGGACAAAATGAGCTTCATCGAAAACATCGGCCAACCATTGAGGGCGTACGAAGACCTCACTCCTTGCCCTCCATGTGGGCGTAAGAAAATTCCAACGTACATTAAATGTTGTACTCGTCACGAGCTTTAAATTTGGTATTAATTTCATGTTTGTAGTGGATGGTAAAATATTATGTTTTGTTCGTTAACGTTAGCGCGGCTATGGCTTTGTCCGAATACAAGTTCTCACTTTAAAACTACAATTCGAGTACAAACGCTGAATTTTTATTTGAAAAATTTGATAAAAATCTAATATCATGAAACCTGTGTCTGATTTTACAAGATCAGTTTATTTTCTTTGTTTTAAAGTTCATTACGTTAGCAAAATTTCATCAACAGAATCGGAAGTGTGTTCATCAGCTGCTAACATAAACAAATCAACGTGTGATATTTTGCTCCAGAGAATGGATGATTACGAGCAAAAGATATCAACCGGAAATGTCATCATACAGACTCAGGTTTTTTTCTATAAGAAATACGCATCTTTTAAATGATGCTGTAAATTAACTGAATTATACTGGAATATGTAACCTCACGTCTTGTTTGTGCACACAACTGAATAATTTTTAATTAGCCTTTAATTAAGTCTCTTGAAGTCTCGCTTTATAAGTAGCCTAAATGTGCTTGATAAAATTTCTGGATTATATAGGCCCTATGGGGATTTTTTCAGGCTGTCAGCGTGCTGTATGGAAAAATCTTAGCACTTCACAAAAATGGAGAGCAGATTGACAAACACGTAAGTAACATGCTGTTTTATTCCCATGTGATTTGCATATAGTTCAATTTTATAAGAAAATTATGAATTAATAATAACTAAAGTATTTAGTTCAATTTTAAAAATTAATATACAAATTATGGTATTATTTCATAACAACACACTAATCAATTTTTGAAATTTTGATGCTTGTATAATGTTAATGAAATCAAAATAAACAATTTTTTTCTATACACTTTCCATTGCAAATGAGTTTTTAATGAGTTATAGTGGTAAAGTAATTTCCTCTGTCTTTCTTAATTGTTTTTCTCTTTCAAATGGCAAACATTGCAGTGTTGTTTGTTGTGGTACAGGTGACTGGAGATTCTGACATATTGTCGACAGGTGGTGTATCTATATCTGTGTTGCTATTTGTTGTAGGCCTGTAACGTCATTGCTCCACCTCCTCTTTTATGAAACATGCGTATCACTACGTTAGGTTACGTTATGTTGGGTTAGAATAGATAGGGTTAGATTAGTTAAGTTACGTTAAGTTACTGCTATAAGTCATTAAATACTCATTTGCAACAGAAAGTGCATAGAAGAAAAGTTGTTTGTGATGTCATTATCATGAAACAAGCAACAAAATTTTGAAAATTGATTAGTTTAATGTTCTAAAAATTTATATCAAGTTGAAATAATTTTATTGTTTTGTACTGTATCTGGCTTCAGTCTTGCTGAGCGGCAAAGCCGCTCAGCAAGACTCACTTCCAAAGCAAGGCAAAGCCGCTCAGCAAGAATGAAAATATCAATTATTACTGGAATTTAATGCTGATTCCGAATATGCAATTTGTTTTGACCTCTCTCGACTTTTTCGATTTTTTTTTTTTTGGAAAGGCGGCTAGCAGCAAGTGAGATGGTGCCCAAAGAATGCCATGTCCGTACAGGTTGGGTGGAACCCAGCCCTATCCGGTACTCAGGTCTTCAAGGCACGGTCTGACCATGTTGGGTCGAGAATGGCAGAGTTCGGATCATGAGGTGGTGCAGGCCAAAGTATGCTAAGTCCGGCCAGGTTGGGTCGAGAATGACAGAGTTCGGATCATGAGGTGGTGCAAGCCAAAGTATGCCAAGTCCGACCAGGTTGGGTTGAGAATGGCAGAGTTCGGATCATGAGGTGGTGCAGGCCAAAAAAAAACATTAAAAATGTATAAAAATTTAAAATTAAAAAAAATCACAAATCGAAAAAATTGAGAGCGGTCAAAACAAATTGCAGATTCGGAATCAGCATCAAATTCCAGTTATAATCGATATTTTCATTCTCGCTGAGCGGCTTCGCCGCTCAGCGAGACTTATTCCCTGTTTTTTATAGATTCAGTCCAAGCTTGAATTAGCTACTCTCTTGACCAATGGTTAAAACCTATCCTTTCATCAAATTAGCCCTACAGAACTAGATGTAAAAATATAAAAAGTACTTAGCGCATAGGTGCGATGACAAATCACATTTGTTGAATGATGAACTTACTAGAATCTGTGTACTATACAATGTCTTTCTCAATTCAAAATAAATACATGAAACCATTGTCATATACAAAAAATTTGGAATAATATTAATACATAGCAGACTGTCTGAAAAATGGCACTGTCCTTGACTTTAAATAATATTTATACTCCAAACCAAATAAACATATATTTGAATTTGTACTATAATCACAATTTTTAAATTAAATTAGTTTTTCTGACTACTCTATTTTCTTTCTCAATGTTGAAGAATGTTGAAGAATTTGGTCATTTGGTCGTTGAGGAAGAAAATTGAGTAGTCAGAAAAACTCATTTTTTTAAAAATTGTGATTTTAGTGCAAATTAAATTATATGTTTATTTGGTTTGTAGTATAAATATTATTTAAAGTCAAGTACGGTGCCATTTTTCAGACAGTCTGCTATGTATTTTTATTATTCAAATTTTTTGTTTATGACAATGGTTTCATGTATTTATATTGAATTAAATAAGAATTGAGTGTACTGGAAAAGTTAGCATTTAAAGAGTTATATTTTGGTAACATGTTTAGATGTTAAACGATACATGAGACTTTCATACAGAGTCAGAGCTTTCAGCTGAAATGCAAAGGCAATGCAAAACAATTAGACTGTACAAATTATTCAAAACTTTATTTCCAAAAATTTCAACACTTTGACTGCAACGTGCTCCACCGGTGATACACGGAGATAATTTTTGTAATGCTGCTGACCAACCAGTTGTTACAAACTCTATTTTCATAAATACTTGATCAAAGCTAAATGAAAGCACGATCCAGTTCATATTTTGTATTTTCAAAGAGCTTACTACAATTGACTTTAAATTTGAGCTTGGTGTTGAACTTAATATTTAGTTACTGTAGTCAAAGTGTTAAGCTAACATAGTTTATTAAATATTGCTAGATGTAATCATAGTTGGCATATTTTTGTGGTACTTAAGAACTACAAAAAGGGATTTGACAAAAGTTGTCAAAAGACCATGAAAAGTGAATTCATCTTTTCCTTCTGTGTAGGCTATTGAGAGAAAAATTTTTGTGCTGAAAAACTCTTGGATCTATTAACAATGTTTACAAGACTAAAGCAATAGAGGTTAACTTTCTTAGTAAAGTTTGCTGGGGCCATTTGGGTAAAAATAAAAAAAATTGTCAATTTTTATTTGTTCAGTCTATTTTATGGAGAATATTCTCATGATATAAAGATACCATTAGCTCACGTGTTTTTCCATTGGTTCATCTATTAGATTTGAAGAAAGGCTCAAAAATTAAACGAAAAATGAGGAAAAATTGTTGGAAAAAATGCTGTCCTTAAAACTTGGTTTTTGACATTAGAAGTGGATTTTTTCCCACACTATTAAAGGTAAAAGAATGGAAAATATATCAATCAATATATCTTGAAAAAGCTAGAGAACAGTGCAAACGATTTTTGAAAATTTGATATGGCTTAAAAAATTATACAAATAAGATGGGAAAAAAAAGAAAAAGTCAAGTTTTAGGGTAAATCATTCCTAAAATTCAACAAATCAAATTATCAAAAATCTGTTGCAGTGTTTTTCTCTAGACAATACATTTAGCTATCTAGAAAGCATGTTGCCAGTTTCATAACGTCAAAATTGTAGGAGAAGATTCATTTTCTGCAATACATATTTTTTTAGAAAAAAAAAATATTCATAAAATCAGGAAAAGAACACACAAGTTCAAAAAATATTGTTGTATCATTTTACACTCATGGTGGAAATTTCAGAAAAATCCATCGGAAAATTACGGACCAATTTGCACTCGAACGGTCCCCTTAAGAGATAGTTTCACTTGTTGACAATTGTTATCTGTGAGCATTTGGTATCTGAATTTGTTTTATAAGTATAGTTGATTGTCCATATGCTTATGTAGGCTCTGTTAGGTAAATGGTTTACTCTAGCATCAGTTTGAACTATCTCTGCTTAATAAATCAAATTAAAAGAGTTCTTAGGTGAAAGATGACCTATAAAATAAAAGATTAGTGTAAAAGTGAACTGATTGTCTAACCAAATCAACTACATGGACAATTAACTATGTATTCAGAAATTAAATTACAAAATGTTGCAAACAAGCAGTGACTCATTCTTGCAAGGCAAAAATATTGGACCACATTCCTAACCAGCAAGCTACCTATTTTGCAAATCAATGATGAAAGTATGCTCCCTTGCCATCTTGCATAGCAAAATATATGCTGGAGAATATGATGCTTCTAGTTTGTGAATAGATTAATAATATGCTTCTCATGTTGCTTTCTCGCAGATGTTATGATTAACTTGTGAAAGTGGTAATTTTAAATTGATAATGCTATATATATACTAGAAATATTGTCATGTGAATAAGAATCAAGCTTTTTTTATGTAAAAAAATAATTTTTGTAGGGTTTTCTTGAGTTGTCCCTACAAGATTTCTAACAAAATCATTTTAAATTTCAAAGGGTGCAGAGATCGCGGCTCTCTACCAGTCAGTGCGAAAAGGAAGCGCCAGTGAAGTTGGTGTGGCTACATCATGCCTGCTGGCTCTAATGAAGGATGGCATCATAGTGCCAGTGAAACTCTTGTCTAACTTGCTTGCTGATGTGCTGTCAGCCAAATGCCCTGCCCCCTCAGTGCAAGCCATAACTCAGGTCATGATTGTTATGAGTGAAAAGGACTGGACAAAAGGTACTTCTGATGACAAGAGCAACTCACTTCCAAGTGATTCTAAGGGAGGTTCTGATGCTCAGAACAGAACTGTTCATGGACTCAAAAATCCTTTCTCTGGGCCACCCAATGGTCCCATTAGTCCACTTGTGACACTTGTAAGAAAAAAGATTGAGCTTGCACCACTTGTACTAGAGGAATGTTCATATTTGCTCAACCATCCTGATAATAGGTAAGATTTATATTCATACTTGTTTAAATATTAATCAGGAGAAATTAAATGCTCAAATTGTTGCTTCATCTAACTTTTAATGAAAAATCACATGCAAATTACCTTTGTTTGAAGCCCCTCAGGGGGATACAACTATTTTATCTATGGGAATTAGCGCTCCCAGGGGAAAAATGTGAGGGCCCGAGCTGAGAGTTAGGTTGGCCTTCTTTTTGTTGAAATAAAATGTTTTTTGTTATGTTAAGGACCACCTTTTTTCGGTTCACTGCTGTCCTGTTTTTCAGCACCTCTGACTTTCTTCTTCAACTTTTATCTTATTTAATGAACTTCTTTCCCATCTTACTGTTTCTATGCCCTTTCTGCATAGATTCCTCATTTTCTTATCTCCATACTGAATGGTGCCTTCCTCCTTCCTCTCTTTGATACGCTCTATTTTTGCAGCGGTTAGGGAGGCTTAAACTAACTTATAATCTAATCTAATCTTTGTTTGAAGTAGATATTTGTTAAATCTTAACTCCAGTAAAAATATGCAAATGTAGATAATGCTATATTGAAAAATGATTCAGTTTGCTTGCCTTGGACATCTATAATGATATATAGTATGTATATTATTAGTGTTTGACTTGTTTCTTTACAATAATTGAAGATGAATTTATTAAGACACTGATTAATAATTGAAATCCATTGATAATTATTTCGCTGTTTATTATTATTGTCAGTAGAAATCAATAATTGTTTTCGCAGGAATAAATAGCTGTTCATGCTATCAAAGTAAGCATTTTCTTCATATTCTTTCTTTTTATTTTTTCAATTGGTAAAGATTGTTCAACTGTTAAATATCCTCCATTGCTCTTCCACTTTTGGTTAAGATATATAAAGTTCTAATTGCAACTTTGGTTGTATTTTTGCAATTCTGGTTGTATTTTTTGCAATTCTGGTTGTAGTTTTTGCAATTTTGGGTGTATTTTTTGCAGTTTTGATTGTATTTCGTAAAACTTTGGTTGTATTTCTTGCAACATCAGTTGTTTTTCTTGCAACTTTGGTTGTATTTCTTGCAACATTGGTTGTATTTCTTGCAACATCGATTGTATTTCTTGCAACTTTCAGAGTGAGGGACATCAGTGTGTCAATGGTGCAACCGCTGCTGCTGTACAGCTCGTGTCTGAGCGAGGCGACCAGCACCGCCGTGTTGCTCACGCCTCTGCTGCAACTCCTGCAGGAGGCATATAGGAGCACTGGCAATGCTCTCATTATTTCTGCATTGTTGACGTCAGCACAACTGACTCGTGTGAGTCTGCATGGACATGGTTGAATACTGTTTTGGAAGGTTTTTTATTAGTTTCAACAAAATTATTAACCCTTTAATGCCCACATTTTTATACTCATAATACCGTTATGACAACCACTATCACTAAACCGACACTGGCATTAGGTAGTCACTGTTATCTAGATGGGGAAGCAGTGAAGTTCAAAGGACACATTAGTGAACAAATTGAATAAGAAATACAATATATTATTGTTATTTTTGAAAGAGGACCGAATAATCCAGTTGGGCGTTAAAGGGTTAAGTACCTACTGACTAAAGGCCTGTTGACACGGTCAGTGGGTGAGTGCTTCATCACGAGTACTTGGTGGAGTCAGTGTGTCCACACGGACCATGGCAGAGGTGCGGCACTGCTCGAAGTAAAATCCTCAGTCTGCTCCTAGCAGTGGTAGAGAGAGAACGTACGAAGGTAGCTCTGCGACAGGCAATGGCGCTTTCAATCTCTATCAGTTGTTGCGGCTATAAAGAAGAAACAAGACGAATGAGGAAAATGTGGGCAAAGCGTTGGCTTAAAAAAGTCCTTTTTTGGCAGCTAAACGCCACTTTTCCAAGAGAACGTGTAGGCTTGTAGCAGATACGACACACCCTACACGTTCAGCATCTCGAATGGCACTGGCAAGCATTGGATAGCTTGACGAAGTCCAAACCTAGACACACTGTTGTTTAGTGCTCCATTCAGTCTGAAACGAGAGAAAATGGGCGGGGTTTGAGCCTCTCTTCAGTGCTGAAGCTCTGGCCCACTGACCGTGTCAACAGGCCTTAAGATTGTATCTAGTTGAAATATTTTCATTAAAAATTCTTCTCAAAGAAATTGTGATCATTTTATGTGCAAATGTGCAAATTAATTATTCATAATCTACACTGGCAAGTTTATTTGTGTAGCATTGATGATAACCAGTTTTGTTGATTTCCAGAGCCACTCGCCTACACAACTGGATGCAAAGGTCTCTGTGCTGTGCACTATTGCTGGCCTTGCCATTGAGACTCGAAACGAATCTCTGCAACACTGCATCCTGCCTGCTCTTATCTCTGCCCTTGCTCCTGCCACTGTGAGTGTGAAGCTTTTCTTTCTATATCAGAGTTGTTCAATTTTCCTTTTCTTGTGTTCATGTGTAGCTGTTAGATTCAATAATAGGTTCAATAACTTTTCTTGTGATCGTTAACAAGCTAAAATTCTTGAGCTATTAAACATCTTTAAATCTCGTTTTTTGGGGCCATCTGATCAGAATTTCTATAAATTAGAGCTCATGGTTTTTGTAAAAGGGAAATTCAACCTAGCACTGTAGGTTATGTGTTTTTGTACTGCACACAGTGGCTAATAAACTGCATGGGGAAAGGAGCTGGTTTCATTTCTTGTGAGCTCGTGAATTTATGAGGTGTGATTCTTTGACTCTTGATTTGTATATTCAAGTTTTAAATTTTTGAATTTATATATGAACTATTCTCTTATTTGTTTTTGGAAAAATCTTTTATTTTTTGAATTATTTCAAGTTGAAACCTCTGTAAAAAGCACAAGTTAAGTTCTCCTCAGACTATAAAATATCTGGATCAGTGTAGTGGCATTTTTAATTATATTACTATTATATACTATTTAATTATTACACTTTATGGGTCCTGATGACCCTTATAATTATCACTCATTTTTTTTGTGAAAATTACCTGTTACTTCTGAAATTATTACCGTATACATCTACA
The DNA here is from genome assembly GCA_030386875.1 of Morinoia aosen. NCBI lineage: Eukaryota > Metazoa > Arthropoda > Malacostraca > Amphipoda > Talitridae > Morinoia > Morinoia aosen. The sequence continues at coordinate 36,777,082 of CM059572.1, forward strand.
TTGGTTAAAATTATGTGTCATTCTGCATTAATATCCTGTTACTTTTTCAACAGAAAGCAGGTCTGTCGACGCGTTGGCTGGTGCGCCACATCGTGCAGCTGGCACCTCGCATAGCCGAGGCCGGCTGTGACGTCACCGTTGGCGCGCTCGCCCTCACGCTGCCACACGTCACACCCGCAGCTCTCGCCGCGCTGCTCGTGTGCTGTTAGTGTTTTGTTGCCAGCGAGGCTGTAGTTAGGTAGGGTTCTGACGAGACCAATGTTTCCTTTAGGGCAAGAGTACTTTAGGTGACTGAATGAAGGTTGCAGTTACCATTCTCTGTTTGATGACCTGCTCTCAGTTTAATAACTGAGAACTTTTTTGTTGACTCAAATACAAGTCCAATGACCATTCAGTTACTCGTAGTTTGGTAACTGTTAACTATTAGTTCGAATATGTAACTGTTTTTTTGAGCAATGTTCATTGTTTGTGTGTTGACTCAACAAATGGTTTGAGGGGTGTTACAAGTAATTCGATGGCAAAGACTTATAGTAGGAGGATATTCGCGCAACATTTTGATGAGAGACAAGATAAAGTCTTATAATAATAACTGAATATCTTCAGTATGGAGTAAACTACAAAAGTAATAAAATTATTTTATTAAAATCACGTAGCGGTTAAACTACACTAAATAAATGGTCTGAATGCGACTTAAACATATTTTGACAGCAGTCAAATAATTGTACTGTTGTATCAAATTATTCAAATAATTATACTATCAAATAATCGTACCAAGTGTTGATTAATTCAAAATTCGCTAATGATAGCAGTAATGAGCTGACCATGATCCCTCAACTCATTTCTGAGAAATTATATAGACAGCGGAATTATATAAATCTATTGATTAGCAGAATACTTTTTATGAATAAGGAAATAATTGGAGATCAAAGGCAATTATTTCATGATGGTTTAAGTCATTGATTGATGGTATAAGTTATTGAATTTTTATGTGTGTTATTCTACTAATAATATTCCTATTGTATTTTATCTGATAAGATCATAAACTTGTGTGTGAGCTTGTTAGGAGGTTTGTCACTCAAGTTGGTCCTGTGGGCACAAAGCCACTGGCTTGATATACGTGCATGAACGTAGTATGGGTGTAAGGATGAAATGCTTGTAGGGATCAACATTTGTATAAAGAAACTATCAACGATTTAAGAATTAAAAAAAGCGGGTTTGAGAAATTACCAGCTCGAAGCCTAGCAATGGTCTTTTGAGTTTGTGCTACTCTTCTTTCTTAAGAGTTTTAGCTGTCACTTATTCACGCCGACCAAAACTTGTACCATATATATGGTGCATAATTATACAACTATCAGCATGTTGAATGCGCGTGATGGAACATCAGATGCATTAAAAAAAGAAACAGACTGATGTTTGAAGAACTAAAGGTGCTTGAAGATAAATGATTAGGTTATGTTGTTTCTGTCAAAATTGCTGTACCTATATGCTATAAAATCAATGGTTCATGGACGAATTTGTAGAAGTTATAGCTTTTTACTTTTTGAGAGGCTCAGTTGTTTTAACAGTTGTATATAATGGCTTGTTACATCCTTGCTCTATAGCAGTTGGGCTGCTGGTATTTAAGGTCCGTTTAGATTGAAGATAGCATTGGATAGTAGAGAAGTAAGCAGGATACTCGATACTAAATTGAAACCTACACAAGGCATCAGTCTGACATGAGTTGATTTCCCGGAAATCACTAATGAAAATTCCAGTGTACTGAATTTACGTGCTTTTCTAATGTCACCCGTGACTGCAGGTGGACAGTTGGTCAGCAGTGCAAGCAGCAACCCTCTAGTGTGCTGCACACTGCTGCCCTCTGCACTGCAGATGCTGTCTGCACCGTGCAGCACCGCTCCTGCACTCACAGCTGCAGCATCAGCACTAGCAGCACTGGTGCAGCACAAGAAGGTTACTACCAGTGACCTGCGCATCAAAGGTGACTGCCTCTGTTTTGACTGGCCATTTTGTCCAATTACTTGTTGGTTAAAAACACGTTCATTACGTTTTTGCTGTTGTTACGGTCGGTTTGATTAGGTTGGAAGAAGCAGAATTGAAAAGCCATCTTTACTGCTTGATTATTTTCTTATCCTTTCTAACGAGCGAGAAAAATATTATTGCACGATAAAATTTTAACTTGGACGTCATAATCTAATTCAAGAAGGAAATTAATCCTAGATTCCTAGAAATCAATCTATTTCATTTAATCTAATTCAAATAATTGTAGTGAAATGAGTGAAATGGTAGCCATTGTTATGGGTACGTAAATGAGCAATTTCCCAAGTGGTACGCATGCGTACCAATACATAGTGAAAGTGTTAAATTCCAGAGAACTCTGAGAAAGCAGAAATATTTTCTCAGGGATTCAAAGTGCCATTTATGTTAACGTAAATGAATATTTGTTCTATAAATCTTCCCCACGCACGAAATTAGTCAATTGACATTAATATAAATCGAAGTGAGCCTCCGTTCATTTGCTGTGATGAAAACTAAACGATCTACGAGAAGGTTTACTGTTGCAGGGAACCCGTACTGGTGTGATGTTGTGCGGATGTTCCCGACACTGTCATCCCTCGTGACGATGGTTGAGGTGTGCAACCAGCTCGTGGTGGACCCAAAGCTGTCAGAGAGGTGGCTGAGCACGGTGGCCAAGAGTGGCAGCAAGTTAGACGAGGTGCATCGGCTGGTGGTCACCGCTGTGTTCCTCTACCAGGGCAGTCCTGCTGAGGCTGTGCTGGAGGCTGCAAGAGTGAGTGGCTGTGTTGGGAGGGTAAAGCATCTTTTAACTTTGCCTCGTTCTGTTGAAGTTGCCAACCTTGACCAGTTTTTTGAAGTTGGCTCGCTTCTGTTCAGAAATATGTATTTTCATGTAAAATATAGGCATATTTATCATTCAGGATTAATCTACCAACCTAGCTGGATATGTTAGTTTCGTGTAGCCGATTGATGAGAGTATGAAATAATACAATGTAATTAATGATGAAAAATGCAAAGTGATCAAAAGCACCAAGCATTTGATCACAGTTGGAGTGACAAAACACCCCAGAGTTGAATGCATCAGAAGCAATAGATCAGTTGGTTTGTGCAGCCCTTAAACTTCTGCAATGCATTTTTGGTCTGTTTTCTCCTGACGCAACTCTATTTAAAAAGCTTATATTGCAAACTGAGTAGCTTTCTGTAGGCTGCATTGCGTGCATTGAGATGCTGCTCTTGTCAATGTCGATGTAGGAGGAACAATATAAAATCAAGCATTGTGCCTTGTGAGAACTACTACCCAACCATTCTGTTTCCTCAACTCGTCCTGTATATTCTTAATCATAAATACTCAGTTTGAACGAACCATTCTCGATGTGAACTCGTTCGTTTAGTCCATCTCGAGCTGTTTGTGTCTGAAAATGTTGGTGTCTAAGAAACTCTAAATTCATGGGTGCTGAGTGAACCTCTTTATACACTCTCATATTCATTCCTTCCAGTTCTGCTGAATATATGAGGTACTTCCAAAGTATTTTTGGGAATTTCGTTTTTTGTCCAGAATTAGGGACTGGTGCCCCAGGAGGACACTGTTGGGTTACCACAGGTCTACAGATGGGACTTTGGGACTTCTCTATCTTTTGTGCCCATTTTTACTTCTCTGTTTTCATGCCTTCATTGCAACGTATTTATTGTCTTTTCTGTCTCTTCCTTCTTAATTTGGTGTTTCTATGTATAGGGTACGTTGTGTTGTTACACACTTTGCCCATAGATTAACAGTTTTTCGTAGTCCAAATGGTTCCTTTCAGCTCTCTTAAGATCATATTTGTTGTGACTATGGAGTCTCTGACTAACTAATATAATTAATTTTCACAATATTTGGGCGGTATTTGTATATTTAGTTACTTAGTTAAAGTAAATAGGTTCTTATAAACAAAAATGACATGCTGAACTCCAAACGCAGCATAACAACGAGAGGCCAGCTGCTTATGGGAAATTTTTAAGCTTTTCGAGGTAAAATTGTGTCTTTATGTTCTAAAGAATTACCTGAAGCTCCCTAATTTATTTGCTATTTTATTTGCTTGATCTGTTCATTCCCTGTGGGGGGGGGGTTAGAATTCTCCCACCGTGGTCCGCTGCGTGTCGTAAGAGGCGACTATAGTGGACGGAGCGAGGGGACTGGGGATCCCCTTCTCTGTAATGATTTTCCCGAGAGGCAGCAGGCCAATGAAGGGGGTGAGAGAGGTCGAAAGACCACTCAAACCCTAGTACTAGGATCTTTGAATGTAAGGGGGTGTGGAAGTAGAGCAACTGAGAGTAAGAAGGAGGAGATCGGAAGAATGATGTTAAACCGGAAGATGGATGTATTGGCCTTGAGTGAGACGAAATTGAAGGGTAGTGGTGAGTTGATGTTTGGGAGTGTGGAAGGGAGAGTGTCTGGAGTACGTGGGGGACATGCAAGAGAGGGTGTGGCTATATTATTGAGTGTAAGAATCAGAGAGAAAGTAGTTGAATGGGGTGAGGTGTGATCAAGAATAATGTGGGTGCGAGTGAAATGGGGGGAAGAGTCATGGGTGTTTGTGAGCGCGTACGGACCGGGATCGGAGAGGAGTGGGGAAGAGAGAGAGGAGTTTTGGGAGAAATTGTCCGAGTGTGTGGCTAGAGTGGGGAGTGGTTGTAGAGTTGTGGTGATGGGGGACCTGAATGCAAGAGTGGGTGATGAGGTGGTGGATGGTGTTGTTGGTAAGTACGGAGTAGCTGGGGTGAATGAGAGTGGGGATTTCTTGGTGGGGTTATGTGTGGAGAGTGAGTTAGTTGTTGGGAATAGTTTGTTTCAGAAAGAAAGTATAAACAAGTATACATATGTGAGGACGAATGGAGGTGTGATAGAGGAGAGAGCATTGATGGATTATATTTTGGTTAGCAGGGGAGTGATGGGTCGTTTGCTCGATGTGCATGTGTTCCGTGGTGAGATGAATGGGATTTCGGATCATTATTTGGTGGAAGGAAAGCTGAGAGTTAGTGGAATGTGGGGAGGTGTAAAAAGGAGGAGTGGGAGGGAGGTGTTAAATGTAAGCAAGTTACATGATTCTGAGCGTGAGTGTGAGTATCAGGAGAAGATGAAAGTGGAGTATGGGAGGGTGAAGGAAAATGAGGTGGGTGGAGTGGAAGGGGAATGGAAGTTGTTTAAAGATGCGGTGGAAAAATGTGCAAGGGAAGTGTGTGGGGTCAGGAAGGTTGGAGGGGGGATTAGAAAGGGGAGTGAATGGTGGAACGGAGAAGTAGGAGCGGCTGTGAAAAGAAAGCGGGGGGCGTTCGAAAGGTGGTTGCAACGAGGCAACCAGCAAAATTTTGAAGAGTATAAGGAAAGGAAGAAAGAGGTACAAAGAATGGTAAGGAGAGCAAAGAGGGCGGCGGATGAGGAATGGGGGAGGAAGTTGGGAGGGGATTTCATGGAGAGAAGGAAGGTTTTCTGGAAAGAAGTGAAGAGAATTAGGAAGGGTCAGGTGGAGAATGAGGCAAGAGTGAAGGATACAAATGGTAGGCTGCTAGTGGAGAGTTGTGATGTGAGAAAGAGATGGGCGGAGTATTTTGAGGAACTGCTGAACGTGAGGGATGATAGGATTGCGAGAGTAGTAGCTGTTGGAAGTGATGTTAGAATGCCTGTGTTTGGTGAAGTGAATAGAAGTCGAATAAGAAGTGCAGAGGTGAGGTGTGCGTTGGATGAAATGAAAAATGGGAAAGCTCCAGGTTTGGATGGCTGCACGGTTGAATGTCTAAAGAAAGGAGGAAATGTGGTTATAGAATGGTTGGTGCGTTTATTAAATGTGTGTTTCGAGGCTAGTAAAGTGCCGGTTGATTGGAGTAGCGCGTGCGTAGTTCCGTTGTACAAGGGGAAAGGTGACAGGTATGAGTGCAGTAATTCAAGGGGTATAAGTCTACTGAGTGTCGTTGGGAAGCTGTATGGAAGTGTTAATTGGAAGAGTGAGAGTGTTGACGGATCGTGTGCTTGCTGAAGAACAGTGTGGTTTTAGGTGTGGTAGAGGTTGTGTGGATCAAATGTTTGCTGTGAGGCAGGTGAGTGAAAAATACTTATTAAAGGGGAAGGATGTATATTGGGCATTTATGGATCTAGAGAAGGCGTATGACAGAGTGGATCGCGAGGCTTTATGGCAAGTGGTAAGTTTGTATGGAGTGGGTGGGAGACTGTTGAATGCGATCAAGAGTTTCTACATTGATAGCAGAGCATGTGTAAGAGTAGGGAACGAGGTGAGTGAATGGTTCCCAGTTGTGACAGGTGTGAGACAGGGATGTGTGATGTCGCCGTGGTTGTTTAATTTGTTTATGGATGGTGTGGTGAGAGAAGTGAATGCCAGAGTGTTGGGAAAAGGTGCGCAGTTGGTGGGACGAAATGGTATGTATTGGGAAGTGTGTCAGCTGTTGTTTGCAGATGATACAGCGCTTGTGGCTGATTCAGAGGAAAAACTGAGGAGACTGGTTACAGAGTTTGGTAGAGTGTGCGAAAGGCGGAAATTGAGGGTAAATGTGAATAAAAGTAAGGTGATGAGATGTTCAAGAGGTGGAGTGTTTGGAACTTTGGATGTGAGGTTGAATGGGGAAGTTTTAGAGGAGGTAGAGCATTTTAGGTACCTCGGGTCGGATGTGACTGTTAAGGATAGTATGGAAGTAGAGGTGAAGCATCGAGTGAGTGAAGGTTGTAAGACATTGGGTGCAATGAGGAAAGTTTTTGAATGCAGGAGTTTGAGTATGAATGCTAAGAGGGGACTGTATGAAAGTTTGATTGTGCCAGTTTTGTTGTATGGAGCAGAGTCCTGGGGGTTGAGAGCAGCTGAGAGGAGGAAGTTGGATGTGTTTGAGATGAAGTGTTTGAGGAGCATGTATGGAGTAACTAGAAGAGATAGGATCAGGAATGAGTTGGTTAGGGAGCAGACGGGTGTTATCAAAAAGTTGAGCAGGCGAGTGGATGAAAGAGTGCTTGGATGGTTTGGGCATGTAGAAAGAATGAATGTTGGGCGGCTGGTGAAAAAGATATATATGTCGGAAGTGAGTGGTCTTCGAGCGCGAGGTAGACCACGGATGAGTTGGATGGATGGGGTGCGACGTGCTTTGTATGAGAGGGGTCTGACTGTGGACGTGGCGAGAGGGATGGCTGCGGACAGAAGTGAGTGGGGGCAGTGTATAAGGAGGTAATTTTATTTTTGACGCGTTACTGGTAGCTGCCCGCGTGTGATGGGGTTGACCTTTCATGATCGGGGGAGGGGCTGCACTCAATGAAGCGGTCAAGGTAAACCAGCTGTTGCTGCCGGGCCTGACTGTGGAAGGTGGTTGTGCTGGGCTGCTGCTGATCCTGGCAGTTCAGGTGCGGCCAGTGCTGCCTCTCTCGCCTCCTAGTGACTAAGTGTGGTGATTGTGGCCTGCTGTCGGCTACCCTCCCATGGGGAGGATAAGCCCGGTATATGTATGTTCATTCTTGATGTTGTTACAGAGTAAAGTTCATTATTTTAGCTTCTGATGCATTGCTGATTCTCCTTAAGGTCTTGTCTTGCAATTTATCTTGAGTGACTGGTGCTGACCGTACAGGTTAGGCCAAATGCTCTCAAAAGCTCTCACTCGAGTGCATAAAACAAGTACACAATTATGAAAAACTAATGAAAATCATTTGGAACCAACTAATCAACTAATAGTAAGGCTGTTACTAATCAACAAATGCTAAGGCTACAACTGATCAACAACCAATGGTAGGGCTGTTACTAATCAAATGCTAAGGCTACAACTGATCAACAACCAATGGTAGGGCTGTAACTAATCAACTAATAGTAAGGCTGTAACTAATCAACAAATGCTAAGGCTACAACTGATCAACAACCAATGGTAGGGCTGTTACTAATCAACAAATGCTAAGGCTACAACTGATCAACAACCAATGGTAGGGCTGTTACTAATCAACAAATGCTAAGGCTACAACTGATCAACAACCAATGGTAGGGCTGTAACTAATCAACTAATAGTAAGGCTGTAACTAATCAACAAATGCTAAGGCTACAACTGATCAACAACCAATGGTAGGGCTGTAACTAATCAATTAATAGTAAGGCTGTAACTAATCAACAAATGCTAAGGCTACAACTGATCAACAACCAATGGTAGGGCTGTTACTAATCAACAAATGCTAAGGCTACAACTGATCAACAACCAATGGTAGGGCTGTTACTAATCAACAAATGCTAAGGCTACAACTGATCAACAACCAATGGTAGGGCTGTAACTAATCAACAAATGGTAAGGCTACAACTGATCAACAACCAATGGTAGGGCTGTAACTAATCAACTAATAGTAAGGCTGTTACTAATCAACAAATGCTAAGGCTACAACTGATCAACAACCAATGGTAGGGCTGTAACTAATCAACAAATGGTAAGGCTACAACTGATCAACAACCAATGGTAGGGCTGTAACTAATCAACTGATGGAAAGGCTGTAACTAATCAACAAATGCTAAGGTTCAACTGATCAACAACCAATGGAAGGGCTGTAACTAATCAACTGATGGTAAGGCTGTAACTAATCAACAAATGCTAAGGCTACAACTGATCAACAACCAATGGTAGGGCTGTAACTAATCAACAAATGCTAAGGCTACAACTGATCAACAACCAATGGTAGGGCTGTAACTAATCAACTAATAGTAAGGCTGTTACTAATCAACAAATGCTAAGGCTACAACTGATCAACAACCAATGGTAGGGCTGTAACTAATCAACAAATGGTAAGGCTACAACTGATCAACTACCAATGGTAGGGCTGTAACTAATCAACTGATGGAAAGGCTGTAACTAATCAACAAATGCTAAGGTTCAACTGATCAACAACCAATGGTAGGGCTGTAACTAATCAACTGATGGTAAGGCTGTAACTAATCAACAAATGCTAAGGCTACAACTGATCAACAACCAATGGTAGGGCTGTAACTAATCAACAAATGCTAAGGCTACAACTGATCAACAACCAATGGTAGGGCTGTAACTAATCAACTAATAGTAAGGCTGTTACTAATCAACAAATGCTAAGGCTACAACTGATCAACAACCAATGGTAGGGCTGTAACTAATCAACAAATGGTAAGGCTACAACTGATCAACAACCAATGGTAGGGCTGTAACTAATCAACTGATGGAAAGGCTGTAACTAATCAACAAATGCTAAGGTTCAACTGATCAACAACCAATGGTAGGGCTGTAACTAATCAACTGATGGTAAGGCTGTAACTAATCAACAAATGCTAAGGCTACAACTGATCAACAACCAATGGTAGGGCTGTAACTAATCAACAAATGCTAAGGCTACAACTGATCAACAACCAATGGTAGGGCTGTAACTAATCAACTGATGGAAAGGTGCAACTAATCAACAAATGCTAAGGCTACAACTGATCAACAACCAATGGTAGGGCTGTAACTAATCAACTGATGGTAAGGCTGTAACTAATCAACAAATGATAAGGCTACAACTGATCAACAACCAATGGTAGGGCTGTAACTAATCAACAAATGATAAGGCAACAACTGATCAACAACCAATGGTAGGGCTGTAACTAATCAACCAATGGTAAGGCTACAACTAATCAACAACCAATGGTAGGGCTGTAACTAATCAACAAATGGTAAGGCTGTAACTAATCAACTGACGGTAAGGCTGTAACTAATCAACTGACAGTAAGGCTGTAACTAATCAACTGACAGTAAGGCTGTAACTAATCAACTGACAGTAAGGCTGTAACTAATCAACTGACAGTAAGGCTGTAACTAATCAACTGACAGTAAGGCTGTAACTAATCAACTGATGGTAAGGCTGTAACTAAACAACTGACAGTAAGGCTGTAACTAATCAACTGACAGTAAGGCTGTAACTAATCAACTGATGGTAAGGCTGTAACTAATCAACTGACAGTAAGGCTGTAACTAATCAACTGACAGTAAGACTGTAACTAATCAACTGACGGTAAGGCTGTAACTAATCAACAGATGGTAAGGCTGTAACTAATCAATTGACAGTAAGGCTGTAACTAATCAACAGACAGGAAGGCTGTAACTAATCAACAGACAGTAAGGCTGTAACTAATCAACAGACAGTAAGGCTGTAACTAATCAACTGACAGTAAGGCTGTAACTAATCAACTGACGGTAAGGCTGTAACTAATCAACTGACAGTAAGGCTGTAACTAATCAACTGACAGTAAGGCTGTAACTAATCAACTGACAGTAAGGTTGTAACTAATCAACTGACAGTAAGGCTGTAACTAATCAACTGACGATAAGGCTGTAACTAATCAACTGACGGTAAGGCTGTAACTAATCAACTGACAGTAAGGCTGTAACTAATCAACTGACAGTAAGGCTGTAACTAATCAACTGACGGTAAGGCTGTAACTAATCAACTGACGGTAAGGCTGTAACTAATCAACTGACGGTAAGGCTGTAACTAATCAACTGACGGTAAGGCTGTAACTAATCAACTGACGGTAAGGCTGTAACTAATCAACTGACATTAAGGCTGTAACTAATCAACTGACAGTAAGGCTGTAACTAATCAACTGACAGTAAGGCTGTAACTAATCAACTGACAGTAAGGCTGTAACTAATCAACTGATGGTAAGGCTGTAACTAATCAACTGACAGTAAGGCTGTAACTAATCAACTGATGGTAAGGCTGTAACTAATCAACTGATGGTAAGGCTGTAACTAATCAACTGATGGTAAGGCTGTAACTAATCAACTGACAGTAAGGCTGTAACTAATCAACTGATGGTAAGGCTGTAACTAATCAACTGACGATAAGGCTGTAACTAATCAACTGACGATAAGGCTGTAACTAATCAACTGACAGTAAGGCTGTATCTAATCAACTGATGGTAAGGCTGTAACTAATCAACTGACAGTAAGGCTGTAACTAATCAACTGTTGGTAAGGCTGTAACTAATCAACTGACAGTAAGGCTGTAATCAATCAACTGACAGTAAGACTGTAACTAATCAACTGACAGTAAGGCTGTAACTAATCAACTGTTGGTAAGGCTGTAAGTAATCAACTGACAGTAAGGCTGTAACTAATCAACTGACAGTAAGGCTGTAATTAATCAACTGACAGTAAGGCTGTAATTAATCAACTGACAGTAAGGCTGTAAGTAATCAACTGACGATAAGGCTGTAACTAATCAACTGACAGTAAGGCTGTAACTAATCACTTGACAGTAAGGCTGTAACTAATCAACTGACAGTAAGGTTGTAAGTAATCAACTGACAGTAAGGCTGTAACTAATCAACTGACAGTAAGGCTGTAAGTAATCAACTGACAGTAAGGCTGTAACTAATCAACTGACAGTAAGGCTGTAAGTAATGAACTGACAGTAAGGCTGTAACTAATCAACTGACAGTAATGTTGTAAGTAATCAACTGACAGTAATGTTGTAAGTAATCAACTGACAGTAAGGCTGTAAGTAATCAACTGACAGTAAGGCTGTAAGTTATCAACTGACAGTAAGGCTGTAAGTAATCAACTGACAGTAAGGCTGTAACTAATCAACTGACAGTAAGGCTGTAAGTAATCAACTGACAGTAAGGCTGTAAGTAATCAACTGACAGTAAGGCTGTAACTAATCAACTGACAGTAAGGCTGTAAGTAATCAACTGACAGTAAGGCTGTAACTAATCAACTAACAGTAAGGCTGTAACTAATCAACTGACAGTAAGGCTGTAACTAATCAACTGTTGGTAAGGCTGTAACTAATCAACTGACAGTAAGGCTGTAATCAATCAACTGACAGTAAGACTGTAACTAATCAACTGACAGTAAGGCTGTAACTAATCAACTGTTGGTAAGGCTGTAAGTAATCAACTGACAGTAAGGCTGTAACTAATTAACTGACAGTAAGGCTGTAACTAATCAACTGACAGTAAGGCTGTAATTAATCAACTGACAGTAAGGCTGTAAGTAATCAACTGACGATAAGGCTGTAACTAATCAACTGACAGTAAGGCTGTAACTAATCACTTGACAGTAAGGCTGTAACTAATCAACTGACAGTAAGGTTGTAAGTAATCAACTGACAGTAAGGCTGTAACTAATCAACTGACAGTAAGGCTGTAAGTAATCAACTGACAGTAAGGCTGTAACTAATCAACTGACAGTAAGGCTGTAAGTAATGAACTGACAGTAAGGCTGTAACTAATCAACTGACAGTAATGTTGTAAGTAATCAACTGACAGTAATGTTGTAAGTAATCAACTGACAGTAAGGCTGTAAGTTATCAACTGACAGTAAGGCTGTAAGTAATCAACTGACAGTAAGGCTGTAACTAATCAACTGACAGTAAGGCTGTAAGTAATCAACTGACAGTAAGGCTGTAAGTAATCAACTGACAGTAAGGCTGTAACTAATCAACTGACAGTAAGGCTGTAAGTAATCAACTGACAGTAAGGCTGTAACTAATCAACTAACAGTAAGGCTGTAACTAATCAACTAACAGTAAGGCTGTAACTAATCAACTGACAGTAAGGCTGTAACTAATCAACTGACAGTAAGGCTGTAAGTAATCAACTGACAGTAAGAATGTAAGTAATCAACTGACAGTAAGGCTGTAACTAATCAACTGACAGTAAGGCTGTAACTAATCAACTGACAGTAAGGCTGTAAGTAATCAACTGACAGTAAGGTTGTAAGTAATCAACTGACAGTAAGGCTGTAAGTAATCAACTGACAGTAAGGCTGTAAGTAATCAACTGACAGTAAGGCTGTAACTAATCAACTGACAGTAAGGGTGTAAGTAATCAACTGACAGTAAGGCTATAACTAATCAACTGACATTAAGGCTGTAAGTAATCAACTGACAGTAAGGCTGTAAGTAATCAACTGACAGTAAGGCTATAAATAATCAACTGACAGTAAGGCTATAACTAATCAACTGACAGTAAGGCTATAACTAATCAACTGACAGTAAGGCTATAACTAATCAACTGACAGTAAGGCTGTAACTAATCAACTGACAGTAAGGCTGTAAGTAATCAACTGACAGTAAGGCTATAACTAATCAACTGACAGTAAGGCTATAACTAATCAACTGACAGTTAGGCTATAACTAATCAACTGACGATAAGGCTGTAAGTAATGAACTAATAGTAAGGCTGTAACCAATCAACTGACGATAAGGCTGTAAGTAATGAACTATTAGTAAGGCTGTCACTATACCCAGCCTGGCTGCTCCCCACCAGGCGCTGGAGCGTGAAGTGACGCACACAGGCAGAGGGGCGCTGGAGCTGTTCCCGCAGCTGCTCTACAGGCTGTCCAGGGACCGCCACCCCGACACGCGCCTCGCGCTCCTCCACCTCTTGCCCTCCCTCGCTGCCAACAAGGTGGGGCTCTTGGGTACTGCTGGGAATTACTGCTGGGACCTAGTGCTGGTACTTACCTACTGGGATTTACTACCGACAGTTACTGCAGGGACTAACTACTGGCATTTACTGCTGGGATTTACTACTACTACAGGGATTTAAAGCCTTCATTCTGACTTTTATGGTCGACTAAGGGGTGGAAAGTCCCAAGTTATGTAAGGGAAATTTGTCGAAATCGTTCCCCTGGTTGCATGGCCAATTTTCTCTTGTCATGAAAATATAAATGCTCACAATTTTGTAAAATGAATGACGATTTGTATTGTTGAGATTGTGAAATTATGTTTAATTTAACTTGTTGAGAGGGATGAGGGTGCAAACCCCATGATGACTTTAGCTTTCTTCTCCTCAGGGGGAAACAACTATTGTTTGTTCGGGAATTGGAGCTCCTGAGAGGAAGGTGTGAGCTTTTGAACTGGAAGTTAGATAAGCCGTCTATTGATTGAAATAGAATGGATTTGGTCTTGTGTTGCTGGTAATCTTTTTGGGGTTTATTACTTATTTCCAGCAAATGTAATTTACTTTTTCAATTTTCATCTTGTTTCTTAAACTTCTTTCAACGTTTCAGTTTCTATGCTCAGGGTGTGAAGACATATTTTATGCAAAGATCCCCGCTGTTCCCTTAATAATATAATAAATGGTGCTTTCCTCTTTCTCTTGTGAACATAGTGGTGGGCTTAAACTAAGTTAAGGTCTAAGTAATGAACAAAGAGTTTCATGCTGGAGGATGCAGGTTACTCTGGCTGTCTACCCTCCAATTGTGGTGCTGTAAAGTTACCTGAAAAGTCTCCCTTATTCTGGTTAGTCTGTCTCACTCTGCAACCTATGCAGCGTGCTTGTCCTCTCAGGGGGATACTACTATTGTATCTATGGCAATTAGCACTCCGAGGGGAAAATGTGAGGGCTCAAGCTGAGAGTTAGGTAGGCCTTCTTTTTGTTGAAATAAAATGTTTTTGTGGTTTTAAGGACATCTTTTTTCGGTTTGCTGCTGTCCTGTTTTGCAGCACCTACTACTCTCGTCTTTGACTTTGATTTTGTTTTATAATATTCTCTCCCAACTTACTGTTTCCATGTCCTTTCTGCATAGATTTGGCGTTCCCTTAACTCCAAACTAAATGGTGCCCTCCTCCTCCCTCTCTTTGTATTGCCTTGGTAGTGGATAGGGAGGCTTAAACTAACTATGTAATAATCTAACCTAATCTGCAGCGGGCTTGCGTTTTCTTGTCCCCTGACCACTGCCCGTGCGGTAACAAATTGGGATTGTGCGCAGATGTGCGTGTCGCTGATCCTGAAGACTCTGCTGTCGCTGTGGTCGAGCGGGCCGTTGCGCCCTGTGATCCTGCGCGTGGCTTACGACCTGTGGCGCGTGCAGCCGCGCGTGTATGCCCACTTGCTCAAGCTGCTCACTGATGCCGAGCAGCGCGCGTGTCAGGGCGGCGTGCTCGATGGCGACCTCAGCATCGCGAGGGCCTTCGTCATGGCCCAGATATGCAAGGACAAGTGAGTGTGGTCGGGGCCTGGGATTGGTGGAGCATTGTGGCCCAGATATGCAAGGACAAGTGAGTGTGGTCGGTGCCTGGGATTGGTGGAGCATTGTGGCCCAGATATGCAAGGACAAGTGAGTGTGGTCGGTGCCTGGGATTGGTAGAGCTGTGTGTTACAAGTGATGTGGGACTCTGAGTGTATGACTTCAGGTGATGTAGGGCTGGACTGAACTGCTTTTGTGTTGGTGCTGAAGTCAGGACGAAGGGATGGAGTAAAGTTGTATGAACGGAGCTGCTTTTGTGTCGGTGCTGAAGTTATGACAAAGGGATCGAGTAAAGTATGAGCGGAGCTGCTTTTGTGTCGGTGCTGAAGTCACAACTGAAGAAATGCAGTAAAGTTGTATGAAGGATGTGGGATTAATGATATACCAGGATATGAGTGTGAGAAAACTACCAGAAAGGTACGTGAAGAGTGTTGCCTTGGAAGCATGTGTGAATTGAACCGCGTCAATCTTTGTTCCTTTGGTGTGATTAATTTAAGAAAAACTAATAGTAAATTTATATTGTTGGAGATGAAATATATGGATGAAGCAGTTTATTTTTTCGCGTGTATTGTTTTGAATGCCTTGTGAAAAATATTTTAGTTTTGTGTCTGGCTCGCCAGCGCATGCCGTGATTGTTTAGGTTATCTCTAAACAGCTCGAGCGGGGTGTCAAGCACCTCTGATCCGGACGTGCTCAATTATACATTAGAAATTTGGAACGAGAAAACAGAATTTTATTGTATTGAGCCAGGAAGCGTTATAACTCCTCAATGAGTATAGGATAAGCATTAGACTTAGGTTTGTTAGGTGAATAAACAGGATGATGCTATAGGGACTGGTGCTTCCAAGGGGATACCGTTTGGTAATCTGGTATAGGTAGGCTTTTGAGGCTTTATCTTTTGTGCATTCTTTGCTTCTTTGTTTTCATACCTTCTTTATTTGCTCATTTATATTATTCTCTCCTCTTCCTAACTACTTGTTTCCGTGCGCAAGGCATTCTGTGTGGGAACACACCTTGTGCATAGATTCTCCGTGTTTTACAGTCCATAGTGAATGGTCCCTTCTCTTAGCTTTCCTGTGGTCGTTTTTAATGTGGCCAGGGAGTCTTGAACCAATATTATAATAGTCCGCATTTTAGATTCAAAGTTACTGGCTTGTGTTCATTATTTTTAGTATGAATGAACCAAAACTTAACCCATACTAAAACCTATCTTATTGTAACTTAACCCATCCTATTGTAACACAGCTTGATTTGAACCAATCGTCGGTCTTTTGACGTTAAACAGTTGTAAAAAGTTATAGACTTTGCTATCTGATATATTGTGTTTTAAAGAGTTGGCTCACAGGCAGCTTCCATAGTTAAATTTTTCCATTAGGTTTTGGGTCAACCAGCCCTAAGCAGCAAAATGGACGGAGCGTGGCTGGGTGGTAGTCCTTACACGAGAGATTTTGGCATAGCGAATGACTTAAATAGCAGATGAGATAACAGTATTGAGATGACTTTATGATTGTTATCTCACAGAGTTTTTTGGCAGCATAAATAATGCGATTTTCGTGAAGTTCGGATCATGTATAAGTGTGATCACGTTCATGTTTCTTATAAGGGAAAAACACGCAGAGTTATCTGGTGGGACGGATAGGAGCTAAATTGAAGATGAAATACCATCAATGTTCTGTTGTGTTACTAAGCTTATCATTGAATTTTTATCACCTGTTCTACTCCATGCCTTGCTTTTATATGATATTTAAATTCTGCATAGATTTTTTCCTAGTTTTTTGTAAATACTTTGTAACAGAGAAGAAAAATGAATTTTATTGTTATTTTTGGTTTATATTGTATTCTGTAAGCTCGTTAAGTAGAGCAACACTCGGCAATAGATCGTTGCAATAACAAGGAGTCAATATATGCCAAACCCGAAATCAGGATTTTTAGCACCAATTTGATAATGACATTTATCTGGTAAATTACCATTCTTATGGACCTTTAATCCGTTAATGTAGGTATTTTTGTATTCAAATTGCTGTTATGACAACCACCATCACTAAAGAAGGAATTGCTAATTGCTACTCATCAGTGAACTCCAAAGAACACATTAGGGAACAAATGTAACAAAAATTGCAATAGTTTGCAGCTATTTTCAAAAGAGTACTGTGTGGTCTTCTGGGGCGTTAAGACCTCAGTTGATACCGCACAAAATGCAGGGAAATCAACCATGTTATACACCCCCAGACCCTCGCAGCACGGGGAGGAGCTGCTGCCAATGTTGTCCAACATCCTGAACCAGAACAGCAGCAAGGCGAGCGTGGCGTACACCGCTGGGGGCAGCAGCGACACCAGCTTCAGCAGTCACGTGTCCACGACGGTGTGCTGCTTCGCCCTGGACGCGATCACGGAGCTCATCAGCGGGGGCGTGATCGACCTGCGCACCACGTGGCGGGTGCTCGCTCCTCAGCTCTCCAAGGACCGCAGGCCTGAGGTCATAGCGTGTCTCTGCCGCATGCTCGCCCTCGCTGCCAAGCTGCAGGTGTGTGTGTGGCGTCAACGTGTCTGCTCCCAACTTGACACATTCCACTCGTATTGGGGTCAGACATGTACCATTCAGTAAATTGCTTATTCACGTACCGGTATACATGAATGATATTTAATTTGCTTTTTGATCTTTTTAAAAAATAACTGTTATCATACAAGGTGAAATGTTATCTTGTAATTGAATTTTCATGTTTCTTAGGGAGGATAAAAATTTATTCAAGCAGTAAAGTTCATTCCCCAATTCTGTTACTTACAACCTAACTTAACCAACCGTTAACAACCAAGAAAACGCGGTGAACGTGTTGATTGAACAATTATATTTATTGGTGGAATGGAATTCAGTCAACAGTGTTGTGTGAGCAAGCTAAGAAAGTATGAAAACTAAAAGAAGCAAAGAATGCACGAAAGATAAATGGCCCAAAAAACTATCTATAGCGGAGATAACCAAGCAATCTCCCCTTGGAAGTGCCAGTCCCCACAGCATCATCCTGTTGACTTACATAGCAACCCAAGCCTATTGCTTATCTTATGCCCCCATGCGCGTTGTGCTCCTCCATAAGTTTTGCAAAGCTTGTTTGGTGGTGGTGAATTCTAAAGGCCCTCGATTCTTCCGCCACCTTAGCTTGCTTATGTTTAATTGTGCCTGAAGTTCTTAAGCTTAAAGTATGGGAATTGTGATTATTTATATGTACCGCTCGCATGGCTCCTAAGGTGGGCTGTGCAATTGAGAGCGAAATAAGATTTAATTTTAAGGGAAATTCTAAATACGTTGAATTAACATTCTGTTTGCTGGGACTATATTTGAAGTTTTTTTTCAAGTCTTGGGAAGTGTCAAGTTCATCCATGTGATTCGTTGGAAAAACTCCTGTAGTTTTTATATTTTTTTGGAAGGATTTATCATGTTCATGGACATAATGATCGTCGAATACAGAGATAAAAACTTTTTATTTTAGCCTCCTATTTGCACACACCATTATCGCTGCCCAGCTGTGAAATAATTTTGGTTTCATACAAATTGATCATGGAGCAAATTTGCTTCTACACCGCTGCTTAATTTTTCACGTAAAAATGCATTCCTTCTAGAATAAACATGGATTTAAGTTTTTTTTGTCGTTATTCGCAGGTGAAAAGCGACGAGTTCACGGCGTTCAGCACGAACACGCTCAACATTCTGTGGTCGTGGACGAGTCACCAAAACAAGAACGTTGTGCGGGAGGCTTACCTGGCCCTTGAAGACTTCAACATGGCCAACTTCTGCTTGAGGATGTTGCCGGCTCACGCACGGCAAGGCATCAAGTTGCCAGAGTCCCAGGCAGCTACACCCTTCGAGGCAGCACGCAAGCCAGAGGACGTGTTGACATACGTGCCGGGCGAGGCTTGGATCAGCCTGGTGAAGGGAGCTAAGGTGTCCCACTGGCCGTACCTGGAGTCGTTCGTGCGCTCGCTCATCAGGCGCGAGGTGGCTGGGCTCTACAAAGGCATGTACCTTACCGCCATCCAGGAGGCTAAGAAGAGAGGCCTCAAAGGCAGCGGAGGACAACCAGAACCTCCCAGCTACGAGTTCATGAAGGAATACTCCACTTTGAAAGCGATCGTTGCTTTTCTACGCCTGATTCCTAAAGATCTGGCTTCTTGTTCCACTAAAGAAGAAGGCGAGAAGTTACTTAATACTCTGCTTATTTTTTTGAAAGCTTTAGGACAGCCGCTGAATCGGCCATATCCAGCACTGGACTGGATTTTGTTGTCGGCTGTACAAGATTCCGTGAAGGAATGGTGCAAGAAGCATGCCAAGGTGGACTGGGATGAGCGTATACGCCACGCCGTGTTTGACATCCTTGCTAAGCAGTGCAATAAATCTGCAAGTGCTTCGGCGTTGATCTTAAAGTTCTTGGTGCCTCAGCCATCCAATGGCCTGACTCAAAAGGATGAAATTTATCTCTTTGGCTTGGTAGACTATCTTGGTCGCGGTATTCCGCCATCCAGCCTGCAACCGTTCATCACTTTTACTTTAAATCGGTATGTGAACGATGCTGCTCACCTCAAGCTCCTGCTAGATGCTGTAAAGCCCGTGCTCACTTCCGAGTTCATTCACGATACAAATCGCAACGCTTTGGGCAATGCCATTGAAAACCTTAATGAGAAAATCGACCCTACGAACTCAGTTCTCTACAGTAGCTACAAAGCATGCGTTGCTGACCTTCCATCTAAGCATATCGAGCGTCTCACGTCACCGTCCCTGTGGTGGGAAGTGACGGACGAACGTCTTTATCGCGCTGCAGTCTTGCGTTGCCACGTGGCTGTGAGGGACCAAGAAGACATGGCATTGCAGTGGCTCAACGACATCGTAGACTCTGCTGCTAGTTTGCCAGGCGACAGAACTGCGCTGCTCAAAGAGGTGGCCGAGACTCTCACTGTTCGCTGCTCCGACCTAGAGAGCTCATCTTGGTTCTTGCAGCTGCTCGGCCAGTTGCTAGACCAGACCAAGAAGAAGGTTGCTGACAACCTCGTCGCAACCCACGAACACAACCAAAGAATTTTGTTCTACTCTGACCTTATCATAATTTCACTGGTCGTTTGGTCGGGCAACTACATACATTGCGGCGTGAACAAGGTAGTTGAAGAGCCCTCCTTGCGTCACCGCTTGCTTGTGTCGTCGATCGTGTCTCTGAACGAGAGGCCTCACTGGGATCAGACGCTGCCGCAGCTGCTCAACTTCCTGGTGTCGTCGTACAATTATTTAAAGCAGTTCGTTGACGCCAAGGCAGAACTCGCTGACTCTGCCCTCGCCATCGCCAATTTGTGTTCTGCTCTCAACCAACAAATGTGGAACAAAGTCGTAGCCTTGTGTGTGGCTGTGAACTCTTGAAGTTTTTACAGTTGTAGTACGTGAATCATTGTACTGTTTTCTTGTTTGAACTAATTAATTCATTATTTACATCAAGAGTTGTTTTTCTCAGATATAATAATTTCGCGCCTCTATATAAAATTTTGTTATGATGATCTAAGTACATTTGCGTCTTCTTGAGAAAGTTTTAGTATTGCACGCGTAAAATTACTTAGTGTATACGTGAAAGCGATTTTCTTTTGCGTGGACTGCTATATCTCGCTTGGAAGGTGCGCTAAACAGGACAATCGTAGGCGTCTAAAATCAGCTCTCAGGTTGGCCAGTTTCTTCCGTTCTCATCATTTTAATCTCGTTAATTCGTAAGTAATTGTTCTTTTGGAATACTGACCTGATAATTTGAGTGATTTTTCTTCTTCACTGATGCTTCCATAACTTTTTTGAGTGGTGTTCTACTTCACAGCTTTCTTTTGAAGATGTTCTTCGTATCTGCCGCAAAGAGGACTTCCTTTCCAAGTTAATATTGTGCCGTGTTCTCAAAATTGGAGGTCGACAGTAAAACCGTTTGTTAGTGTTGTGCTACGTTTGCTCTCGCATTGACGATCCAGAAGAGTAAGGAGGTAACATTCAGGGGGAGCAATTTTAGGTGCGATCCCTTTGGAGATTTGTTCCTCTGGGCATTAAATTTGAGCCTCCAACAAGGGTATCCGTTTTGATACAGTCGAAACGGTAGTTGGACGATAACAAGACGTTAAGGAGTTGATGAACTATTGTCGTGTGACGGATGCTTACGACCTAATTTAAATGTTTCAGTAGTTCTGTTTTGCAGTTGACTCATCTTTGAAGATAAACTGTTTAATTTGACTGATCTTTCGGCTGCATACGGCATGCTTCAAGGGGAGCAGTAAAGGACTCGTATCCGTGCTTCAATGTTGAGTTTATTAACACCCGTCAACATTATTATTATTGTATATCTGTCTGATATTGACGCTCCGAATCAGCACCTCAGACAAGATGCTGTCGAAGGGATGTGTTAAACTAAATGTACGATCGATGCAACATAAGCTGTGTCGCCAATGCTGATCAACAGTCATGATTACTTCGTTGGAGATCAATTCGAATTCAGAGAAACTCTGTTGGTCTAGATTCGTGAGATCCTTAGCGTTCGATGTGCTTTTAATCTGACTGTAAGTTACAATTTCCCAGGCTTGGAATGACAGCTTCACGTGATATTCAATGAAGCTATCGAGAGCTTGTCATTTGTTTCCTTGCCCCAACTACCTTGACAATCTCATAGCTTTACTGAACTTGGAACATTATGTGAAGATTAGGAGCCTTACTCTTGTAGCCTGGGGACAAGAGCGGAAGTTTTGTGCTGGGGACTACAAAACACCGGTAACATTGGTTGACCAGCATTTCTAAGAGTTAAATCAGAATATCTCTAGATTTTTTTTACAACAAGTGGAAATATGTCAAATAGAATCAAGGAATTTAAACAACTATTATATTATAACGTCTCCTATTAACTGGAATTTATCAAACCGAATTTGCTTAAAGGATGAATAATACAGTATAAACAAATAAGGTTTAACATCAGAAATTTCACAGAAACAACAAAGGCTCGTTTGCAGCGACATGTGTTAACTTATAATACTGAATTGCACGCGTGTCCATCTTCAAGGCAATGTCAACTCCAGCTCGACTCGTGATGGCGAAGTGAACACTTAACGTTCTGCTGCACGCGATGTATGAATGTCTGAGAAACTTATTAATAATTCAATCGTCAGCCTATAAAATAACTATTATTTATGCACCATCATAATGTGTACTCTGCATATTTTCTACGTGATGCAACTCTACCGTACCTTAACCAGTCTCCGCAACAGGCAACACACCGAACAGAAATGTCATTTCTCAACCGAGAGTACCGCCAGCACGAGTGTGTGTAATGACTAGTGATGTACCGATACCATTTTTTTGGCCGATACCGATACCCATTTTTTGGCCGATACCGATACCGATACTCCGATACTTGAAAATACCGATACTACTACCGATACCGATACTTTTACAATCATCTAACCTAATAATACGTATTTCGTTGTATGTTTGTTTATGTATTGTTCGGTGTCCGCTTCTTAAGAAACATAGGATGTCTGAGTTTGCGGTATCATGGATACCGAATTCCTCAGTGTAACATTAAAAGATCGTCTCTACATGCACTGATAAGTTTGAAATTTTATCAGGATAGGTTAGTAGTATTGGATAAGTTGTTGTGATCGCCGTAATTTGCCCATTTTTCCTAACCATGTCGCTTTTGTGCAGCTTTCAGGCCATATTGAATAATTAAAAGACATTAAATTAAATATAGTAATTTTGAGAATAGCTGTGCCCGAAGTAATCGTTTTTGAGTTATGGTGATTGATTTGTCACTGGAGGGGAACTCCGAGTCAACAGAGCTTTGTGTGTTCTTGTACATATGTGCTCGGCATTAAAATTTTAAACCTACCCGACTTTCCGTTCTACGTATTGGCAACAGTGGACAACGCATTAGTGGTGTAGGGCCTACAAGAATCGCAGTTTCCGATTATGATTAATAAACTGCCCATGCTATGTTAACTATATTGTCGAGAAAAATAACAGAATGAAATCCATTCAATAGATATGCGTTTCTAATCGTATTGCAACGTAATGTAGACTAGCTATAATAGCAACTGGCTCCAAAAGTGGACCAAAACAATAATTTCTCCAAAAAAGGGTTGTCATTTTCGTGTTATTCACACCAAATACGAGTACATACTTTGGTGAAGAAAAAAATAGTAAAATTCGATAAGCCCCGAAACCGAAAATATCCGCAAACACGCAACCATCTATAAGATGAGGAATTTAAAAACGAAAATTTCAAGGTACTTGATCATATTTATTAGGAATACGTTTCGGAGTCCAGATCCATCATCAGTTCGTAAATGTACAAATCATTATGTCTGCAATGGAAGAAAAAAACAAAATGTTGGATACAGTCATTAAACGAAATCAAGAAAATAAAATTAAAACATGTCACAGAAAACTAAAATCGACAAAACTATTATTTAGTTACAATTTGTAATGGGTAGAAACTATCAGAACTGTTGAGGGCCGGTTTACGTTTAGAAATATGTAACGATTCTAAAATTCTGAGTTCACATGCAGTTGAAGCCGAATATAAGATTTTGAAGTCCGCAGAGGATATTGGTTCGTTGTATTTAGCTGCGTGATTACGTACTGCGGAGTGTGAGGAGTAAGCTAATTAGTTCCCCGCGGGGAAGCTTCGACCCCGATGTTCGCCCATTCTGTTATAAAAATATCGTGACGTCATGCCGACGTACGATGATGTGCACTGCACACAACTGTACAACTGTTAAGAATAAATCAGAGAGGCTCGCATCTCCATCGGAAGCGTATCCTTGTACCGGAAAAAAGAAGCAACCTTAAAATTATACAATTCCGGTACAAGACAAGGATACGCTTTTGATAGAGAAGCGAGCCTTTCTGATTTATTCATACAGTTGTACAGTGGTATGCAGTGCACATCATCGTACGTCGGCATGACGGCACAAAATTTTTATATCAAAATGGCAGAACATCGGGGTTGAAGCTTCCGCACGGGGAACCAATTCCCACAATTCGTTCGTAATCACGCAGTAAAATGCAACGTACCGATATCCTCTGCGGACTTCAAAATCTTAGATTCGGCTTAAACTACAAGTGACCTCGGAATTTTAGAGTCGCTACATATTGTTAAACGAAAACCGGCCCTCAACAATTCTGACAGTTCCTACCCATTGCAAATTGTAAGTAAATCTTGTCGACTTTATTTTCTCTGGGACATGTTTTGATTTATGTTTTGTTTTCGTGATTTCCTTTAGTGACTGTACCCAACATTTTCTTTTATTGTAGTCATAATGAATTTCACTTTTACGAACTGATGATGGATCTGGACTCCGAAACGTATTCCCAGTAAATATGATTAAGTTCCTTGGAATTTCCCTCGTTTTTAAATTTCTCATCAAGTTGAGATTAAAGCAATCAACTGACCCGTTCAGATGTATTCAACTATAAGATTGTTCGTGGATGTTTTAAACATCTTAACATCGAAGAAAAATACAAGATTCGTTATGAACGGCGATATACTTGCTAAATTAACATAAATTCTTAGCTTCGGAATATATGACGATTTACAAGCCAAGCTACTTTTATATTAAATTCACAAAAACTTTCAAATGCACCTTCAACTTTATTAAATTGGTTTGGTTTTGTTAGCCTGTCACATATTTTAAGAAGTGGATATTAGGTCAAACTATTTAGGTTTTAGTCGTAAAAGTATAATAATTTTATGTCGCTACAGGGTTTAACTATTCATGCTACATAGCTTTCAGTTATGACCGTACGTGACTCATCGGGAATTCAAAGTAGTGAATTCAGTTAGCGGGCCTGATTAAATGCTATAATTCAACAGTTACCTAACTAATTTACTAGGTATGAATAGGCTCTTTATTTGATTACAAGTACGTACAGCCCGTCAAAAATGACGGGATTCACTAACTTTCTTTAAAAAATATTCCAGATGTGGTGCCCAACGAATGTATCCATCCTAACAGCACCCGTAATGAAAAATATTCTTGTACTTGCGCGCTGGTGAAACTCGTATCACAGATACGGTCACTATAACTCTCCTTATGAGCGTGACAAAAAAAATGGAAGAAGCGGAATCCAAATAAACCAAAGGTATTATTAGATAGTAGCAGGACCCGTGGAAATTTCATGGAAAATGTCATTGTTAAGCTAGGTGGACCCGAGAAAAAATTCTGTCAGTATTACCTAACCTGTGCTAACCTAGCCTATCCTAATCTAAGCTAACCTAACCTATCCTAAGAAAACCTATCCTGATAAAATGTCGAATATTTAAATGCATGGAAACGCCATCCTATCATGTTACACTGAGGAATTCGGTATCCATGATACCGCAAACTCACACAACCTATGTTTATTAACAAGCGGACACCAAATCGTAAATAAAAACACAACGGGTATTATTAGGTTACATACTTTTACTTTCATAATTTAAGACCTTAATTTTGATGATAAAATACATAATATTGGAAAGTATCGGTAAAGTATCGGCCGGATTTTGCCGATACCGATACCACTAAAAATGGCCGATACTGCCGATACCGATACATCGGTACATCACTAGTAATGACTACTGACACTCAAGGGGCACGTGAAAACACGTTTGGACTCTTGGTGCCAGAATTTCAAAGAATTCTCGTCGTCGTAGCAGTACAGTCGGCGAACTTTTTCATCGACTTGGCTCAGTAACGTAGTTCGTTCTGGCCAAAATTCTCAACATTGAATTATTTATAAATACCATTTGAGCCCCTGACAATTCAGGATTCCCAGATGCTCAGAGCTCACATTATACTAGACAAAATTTGGCAACTCTACAGATTATACTAGATGTTAACCTTAATAAAGGGGTTCCAAAGAGGGGAAAGAAAGGCACCATTTAGTACAAACTTGAGGGAACGCGGAATCTATGCACAACGTGCATAGAAACATTAAGTTGAGAAAGAAATTTATGAAATAATTTTCAATTGATGAAGAAAGTAGTAAATACTGAAAAACAGGACAGCACGGTATCGAAGACAAATGTTCCCTAACAAAACAAAATACCTTCATTTCAACAAAGGAAAGGCCTACCCCTAACCTTTAGCTTGGAACCTCACAATTCCTGCTGTGAGTGCCAAATTCCATAGACATACAGTTGCATCCCTCTGGGGGGCTGGTAGCTCCTAAGGTACCATAGCTAGATGCTCAGTGCTCACATTCTATTTGGCAAACATCTACCAACTTTGTAGGGTTGCTCAGTGCTCAAATTTGATAAAAAATAAATCTGTAACTTGGTGACTTTTTGCCAGGAAAAACAGTAAGTCGATAAGAAAAATTTTGCGGTCGGTTGCACCGCCACGACGACGTCAATTGTTCAAAAACTTGGCCTGTGGTTGCTTGAAGCAGCCGAGCCGCACCCCCATCAAATAATAATTGGAAATAATAATTTATGCGGGCCGAGTCGTTATCTGGATTAGAATTTCCCAGAATACGTATTCGAATTTTTTTTAACACACAATTATCTGCAAAATTTTTACACTGTCCTCTGAAACTGAAACCGATTTCCGTCTAAATATGTAGTAACTATTGAAATTGAGAAGAAGTAACAGCACATAAGTTGTGATACCA
The DNA here is from genome assembly GCA_030386875.1 of Morinoia aosen. Classification (NCBI taxonomy): domain Eukaryota; kingdom Metazoa; phylum Arthropoda; class Malacostraca; order Amphipoda; family Talitridae; genus Morinoia; species Morinoia aosen. The sequence continues at coordinate 36,803,729 of CM059572.1, forward strand.
CGAAGGTAACTCAGCACTCCATTAGCAATGTAAGATCATGAAACAATTGATGAGAAAGCGCTCCAAGTTCAAAGAAAGCATGACATGCGTTAGATAATTCAGAGCGCATTCTTCAATAACCTGCAAAATTCGACACGTTATGTCCAAGTCAAATGAACAAATAGATAATGTCTTCAGTCAAATCATACAAAAATTCATTCCATATTACCGTACTAGATACATCACGTTCTCAAACTGAAATTGATTAAATCTTACTTTTTTAAATCTTAAGCGACTACTCCGAGCTGGCAAACGAAACAATGAGATTACATAAAATTGGCCAGATCTTGTCCCTTAGCACTCGGATCTAATAAATCAGATGCCTTACACACCGTTTCCTGTTATGTATGCTGGATAATCACCGTTAATGTATCACACCCAAAACAACGTAATAAATATGTTCACCACCTTTGCTTCTTGCGTAGTCAGTCTTGCCGGCCAATGAAGGTAGCAATGAAGTGAAGCGCGATCAACAATGTCTACACGCACAGAAAATATGAATGAATCAACAACGTAGAGCAGACTTTTATGCTGCTATGAGATAGCAATCATTCAGGATACAGTAATACGTAGTATCTATTCCAGACTAGTTTTGCTTCATTAACGAAAGCAGATCATAATAGAGAGCATGATATGCACAAAAATAGCATGAGTAGAACTGTCTATTAACAGCAGGAACAAATCATCTAGGTTATAGTAATGGTTTACACGCATATAATGGAAATATTTTGTTGGAAGGTGACAAATGACTCCCATCACCAATTCCAAGAAAAGTTCAATACCGAACTCATAAATAAATACCTAAGTTTCTATTTCAGTACAAAGAGATCATATCCACTTGAGACTCCAGCTTTAAAAATAAAAGAGGAAACGAGAAATAATTTTAGCTTCTAAGTGGAAGAGATAGGAGTGACTATATAAATTGGGTACTCCTTGACTGTTTTCTTCTCATTGACCATATGAATGAGGTTGCCAGATATGTGAACCTTTTGTATGTGACTAACAAGCACGTCGCTGGAGTCTTTTGTCAGTCCACACTCTTCACATTTGAAGCCGCAAGTCAGCGGGAGCGATTGAAGCCCTATCTTCTGAAAATCTGGCACCTTTCTTTTACTCTTTGTATTCCCTCTAGTTAGCCGAGAGCTTTTACTGGACTTCCTCGAACGCTCAGAACAGCGCGCGTTGGACGCGGTCTCGGGCGACTGCCGCTCTTCCGAGGGTGACCGCTTGATATTCGCCAAGCCAAGCAACAGTCCAGACGATCCACAATCTTCATGCTGCTTCAAGTGACTTTCTAGACTCGAAGTGCCATACAAACACACCAGACACTGACTGCACGCATAGGTTCTACGGTCATCGTCATCTTTGACTGAGTTGTTCTTATCCTTGGAGTTAGATACGCTTGAGTCGACTGAGACAGAGCGCTTACGGCTTTTGGTAGCAGCATTTTGGGGCTTAATGGATTCTGTGCTCTGATCATCATTGCTCTGCAAGTCACTTTTTCCTCTCGACTCCAAACAAGACGCGTCTAGCAAATCGCCCGTCAAAGTTTGGAGGTACAGACAAGTGGAAGTTTTACCTTTAGAAGTCAGTGTGATAGCTACACGGTTCATATAATCTGGGTGAAGTGTTGTCATATGAATCAGGATGTTGGCTATATTGTAATCTTGTTTGCCACACTTCTCACACCGTCCTGACAAGTTTCCATGAGATTTTAAATGGTTTACAAAATCGCTAGTTTTTTGGAAGGCAACGTTACACCGCCAACAGCTGAGCCGTTTCTTTAGCTCAGAAAGAACGGCGGTTGATGTTTCAGAAAGGTCCAATAGATCGTGCTCAGCTTTCAAGTGCGCAGTCAGGACTTTGCGGCTGCACGTGATGTAGCAACACACAGTGCAGATGTGCTTCTTGTCCTTTATGCGATGCCTGATGAGCTCAGCTGAGGAGTTAAAGTTTGTTTGACACAAGTAACAGCTGTCTTCTCCCAGCGGTGAAGAAGGTTCCTGGACCTTGCATGTGTCTTTTGCAGGAATTAATTTACTTGATTTAAGAGCCATTGTTGGTAAAACTACATCAGCTTGAGAGTTTTCCTTAGACAATGGTGTCGAAGACGCCGATTTTGCACTGCCATATTCAGATGATCCTTCCTCACTTTTGATAGCATCAACCATAGGTCTGCCAGACAAGTTATGCACAGTCATTACATGATCTACCATGAGTGATAAGGAAGTACAAATGTGGTTACAAATAGTGCACAGATGATGCTGGGGTAGCTTAACATCCTTCATCACAGCACGAAAGGAGGAACCGTTGCGGCCGTGGCTCTTGGTGACGGACGTTCCGGTTTTATAGCAGACTGTGCCATCTTTGAAATCAACAGACCCAAGGATGGTAAGCATTGGGTGCTTCTTCTCCACGTGCAACTCGAGGTTCATCAAGTCTATGAACTTGACCCCACAATCTCCACACATGTTCCACTTGGTATTGGCGGCTGTGTCTGTTTTTTCTGGGAGTTTACCTGCAGACGAGGCACAACTGGCAGATGAAACGCTGAATGCTGATGATACAGGAATGGTAGAAACAGAAGTGCATATTAAGTTCACATTCGTGAGGCTCGAAGAAACAGAGTCATTGGAAGAACTGCTCGGGAGTACAGAAGGACTCAAACTATCTCCAGGGACAGAATTGCTAGCTCTGCTATAAACTAGGGAGGATAGCTCAGAAGATACCATGACGGTGCTGGCTGTCAAGTGAGACGGAGGGGAATCAATTAGCACAGGCGATGAATAAGACTGAGGAGATATGGCGGAGTGGTGGGTTTGATGGCCGCCGAGAAGTGGGTTTTGCAGAGGGTGGGGAGGCTGAGGGGGCTGTTGCAGAGACATAAGAAGATCTTGGGAGTGTAAATGAGGAGGAGGCTGCTGATGCTGCATGTGAGCATCCCCATGGACTTGGTCAGGATGTTGCTGCGGGGGAGGCTCTTGTTGCGGCTCGTGCGGCTGCATCTCGGCCTGGTGCTGCAGGATGTGGGGGTGCACTGCGTGCTGGGGCTGCATGTACGACACGTGAGGGTGCACGATGTTCTGCTGCATTGACGTGTTCGGGTCGTGACTGTAATAGGTTGGGGCTGCTGGGAAAATATATCCAGGAGTGAGTATAGGTTGATTCAATGACAAGTTTGTGATGCTGGCATCTACGCTGCCCACGTTGTGACCAATGTATTGTTGACAGCTGGAATTAGAGTTGCTGAGAGTGCTTATGTTGCGATTGAGGACTGTTGCTGGACTGCTTTGATGGAATAGAACGTGAGAGGAAGGAGACTCAACGCAATTTGGTATGGTTTGGTGACTCACTTTCTTGTGCTCAAGAAGTTGAATTTCTGAATGGAAAAAGGCATTACACTCTGTACATTTCACTCTATCGAGGGACATCAGACGAGGAGTGGACACATGATTAGAATTGTTCACATCAACTAAACTGTTATTGTTAGGAGTCATGACAAAAGATGCACGGGAAGTACAAGCTCCCACACTTCCGTCCACAATGGAACTGAAGTTGTTGGTGTCGAGCGTGGCACTGGGAGCAGCTGGAACACCCTGAGTGTCGTGTCCCCTGGTGACCTCGACCCAGAGGTGTCTGTTGGCATTGTGGTGCCTCTCGCAGTGCAGCTCCACGTTCACCTTGTCCAGGAAGCGTGCCCCGCACACGCTGCATTGGTACGGCTTGTGGGCTGCCACTGCAGGCCGATTCAGCTGGAGCTTCTTGCGGCTCGTGGCAGAGCTCGAGAGGGAAGCACTCTGCGCACAAGTGAATTTAATTTTACAAATTAACAGAACTAGGTAATATCATGGACAGTGCTGAATCATTGTTTAGGTTGCACAATTATATTTTTCAGTTTTTCTTGTATCTATGTCTAACTATTCTACAATAAAATAGAAAATGACAACAGAAATGATGTTACCAGACTTGGGGACCCATGCTGCTAGACACTCATCAGGCATACCCATTCAACCCCATTTACAACTGCTGCTGCTGCTAATACTTTTGCAAGATTTATTTAGAAATAAAAAAATCCAGATTTAAGTAATGATACTTGATTTCTTTCTTAAGCATATTGTGAACAAGCATGTTCACAGAAGTGTATAAAAAATGCCCACAGATAAACTGAACCAGGTACTTTAAAGACTAAGGTCAACATATTGTCATCTTCTCTATAATGAGCTAAAGGCATATTTAAATTTCCATTCAAAATCTCATTTTGGTACAATTTGATGGTATTTTAAAAAAAAGTACAACAAAGGTAAACATTTTTACAAATAAATATAAGGAATTACCAGAGATGTACAAGCTCAAATACTTTCAAAATAAAAATGTGAGAAAGCTTTGGCATTTATCTCTAGTCCAATAAAAAAACCATCATATTCAAGTAGAAAATATAACCTTTGGCTTGTCGAACTTGGTGGCCATTTTGCGGTTCTGTCGAGCCACCCGCTGCACGAGCCTCCTGCAGAGCGCACCTCTCCTGTGCTTGGCCAGGTGCTCCGAGTCACGGAAACTGCGGTGACAATTGCCACATTTCTCTCCGGGGCTTCCATTTGGAGGCTTGGCTTTAGCATTACTTGTGGACTTTATTGATGTCTCTTTAGAATGGAATATCAAAGAAGTTGAGAAGGACTTCTTCAAAGGCTGCAGGCTTTTTTTGCGGACAAGCTCAGTAGAGCCCCTCATGGCAGCAAATACTTGTAGGTCAAGTAATTCTGGAAAAATTGTTACTTTTTATCTTTCAAACTGATATAAAAAAATGGAATAAAATAGTGATGATAATTTTGATTATGGCAACTGTTAAAGCTAATGACTTCAAAAAGGCATTGAGTTTTATAATTTAGCTCTAACAAATTAAAATAGCTGCTCAATGAAATAGCTTTCATAAAAAGTACACAAATTGTATGTATTAAAAGATCATCATTCTTAAAGGAAAATTTCTGGATTTTTTTCTCAAATTCTTCAAATACGATGGCTTTTAGATATTTCTCTCTGACATATCTGCCTAGCGTTTGATTTTCAGAGCATGTCACCTTATGCCTGGACATGATTTGACTTTGAGACCACATGTTGACCAATGTAGGAGTCTACTACTTTCTTTCATATGGATTAAAATAATGCTAAAATATTTGAGCAAGTTTTATGCTACATTGTTGAACTAGGTGAAATCATGTATTTAAAATGGTCCATCAATCCTGAAACTACACTTAAAAACCCTACCTAAATCTCAAGCCTCCCAATGGTATATACATTCTACTAAATTTCACAAAATATTAGAAACCAATAAGCAAATCAGAAAAATGTCTATTTTGCTAAATTCTTCAAACCTGTTGATTGACTTGTCTATTAGTACACCTCGTATAGTTTGCCTATTATTATTATGCCTTGTATGGCTTATCTATTTGTACACCTCGGATGGTTGTTTGTCAATTAGTACTCCTAGTATAGAACTTTTGTTAGACTACTAGCACACCACGAATGGTTTGTCTATTAGTACGCCTCGTATATTTTGTCAATTAATATGCCTTGTATGGTCTATCTACTTGTACACCTCTGACAGTTTGTCTATTAGTACACCTCGTATAGTTTGTCTATTATTATGCCTCGTATGGCTCATCTACTTCCACACCTCGGATGGTTTGTCAATTAGTATTCCTCGTATGGAACATTTGTTTTAGGATGCCCTATATTTAAGAAACTTTTAAAAGCCAATATGTTGGCATGTATCTCATGTGACAACTTGGAAATAAACATTTTTTCTTTTTCTTAATACCTTGAAATAAGTGACTAATTTTGGTATTTGTCTAGGAGATGACCATAATCGATTTTCAACTTTTCGGTGCCTAAACATAGCTAATTAGATGTAAATAAACAATTTTTCTTCTACCCACTTCACATCAGAAATAAGCATTTCATGAGTTAGAGCGGTAGGTTTAGTTTGGGTAGAGCAGGTTTGGTTACTTTGAAATTTATTATTTGCCGGCCCCGTAGAGCCTGAACCCACTTCTAGGATCTTTTATTTAATAACACAATAGAAATTATCACCCAAAAATAACACATTATAGCGGTATGTTCATTTTTGTCTTGCATAGCAGGAATGATCGAGCGCGTTGGAAGGGAGACTGGGAGAGTTCATTATAGTGTTGCCATCCAATGATTGATTATGGTCATCTCCTGCACATTTACCTTAATATCAGTTTAGTTCCAAAAGTTGTTAACAGAGCATGAATGGGAGAGCAGAAAATTTTAAAAAGCATTGATGTGGTTCAAGCATTTAAGTCTGAAACTTTGTTCTAATCAATATGCCAAATAGGTCAATGTTTATTTTTTCTTCGGCAGGGAAATTAAAGATGTCGGTGCTGATAAAAATCAGCACATTTAAAGACCTTTTACAAGAATGACATTATGCTCGCTGATGCGTTATTTTCGAATTATTGAACTATGAAGTTGGCGCCGGTACGCGCCGTAATTTAGTTAATAAGGGTAGTTAACCTGCCTATTACACACGTAAAGAGGTTGGGTCATAAGGGTTAGCCACAGTTCTTCTAGTGAAAATTGTAAATAAAGGTTGTAACCGACCCATTAGGTCAAATGGTCGAGTGTGTGCCAGCGCGCACCGCTGCTTCGACGTAACTGGCAGCCTTGAGATGACCGCAGGTCCGTAACTTCAACCCCGGTATATCGTGGGTTTGACGTATCTGGGAACATTCGAAATAAGTCTTTTGCATCAACAATATAACTTGTCATCTCATTAACTATGTTTATGCATAGTAGAATTTCAATTGATTTATAATTTCCACTAAAAGAACTGTGGCTACCCCTCACGACCCAACCTCATTACGTTTGTAATAGGCGGCGCGCGCCCGCGCCAACTTCAAAGTTCAATAATTCAAAAATAACGCATCAGCAAGCATAATGTCATTCTTGTAAAAGGTTTTTAAATGTGCTCATTTAGCGATTATCAGCACCGACATCTTTAATTTCCCTGCCGAAGAAAAAATAAACATTGACCGCCAAATATAATAAACAACTGTGAGAAAACTGCTTAACAATCATGCACAGTCACACAGTAAATTTGTAATGATTTAAATTATAATAATTCAATAGATTTCACATTCACACTGGATAGTTTTATCTCATCATATGTTGAAATTTATTACCTGCGGCCAATAAGTGTATCAGATTCTCAGCTGAGAATTGCTCTAGTTACATTGGCTTTTGCTCAGTAACTTTAGTTACTTTCTTAAAAAACTCAACCCATACTACCAAAAGCTAAATAAACTTTACACCTTTGGCAAGATAATAAATCTTTTGTTGGATATAATAAGAATACATGAGTTGTTTTGCAAGACATTTGCTACTAAAATGTATCAAGTTTTACGTAGCCTAATTCACCAAGGGTCTTGCTTGTAATACTTTGCATTCATAGAATTCAGTATCACATTTTTGTATTTTTGTTTTCAAAACATTACAAGGTAGCATTTAATGTTGCTGCAAAAATTAAAACAATCATTCAAAATTTTGCAAATTATTATAGGTAGTTAGGATGTGAACTTAGAGTTACCTCAAGGTTTTTATTAGGATAAAATAATTTACAGGGTCATTTAATCTTACATTGATATTTTAAAAGGAAAGGTATTAGCTAATAAATATCAAATCAAACTAGGCTGTGACAAATTTACTGCAAGTCTTTATTCAATAATTTTATCTGTAAAATATACAAAAACCCAGAGCTAAAAGCTGTTGTAGTCTTCAATGCATGAACAAGCGTAATTTTACAGTTTTTCACAAACTCCATCTCGCATACTGCTTGATATTAGCTTCTCTCATCGTTTTCGTCCTTCCCTCTTATTTACTACCCTATTTTAGCCCCACAGGCTCAACGCTGTCTTCTGAGCAAATTGGGTGTCGCGACCGTGGTCGTACCGTGGTTGCGACTCGCGAGTATTCCATGGTCCGACACAGCCGTGTCCGTGTGAGTAAAAACTAAATTAGCTGAAATTGGACATGCACTAATATATTTAGGATCACAGTAAAAATATTTGCAATTTTAAGAATAGCCCAAAAATTTAAAATAAATAGTCCGTCAACTTCCAAAATATTAAGCCCGTTAATAAGATGCGATAAAGTTTTTCTACCAAATGTAGAACGAAAATTCTACCAGAGGGTACCACATTTCCCAAATAATCGGGAAATTGGTTGCTCTGATGCAACCCTCAATACGTAAAAACACCGAAATTACATTTATTTTCATCCCTTTGTCATCTACCTCTCTTTTTAACAAATATCCGAACTCTTTGAATTCAATCTCTGAACTAAGAGCTAATGAATTTGTATTATTTACTTTAAGCGTAATTTTTCAAGTGCGTTTTAGATATCGTAAACTCTTTATATTTATTCTCATATTTGAAATCTTTATTGCGTCCAACTTTTACTCACGTACTGATAATAATATCCTATTTAACACGACCGGACTTCATTTTTTACAATTCAAAAATGTTGCAGTTTTATTTTCAATAATCCGTTTTATCAGTAGCGCAACCAGAGGGGAAAGAGGGAGGGGGGGGGGGCTGCGGGGGCCATGGGCTCCTCCCCACTTTCAAAATATTGGGCTGAGGGCCAGTTTCAGTCGCTATTTTAAATAAAAAAATAAAAATATTGCTGATAATTAATGTGTGCCCCCCCCCTCCTCCGAATTTATTTGTCAGGGATCCTTGCCCCTGTGGTGGTCTCAATTAACCGTTCGCTTGTGCACCACCACACAAGCTTCGAGGTGCCACCCCGCGCAACGGGGGGCTTTCAGGCGCCACTCCATACAGCGGCGAGCTTTGAGGTGCCACCCCACGCTGCGGCGAGCTTCGAGGCGCCACCTAACCACCAACCAATGAGGACGCGTGCTCAACGCGTTACCGCACTCACTAGGTCCTATTTAAGGAGGCCGTCTGGGTAGAAAAAAAGTCCGTTATTTATGGATGGATTTCTCTGAAATTTTCAAAGAAGGTGTGAAATGATGCATAGATCATTTGTTATTTCGACGAAATTTCTGTAGCTGCACTTTTTTTCTCGAAAAATATGATAAAATTGGGGGTTTTGTAAAATCTATCTCCTTCTACAATTTTGAAGTTACAGAACTTTACTTCGTTTTTAGATTGCTCATATGTCTATATAACCATAAGCAATAGGGAATTTCGATAATTTCTTTGTGTGGATTTTTGGAATTAAAAAAATGACCTTTTTTCATTATTTTTCATGTGTAATTTTCAAAATAATAAATGTATCAAAAAATGCTATTGCTTATGGATACACGATGCTAAGCCCTATCGAATGGTATATAAACAATTCTCGTAGCTCTAAAATTGTGGAAGGAGATACACCTGAGAAACCAATATCAAGTTTCCAGAAAAACGTGTTTCTCACAAAAAAAATTGTTTTTCTTTTTATCCTTTGAACTACAGGGTTTTCTTCAATGAACTCTTGATCGTTTGTAGCTCTTTTCAAGCCCTTTTGTTTGATATAATTTACACTGCTGTAGCTCTGTAACTCCGGGAAAAAATATACAACAAAAGAAAATAGGTGTAATTCTTGAAAACAAACAATTTTTATTTTTCATGTTTTTTGACCAAAATACGTTTTTTTGTCAAGTCAACTCCTTTGTTTATAGCTCTTTTCAAGCCCTTTGGATTGGTGTGCTCGCCATTGCTGTAGCTATGATACTGCAGCTGTCATCGAGCTATGAATGAAAGCTGCGGTATCATAGATACGGCAGAACAGCTAAATTCTGAAATTTTCAAAAATTATAAATAAATATTTACTCAGAGTTAGAATGTTTCGTTTGAATAATGGAAGCACTTTGAGTAGCCCATTAACGAACTATAATGTCATTCCCGCAGAGAAACACGCTCAATTGACCCTAAATAATGAGGGGGGAGGGTTCAAGGTCACTCCACCCCCATCGCTTTCCCCCCCCCCTCTGGTGGGCGCACAGTTCGGAGTAGACGTAAACGGAAAGTACCAATGGAGGCGCAAAAAAATCCTCTATAAGATGCATGTAAAAACAGAAAATCAACACATCCTGATTTCTACCCAGACGGCCTCCTTAACGGGGTGCAGTCAAAGCTCGGCCAGTCTTCTCACCGCGGCTCCGATCTTCACACCACGCACCGCGAAGACGCTCCGACAGCTAGAGTCTCAATTGCTTCTACTGCCGCTTCGCACCATCAGTGCGGCCACTCCACATCGCCTTACGGTCATCCAAGTCGTACCTTGATGAATTATTAATTGTCAGCAATATTTTCCTCGTGTGCCATTGTTGTCGGCGATGTTCGCAATAGCACGGCATTTATTCCAGTTGCGTTGTCTTACCCTGTCGGGTTCGTTTTTACCTCAGGCACTCGCTTCGGGTATTGATATTCATAGTCCTTAGGTATTCTTAGTCTACCAGGAGCGTAAAGAAGCCTGAGGGAGAACATCCCCCCCCCCCCTCCGAAATTTCCGGCAGGCTGCGCCACTGCGTTTTATAGAAATGAGTATTAACGTGACCAATTTTTCAATAATGAAGCTTTCCCGTTATAAAATATGACTTCCTTATCCGAGCGTTTATTCTGTATCATATTTTACTCTAGTATGCTGGAAAGCATTAGCTGTTTTTTTAAATGTTTAATACGAAACCAATGCACATACATATATTAAGGAGGCTACAGATTCATCTGTTAGAAGTAAAGAAAGCAAAAGGAAAAAAAGAAGAAACAATATATGCACAAAAAGTTGACACAAAAGTTGCTACACACTGTGGCCGCGTAGTTAAGAAGGTGCATGTCGGCAGTTCGAATCCCGGCAGTGCTGCTCGGTGATTTCTCCCCAGTGGGAAAAGGGAGAACTCAGCCACAATTTCCCATCCACCCAGGTGTCGGAAATGGGAACCAGCTTGACTGGAGGTAACCGTTATTGCGTCCTGGTGTTAATTAGTTATTAGGCATTTGCAAAGTAATGTACAAGATAATATGCCTCAGGCTTGATTGATTGGAAAAAGCATATTTTTTTCCTGTTTTAGGTACATCTGTTTTTCTTAATTTTTAAATAAAATTAGCCTAATATACAATAGATGGAAAAACCCCAATAGGTATTATCAGTAGTGCAGCTAGGAGGAGACAACAGGGGCCATGCCCCTCTTTCCCCCCCCCCCCCCCCACCCCCCCACCCCCGAAATATTGAGCTGGGCCAATTTCAGGCGCCTTTTTAGTAAAAGAGTGTAAATATTGCAGTTAATTGAGGTCTGAACCCCCCCCCCCATCGCCGAAATTATTCCTGGCCTGCATGAGAATGAGAATTAATTGTATCATCTTTTATCTTACATCGAGTAAAAAGTTTTTCGCCTGCAATTAATCCATTAAAAATGAAAACTACATGACTATGATTTTCTTGAAATGCAATAATTTATAAAAATTAATTGATATGAGCACCACGTTCAATACGCTTACTATCACTAAAAGCGTTATTATTCAATAATTAACGACTTGGTTAAAAAAGTTCTTTATATATATATATATATATATATATATATATATAACTATAAAAAACTCCTGTAAAACGTTATATATATATATATATATATATATATGTTAAAACAGATTTTATTTCACCAGAGGAGATCCGTAACTTTCAGTTACTATTTCCGCTAGTGAACAAGAGTATGGGACTATATTCGCCCTAAAATGTTTACCCTAGCACATCAATCTAAGAGAGACCGCGTCATCAACGGTGTCTCATCTTAGGTTAATGAGGTCATTGAGTGTGGTATTTTTAAGTGCAAAACAAACTAATGAAAATACCTTTATTAGTGCTCGTAGTGGATTATCAATTAAGTGCTAATTTTCGAACGGGCCGATAATTTGATGTCATTCTCCCCGACATCGTTGGACGTAATTGTGAGTTAATGGAGACAGAAATTTTAGTTTATTTCTCCCATTTACTCCTGTATTATATCATTTTCATCAGCATTCCCTAAATTATTTTATTCCTTGTGTATATTTTTAAAAAAATTGTCGGCTTAAGTCTAGAGAATGAAAATATCGATTATAACTGAAATTTGATGCTGATTCAGAATACCTATGCAATTTGTTTTGACCGTTCTCGATTTTTTCGTTTTTTTTATTTTTTTTTTTGGAAAGGCAGCTAGCAACAACTGAGGTGGTGCCCAAAGAATGCCATGTCCGTACAGGTTGGGTAGAACCCGACCCTATCCGGTACTCAGGTCTTCAAGGCACGGCCTGACCATGTTGGGTCGAGAATAGCAGAGTTCGGATCATGAGGTGGTGCAGGTCAAAGTATGCCAAGTCCGACCAGGTTGGGTCGAGAATGACAGAGTTCGGATCATGAGGTGGTGCAGGCCAAAGTATGCCAAGTCCGACCAGGTTGGGTTGAGAATGACAGAGTTCGGATCATGAGGTGGTGCAGGCCAAAGTATGCCAAGTCCGACCAAGTTGGGTCGAGAATGACAGAGTTCGGATCATGAGGTGGTGCAAGCCAAAGTATGCCAAGTCCGACCAGGTTGGGTCGAGAATGGCAGAGTTCGGATCATGAGGTGGTGCAGGCCAAAAAAAAACATTAAAAAGGTATAAAAATTTAAAATTAAAAAAAAAATCACAAAAGATCGAAAAAATCGAGAGCGGTCAAAACAAATTGCAGATTCGGAATCAGCATCAAATTCCAGTTATAATCGATATTTTCATTTCACTTGTTCCGAATTGTCCAATGAATTTTATGTATAAAATCTAGCTGCATTTTAAAGTATCTTTGAATATAATATTATTCAGGGCGAAGTATTAAATTACCAATATTTAGGTATGTCACTCTGGCTGATCTTGCTCATACACGAGAGCTTTACTTTTAATATGTGTTAAAGTTTATAACCTTGAACTTAGACCTCAGCTAAACCTTCACCGTAACTCTGTCTTCTGTGCAACCTTATTTTTCTCTTTCGTTCAGTCTTAATCGCAACTTTGTTGTTAGTTTGAAGGATTGGTCAACGCCAAAAATTATTTTCTTCCTCGTAGGATCTAGAGATTTGGAACTTGGCACACGCAGTTGTGAACATAAAAGGTTTCGCTATGGGGACACAAATTCCGTTTTTGCCGCAGGTGAATTCCCGTTACGTACTAATTTTCGTTTTAAAGAAGAAGATGAATAACGGGAGCGTAGCGGGACAACAATTCAAACTGCCATTCCTCCGGGGGTTTGCAGCCTAGCCTTATAGCGATCTCATCATTAGTTTTAGCATAATGTATTTCATGAAATATGAAAGAAGGGTAAATCTGAAGGATATGTCAGTTATTGATTTTGTAAATTTCGATGCCTAATCATAGTTAATTAGATCGAAATAAACAAGTTTTCTTCTATGCACTTTCCGTCTCAAATGAGTATTTTATTAGTTATAGCGGTAAATGACTGACCGCAACTCCAGTGCTTGAAGCGGCAAGTAATTCAAGGAGCACGTTGGACAGCAACACTGCAATGCGCACTCGCTTCCAGTGCGATCGTCATCAAAGACGAAACCAAACCTACCGCTATACCTCGTTAAATACTCATTTGACGAAAAAAGTGTATAGAAGAAAAGTTGTTTATTTCAATGTTATTACCATGATTCCAACAACAAAAATTCGAAAATCGATGAGTAGCTCTTTATTCGAGCGCATTCGTCAATAAAGACGTAACTAAACCTACCGCTATAAATCGTAAAATACTCATTTGAGACGGAAAGTGCGTGGAATAAAACTTGTTTATTTTGATTCAATTAATTAGGTTCAGGAACCAAAAAGTAGAAAATCGATAACTGACATATCCTTCAGATTTACCGAAAGAAGTAATTAAATAATTCGGGTCAATGTACAGTTTAACGTATTCACGAAAATTAAAAATTCTGTTCCAAATTAGGTGAGTTATATAAAGCAACCTAAAATAACTCTAATCAACCTAAAATAGCTTACCTTAACCTACTCAAACTGACGCTGCTCTTTTCCTGCCAAAAAGTGGGCGTGTCCCAACAATGCGGCGACTAAGCAGCCGACCATATAATGTTATTCCTATCTGAACGTAATTATTGTTATATATCGAAAATAACGCATTAGCGAGCAGAATGTCATTCGTGTAAAACGTTTATAAATGTGTTCCTTTAGTGATTCTTTGAAACAGAATATTTAATTTTCGTGAATACGTATACCATAATTAGGAATAATTTGAATTAGAAATAATTGAAAACTCTTTAAAAAAATTTCGGCGAAATTTTCCAACAAATTGTTAACACGTTGTCGGTGTAAATCAACATACTGTATATGCTATAATTTCCAAAATATCTATATTCTAGAAAGGAATTTTTAACCACGAATCCAATACCATCCATATCGTATTGCTACCATCTAAACTGTGAAATAAATGTCTTGAAACTAGGAAAAGTGAGGTTTTCAGTAAAGCAATATAAACGATTCTAGCTTCGGAAAACAGGCCATCAGAACACCTTCCTTTTTTTCCTTCCTTCCTTCCTTCCTTCCTTCCTTCCTCTAACACCTTCCAGGCCATTCCCCAGAACACCTTTGTGCTCGCGGTGGCACAGCGGTTAAGGGATCGGCCTTGTATGTAGGGGTCGCGGGTTCGTATCCCGGCGCTGGCGCTGCGATTTTCCCCGCTGGGTACAAGGGAAAGCTCAAGCACAATACCCCACTCGACCCAGGTGGTACCGGCTTTACGGGGGAACCGTCATGGTGTCCTATATATAGGGTTAGTTATAAGACATTTGAAAAACCAATGCTTAAGATCATATGTATCAGGCTTGATTGGAAATAAAGCATCCCAAAGGTGCCGATGTTTGTTTGTTTGTTTTTTAGATTGGAAGTGGCATAAGCTCATCGCGTCCGACCAACGCCTCCTGAGACGCAGGCACCGTCGGTCCTACCAACCACACGCAGATGCGGCGAATCTACCAGGCAATACTGCAAGTAAGTGGAAACGTAAACGGAAATACATGACAAGGAAGAAAGTTTCACTCCATATAGGACGTGTACTGCATTAAATAATTAATTTATTAACTTTGCTTCCTAACATGGAATTAGATTTTGACATTCACATCCTACAGAAGGATAACTGCCCCCCCCCCCCCCCTTCTTCCCCCCTCTAGCATCTTCCAGCCCTCACTTTTGAAAACGTGCTGAGCTTCAGCGATTCACTGCCGTGATTTTTTTGTCTAAAATTCAGGTGTCATTTTTGTATCAATTTGCAATATCAACTAAAAATGAAAAATTGGATGAGTTTGGGGCTCATGATCCCCATAACCTCAACACTTAAACTGCGGCAGGTAAAACTGAAGTTTAATATTCAACTCCAATTTAAAGTCAATTTCAGTTAGCAATGTTGAAAATAGCAAACCTTAACTAGATCGATTTTTTATTTAGTTTTGAGTGAGTGTTTATGAAAATGGAGTTCATGACTACTGTTCGGTCAGCAGCATTACGTAAACAGAGAACACCGGTGGCTGATGTCGTAGTCAAAGTGCTAAAGTGGGGCAACTAAAAATTTACCGTACATAGTTTACAGCCATTCTCCCTAAACTTTTCCTGTGTTGCTTATTTTTACACTTTGGGTGAAACCCCTCAGGGGAATATAACTATCGTGTCTAAGGAATTAGTGCTCTCTGGCGGACAGTGTCCCGAGTTGAGGGTTACTTAGACGTCATTTTTGTACAAACAGAAAAGGATTTCTATTTTGTTAGGGACTATTTTAACGGATCATTTTTTCAGTTTATTGTTGTCCTGTGTTCAGTACATATTATTTGAGTGAGAACACACTTTCTGCCTAGATTCTTCGTTCCCTTTATTCAACACTCATTCGTGTCTTCCTGTCATCGGAACGCCATTGTTGTGGGTAGAGAGGCTTAAACTAATTTGTAATTCAATCTGGATGGAAGGTATACCATTTTAATACAATAATTTCTGTTGAAAACTTCACGTGAGATTTTAGGATACGTATGATCAATCGAATATAGAATTTCTTCATTCCTTGCATTCCCTGAAATTATAATTTTGCTTCTAGTGGGTAAAAAAAGGCCAGTGTATCAGTAGTAACTTCGTTTATTTTTTTCGTATTTATTCTCATTTGATAACGAGGAGGATCAACAAGTAAAAATGTCAAAACAAGTGCTCACGAGCCAAAAATGTTCTGACGACGTTGCTTGTACGAGTATAGGCTACGGTCTTTAGGCATGGCATAAACCACGCTCAGTTGCATCGTTTTCACAAACGTAATTAAACTTGCTTCGTTAACAATTTTCATTCGAGGAGAGTTTTGTAAAATCTAAGACTCGTGTTACTTGAAGTGCTGACACCGCGGCCTAAATCAGTGGGATTCACTTCATCGCAAGTATCATAACGCTGGAGGTTAAACATCACGCTTTGGACAAGAAAAACCCTGGTTCGATCCCAGTTCAAAATCCGTGGTGTTTTCTCCAGAATGCAGCTCGCTGGTGATAACTTACAGAAAACGGGTGGATGAGGTTTAAGAGGAGAACTCTTCTTCTAAGTGAACTCGTTCTTCACTCACGCACCATATCTCCCTATAGGTTAACAAAATGAAAAACCATTTACACGACCTGATTGTGACAATAGAGTAGTCAGTACAAACCTTTCCTTTGGTTTTTGTGCTCCGTGACCTAGCTGAAGCATTGACTGTACATTAACACCGTAATTGCAAGTGAGTGTCCCTGTAATTGAAGTAAACCTTCCCAGTCACAAGAGCAATGCATTGTACAGTGATTATAAAACAGAAATCAGCGGTAAATATTAATTCTAACAGTATCATATGAACAAATTTGTGTTGTGCGATCACGTGAGCCATTTACACCTTACACCGTCTTAAAAACTGTTACAAAAATGTCTCTTCGAATAGCCTTTGGTCGCAATAAAAGTGAATCTTGTATTCCTTGTAACTTTAGCTAGGATGCTATCACGGTCATCCCAGGTCGAGCCGGTACCAACTAATTAATGCCAAGCCGGTAATTCATACGGGTCGGGAATTGCAGCTTACTTTCTTCCTTGTACCCAAAGGAAGAAACGCCGAGCTCGTATGGCGAAGATCAAACTTCAGCCTTCCACTTGAAAGGCGAGCGCGCCAACCACTTGAGTAGAGGGGCCACGAGAAGCCGCATTTTATACGAAGCAGAAAGTATCGGTCGCAATGTACTCATATCCTACTCTTAGCGAGCGTGCTAAGATGTGGTAGAGATGTTGCTCAAGAAAGCATCCATTAAGGAGGGTGCAGCCATAGATTCAAGTGATGAGATCCACCAATGCATCTCTATGTTGCTGATGGAATAACCTCGTGAGATTCATAGATTTCAATACGTATCAGCTGGTCATCGAGAGATGAAGCGACGGGAATGTCAGTTTTCAGTGACCGGTTTTCTCTGTTAGTGAAAAATTGACATTGATCTCCATGGTGCCTACAAGTAGCCTTATCATCTGTTGTTCTTGAAAAAGAAGCCACGGCGCGTTGCGTTATGCGAGAACACTGAACACTTCAGCAGGGAATTAGTTGAATGCTCTGCGATACTCAACCCGCAGCTGACCAATAGTTGCACGAATTACGTAATACTGTTCTCATCGATCATTCAGATCACTCAGGAATATAATTACTTCACAGTCTTAATTTCTGACGACTTTTTACAGGCAAATTGGAACAATAAATTATTAATTAGTTATTAAAAATTAGTTAATAAGTTATAAGGAAGTTTTAGTTCTGTTACAACCATAGAAGACAAGTGATACAATGCTCTCCGTAAAGGCAGAACATGCATAAATTATCATAATATTTGAAGTTCTAAAATATCCTAGACTTATAAAACATTATCGTCGTTGCTGTATTACCTTCATTAATATCAAACTATGACTAAATCTAGAGCTTGTTCAGAGAGGATAATAGCCTCTTTTACGATCAAAAGTACTTTCTTTACATGTGCGCAACTGCGTACAGACGAGTGAAACACCACATGATTCCAATATTACCTTCTCGAAATTATTAGAAGGAAGGCAGAGCTGCGGGAGCACGCAACAGAAACGCTCAAACCTACTTCATTCCTATGCTGTTCAAGCCTAATTCATAACATATGGTGTATTGCTGAATACATTAATACGTCACAACTGGGCCTATTTCAAATAAACTCGATCTATCTATTATACGGGGACTCATATTTTTTGTTTCGACTGGCTAAAACATTCAAGTGATGCGGGAGTTCTTGATTAAACAGAACTAGATTAGCTCATTTACGTACTAGTTGAATTAAATTAAATAAAGAAACGTAAAATTTAAATTTAGCTTGTAAAATATGGACTAAGTAAGCCAAATGTTTATCGCTACTCGCATCGCCAAAGTCATGTGTCACTGTTGACCATTTTTCATTAGCCTGCCTCAGATCGAAAATCACGAGTCCAGAATAAGTAGTCGCTCTACCGTCTCTAATATTTTTCCGATGATATTAATTCCTTTTTCACATAGGACGGGCAGCTCTTTTCGAAACGCTATGCCAGAGTCTCGAAACATTCGATAGTGGTGACCACTATATACTTCGCTCCAGTGTTGGCTGGGACACTTCACCAAATGATTGATCACAGCAACAACCACGCAAAGACGATATGAAATTCGAACCTATCAACATAAAGTTTAAGAGTTGTGAAATTTGAAGCGTGAGATCAAAACTTGAAAAAATAGGAAAGACCTATAAAATAAAATAGAAGCGCGCTATTGTTAAGAAATGTTGTACTTCGATGTTTCAAAGAACAAAGCTTCCGATGTGGAAGCGAGAACTTTGAGTTTAGCCATCTTCTCACTAAAATTCAACTAATATTGATGCCCTAGAAGACTTATAGATTAATTTTGTCGTACAAGATCTAGATATCTCTAGGCGACAAATAAACCCGGTGACGGTCCATATGAAAGTATTTCCTACACCATCACTCACAGGGAATTGAGTCACAAATCATTTATCGGAAAACTGCTGAAACTACGTCATCTTACGCCTTAAAATCCATCAAGCGATTGCATACATCGGCGATTCTTTAGCAGTCTGAGAAAACGTTGTTCATCCTGTGCAGTTGGATGCGGAGAATTATTTCGAACTAACGAGGGCTAGCAGCATAGCGAGGATCTTGGTCCGAGAGTTCACCGGCGGCCGGCGGAGTATATCTCTGATCTGCAGCCAGTTGACCGTCTTCGGGCAGTTGTCCTGGCAAATAATCTTTCCAGCTCCTGAATAGATATCGAGTTATCTTCCTTAACTGACGAAATTTACAATAAGTTGCTCCTTCAGCCGATTCTACTTGTTGAGTTTGAATAAGGAGGCCTCGTTCCCGAAGTGTTTGCTCGAAGCGTTCACGAACGGATGCCTTTTTGGATCGTCTCTTCCTCTTGGGTGAATCTTCAACTTGATTGAGCTGATGCCGCGTGTCAACCGAAGGCTCCAACGAACTTTGACTTGCGCCAAGGTTTGAGCTCGATTGCCTCGCAAGCGAGTCAGCCGCCACTTCATGCGACTCTAACCTTATCTTTTTATTATCTTTCTCTGTTTTAGATATATTTCCTAAGAATTTTCCTGATAAGCGTAGTTGAGACGCTGTGGTTCTGTGGTCTCTAGAAATACCTCTCTCACCTCCACTGAAGTATCGCATCGTTCCTGCAGAATCGACGCTCACCATTTTCTTCTCTTCCAACATAGGGTTGGGACCACCAGTAAACTTGAACTTACAGATACTAACTTCAGTATTAGGGTCCGGGGAAGGCATGTGCATGGTAGTCCTTTTTTTCCGAACTCCACTCCTTGAAGGCGCTCGAGTAGATTTAGGAAGATTAGGAGGGATCGGAGTATCTGTGGACATGCGATCTGGAGAAGGCA
This sequence comes from Morinoia aosen, assembly GCA_030386875.1. Lineage (NCBI taxonomy): Eukaryota > Metazoa > Arthropoda > Malacostraca > Amphipoda > Talitridae > Morinoia > Morinoia aosen. Next base: position 36,823,737 of record CM059572.1, read on the forward strand.
TATAACCGTCGCTGGGTGTGAGTCTCTCTCGAGCAGCTTCCTCCAGTCGTAGGTGTAAAGATTCTTTGAGAAGGGAATGCACATTGCGGTGAGGAGGTGTCATATGGATTGGACTTGGTGAATGTGGATGAGGTGAACTCACAGGTGGTGGAGAAAAATGAGGCCACACAGGAGGCGAAATGGGAGGTAAATGAGAGGACTGTGAGCATAGCGATGGAGTTGATTGCCCAGAGCTAAAACCATCTTCTGTTTTAAGTCTGTAGTCGTGCATCCAGTGTGGATGGTGTCCGAGCGAGGTATTCCACGGTCCGTACTCTAAAGGAGGTGACATTGGAGTCCTCGAATCGCTTGACCGCCTCGCCGTTACCTCCGGAGACCTTATATTTACTGAGGGAGGTCTCAAGAGTTCGTTATAATTGCTGGGAGGTTCTTCCTTCACTCGATGACTCTCAATACAAGTTTCACTCTCGAGTTTCATCGTTGAATCACGCACACACAAATTCAGAGGTTCATTTTGATCTGCTAACGCTGCCCGCAAAAGAGAAGTATAGCTCCGACTTCGAGACATCGTTTCTTGCTCCATGGCTGCATACTGCGAGCCTAAACTGGCACTCATATCCCCGACTGTGTGTAATCTAGGCGAAGAATCTCTCATGAGGTTGTTACCCAACGACAGTCCGTCGCTATGCCTGTTTCGTCTGCCTCCTCGCTTTGATTTGCTACCGGGAGCCTCATTTTCTTGAGCAGCATCTTCTTCAGCTATGCTTGGAACAGGACTCGGTGTTGAGCTTCCGAGAGTCGCCCTGAGGCCATGTTTAGAAGACATCATAATGGAGGGCACGGATTGCGCTCTTGCTAGAGCTGCCTGGTGCAGCGCGGCTTGTTGCAAATGCGGTCGGTTGAGCAACAGCTCTCTGAGCAACGCTTCTGTGGCTCCGTTGCCTGCCTCGTGGATTGTTATGGGTCGCGGAGTTTTGGATCCGCCGCGGCTTCCCCTTCCTTTGCTTCGGGACTGAGGTGCCGTGCTGCTGGGGTCCGGAGACGCTGCTGTTGAAGTGGCTGCTGTTGCAGGCTGTGGCGGAGGCGGTGGCGGTAGCTTTTGTTCCTGACGCAGGCTCGCCTCGTAATGGTCGAGGTACTCTGGCGGCAGCGCTTGATGATGAAACTTCAGCTTGAAAAGTCGTGGCCTCCGCCGGCCTCTGTAACAAAAAAATGCAATTAGATCGGTAGGTCAAATCGTCCACGAAAGAAAGGAAAAAAGTTTCATTTCATATAATTGAATGCTCTAAACATCTCTAAACTTTTACTTATATGCTCGAATGCATACGCTTTTTGTAATCGTCAAAGCTAAGCCCATGTAAAGTTCGTTTTGTAATGTTAGTTGGCGAATAAAGAAGCGAAAAAGTAAAGTTTCGTATTCAGCTATCGCACAGAATAATTCTTGCGTAAATAACCCATTTGACGATGCTTCTTGATATTCAAACCTATCTATTAACTGGAGGATTTATTGCAGGCTGTATTTGGTTAGCCCAATGAACTGGTTGTGAAGAAAATAAACCACCTGTCTTGAATGCGCAGTCGCCAGTTCAAGACAGTGTATGTGTGTGAGAAAGCCCAGCAGGCAAATATGTTTACGTCTCTCTCCCTCTCTTTTGCTCCCCGTCTCTCTAAAGGCCTCGACTTTACATGGTCATGCACATATACAGAGATCATAGCTCACATATTTGGCACTCTCATAAATTGTATCAATTTTCTTCACAAGAGCCAGGTTTCCAAATAGGTTGGCCTATCGAGCACACGTACGAGTGTTATGCTCCATAATGGGAGCTCTGCCTCGGCCAATAATACCAAAAGGAGGGTGCCAATATTTCTCCGCGGCTTTTTTCTTTATTATTAATGTGAGTAGTATTGGAGGCCCTATTAGGAGTGCTGGCTGGACTGCGTCCGATGGGAGCTAAGGACGGCTTATGTGCTATGAAAAATACAAGCCTGGATATGAATAGAGATGTATTTAGTGAATGTTATTTGGTGCGAGCGTCTGGTGAGGAGCTAACTTGGATACAGGAGCAACTTTGATGTTCGTGTGATAAACACGAAATTTTATTCAGAACATCGTTTGATATTACACGATTCACATCTTCGCTGGAGATTTAAAGAGATTGATTGCGGTTCTGGGGTTATATTTGGTGTTCCCGACTCCTAAAATGGAAACAGTTTTTTCGGTATTAGATTTCATAATTCATAGAGCTCCTTGCAATTCACCCACCACCATCCTCAGTTATGCTCAATTCTGCGTTAATGTGTAATCGCTCTTGATGCAACTAGAAATATTAGTGCAAGTAGTTGACAAAACAGCTCTCTACTTTTAATCTTGGAAAGACCGCGAGTTTGTCATTATTATTCGTTCCCTCACAGTGATGTGCATCTTGAGTTCATTTTACATTACACTCGAAAGGACCTGGGATAAAACTCTATGCTAAACTTTACGGAAATGTTAGACCAGAGAGTCTTGCGTTCTAAGAAATTCAGTGGTACTGATAATGAGAGCTTGGAGTATTAAATAATTCAACATGGAAATGATTTCAAGCTGTAATTGCAGGCTTGTTTCGCATGCTGAAATTGCACTCGATCGTCCGTGTTTCAGCGATTTCTTGTTTCAATACGTTCTTTATCAATTACCCTGGTAGAATTTTGCCGATTTGGAAGTGAGGCCAGTCACTGTATTACATCATTTAGGTACGGCACATGAAGTACTAATACATTTGAAGTAGAAATAGTCTTGAACAAGCAGGCACATCACATTAAGCCTGTGAGTGTTAATAAGATTTCAAAAGCGTGTACAATTTTTATTTGGGAGTCATTTAGATGAACAGGAGCTGGTGTGCGAATTGCCAAGGTTTTTTAATTGTTATGGATACGGTGGGATAGAAGAGAAGTTAAGCCTCTCATCCTCTCAGGGGGAAGGGGTGAGTTCCTGAGCTGAAGACTAGGTAGGTACGACTTTTGTTGAAATAGTACAGGTTTTTGATTTTATTACGGATCATAATTCTCTCGGTTTACTGCCGTACTTTTTCTTTTACTTTGATCATTAACTTTCACTTATATCATAAATTCAATCATGAAATCAACTTTGCTGTTTCTTGCTAAGAATGTAGGAGACACCTTGTGCATCAATTCCCCCCTCCCTTTAACTCTATACCAAACGCTGCTTTCTTCCTTCCTCTATTTGGAACCACTTTGTTGTGTTCAGGATGCTTGAAAAAACTAAAAATCTATTCCAGCTCCTCACTTGTACCATAGTTCAGGTGAGAGTGACAATTGGGAACGGAATAATAATTCCGCGGTGATGGAAATGAGGCTGATTTGGGTGAGTTAAGCTATGGACGAAGGTTTTTCAATCAAGTTGGGCTCCTTGTGAAAGCTCATTACCCTGGCGCCTGAATAAAATTGGTAAAATAAGTGTCGTCTACAATGCATGTTAGTTAACTAAAACTTCACATGGCAGCGGATTGTTTAGTTTGGTTATTTCGGTGTTGATGTTGGATTGCAATGGTTTTATAGGTAAGAAGTTGTTGGCGTTGTATGCTTTACTTCGTTTTTCTGGTAAGATATCGACGTGGGCATGCTAACGTCAAACTGATCAAATGCTATTGAGGAAGCCTGGCAGAAGTGTTGTCGGTTCTGCCAAACGTTAGATTTAGAATCGCAACCTAATTAGTTCATTGTGTGCACTGCAACAGAGACTACGCCCAATTTGGAGCAGTCGTATCTTCGTCCTTCATCTTGGTTTTTATGCTATCGCACAAGCTGGTTGGTCTCTGTAGAGCTAGGCTTTTTACGACGGTTATTCAGCAGAAGGTATCGCTCGGTCTCAACCCGCGTAGCTGGACAACTTCAGCAAGTCTACTCTTTTGAGGGAGACGAACTGGGTGGCGTCGAGTGTTAATTTCTCGATGCAAATTTGTCCATCACTGGGCAACAGCGCAATCTGCCGCGCCACTGTACCTCTTCATCTGTTAAAAACAGGTTTTCGTGCTATGCTAATGTATGGGAGTACTTTTATTGCTGATGAAACCCCGATTACCTGTGGTGCAGTAAATTTTATTTCTTAGTCATTTTTCAAGTAGTAAAACGAGGTTGAATTTTAATATCGCGTACGTTTCATTGCGAAGTTTGAAAACAGTTAACTTTCGAAGAAGCCAGTAAAAAATACCCTTATTGATATATAGGTCAGTGAGTCAACTTGCTCCTTATCAGAACTCGGCTCTGCATCACAACACACAGTCTTCATGAATTTGTCTTTGGTCTGACCAGGGAGTTCTTACTAGACTCTTCCCGGGGGAGAATCGGCAGGCATGCACAAATGGAGCTACCTAATAATTTACACCTTTATTTCTGCGATCATGTTTGTCTTAACTGAAATTTGTCTATTTAATCGTTGTTCGCTAAAATGAGCTGCTTGTGTAGAAAACTTATCTTTGTATTCTAAAATAATTGGTCGTTCGATATACACCAATATTTGAGTGTTGAAGCTGGGCCAGGGTTACCAGATTTTTTCTGTATAAAAAGGTAAAGTTAGCCATGAAAATCCAGAGTTACAGTTGAATTTCATTATTGAGGTTAAATCTCATGAACTAGACCTGCTTAATGACTGATCAGGAACTCTTACTCGTGGTATGCCATCAGTCGGGGTAAACGGAAAATAACTTCAGAAATACTGTTAAAGAGCTTCACTTAGACTCTGGTTGATGTCGAACTGATAAGCGATATTATTTTTATTAACGTGGAAAACTAACCAGTAAACAGCACTCATACATGTTAAAAAGACGACTCAAATGATGTTAAAAACGAGAACGCACAAAAGATCCGATATTCCTGGATTAGGTAATTTACTGTCTCAAAAGAGCCTTTACTCAACCGTGTTCGGTACTTACTTCCAATGACGATTCGGACCAAAGATTTTTATCGAATTAACCAACCACTCCACTGACCCCCTGCTTGAGCACGTGCACGCGCTCACGCAGGCTCGTAAAATTTCGCGGTCGCAAATGTACTGTTGCTGAGTTGATGGACATCATGTACTTTTTGGCTTAATAGATATTTAATGGCTGTTTTCACTTTTCCACGGAGTTTCCAGATTAGTGTTTTTTCTCCTTTAGATTATCAGATATAATCAAATTTTGCATCGAAAGAAACGAATTTGAGCATTTTGGCTCGGAATTAAGCCAATGAGGGAAACTTAGTTTTGGGGTAGAACTCCTCCACGAAAATAAGATCTAATACAAGCTATGTACTGCACAGACATGTCAACATTGTGCTCCCGTATTTGCGCTGCTTTGAGACGACCATGTTGTTTTGTTACAGATTCCTATAATTCGTGGCAACAACGCTCGGAAGTTTTGTCGAACTTCGCGTACTTTTTGAAAGTCTTTTTATGTATTTTCTTATACTATTTCATCGCTTAAATTTCACCTGAAATTTACGGAGAAAGTGACCAGCTCAAACGTATTTCAAATGCTCGACAATAACAGGGCGAGTTGCTTGAGCTCTAACGATGCTGCTAAATATATTGCTGTCATCAGGCAAAAACCTTGGCACTGCTCGAGTTAACATGAAACGCTCGATGAAGTACAGTAACTTCCCATGAAGTGTGTTGGCTCATGGCACGTCTTGTAGGACGATAAGCTTTGCAGCACAACAACCACGAGGTGCCGTGGTCGACAAAAAATGGCTGCGCTGTTGCTGTCTGAAAATAAACGGTTAGTCATAGCGCGCGTCGTGGTGCAGGTCGGCGTGCTCTTTTAAAGGAGACTTTAGGTCACTTCTTCAGTGAGGGAATTTGGAGGTGCATTATGAGCAACTGTAAGTATTAACACTTTGAGTGTGACGCGACCACCGGTGGTCAGTGATGGGATTTTCATAATGCAGCTCACCGACCAGCGGTCACCGATTTAATTTTAAACATAAGTACTTAATGAAAACTAAATAAAGGCGCGATCTACTTAATGTTTGTTATTTTCGAAATTGATCTCTAAAAAAACTTTAATTTGAGTTGGATATTGAACTTCAGTTTAACCCGCTACACTTAAAGTGTTAATAAAGGCATGAGCAGATTCGTACGAGCTTTCGCGGAACTGCGATGGATGCAAACCACAAATATTCTTCTCAAAATGGTCATTTTCGTATTCTAATGTCAATGGATGAAACCAAGTGCTGATCAGTATGTATATTAGAGGCCTCTGAGAGGTTGCGAGTTATGCTGTAGGAAAAGACGATCAGAAAGTTACGAGAGAGAAATATCCACTAGATGAACTAGTGCTGAGGGCTTAGCTTCGAACTTTATCCCGTGCAAAAAAAAGCCAAAATAGAGCACAAAGTCTATTCTACAGCACAAACGATCCTTGAGTTTTATTTACATCAGCTTGTACGAACTTCAACTTATACGGATTAGAACTAGTCACAATTATTCAAAACTTGAATAAAGTACCGTGTTAGTTGAGCAACTGGGACTAACTTTAGTTTTCATAATTTAAAGCTCGCAGAAGAGATGTAACTTGAGGATCGGCTGTATCAAAAGCACTACGTTGTGAGCATACAGCGCGGTCGGGAGCGCCTCCACGAAACCATGCTCCTCACAAGATCGTTGCCACACTCTGGTTATGCGCAGAAAAGTCACAAAAAATCGGCATCTGGCACAGCGGCGAAGAGTGTACATCAAGCGCGGTAGTGTGTGTGCAGCGTGGCCCATGCGCGGCACCAGGTCTGCTGGCTGGCCAGTTTCCTGGCCAAATGATCAAATTTAGCTTTTCCGAGTATAATATCCCCCAAAAAGCGATTTCTGGCACTACTCAGGGCTACCAGATGCAGGAGTAATTTTTCTAGGCCAGATGGCCCCTCCAAAAAATTTAGGAAAAGGTTGTACTTGGAAAATTTGGCCATGTGGATGGCCAGCCAGTCCGGCAACCCTGCTGCGGCCCAAAGCGCGGTCCCCCACAATTGTTGGAGGAGATCTCGCTCAGACTCTCATATAAGGCGGCTCCCGGACTTATAAGGCTCCCTCACAACTACATATCATATTGAACAAACTATTAGGGACTTCCATATAAGTCGCGCCACTCGCAAAAATGGCGGTATGCTTTTGAAAATCGGCTACGCGCACTGCTGGAAATTACTCATACGTACGGTGTTGCTGCGCCGCAAATTTAGGGGTTGTAGTCTGGTGAGCAAATCGTAACTAACGCGAGCATCTGATACGCTAAACACACTTCCACAGCTGCCACTATAACCGTTGGTACGACGTGCTTCTCAACTCGTATCGTGCATGGTGTGGCGAGTGTTCGATGCATCCTCAATGCGGATTCGATGTTTAGGAATTGGTAACAGAATGAGAATTTGATATTTTCGCCCTGGTATTGCGTCGTGTTTTCAATGTATGGTAATTAGTAGTTCGATATTTGGTGGCTGGTAGTTCAGTGAATGGAAATTTTAAACACGTGCTATGGTTTTTCGATTGGGTTTTTGATTTATACTTTATGTTGTTAATATTTATCACTGGAATGTTGCGGTGCTCTACGGTCTACAAAATACTCTCTCTTTCTGGTGCCAAAAATATTAGATACAGCTCAAGCCCCTCCAAATAGTCCATTTAGGTAGATGCAACTATTGTATCTATGGAAATTTGCACTCCCAGGGGGAAAATGTGAGGTCCCGAACTGAGAGTAGGTAAGCCTTCTTTCTGTTGAAACGAAATATTTTTTATTATGTCAAGGACCAACTTTTTTCGGTTCACTGCTGTCATGTTTTTCAGTACCTACTATTTTCGTCTTCAACTTTTCTCTTGTTTCATGAAATTCTTTCTCAACTTACTGTTTCTATGCACCTTTTGCATAGATTCTGCGTTCCCTTAGTCCGTACTCAATAGTGCTTTTTCCTTCCTCTCTTTGGAACTCCTCTATTCCTGTTAGGGAGGCTTAAACTAACATCTAATCTAGTCCTCCCACTAGCGTAATAATTGCTACATGTGGTCCTGATGAACCTGCCATGGGCGGTGTATCAACAGGATTAAAAGCATCAGTGTAGCTATGTGTTGTCTTCTGTTTGCTCACGCTGACACTAGTTCATCTATAAATTAGGTATTCAGTTATAGGATCGAGGCAGTTTCGTTGAATAATCGAAAACAATTATAATATAAAACTCAGTTTTCATTGAGAAATATTGTTTTTGAACAAATTAAAAGCTTTTATGAGGGCCAGAGAAATACTACGGAAAAGTAGCTGGAACTTCACATTGAGAAAAGAAAGAAATTAGCCATAGTTCTTTACTCAGTCCAAGTGTATGAAATGGGTAGCGGCTCGACCGGGATGACCGTCATTATCTCTTGACATTAATTAGAAATCATTTGAAAAACTATTCTGTGATACCTGTATCAGTTTGACATGTATCAGCTTAATTGGGGTACTACAGCTTTCTTGACAATCTAGGCTGATTATAGTCCGACTAATTCTATCTCGGTCTTCCGTCCATTGATCTTTGTACAAGCAACCACATTCCCGGCTTTCATTATTGACTTATGTTTTAGTTCTTACTTCATGAATTGGCATGCTTCTTTATCGTTTAGCTCTTTTATTTTCCAACAATTGGACCAGTGTATCGTGTGCATGAGGGATTTGCTTGAATAACATGGGCGGTGTACGTGTAAAGTAAGCCCCATGGCATGTTGCTCAGTTAAGTAAGCATATCGTTACAAAAAAGAGAGAATTAGAAGCCGTGGTCATCATCATTGTTCTTTTGAATATTCTGATTTTAAAGCAACTGAAGTTTACTTAGACAAGTTAGAGCATCTTGTGCCTCAAATTCCTCGAGTTGTAAGCAATTAGTTCAGCAAAGTTTAGATAGCTTTTCAATTCTGCGATAAATTAGCCTACTATCCTAGTTTAGTAGAATTTTATGGTAGAATTGAACACTTATGGATGCTTTATATTCAACCAAATACTGTTTGATCGTGTATTGATATCATTCGGCGTGGTTGAGTGGACTCAAATTTACAGCGTAAAAGCCGCCCTCGCACACAAACACACATACACAAACGCGCTCTCTCTGTGCCATATGAACCTCCCCCGAGCGCTTTGTTTTGAAGACGATGGCTGCTCCCTTGCTGAACGGTCACCAAAACTTGGGCGTCTCGGAAATAAATGAATTAAAATAGACTATTTTCTATAAATTTGACGCTCATAATGTAGCACAATGAAGAATTTTTAAAATGTCCTATGTCTTTAACATATTGTTGGCAGATGAATCTTGGTAGGAAGATCGTTGACGCGTGTTTGCAAGTGTTATCTACCGTTCACTTTGCACCAGCCTTGCAACTTTAGTCTGTGTAAATTACCCCTATGAGTAGGCACTAAAGCTATTTATTACTTTTGATGCTTATGAAATACCACTAAATTCACCCGTAAGTCCTCACCGCTCACTAACTGTCCTGCTATACGAAGAATGCTGAGTTGTACGCGCAGCGGTTCTAGGAATATGGGGAGCTATGGAAATAAGGGGTTGGTCGATTCGTACATAGATATTTTTGCGTCTTCTTAATTAAGAAGATAAGATGCCACTCCTAGTGATCCATCAGCGACGTCAATCGTGGGAGTCACAAACATAATTATTAGAAAGTGAGAATGTGTTGTGTTCGATGGTATAGTGACGTGTGTAGGCTGGCGCACGTGCATGCTTCTAAGCTATCGAAGCTCCTATAGTTCACTTCTATAAGACCATTAAACAACGCAACCTTCTATTGGTAATTAGAACCACTCTTGCACTCTCTCGTTGTTCGCTTCTACAGGACTAACTTCAGAATTGTGGCCAGATTAAAGGCCAGTCTGGTAACCCAGTCCAGAACTTCAGGATGCATTAACTTGTATTTTCTTCTTTAAAAACGTCTTCTTTTGTACACCTGCATTTGACGCGCACGCAAGAAGTGGAGTTGCTAATGGTCCATGGCTGATGTGCTATCGAGGTCATGTTAGAGCATCAAAAGATATCAGCAGCACTTATAATGCTATTATCGGACGATGTGAATTGGTGTTATTTTGTGGGGTATCAAATCCCATCAAAACGAGGAGTTGGAACTGGACAAGTTGTAGTACATAGAAAAAAACATGGAACAAATTTAAAAGACAAAAGTGTATTACATCATCGCAAGGTAACCCCGAGCCCAAAGAAGCCTGGCCACGCTTCTATTTCCGACCGTATTAAAAATAATTGAAGGGAAGTGAATTTTATGTAAAGTCGTTTGACAGAATAAGTATCTCTGAATTCCTGTTGAGATTTACCAATATTTGGACAGCTCCGTTTCATGGGAAATTAATGACATCTTAGATAATTAATCGTAAATGGTTAAAATTTTCGTAAATTTTATAAAATGCCAGCGCTGTGGCTGGTCAGTTACCAGCTCTGCGGCCGGTCAGTTACCAGCGCTGCTGCCGGTCAGTTACCAGCGCTGCGGCCGGTCAGTTACCAGCGCTGCGGCCGGTCAGTTACCAGCGCTGCGGCCGGTCAGTTACAAGCGCTGCGGCCGGTCAGTTACCAGCGCTGCGGCCGGTCAGTTACCAGCGCTGCGGTCAGGTACCAGCGGCGGCGAGCACAACAGGTGTGGGCGGGAGCGGCAGCGCAGGGCGTCTCTCGCTCACCTGGCCACACACATGCCCATACTGGGCCGGCCAAATCGCCTCTGCCTCCGCCACCTCAGAAAACCTCTACGGCAGCAACGGCCTTTCTCAACTTTTGTGGTGTCCAGTTTCTCCTTACCTCTTGCGAGATACTCTTCGTGGAAACCTGCCGTATCTAGACTACTGAGTAATGTCCTCATGTTGGCTTGGATAGCGAGAGGGAGATGTAAATTGCCACCAGGCCATCTGACCGAATAAGAGCCTCGATACTGCGGTTACTGAGCACTTAGCGAACGCAAGATGGCATATCGTAAATTTTAAATTTAAATTTGAAGGTGTGGCACTTTGACCACAACGTGCGCCACCGATGGCCACAGAGGGGATTTTCATAATGGTGCTAACTGATCAGTAGTCATATAAACTCATTTGTCATAAATACATAATCGAAGCCAAATTAAGGCATGATCCACTTAATCTTTGCTATTTTCAAAATTTCTTATTAGAATTGATTTTAAATTTAAGTTAAATATTGAACTTCAGGTTAATAAATTGCGGTTAAAGTGCTAATGTTGGTTTGGATAGTGAGAGGACCCTCGGACATGAGTTGCTACGGTGCCACCTGACCGAATAGGAGCCTCGCTGCAGTGCGGCTACTGAGCATTTAGCGAACGCAACACTGTGCCTCCGGCCCTGCGTACATTCGTGAGCCGAGCCGCGTAAAAGCGCTCGTCGTGTCTGAGCAATCGCATTTTGACTGAACAATTCCTGCCGGTAGCACCTAACTAGCGAGCTCCGATCACCAGTAAACTGATAGAAACCTTCCAGCGTTTCCTTCCCTACCTGACGACAACGGTAACCCCAGTCTCGGGGCTTACATATGGTGGCCAATATGGGGAACGAACCCATGCGATTGCTCAGACACGACGAGCGCTTTTACGCGGCTCGGCTCACGAATGTACGCAGGGTGGCACAACACGTCATACCGTATATTTAAAATTTAAATATTTAAAATTTTCGATAATTCGGAGCACGGTTTCTTTTTTCGTTTTGGTATCGCAGTATACCGGACATGGTGTTGTGTTTGTGTTTAAATGCACGAAAATGTCATTCGTCAATCTGAAGCGTCACTGAGCCATATCGGTTGTGAGCCTGGAGCTGATTTCAAACAATTATTCACCTCATCGCAGCGGTGCAGTTGGCCGTGTGAGTTTTGTAAATCGATCTGGTTCGCTACGCTTTTTGTACCAGAAATCTTCAAGTTTGAGCTTTTTCCAGAAAAATTTATGAATAAGAGTAGATGATTGACTAAAAGATAGGCTGAACTCTTTGCCAAGCCGAAAGAAGTTTCTTCAAATGTTCATTAGTGTTATGATTTCATAATGCTCATAGTTTGAGAACTGTTTGCATGGAAAAGCATAAATAGTCAATGAGAAGCTAACATTTTGATATCTATGGAGACTAACTGTACTAATTGATCATGCAAACCTAATATTCATGTAGAAGACAATCTCTCTGATTTCTCACTACTTCCGACTGATCAATATGTCAACTATCAAATTTTCCAAATATGTCACTCTTGTTTAGAAGTGAAGGTTACTCCGTGTTTTGGAAAAAGTAATTCATTTGTATCACTAATAACCATGTCAGGTATCTTGTGGCGTTACAGTGGGTGTATGGTCCCGTTACATATATAGTTACGATCTAAGTAAAGTCTGGGTTAGTCTTAGTCCAGTTGGGGCTTTCGAAGGAACTAAGTTCCTTCTAAGTTCCTATAAGTTTCTCCTTAGTTCCAATGGCCTGGTAACAGAATGTGTTCACCCTTTGTTATAATTTTGAGGATTCATTGGTTTTAACTTCTAGATTAAAATAATTTATTTTTCTCAAATTATCAGAGTTCATGACCCCTCAGGGGGATACAATTATTGTATCTATGGGAACTAGCGCTCCCAGGGGGACAATGTGAGGGCCTGAGCTGAGAGTTAGATAGGCCTTCTTTTTGTTGAAATACAATGTTTTTGTTATGTTAAGGACCACCTTTTTTCGGTTCACTGCTGTCCTGTTTTTCAGCACCTACTACTGTATTCTTCAACTTTGGTCTTGTTTCATAAGCTTCTTTCACAACTAACTGTTTCTATGCCTTTCTGCGTAGATTCTGCGTTTCCTTAACTCCATACTAAATGGTGCCTTCCTCCTTCCTCTCTTTGGATCGCAATTGTTGCTGGGTAGGGAGGCTAAAACTAACGACTAATCTAATTTAATCTAATCAGAGTTCATGAAGAATAATAACTCTTGTACGTAACAGATACCTTACAAAAACGCGTAATAGTAGGAAATTCCTGTAGAGTGAGTTATCTCTGTATTTATACTAGGTCTCGTGTGATCTACTATGCTTCATTTTCCCGGGCTGAAAGCGTCTGTATGGGGATTTTTAGGAAACGTATTCCAGTAAATTGAGCGGCGCTCAGTGGAGTGCAGTTCAGCAAAAAAAGTCGGCGTTATCGAGTCTAAAAAATAGAGTGTGTCATCTATTCATGTTGTGTAATACGGACTCACAGCTGTTAGTTCTCACGTCACAAAAAAATATTTCGTTAGACGTTCAGAGCAACTCCAGAGCAAGGAAATGAGCATAACTTAGCGGGTTCGCGAGATATGGGCGTGGCCTCGTTATTAGTATAGCGTGGTGGGCTTTTCTGGGAATCTCGCTGCGATGAAGATTAACGTCCAGTTCGTTGGAAACTTCTACATAGAGCACCATCATCTTAGGGGTAGCTGAGGACTGAGGAGCACGTGAAGAAAAAGGAGGTACATGTGTTCCAGTGTTAGAGGGATGAAAAATGTTGATCCAAACTTTATTGGTCCACTGACCATAATTAGTCGAGTTTTTAACCGGCTTCATGATTGTATCTGCTGTTCGGTTTTTGGGGAAGATTTAACCCTTTAACGTCCGAATTTTTGTACTCATATTACCGTTAACACAACCACCGTCACTAAACTGGCGCTGGCATCTGGCAGTCACCGATATCAGGATGGGATAAGAACTGCCACTCGGCAGAGAACTTCAAAGAACACATTAGGGAACTAATTGAATAAGAAATAAAATATATTGAAGGGGAATTTTGAAAGAGGACACTGGTGTCCTCTGGGGCGTTAAAGGGTTAAAAGTCCTTGAAAAGAGGCACTTTTTTCTTCTCCTGAAAAAGCGTCAAATCTTTGATTTTTATAATACTATTGACCATTTACAAGTACTATTTGGTAGTTTGCACAAGTCGTTCCTACCCATTTTACTTCTGCTGCAGTCTTGGGTAAAGCATGAGCTTCACTTAGGAACATGTTATTATTTCATCAGGCTAAACATTGGAATTCTGTGTTGCTATGAGACTGCGCTCAGTCTACCTGTTTTTATGTACAAACTTTTGGCATTGAAGATGAATCCAAGAAATCCCGGTGACGAATTCGGCCAGTGAGTCACGCTTGTGGAATGCGATCCAATCGCGTAAGGGCCTGCGAAGTCTGGCCGATATTCTTAATGGGACTTGGCCATCTTAGTGCAACAGCAGTGAGACGAGACGTTAGATCGGCCTTTTTGAGGCCAAAATTTTCATTTTAGGAATTTTGCTGCAGCTTCGTACTTAGTTGGCTGCCTGAGACTCCAGCAATTGTACAAGAAAAGTAATGAAATGAATTCTGGTGCCGCCATGACCGTGTTATTCGGCACATGAAAGTTTTTGCCAGCAATATGCTTGCTCGAAAATATCAACTCAACTGAAATTAAACGAATGATCAATGCGTTAAAAAAAAATTTCGCTGAATATAAAAGTCATAACTTCATTGGAATGAATTGTAATAAACATTTATATGCTTTGAACACAGAAGTAGAAGATTTTCTCCGAAGCAACGCCACTCTTGTTTTCCCCTTTTTTGAGTGTCTACGGAAACCTCAACGAATCTCGAGTAGTGATCTATGCTATGATCAACATCATATCCAAGCAGAGCGTGTGAGACTGGAAGTTCTAGCCCTGAACTTTTGACTTTGTTCCAGCAATGTTCATGTAAGTAGGGCTAACAATGTTTTCATTTCCCTAACTGAATTTTACTTACGCATATGAACTTATTTCTTCTCGACAGGCTCGTATCGGAAGATGAAGAGGACCTGAGTGACCGCGCACCAGGTGAGTACCTCATATTTTCACTTTTATTGTTTATTACTGTGCTAGTTTCAGACTTCTTGCCACAGCAGAGGCGATCTCTGGAGAGCGAAGGCTCCTTTTAATACGTATAAATATAAACTGTAAAAACGGGAAATCTATGCTCGAAGTGCGTTCCTACATAAGACATCAAGTGCGTAGAAACAGAAAGTTAAGAAGGGAGAGAAAGGAAAGGTAAATAAGAGGTAGCAAAGCAGGTCTGAAAACTGGAAGAAGCGAAGTAGGCACAAAAGATAGAGGTCGTGAAGACCGCCCATCTATATATATTTAATAACCCACCGGTGGCCACTCACAGGGATTTTCATGAATACGCATTCAAAACTAAATGAAGGCGCGATTTATTTAAAGTTTGTCATTTTTAGTATTGAATCTTGAAATTTATTCTAATTTGAGTTGAATATTGAAATATTAAACTTCAGTTTGACCTGCCGCGGTCAACCGGCTAAAACGATACGCTTAATGAACGCATCGATCTGGGTAAATTTCACTCATCTTTTTTCAGCTCACTGCTGTACTGGTTTTCAGCAGCTATTATTTTTTCCTCAACTTTTATCTTGTTTCATAAACTCCTTTCAATTTACTGTTGATGTGCAGAGTGTTGGGCACACCTTATGTGTAGCGTCCCCAATCGCTTAATTAAATAATCAATGGTGCCTTCCTACTTCCGCTCTTAGGAATACCTTTGTAGTAGTTAAACTTAAGTAACATTATAAATTAATTTACTCCTATCTCAAGAATAGTATAAAAGTAATGCGCCTATTATTTACGTAGGGGATTATTATAAATGAAAATTGTTTTTATTCAATTAAACTGGCCTCTCAGGGGGAAACAACTTTTGTATCTATAAGGATTAGCGCTCCCAAGGGGAAAATGTGTGAGGGCCCGAGCTGAGAGTTAGGTAGGTCTTCTTTTTGTTCAAATTAAATGGTTCTATACTATGTTAAGGACCACGTTTTATCGGTTCACTGCTGTCCTGTTTTTCAGCACCTACTACTTTCTTCTTCAACTTTTTCTTGTTTCATGAACTTCTTTCTCAACTTTCTGTTTCTATGCCCCTTCTGCATAGATTCCGCATTCCCTTATTTCCATGCTAAACGGTGCCTTCCTGCTTCCTCTCTTCGATATGCTCTTATTTTAGCGATTAGGGAGGCTTAAACTAACTTATAATCAAATCTTCAGTTAAACTGATGTAGGCCCGAGCTGAAGGTTAGGTAGGCTTTCTTTTTTGTTAAAATGGAATAGGTTTTTGTTTTGTTACGAACCATCTTTTTTCGGTTCACTGCTGTCCTGTTTTTTCATCACCTTCTACTTTCTTCTTCAACTTTGATCTTGTTTCATGAACTTCTTTCTCATCTTACTGTTTCTATGACCTTTCTGCATAGATTCCCCATTCTCTCATCTCCATACTAAATGGTGCCTTCCTCCTTCCTCTCTTCGATACGCTCGTTTTTTGTAGCGGTTAGGGAGGCTTAAACTAACTTATAATCTAATCTAAACTGATGTAATCGCTGCACTATTTTTGTATTGGCTGTGTGAACCACGCACCAGTGTACTATTCTGACATTCAGTTGGTCTCGGATGAGAATGAGAATGGATAAAGTGTTGTTCTAAAAGCGGTTCTTCATTTCAAAGCAATTAATTCTCAATGGAAAATCTGAGTTCTTTATTTCAGAACAGTTAATTAATTCTCCATTGAAAATTTTAGTTCTTTTTTTCTGAACAGTTAATTTCTTCTCCTCGGAAAGCTTAACTTCTTTATTTCAAGACAATAAATTAATTCATTCTTCACGGGAACTCTGAGTTCCTCATTATAAAAGCAAGCAATTAATTCTCGGAAAGTAATAGTTTTTAATTTCCAAGCCGCTAATTTAGCACAGAAAGTCTTGAGATGAACTCAAAATCCCGAGCTCACTTAGCAGGCACCATAGCGCGCTGCCGCCAGTTTTTGCGGCGCGTACGCAACAAAAGGTCGGGCGCACGCGCACCGGCGCACACCCGTTGTTGTGGGCTGCCCATATATGGAGGGCTTCATGTCTCTTTTTAAGCCGCTCCTTCCAATGCCTTCTAAAGCAAGTAGGCCTATGACGACCGCTTAAAACACAACACATACCCCTACCCTGAAAAAAATTCTCGCTCACCTCGCGTTCTATTTTACTGCGGTTATCCCTTTCATGTATAAGTTTGGCAAATCACTCTTGTGTGGGTGTTCTCAATCTTTTTAAATTGAGCTTACTTATGAATATAGATGAAAGTTATAACGCAATCGCAATACGGTTCTACAAACATTTTGCGACGTGAGGGCTCGTTTTTGAAACAATTTTCGTTGTGGTGATGTTCTTATAAGTTTGTCATAACACATTTTTCAAAGTATACTACAAAAACGAGGAGTGATAAAGCGAAATACGAACCTTGAAAACCATGCAGGATTGTCAAATGATGCCAAGAGGTCAAATTTTACTCGAAAACAGCTCGAACTGTTGGATTATGGCGCAATAACAGGATCTAGCATTGCTAGATCAAGTTAGAAGAACTTAGACACTATAGCTGCACCGCTACAACCACGCGAATTGTTCGAAAATTCCGCGGTCGTTGTTATATAAGGCTTACACGTACGTTGACCATGCGTTACCTGAGTGTATTATTATTTCTATAAAAGTCAACGTTGAGAGCTGCGTGTGGTGGCTGCCGGAGCATGACCGAGCCATTGAATTCTGGGGAAAACAAGGCGTGGGTTCTAAGTTCTACAAACCTTCAAGTTGAGAAATAAGTAAATTTTCTGAAGAGCTAGCTACTGTTTCCCCATGTACATAACGCTGAGATTCATGTACCAATTATGATTGCTTTGAAAGGAAAATACGGTGCTATTTCAAAATGAGTTTTTATTTGCTGCAAAAAGTCCTTCCCAAGCTATTTCTCGAAGTACATTGAAGTCTGATGCTTCACATGTCCTTGAGATGGTCTCACGAAATATGTTCTATTTTAAAATCAATTACTGAACGTGTGCAAGAATAGTTTGAATTAAAGCTATCATACGTATCTAACGTAGTGAATATACGTTAAATATAACATAAGGTTCATGTAATAAACACGTTACGCGTCTAAGCAAACACAAAACGTGTGTAAGAATGATTTGAATTAAAGCTCTCACACGCATCTAACGTAGTAAATATACGTTAATATAATACATAAGGTTTATGTAACAAACACGTAACAGGTCCGAGCGTGAAGAACCTACTTTAAGGTGCGAGGCAGTCTCACAACACGCGTCGCTGCGCCGACGCTGTCGAGTCAGTTTATATGGACCGGAGCGTGGGCGTGACCGACCAGCGGCTTGTGTACTCAAGGCGATTTTTCGACCTCTTTCCCATTGGGAGAATTGGTTGAGGGTTCTCCCTTGTGCATGGCTCAATACTTTGCCAATTTTGTGGATGTGTTTGTTCCTAATCCCAGAAATTATTTTGTGGTTATTTTCAAGTAAGTTAGAGCAAAGGTGACGTAAATTCGGAAGAGGGTTTTGCTATTTTCTTTGCAACAGCAGTTTTTTAGGTGGTACAGTTTTCATCAAAGATTATAGTAGCTACTTCGAGATGCAGTGCAGACATCAACAACCTTTCGAGGAAAGAAAGATTATAATATTTGGCTGTAAAAGATGTTCAGTCTCTCTCGTATAAGTGCTATTGAAATGCGCTCTTAAGTACTGTGTGTCATTCTAGGGCTCTGTGACGAAGCTTCCTCCCTCTCAGTAATGTGTAGCGCCAGCTGTGCGGACTGGTGATACGGAAGAAAAAGCTGATATTTTTTAATTTCGATCAAGCCTGATTCATATCACCTTGGTCATTGGTTTTCACGAAACTACATAACAAGCACCAAGACGGAATGACTTATAATAAGCACCCTCAGTCGGACCGGTACCCATTTCGGACACCTGTACGTGTAGAGTAGGATATTATGGCAAAATTCTCTTTTTTTCCACAGCGAAAATATTTTTTAGGCTGGCATTGCCGGGAATTGAAACGGCGATCTTCCTCGTGAGAGGAACGCTCTCTCGACCATTAGGCCACGGTGACCACGAGTTATAGTCAAACTTGTGTCCAGTGGGCAGATTCATGCAAGTTTAGTGGGAGCTGTTAAAGTATAAAAAATATTAGGTGCAGACGGTATGCTTAATATATAAGAAATTGGAAATACGAAAACTTTGAGTATGGAAGCTTCTTATATGTAAATCGGGGAGAAAATTGATACGTAAGTTTCCTAAACGCTCAAGAATGAGCTTTAGTATCTCATTGTAAGTGTTTGTTGCATTTTATCAATTCTCGAAATTAATATTAAAATCAAGTAGTATAATCAAGATAACATTGTCATGCACGGTGCAATTGCAAAAATGGAAAATGGAAGTAATACTTTGATAGGGAACGTCCCTGGTTCAATTCCCTCGATGCAGCAAAGCATTTATCAGAATGAACATCTCCTTTGGTGACAATTGAAAACGAAGCCGGCGGGTAGGAGAGAATATGGGGGAAACCCTTTTGCTCATTAAGCATCGTTCATTCTTCCTGAAAACTAGCATCCCATTCTAATCGCGATCACAACCGTAAAATAAAGAGATATATATAAAGATGAGCTAAAAATCTCTAGGACCATAATCTGTGAGTGATCCAGTGCTTTAGGAGTCCTGATGCCCAGGAGCACAGGGATGAAGGGAGGGTGCCATGCCTCCATCCCGGCACGCGCACCAAATGGAGACCGACCGCCGCTGTCAGATCTGTTCCCCGAACTCACTGGTGTCCCGCTGGTCTCTTCCATGTGCAAGCGGAAAATTTCACAGTTGCAATCATGACGTATTTCTAAGGCCGGTAAATCTGCCCCAATACTAACGCATTTCCTCTGCAGAAAATGGACCTTTCTCAATGATGACGTATTTTCATATCAGAAAATGGCTCTGTTTCAACAGTGACTCATTTTTATTGCAGAAAATGGCCCTGTCTCAACCACGACGCAATGACTCATTTTCTTGGCAGAATATGACTCTGTCTGCACAATAACTCAAGGACTCATTTTCTTGGCGGGAAATGGCCTTGTCTCAACGATGTGGCATTTCTGTACTTCTTAGCGCGCTCACAGCTAAAGTTTTGAGTAACATCTCTCTTTTTCCGGCCTAAACGAAACTTTGCAGTAGATGTACAATGCAAACGCAACATCGTAACTCACTTCGGGATAAAAGAGCTTGATTCCGTCTACTTGAGTCGTTAATGAATCATTATTGATGTGTTTCTGACACTCTGGTCTTCGTTGGTGAGAGGCCGCAGCTTTCTGAAATTGGAACTTTTTTTGACAGGGTAATCACATATTATTGTAATTTGAATGTTAAGAACACATCTAGATTACCATGAAGATCAACGTGAGACTGTAAGCAATACTTTAGGAATAGCTCGTGGATTCGATTCTTGAAATCTATTTGTGGTCACCGCGGGGTAATTCTTATAAGGGCTCGCCTGTCGTGTGAAAAGCAGAGGTTCGAGATTACGCATTGTTTCTCCCTGTAAGGAAAACTATAACAAGTTGTCGAGTTTCCCTAAACTTGACGCCAGTGTGCGGAATGGGAAGCCCGAAGTAACTTTCATCACGTCCTGGTACTCCCGATATATCATTTGACATACACTAACTTCAATGGAATGGTCTTATTTTTTTCTGCATCGAACTGCTAGCTCAAGCATTGCCTCATAGCCTTTAGATCAATAGTTAATTTACGAATCTGGGAGGGTGAAGTTACTGATATATTAATCAAAAATGGACCTTTGTTATTTGAGATGGAAATATATTCTTTTACAGGTGAAAAATGTTTTTATCATTGAATCAAATGCCATTATTTAACGAAAAACTAAATGGTTCAATTTCAAATGTTAAATTTTTCACTTTGTCAGCTGCGTCTCAAGTCTAAGATTAACTATAGGTTTTGCTCTCCTCATGAACTCGAAATTCTCCTTCGGTGTTTCTTTCGCACAATTGAATACCGAGTTATTTCGCACAACAGACTAACAGTACCATTTTCATGTTCAATCTGTGTTAGATTTGGGCTTCCAAATATCCTGAAAATTTGATTTTCCCTCTCGAATAGTAAAAAGTTTTAGTTTTTGTTCTTTATTAGTAGATGTGACCTAATGAAGTATGCCTTCTCAACCCTTTATTCGATTTTGCTCTTCAGTGGACTAAAATTATGAATGGATTTTGTTTTAGGAATGTTTTCTTGACACATTTATTTTAAATGTATAAAAATACTTCATTTTTGAAACCCAGTGAAGACCGTGTCTAAAAGGGGCTTCCCTTCGACCTCACTAGTTGTAGTGCCACCAAGAAGCCCCGATCAAGATATTCTTTGCTCGAAGGAATGATTTCTCTGCAGCTTTCACTTCAAAAAAGGACGTGGTTGCCTAAGCTTTGTCCGCGAAAAAGTTTGAACATGTGACACGGTGAGGCATTCGTAATCTACCTGCGTTTAGGGCAAGTCTTATCAAACCAGTTTCTATTCGCACTCGCTTCAGAAGTCTGTTGATCAGAGCCCTAAATGGTTCGCAAAACGTCGCTGAGCGGGTTGTATTGATCATAAGCGGACAGCACCTGAGCTATCCGAAGCTTTTAAAGGGTATGAGACAAAAGCCTCGCTGCGCAACGCGCTTTCTCACACTACGTAGCCTATTTAGGCGAGCTTTTTGCATTCCCTCTGTACTCGTCGCTGGGTGGAACGAAAGCGTCTACTGTAGCAGGTTGTCTCCTTGAAGTTACTGGTTTACATTTAACTTGGTTTGTGCTTTGTATCTATGTACTGGAATGCAGTAGTTGATTTTTATTTGTGCGGTTTTACATGTATTGAATAAGTTTGCTTGCTTCTTCATATGTTTTGCGGCCGTAAGGGGTCCGCAAATTGATTTACAGTTGATCTATCCCCCCCTTTCACCTTGACTAACCATTGCAACTTATATCTCTCAGATCAAACGACAGCAGTTATTTTACCCTGACTTGATGTTAACTAACGTTCTTACCGACATTAATTGGCTAATTTAAAAGGTGAAGTAGTTTAATTGTTTCTAACATGTCGCATTATTAGACTAATTTCTTGTGTTCTCTTCACGTCCGTAACCGATGAGTGTTCTACTACTGAACGGTAGAATAGGTCGAGCGACTAACTTATGGCCCATTCAGCTGAGGATTCCTCGCGTTTCATTTCCGATGAGCATCTAGAAATTCAAGCATGACGAATGTCACCTGCACCGACACGAAATTTAACTAGGGTTCAAAGGAAAGGAAATTTAGTGGCCTTGATATAATTAACGGGCGATAATCAAATTGCGGTACACTTCTGAGTCTAAGAATAATAAAAACGGTATCTTTAACGGTATTTTACAATTTTTCTATCTCCTGTGAGAGTTATTGACGGATAATAAAAAAGTGATTCCTCAATGTAATGACTTTCAAATAGAATGGAAACATTATTTGTTATGAAAGGTGTTCTTGGAATAACTGCCGAGTTTGTTGTGAGTCGTTCAATACTAGGCTTTTATACCTCGGGTCAAACCAACATTTTTTACCCTGTTCTGGCAAAACTGGAGCTCCGCATTTATTCACATTCGGCCTGAAACTCGATTATAAATTTAGATACTAAACCTAGTCGATATTTTCGTAGGCCCTGACATGACCCGAAACTTCAATAGGGAATTTTTGATTTACATGACCCGTGCTAGGCCGCAAGGCTCGGTGCTCCCATTCTTCAGCTCGACATATCCCGCATAGACCAGCTCGAAATATCCCACGTAGACCAGCTCGACATATCCCGCGTCGATATGATGCGATGAGAATTTGGTCTCTCCCTCTCTCTCCCCCCATTAGGTAGGTTAACAAGTTCATAGACCACAGCGCCTTGTAAATATGGAGTGATCATTGAAGATCGGGAGAGATCTTTGTCGTTCTGACGATACCAATTTGTTTTCATTTGTGTACTCAACGTACATGATGTTCTCTAGTTGCTGATCACATCTGGGTACAAGCTTTCATTTGCGGCGACCTTCCGGTTGAGTTATTTTTCGGTCTTTAGCCTGTGCACGTTAAACGAATTTCCGAGTGCTTTCGTCAAAAAGCTAAGCCATTTCTCAGACGTAGGCAATTAATTTTGCTGGGCTCTACTGCAGCGGTGAAAAGACCTAATTGAAGCATAATGAGAGGAACGATTAAATTTCAGCCCGAGGCTCAAAAAACTCTTCGTTGGTGTTAATTCGCCGAAATCAAGTTGAACGTTGATTAAGACAAAGAAGTCTCGTTTCATGAAAAAAATTGGTCCACTCTCTCCGCCCACTCTCCACTCCACCTAGTGGCTCTCAAATGTAGGTTGGAGTTGACTTTTTCATCAATTACCGTCGCTCTGTGAGTCCTGGCACGGCTGGATGTTTTTTACATAATTCACTGGATCACGCCAGATTCACTTCCTACAGTCTCAGTTTGTTCATGCCTGAACTCAGTGTGGGGTCAATATCGCCATTCCTCCTAAAAAACTTTTCTCAAGTGGGCGTTGTGTCCAATTAGGGTCATTTGCTTTCGTATTTATCTTAATGGTCAATAAAATTAGAAGGAAGTCACAATAATCGTTTGTTACCTGTGTGCTTATCAAGTGCGTTCATCTATCTCTTTTATTTGGTCGGCTAAGAATTTCTATGATCCCTTTTAAGACAAATGATTTATTAGATGGAGGTTTCTGTGAATGTTCTAAAATCTAATTGCGGAAATTTAAGCTAGCTTTGACCTATTAAAACCTTGTTAGTAAACAGTTTCATATCGCCAGATAGTTCACAAACTTCAAACATTTCTACTTGGTTGCCATTACGGTTGAGCAGAATTGACCACGATCATGGGAGGGCCCGATATAGTGTACATTTGACAGCCCTATCCAAGATGCCGTGAAAGTGGCCCAACCCCATCAAAATGAAGGGAAAATCTTCGATACTCACTTTAGTTATAATTCCATTCGATTTCATCAAATTAAAGCACATTGGGATGTACTATGCTCATGAAATATGAACGCTTGTCCGCACACATATTTTATAACTCGCTCTTGAATTTCCAAATGCTCTAACGCGTAAACTGGCACAAGTTCCGGTTTCGAACAACGTGCTTTTTTTTTCTTTTAAAAGACCATTTCTTATTGAATTTACCGCTTCAGAGGACTGACAGAGGACGTGTTGCCTACATCACTAGCTCAGTGAGTTATTAGATATATTTTGAAGCTCGCAGCGTGTATCCCCCTCGGGCGCCATCAATCAAGACCAATCTGGGCTGGAGTCGCGATAGCTCGCCTGGGTCTCGACGCGCTCATATGCAGACCCGCCTCTGTCGCGCCTCGACCGGCACTCCTCCCGTGTGCATCTCCGCCCCTTCCACGGCACTCCACCTCCGCTCGTCCTCCAACCTGGAATAACCCTTCCACGGCACACGACCTCCACTCATCCTCCAGCCTGGAATAATTCTTCCATCCATGGCACTCCACCTCCGCTCGTCCTCCAGCATGGAATAATCCTTCCACGGCACTCCACCTCCGCTCATCCTCCAACCTGGAATAACCCTTTCATGGCACTCCACCTCCGCTCATCCTTCCAACCTGGAATAATCCTTCCACGGCACTCCACCTCCGCGCCTCCTCCAGCCTGGAATAATCCTTCCACGGCACTCC
Organism: Morinoia aosen; assembly: GCA_030386875.1. Taxonomy (NCBI): domain Eukaryota; kingdom Metazoa; phylum Arthropoda; class Malacostraca; order Amphipoda; family Talitridae; genus Morinoia; species Morinoia aosen. Next base: position 36,848,315 of record CM059572.1, read on the forward strand.
ACCTCCGCACATGCTCCAGCCTAGAATAATCCTTCCACTTCTCTGAAAGTCCTTCCTCAGGCGAACCATATTCAAGTGCTCCGGATTCCAAATTATTGGGTCCTAAAATCTTTCGATTTCAGAGTCCTTCCACTTCTGTCCAAGTTTGTCCACTTCCTTCCAAGTCTTTCCACTTTCCTTTCAAGTCTTTCCACTTTCCTCCGAGTCCTTCCGCTTTCCTCCGAGTCCTTCCGCTTTCCTCCGAGTCTTTCCGGTTTCCTCCGAGTCCTTCCGCTTTCCTCCGAGTCCTTCCGCTTTCCTCCGAGTCCTTCCGCTTTCCTCCGAGTCCTTCCGCTTTCCTCCGAGTCCTTCCGCTTTCCTCCGAGTCCTTCCGCTTTCCTCCGAGTCCTTCCGCTTTCCTCCGAGTCCTTCCGCTTTCCTCCGAGTCCTTCCGCTTTCCTCCGAGTCCTTCCACTTTCCTCCGAGTCCTTCCACTTTCCTCCGAGTCCTTCCACTTTCCTCCGAGTCCTTCCACTTTCCTCCGAGTCCTTCCACTTTCCTCCGAGTCCTTCCACTTTCCTCCGAGTCCTTCCACTTTCCTCCGAGTCCTTCCACTTTCCTCCGAGTCCTTCCACTTTCCTCCGAGTCCTTCCACTTTCCTCCGAGTCCTTCCACTTTCCTCCGAGTCCTTCCACTTTCCTCCGAGTCCTTCCACTTTCCTCCGAGTCCTTCCACTTTCCTTCGAGTCCTTCCACTTTCCTTCGAGTCCTTCCACTTTCCTTCGAGTCCTTCCACTTTCCTTCGAGTCCTTCCACTTTCCTTCGAGTCCTTCCACTTTCCTTCGAGTCCTTCCACTTTCCTTCGAGTCCTTCCACTTTCCTTCGAGTCCTTCCACTTTCCTTCGAGTCCTTCCACTTTCCTTCGAGTCCTTCCACTTTCCTTCGAGTCCTTCCACTTTCCTTCGAGTCCTTCCACTTTCCTTCGAGTCCTTCCACTTTCCTTCGAGTCCTTCCACTTTCCTTCGAGTCCTTCCACTTTCCTTCGAGTCCTTCCACTTTCCTTCGAGTCCTTCCACTTTCCTTCGAGTCCTTCCACTTTCCTTCGAGTCCTTCCACTTTCCTTCGAGTCCTTCCACTTTCCTTCGAGTCCTTCCACTTTCCTTCGAGTCCTTCCACTTTCCTTCGAGTCCTTCCACTTTCCTTCGAGTCCTTCCACTTTCCTTCGAGTCCTTCCACTTTCCTTCGAGTCCTTCCACTTTCCTTCGAGTCCTTCCACTTTCCTTCGAGTCCTTCCACTTTCCTTCGAGTCCTTCCACTTTCCTTCGAGTCCTTCCACTTTCCTTCGAGTCCTTCCACTTTCCTTCGAGTCCTTCCACTTTCCTTCGAGTCCTTCCACTTTCCTTCGAGTCCTTCCACTTTCCTTCGAGTCCTTCCACTTTCCTTCGAGTCCTTCCACTTTCCTTCGAGTCCTTCCACTTTCCTTCGAGTCCTTCCACTTTCCTTCGAGTCCTTCCACTTTCCTCCGAGTCCTTCCACTTTCCTTCGAGTCCTTCCACTTTCCTTCGAGTCCTTCCACTTTCCTTCGAGTCCTTCCACTTTCCTTCGAGTCCTTCCACTTTCCTTCGAGTCCTTCCACTTTCCTTCGAGTCCTTCCACTTTCCTTCGAGTCCTTCCACTTTCCTTCGAGTCCTTTCACTTTCCTTCGAGTCCTTTCACTTTCCTTCGAGTCCTTTCACTTTCCTTCGAGTCCTTTCACTTTCCTTCGAGTCCTTCCACTTTCCTTCGAGTCCTTCCACTTTCCTTCGAGTCCTTCCACTTTCCTTCGAGTCCTTCCACTTTCCTTCGAGTCCTTCCACTTTCCTTCGAGTCCTTCCACTTTCCTTCGAGTCCTTCCACTTTCCCTCGAGTCCTTCCACTTTCCCTCGAGTCCTTCCACTTTCCTTCGAGTCCTTCCACTTTCCTTCGAGTCCTTCCACTTTCCTTCGAGTCCTTCCACTTTCCTTCGAGTCCTTCCACTTTCCTTCGAGTCCTTCCACTTTCCTTCGAGTCCTTCCACTTTCCTTCGAGTCCTTCCACTTTCCTTCGAGTCCTTCCACTTTCCTTCGAGTCCTCTACATTTATCCATTCCTCCTCACACACAAATTTCTACACTTCCGACACTTTCACTGACTCCACGCACAAAGTAATCGTATTCGTTCCCAAAACGCATGCTTCTAACAGTATATTTCCACTCCTATAGCTAGGAATCTTCTTGTTATATCGTGGTTTTTCATCACGATACGAGGTTTACTAACTGTAGCTGCAAACTACAGTATCGGTAACTGTAACTACCGATCTGAAGCGTTAACTTCAGGAGTATGAAAAGGAAACTCTTAGCTAGGTTCCTATTCTTGTACTGAATCATCCAAACACCGACACTGTCCAAATGGCGACGACTCTTCGAATCTCCAAAGTAAATTTAAACGTTACAAGTGCTCCGAAATTAAGATGGCGCATTCTGCAGTTTGCTGTCCTCCATTCGACGTTAAAGTGGAAACAGTGAGTAATATCTACAACGATTCAAGTACAGTGTGCAGACGTTCTTCAGAAGGCGGGAAACAATGGTGGTAACAAAGCTAGTGTTATAGTTGAAGCTTCGCCTGTAAACATCATTACTGATCTACAACGAAGAATTTAACCTTCGCTACATATGAGGAACTTGAAGGAAAGTTCATACAACAATTTAAAATCAAGAAATCCACTGTTGGCGCATCTGTTACATTTCTAAACAGAGAGCAAAGTGTTAATGAATCCATACAAATTTATGCTAAAACGTTAAATGACTTAGCATCTTCGTGCAACTACGGAAAGTGCGGTCGCGATCGTCTCTTGAGAGGTGCGTTTGTGGCCGGTCTACATTCAGCGCAAATTCTCAGCGCGGTTCTACAGAAGTGTGACAGCAAGTCCTTCAACGAATGCGTTGAACATGCAAAACTCAGTGAACAGTAAAGCTTCGACGCTCCAGATATTATTCGTGAGGATTCACCTACATCGTTTTTCACTACAGAAAAACTACAGCCGAATTACATATGCATTCGCTGCAGAACTAGGCAGAAGCACCTTACAAAGAATTGCTATGCCCTAAAATTAAATTAATAAAATGCAAAAAATGTGGAAAATAGGCCACATTTCTAAAGTTTGCAATTTACGACTGCAGCACGACCTCCTCCTGTTAAGCCTACACGAAGGGGACCTACACGAAAAGAATTTGACGCAGCTCGCACTTACATAGTGCAGCTGGAAAGGAGCGGTACTCAGTGCAACGTCAGAAGAGAAGATGTGTCAATGAAGAGTTCAAGTACGCCTCCACAGCGGAAGAACGAAGTTATTCTACAAAAGCCTAGGAACGATACTTGTGTCGGTAACTATGTTCATAATTTCTCTGATGTACAAGCTAATTACGCGTTATTTCAGTCGCATTGTATTCCTCAAAATGTCACAAAACTTGCTCCCTCTGTTGCGCTAAACAATCGTAAATATGTTACTTCTAGAGATAGAGTTCATCCTAAACATTCTGTGTCCAGGTCTAAGCCTATGTATGTAACTCAATTTGATGTCAGTGATCATGTTCTTGCTCTGAATTTAAGAAGTGGTCCCAAGTGGCTGAAGGGAATTATTGTTAGTAAAGTAGCTGTTAATGTCTTTCATGTTCTAATATTAGCATTAAATGTAATCTTGAAGAGACATTCAAATCAGTTGTTGCACAGTAGTTTGGGATCTATCCGTAGTGGGGAAACAGAGACTCCTGCTTTGCAACCTGTTAGCAGTTCACCTGTACAAAATGAACCTCGTAAATCAAGTAGAATAACTAAACCTGTAATGCGAATAGGTTGCTGAGTCTTCCTTCCTTGTGTTAAATATTCATCTAAAGGGAGGGAAATTGTAGTATCTCAATATAGGCCTTTCAGGCATGATGTCCTTATCACACTTGGTTTGGGATATCGCGGCACCGGCGGAAGCGTCTTAACCGCAAGACGGAGCCGACGGAAGCGCTGGTTGCGGATTGCCCTATGTCTATATCGTACTTGGGTTCAAATGGGTCGGAAGCGCCCTGACCGCACGCGCCGGAAACCGTGCCTTGGGAGCGCATCGCATTGGTATGCACCGGAAGAGCATTGTTTAACTTCCGAGCGCTATAGCTTATAAGCAGTGTCGGTGTTTGGATGATTCAGTACAAGAATAGGAACCTAGCTAAGAGTTTCCTTTTCATACTCCTGAAGTTAACGCTTCAGATCGGTAGTTACAGTTACCGATACTGTAGTTTGCAGCTACAGTTAGTAAACCTCGTATCGTGATGAAAAACCACGATATAACACTTTTTCATTTTAAACTCTTTCTACATATTTAGAGTAAGCTAACCAAGGGTGTTCAGATTCTAGTCTCTTTCAATTTTTTGCTAAAAATTAATGTGTTTTTTATGACTCCCATCTTGATAAGTAGACAAATTAAGTATTATGACAATTTTAAACTCAGTCTTGCAGTACTTAGTATGTTCCAACTCTTTTGGTAACGAACTATACTTTCTTTGTTATTCGTTCCCACCGCAGCTCTTTGTGATAGCTTTATTAATCGAGCCTTCAAAAAAGTAGGCAACAAATTGTGTCCCTTTAAGTCCCATTTCAACCGCACGTGACTTAAATCATTTGAATCTTTTGGTATAAATATAGCAGCACTAATTGCAGTCTTTACAGGAATAACTCAACGTGTGGTATGATGCAGGCACCACTTTTTCCCCAATTTTCCCTTTATTTACACTCCCCATGGGGTATCAAAGCAAATACATTTTAATGAAATACAGGTATTATGGTGGATAAAAAGTATCGAAACGAAAAAATTTTCATAAGCCATGCGTACTGTAGATGAGAATTACCACCTTTTGCGACCCAAGTCATCACTACCTCCCCCTCTTGCTCTCGGCACGTGCCGGTCTGACTCACTTCGACGCCATCTGAGCTCGGCCATTCATTCATTCTCTTAGGTTCTCTTCTTACAGACTTTCTTTTTCTTTCCTTCTCGTTTCAGAAGCCCAGGTCATTGTAGACGTCCTCATATTGTTGTTGAAGTTGAACTTCAGCACTGAACATTGATCGTACGTGAAGCTTTGCAGTCTGTTTAAATCACCCCTCAGAATTTCATTAGTTCTTCGTAAAATGTAATTGTTTTTTTAATATTTGTGGATGTCTGGTGGTTTCCTAACTACCGATAACGCAACTCGTAGACATGAAGTATCAGAACCATCACTCAACCTTTTAACATTATTCTGTAGGAGAACGTCGGATTGTTTGTTAAGTTTATAGAATTTTTGGCGGGTTATTCTTGGCAAATGGTCGAACTCAATTCAGCCGAACAGAGTTGCGCGGATGTTCGTGTTTGAACACGAAACAAGATTAACGAAAAGAAGCTGATTTATGCAAGTCGTCCTAATCAGAAGGCGCTAAATGTTTTTTTTACGAGGCTATTTTTTTATCTAATACTGTCAAGTCCATCATCAATGCTAGGACAAAGCTCATTCCATTGGAGAAGTGTGCAGTGCTTATGAAAACTAATTGTTCATTTGTCCAGTTCGTCATCTTGGAGGGAGTTTCAGAGCATGAGGAATTTTACTGTGTCCTTTGATTCTTATATTAACTGTTGCTTCATGAATACGTAGGTACTGAATAAAAGATATAAATTTTAGGGTTCAACTGCCGTTTTGTTTTCAAAAATCCGTTCATTGTATTAAAAGTTATTAAAGATTTTATGGGATCCTGTCTTTAAAAACACCACGCATTAGCACACAGTTCAAAGCGGGTGTTTAAAGCAGGTATTTCGTAGATGAGTGCAAGAGCTTACGAGACCAAAAAATCGTACGGTTCGTGTATTTAGTAATTCGAAATGATAGGCATCTTGCGCTGTACATTTTTTCATATTCACTTATTCTTAAAGATAAGCCCATGAACACGAAAAGGCGAGGGTGAACCACTGATGCACGATGCAAGAAGGTGCGGCAAATTGCAAGCAACTCGTATCAAAAGAGTAGAGACACGCAGAAATTTACAAAACCCCGCTGTGCTGCCAGCAATACTGACGAGCTTGCGACGCAGAACCACAGCTACATACTACTGACGATACGTTCTGTCTTGGCAGCCACACGCAGCGCGTCTCAGCATAAAGAACACGGCACATGAGCATGCATGCGATGTATTGGCAATGGTGAGCGGTGGCTTCGGCAGAAGGCAATGGACAAAATTTGTAACATTAAAAAAGAGAACGATGATTCAGCAGCCTGAGTGAAAAAAAAGCACGTTCTGTGGGGCAAAGTATTCTGCCGTAAGGGTAAAAACGTATAAAACTTAATAAAACGCATTTGTGTGTCAGATACTGCTAAAACTGGGCAGTAGTTGAAAAGTGAACGAAGTTTATTTAGATAATAAATAGAGCGCATTATTGAAATGAATGGAGAGTGTTATTGAAATGAATGGAGAGTGTTATTGGAATGAATGGAGAGTGTTATTGGAATGAATGGAGAGTGTTATTGGAATGAATGGAGAGTGTTATTGGAATGAATGGAGAGTGTTATTGAATTGAAGGGAATAGTGTATTATTGAAGTGAAGGGAATAGTGTATTATTGAAGTGAAGGGAATAGTGTATTATTGAATTGAAGGGAATAGTGTATTATTGAAGTGAAGGGAATAGTGTATTATTGAATTGAAGGGAATAGTGTATTATTGAAGTGAAGGGAATATTGTATTATTGAAGTGAAGGGAATAGTGTATTATTGAATTGAAGGGAATAGTGTGTTATTGAAGTGAAGGGAATAGTGTATTATTGAATTGAAGGGAATAGTGTATTATTGAAGTGAAGAGAATAGTGTATTATTGAATTGAAGGGAATAGAGTGTATTATTGAAGTGAAGGGAATAGTGTATTATTGAATTGAAGGGAATAGTGTATTATTGAAGTGAAGGGAATAGTGTATTATTGAAGTGAAGGGAATAGTGTATTATTGAATTGAAGGGAATAGTGTATTATTGAAGTGAAGGGAATAGTGTATTATTGAATTGAAGGGAATAGTGTATTATTGAAGTGAAGGGAATAGTGTATTATTGAATTGAAGGGAATAGTGTATTATTGAAGTGAAGGGAATAGTGTATTATTGAAGTGAAGGGAATAGTGTATTATCGAATTGAAGGGAATAGAGTGTATTATTGAAATGAAGGGAATAGTGTATTATTGAATTGAAGGGAATAGTGTATTATTGAAGTGAAGGGAATAGTGTATTATTGAAGTGAAGGGAATAGTGTATTATTGAAGTGAAGGGAATAGAGTGTATTATTGAAGTGAAGGGAATGGTGTATTATTGAAGTGAAGGGAATAGAGTGTATTATTGAAGTGAAGGGAATAGTGTATTATTGAATTGAAGGGAATAGTGTATTATTGAATTGAAGGGAATATTGTATTATTGAATTGAAGGGAATAGTGTATTATTGAAGTGAAGGGAATAGTGTATTATTGAAGTAAAGGGAATAGTGTATTATTGAAGTGAAGGAAATATTATATTATTGAAGTGAAGGGAATAGTGTATTATTGAATTGAAGGGAATAGTGTATTATTGAATTGAAGGGAATAGTGTATTATTGAAGTGAAGGGAATAGAGTGTATTATTGAATTGAAGGGAATAGTGTATTATTGAATTGAAGGGAATAGTGTATTATTGAAGTGAAGGGAATAGTGTATTATTGAAGTGAAGGGAATAGTGTATTATTGAAGTGAAGGGAATAGTGTATTATTGAAGTGAAGGGAATATTGTATTATTGAAGTGAAGGGAATAGTGTATTATTGAAGTGAAGGGAATAGTGTATTATTGAAGTGAAGGGAATAGTGTATTATTGAAGTGAAGGGAATAGTGTATTATTGAAGTGAAGGGAATAGTGTATTATTGAAGTGAAAGGAATATTGTATTATTGAAGTGAAGGGAATAGTGTATTATTGAAGTGAATGGAGTGATTCAAATAAAGGGAATGGGGTGTGTTATTGGAGTGATGGGAATGTTACTAAAATGAAGGGAGTGTTTTAGAAATGAATGGTGAGATTGAAATGGAGTGTACTTTCAATATAAATTGAGTATACTATTTACATGTTATTTTTATAGAGACCTAGCATTTGAAGTAAAGCGTGAGAAATTTCTGCAAATTGACGCGCATTGGGATACAGTTTTAAAGAACAACAGCTCAACGAGAAGAGAAGGAAATCGATCAGAAATGACGTGCAGCAGTTGCGTTGAGACGCTTCAGCATTACTACGTTTTGTTTTGAATTTTTGCGTCATAAACGAAGCTGGTTGTGATCATCGCACGGTCTTGAGTTCTGACAAATATTCCTAGCTATGAGAGCGCATTCAAGCACGAATTGTTCTAGCTGTGCGTTTATGGGTCTTCAGTTGAAATTCAAGAACTGAATTTGATATGTGGTTGGCGTCGTGGATTTTATGAGTAGGTATCCGGCTTTAGGAAATATATTGGTGTAGAACTGGGGGTTCAAAAGATAAACTCTGTATGATTGGCTCTGTCTTGTGGATTGTAGAAACGTGGCTTGTAGCTTCTCTGCTCGTCCGATAAACAGAATTCATTGCGACACATGGACGCGCATATTTTGCTAATTTATTTATTATTTCATGATTCCTTTGGAGTGCCTCTATAGATAATTTAACTTTCAATATAGGAGTTCTAACAAGAGTAAGAACTCCCAATAAAAATGCTATCACGTACCTCATATCTGCTAATAGTTCCGTGGCCGAATCAAATATTCCATCATCAAAACATCCATGAAAAAGTAACACACCATCCTTTGGGAACCTCAACTTACAACGACAAAATTGAGTCCTATTTATTCACAACGTGAATCAAACACCGTACATGCTGAATAACTTGGTTTACCCAACAGTCATCCGAAGAAATTATGGTCCTCATAAGATGAAAGATGATATTCACCCGAGAATAGACCATTTCAAAAGAGCCCATGTACTCACCGTCCACCACGGCCTCTGCTGCCGGTCTCTACCTTAAAAGAGCCCACGTACTCACCGTCCACCACGGCCTCTGCTGCCGGTCTCTACCTTAAAAGAGCCCACGTACTCACCGTCCACCACGGCCTCTGCTGCCGGTCTCTACCTTAAAAGAGCCCACGTACTCACCGTCCACCAGGGCCCCAGCTGCCGGTCTCTACCTCAAAAGAGCCCACGTACTCAGCGTCCACCACGGCCTCTGCTGCCGGTCTCTACCTTAAAAGAGCCCACGTACTCACCGTCCACCACGGCCCCAGCTGCCGGTCTCTACCTCAAAAGAGCCCATGTACTCACCGTCCACCACGGCCTCTGCTGCCGGTCTCTACCTCAAAAGAGCCCACGTACTCAGCGTCCACCACGGCCTCTGCTGCCGGTCTCTACCTTAAAAGAGCCCACGTACTCACCGTCCACCAGGGCCCCAGCTGCCGGTCTCTACCTCAAAAGAGCCCACGTACTCAGCGTCCACCACGGCCTCTGCTGCCGGTCTCTACCTTAAAAGAGCCCACGTACTCACCGTCCACCACGGCCCCAGCTGCCGGTCTCTACCTCAAATGAGCCCACGTACTCAGCGTCCACCACGGCCTCTGCTGCCGGTCTCTACCTTAAAAGAGCCCACGTACTCACCGTCCACCACGGCCCCAGCTGCCGGTCTCTACCTCAAAAGAGCCCATGTTCTCAGCGTCCACCACGGCCTCTGCTGCCGGTCTCTACCTCAAAAGAGCCCATGTACTCACCGTCCACCACGGCCTCTGCTGCCGGTCTTTGGCTCCTCGTGCTGCGGCTGCTCCGTCTCGGTGTTGTGGAGGCTGGCCATGCTCTCGTTAGAGTCGAGCATCTCGCGCACGCTGCCTTGCAGCGACTCCTTCTCCTGCGCCGCCGGCCCCCGGCACCGCGACCACGAGCTGCGCTGGGGCGCAGAACGCCGCTCCCACCCTGACCTGCTCGCACCCAAATCACCGGACCTTAATTGATGTGCTCAACGGTCCTAGTTGTGGCCCAAATTTAGAATTGATGTGTTATAAGTAGGAGGTTTGATTTGAAAGTTTCAAGTTAATGAGTTGGAAGTAGGAGACGGGCGATTTTAATTTGTGTCTCTAGTCAGACATCAGCGTATTTAATTGTTTCAAGTAGGAGTGGGCATTTTTAATTGACAAGTTTGTTGTCGAAAATTAACGTTTCTAAATAACTAGTTTTAAACCAGAAAGTAGAGTTTTTAACACTTTGACTGCGCTGTGAGCCACCGGTGGTACATAGAGGGAATTTTTACAATGCTGCTGGCTAACCAGTAGTCACAAAGTCAATTTTTATAAATACTCAATCAAAGCTAAGTAAAGATACGATCCAGTTAATGTTTGCAATTTTTAAAATTTCTTATCACAATTGACTGCAAATTTTATTTTCGGTTTTACCGGCCGCAGTCAAAGTGTAAATGTGCTGAACTCTACGGCCCTATTGGTGGCCCAAATTTTTATTTCACAAGCTGGAAGTAGGAATTTTAATTTGAAAGTTTCAAGTCAGTCATCAGTGTTTTAAATTTTTTCTAGCAAGATATGGACGTTTTCAATTAGCACGTTTCAAGTTGAACATTAACGTTTATAGATAACGAATTTCAAGTCAAAAATTAGAGTTTTTAATGAGGAAGTTTCAAGTTGAAAATCTAGGTTTCTAATAAACTAGCCTCAAGTCGCAGGTCAATGTTTCTAAATAGCAATTTTCTAGTAAGAAATTAGCGGTTCTAGTTAACAAATTTCAAGTCATAAATCAACGTTTCAGCTGAACTGATAAACGTTCCTAATTAACTATGTAGTTGTAAAGTCTGAAGTCAACGTTCTTGATTAACTTTTTTCAACTCACTAATCAGTTTTCTTTAATTTCTTTTATTAATATCAAAAATTTGTGTTCCAGATCGACTAGCATTGCACTCTAATGTAATGGAAGAAAAAACCATTCGTTTATAAAAATATTGCACACTAAAAATATACATCAAAGCATAATGTTTTAAAAATGAATTGAATGTGAAGGTTATTAGTTGTAGATACCCGTTAACCCACCATGCTAATGGTTGAACAATTGGGAGAACACAGTAACTTGACTTTCTTTTTGATTGGTTCGTAATAAGTTTGATATGATGCCTGCAAACATTGAGGGTGTCTTGGTGGACAAGCTGTCGATAATTTGGGCGCCCAGCTAGAGCAATTGATGCTTCCTAACCTGGGAATATTTTTCTGGAAGTGACACTCATTTAGTGACGATGGGAAAGTGGTTGAATGTAGAGAACATGGAAACAAACAAGCATCGGCATGTTTAGACCGAGAGTCAAATAATACTTTCAAGTATATTCTAGCGATATAGAGAGTTGTAATTAAAATACCATTCCTTCAAAGTTGCCCGAAATAAATCGTCTGACGTCTACTGCGGTTGCTTGTAAAAAATGGCTTCAAATTTATTTCATTGAGTTTTACTACGTCACTTCTTTTAAATGCATTTGGGTGCGCGATTTTTTCATGTAGGTTGACTGGGAACATTCGTGGTTGTTTTTTTTCCAAAGGGACTGAAGTCCCGCAATCGGAAACTTGAATAAAATTAATCAAGGGAGAAATATGCGTTTCCGTTTTGAAAATAGACCTTTTCAAAATATCCATATTTCTTCTCTGATTGAACTTAATTTCTGAAATCGTAGATTTTGAATAAATAGGGTTTCGGATAAATTATAGGACGAATCGACTCTTACACGTTCTTGCGAAGAAAATAATCGTCTACATAGCGCGCAGGTCACGGCAGCAGACGCGGATATTTGCGTGCGCGTCGATGCTGAAGTCACTTCAACGGTCGATCGTGTTTCCAGAAAAAATATTGTGGAGCGGTTGGGCCGATTTAGGCGTTAACGGCGGCCGCGTCGACCGAAAGACGTCGGGCAAGCAGAGAGCGAGGGCGGTGATGTCTTGAAGCCCGGCGCTCTCCGACGACGCCCATGCCCATAGCTGCTGCTCTCCAGGTCCCAAACACGTCCGTCCTATTCTGGCCCTCCTCCTCAGGTCTTCTTCTTCTCTGCCTGTCTGCCCTGGTGCCTCGTGCCGGTGATCATTGCTCGCATCGTATCCATGATGATTTCTCGCATCGCTTCAATGATTTCTTGCATGATATTCATTATGATATCTCGCATCATAATATTCTAGCCCTCTTCCTCAGGTCTTCTTCTCCCCAAGCCTGTCTGCCCATGGAGCCTCGTGCCCATGTTGATTTCTCGTATCGTATCGTTGATGATTTCTCGCATCGTTTCAATTATTTTTTGCATCATATTCATGATTTTTCGCATCGTATCGAATATTTCTTACATCATACCGATGATGATTTCTCAAGTCATACCGGTGATTTTCTACATCGTATCCATGATGATTTCTCGCATCGTATCGAAACTCATTCTTGAACGTATTTACATTTTCACAGTCATTAACAAAGTTATAAAAAATTTCTGGAAAGTATCTAATGGTACCTGACAGCTGTCGTCCGACTCAGTCTTCTCTCGTCGCAGGTGCTCTATTCAGCTTCGCATCGCACAGTTTCTGGTATTGTTGACGTATTTCGAAGTATCACGTGCTAATTAGCGCCCCTTACAGCTCTCGTGCTGCTGCTCTGATCTTCCTTCACCCGCCGGAAGTGTGCTTTGGAACGTCGTCTTGGAAATTTACTAACAGTGTTACGTGAACTTCCGGAAGCCTCGTGAAAATGTGTTTTGTTTGGGAATGGGGTTATAAGATGGACAATTCAGACCACTCTGATCTACCGAAATAAATGGTAAAATTGCTGTGTCTTGCAAACCTCTCTCATGAGGCTCACGAGTTTCAACATTCATGTTTTAGTGTAGAACACCTAAGCATTCTAGATTTACTGCAGTTCAGCTAATGGTTTGTGCTTACTACAGTACATCTCAACATTCTACTTACGATGCTGCATCTCTCAACATTCTGGTTACTCTGCTGTACATCTCAACATTCTAGTTGAGCTGTTGTACGTCTCAACATTCTAGTTGAGCTGTTGTACATCTCAACATTCTAGTTAAGCTGTTGTACATCTCAACATTCTACTTACGCTACAATCCATAGAAACATTCTAGTTTTCGTGCGGCACATTTAAACAATCAAGTCTCGGTACAATTGAAGACATGTTAAAATAATTAAAAATATTCCTTACGCTAAACTCTCATTTTCGTACTTGAAAATACTCAATACTCATTCTGTTTGCTTTGCCCTACTCAACTATACTTAACCACTACTTGTGTATCTATAACTTGCTTCAAGTTTTGCATAACTTTAAAAAGTGCGAGTGAATAAATATTTTCACTGGTTTAATTCCATCGCAAAATGGGCTAAGAAGGAGAAGAAGAGTTCCATTTCTGCAGTAGAAGTTGTGGTGGAGTTGAACAAGAGCCGGAGTTGGCTGGTGCGTCACGCGTCACTAACTGACAGCTGCTCCATTCAGAGACAAGCAATAATTCATGCGGAGATGTTGTGCGCCAGTTCCGTGAATCCTTATACCCTCTGATAATGAGCGTTCGAACCCAAACTAGCGGCTGGAAGCTATCCATAATGTAGGAGTGGGATCAACACAACTCGCCTGTTTTCATTGAGAAGCCCCAGTCTGCGCTCGCCCTCATTCCAGGCAAGCGTTCCTGGAAGCTGCCTTTCTTGGAATGCTATGAGATCGCTCGTGCCGCTCTTCTGTTCCACGCGTACCTCTCTTCTGTTCCACGTGATCGCTCGTGCCTCTCTACTGTTCCACGTGAGCACAGCCATCCGATGGTCCTGAGTGTCGTGATTGACTGTTACTTCCTATCATCAGCTTCAAAGATAAGTTAACACTTCGACTGCCACGTGACCCACCGGTGGTCACTGAGGGGATTTTTAAAATGCTGCTGACCGACCAGCAGTCACCAACTCAATTTTCATGAATAGTTAATGAAAATTTAATGAAGGCACGATCCAGTTAATGTTTGTTATTTTCAAAATTGATCTCTAAAATTAACGCCAATTTGTTTTGAAAGGTGAACTTCAGTTTAGCCCGCCACAGTTAACGTGTAGTTCATTTGGGTGGTGCAAGGTGCCGTGATCTACTCCTTCTTTCTTGTTCTTCGCTGCAAGGACCATATTCTTGGGACGAGTTCAGAGCGCAGCTCGATGACTTAACGTGATATCCGCTCAAGTTTGTGGGTGAATGACTCGTATCTCTTTAGGCTGCAAATGGTCTGATGGATGTCAGTGAGTGTCTAAGAACTGAATACTTCTGATTCGTGAGTTGCTCTAGGAAAGTTTGTTCGGCGCGTGATCTTAGCTCTCGAGTAATTATAAAGATATTTTTTTAATATGAGAATGTGCCCTTGCGCTCAATTTGATGAACCAAGCTTGTATTGCTTTACTATTTGTGTTCCATATAAACACATTGTCACTCATAAGAAACAGTATTTGCTGTATTTATTTCTACGTATTATTCTTCAAAATTTGTTTTATTTGGAATGTTCTGTCAAAACTATCAGATATCAAAACTGTGCTCGCGGTGGCACAGTGGTTAAGAGATCGGCCTTGTATGTTGGAGACGAGGGTTCGTATCCCGGCGCTGGCGCGGCGATTTTCCCCGTTGGGTGTAAGGGAAAGCTCAAGCACAATACCCCACTCAACCCAGGTGTCGGAAATGGGTACCGGCTTTACGGGGGAACCGTCATGGTGTCCTAAATATAGTGTTAGTTATAAGATATTTGAAAAACCAATGCTAAGATCATATGTATCAGGCTTGATTGGAAATAAAGCATCCCAGAGATGCCGATGTTTGTTTGTTGAGTTAAAATCATTTCTGAGCATTATCTACTTCATCAAACGGATACAATCGATAGGGTATGCTTTTCAGAACGCAACGGGAGCAAAGTCACCCTTGAAAATTTGCCAACTATGAGTAGAATTAAAACATCGCGATTTTGACTTCGCTGTAAACGAGACGATAATTTTGCAGTCGATGTCTCATTTCAGGGAGCGAGTAAGACGTTTCTGCGAGTCTATAACTTACTCAACCTGCCACGGACGTACAAGTTTGTTTCCTATATCGGAACCCCCAACGTCGCAATATCACCGTGGAGCTACTAATGCCTCAATATCACCCTGCAGCTACTAGTGCCTCAATATCACCCTGCAGCTACTAGTGCCTCAATATCACCCTGCAGCTACTAGTGCCTCAATATCACCCTGCAGCTACTAGTGCCTCAATATCACCCTGCAGCTACTAGTGCCTCAATATCACCCTGCAGCTACTAGTGCCTCAATATCACCCTGCAGCCACTAGTGCCTCAATATCACCCTGCAGCTACTAGTGCCTCAATATCACCCTGCAGCTACTAGTGCCTCAATATCACCCTGCAGCTACTAGTGCCTCAATATCACCCTGGAGCTACTAGTGCCTCAATATCACCCTGGAGCTACTAGTGCCTCAATTTCACCCTGGAGCTACTAGTGCCTCAATATCACCCTGCAGCTACTAGTGCCTCAATATAACCCTGGAGCTACTAGTGCCTCAATATCACCCTGGAGCTACTAGTGCCTCAATATCACCCTGCAGCTACTAGTGCCTCAATATCACCCTGGAGCTACTAGTGCCTCAATATCACCCTGGAGCTACTAGTGCCTCAATTTCACCATGGAGCTACTAGTGCCTCAATATCACCGTGCAGCTACTAGTGCCTCAATATCACCGTGGAGCTACTAGTGCCTCAATATCACCCTGCAGCAACTAGTGCCTCAATATCACCCTGGAGCTACTAGTGCCTCGAAATCACCGTAAAGCAATTAATGCCTCTATATCCCTTTGGAGCTATTAATGCCTCAATATCACCGTGTCATGCTAGTGCAACACTCTTCCACGACCCGGCGAGGAGTGTGATAGCACAGTGTGTTCATGTGCTTTCTCAAGTGAGTGATACGTCTTCGTGATATAACGCGTGTGTGGGCAGAAATGTAGTCAGATCAAATTAAGCTAGAAGGACTAAACTTTGTAAAATGTATATTAATGTACTACTTGTTACAAAGGCAACGTGTAGTCTGTAACATGACAAAATCTAAGAAAAACAGTTTACGATTGTTCGTTTGATGCGATGACTAAACTAGGCGCTGCTCCATAAACAGAACACACGAAGAAGCGAGGCTGAACCAAATTACGCTGTCATTTTGCGCGTTTAGCTTCTACGTACGTCGTTTGCGAATGAAAATTACAACCTGCAATCGTCCATTACCACCTCGGATTTAGACAAACTTTTCCTGACGACACCACTCCAGAGGAAGCGTTTAAACAATGAAGTGAGCATAGAGCAAGAATCGTGAGAGGAGCGTGCGAGTATGGCGGCACTGGCCACGTGTGTGCCGGACGAGGCCCATAATAAAGATGGCCGAGTGATAGAGGCTAAGCAGCATCCTCCCTCTGACCATAAGAGGCGTCGAGTTAACACCCGCACGCCGCTCGCGGTGAACGCCCCGGTATCCACTTTAATGAGCACAACCTTTTACGGGAGCCGACGCGGCTCCCGTGTCTGTGTAACATTCGCGTTCAGTCCTGCTGTGCGTACGCAAATATCAAATGTCAGCAACGGGGATACTGTATTTCTTCTTGCAGCTGATGACGGTCATTGATTGATTGATTCAAGGAAGTTTTACTAGTAGAAAATGGCTTTGTTTGCGCACAATTTCAGTAGCCCCAGTTGCGCTCTCAGTGTTTACTTTGCAAGTTTTGATGTTCAAAGGGTCCATGTTTTTAATGTTGTGCTGGGTTTTGATGGTGGCAAGAATTAGGGTTACTTTCAACATATCGCTTGCACTTTACTGCTTTATCCGAACAAGTGCTGTCTGCTGCTGCGTTTTAAAATGATATATTCGACCAAATTTAGGAACCACAATCTCGTCTCTGAGCGTTTCCTGGTCTAATCATTACTTGTGGACGTTAGAGTAGAACTAAGTAAATAGTGCAACTGCGAACTTCAAATTGCTCATCTCGAATACTTCATACGTATTTATCCCTACTCCTATTTCAATAAGGATAAAACACTACGGGTTATTCCTACGGAAACCACAAGCCCCCTTGGTTGTCGGAATTATAAAAAAAGGTTGTAAGTTATCCAAATACTTTAATCAAAAGCAAAAGACTCGCCTGTCACTCGATGAGTTGCTGTGAGAACGATCTAAGTGATGCTCGTCAAGCCTCGGAGACGAAGGATGACCCATTGCTCCTGACGTTGCACCATAGACATCAGCGAGAGTCTCTCGGACGTCTGATCCTGCGCTTCTTGCGACCATGCTCATGACGTCGTACTTGGGCATCCTCTGGAACTCGTGTGTCTGAAAAGCAATGGACTGGGCCATGGGTCTGGAGGCGTCAAGAGCGCTGCCACTGCTTAGACCACCGCTCACGTCTCCTGGAAGAGGCGATAAAGGCCTAGTCTTGGATAAGACTTGGCTGTTGACGAGAGACGGAGACATCACGTGGATGTCCGAGTCTCCGGCTTCCATGCCGCACTTGGAGCCTCCATCAGCCGAAGATCTACCGCTGTGACTGACATCCATGTCCGAGTTTTGTCTGGAGAATCCGGAGACTACTTGTTTGCCGCTCATTAGAGCCGAATAGGGGGGCGAGAAGGCGCTGCTGTTGTTGGCATCGTCCATGAGCGATGCTCGGAAGCTGCTGAACGAAGATGGAGAGGGCATGCTGCTCGTGCTTGCCAAGCTCTTGGCAAGCCTCAACTTACTCGAAAGAGCTGCCTGCTTGTCGGCCGCCAGTGCCGCCTGCTTGTCAGGTGACAGCGGTGGTTTGTCAGAATGTATGGGTAGGTGACAAGACAGGGAACTGGTGGTCGAGGTTGACGAACCACCCTCGGCAGGGTGGAGCGAGGCGGTCTCTGACGCCATGTTACACAAGGATGTAAGGGTCGACGCGGGCGGTTGAGCGGTGAGGGGTGGGGACGACGCGACCGTTGGGGACGACGGGAGGTGGTGGTGGTGGTGGTGGTGGTGGGGGTGAGTCGTGGGCGTGGTCGGGGTGGTGGGGGGTTCCGATATGGGTGGAGGGCAAGGGGAGCATGCCATCATTTCGTCCCGCAGACCTTGCATCATCCCTGCGAAAAGAAATGCAAGCTGTTATTATGGAGTCCTTACCATGATGTAAGAGTAAGCAGGCATTAATTGTAATTTGGATAAATATGCAATAGCGAACGGTGTACAGAATCTCACAGCAAAAAGAAAAGTGTAGAATAGTGCAGTAAATGTACCCGTTCGTCAATTATTTTCTGTTAATAAAAAAGGTAAATCACATTGCAAAACTTGGATAAAAGTGAAAGAGAAAAATTTCATTTCTATCAATTGGATCTTGCCTTGGCAATGCGCGTGTTAAATGTATTGAAAGGAGAGCGAAAGTGAATATTTTACTTTTATTTATATAAGTAAAAATATGTTTACAGTTTACAAATGAGATAGTAAATATAAACTAGGTTAATGTTTGTGTTTTTCTTAACTTTTGACTTATTTTAATCCACGTGTGTTTCACGTACGCCTTTAAGCACTATTATACACTCGATATCACGAATTGAAGGGAAATGCGCTAGAGGGACCTGGTTGCAACTGCATTTTTTATGATCGAAATCTAACGAATAATATACAGTTCTTCAGGAGTTTTGTTATGCTTCAAGAAGGCACGACAAATTACTTCGAAAACAATCTTGTTGGCAACAATCTAAAAGAAGTTCTATAAGCACTCCTGAGTCTGAAACACAAATAGAACAGTTTTCCCTCGTAAACTGTCACGCGCCAAGTGCATGGGTTGGTTGACCTTCGTGCGAAAAATATCTAACACCTGCTTATCTGTACGCCCGACCTAACGCCGTATTCTAGGTTTACTGTAAGATTGAACTGCAATGTTTTTGACCCACTAGTTGTTCTCGTGTAACCGCACTTGTCGAATGGGACGAATAAATATACATGAAACTCAGCGGTTTAGTACATTGCATAAGCAAGTGTGGTGCCACGTTGCTGCGCATAGTCTTGCATTTGGTTTACAAGGCAGGCCTTTTTTAAGGACATAATCCTCAGATTTGTTAGTTCCCACTATCATTTTCCTATGCAAAACAATGAACAACATCTGGTAACCCTGCGCCTCTATATTTACAGTCGATTGAAAAACCGAAGCCTGAGGAGTTAGGCCCAAAAATTCCAATCCGGCAACTCAGAAAGGGAGCTAAGAACGACGCTCATGACTGCGTTTAAGTTTCTGGCAAGGATTCAATTGCGCCTTGCAGTGTCGCTTCATTCACCGCTTCACTGCACTCGATGTCAATTTACCTGTTAATATATAACCCTACAGGTGCTTTGAAGCAATGTTTGTTAATACAAATCTCTCAGCGTTGATTTGTAGCGTTTTTGATGCTTTTCGAAGAAATATATTGCGCTCCTCAATGTTAGTCCCATTTGCCGGATTCAGTATTTGTTGCTGGGGGTTATTTTAGGTTTAGTTCCGCAGGCAAGTAGGCTCTACCGCCCCTATTTTGCGTGTTTTCCTCCGTGCGGATGGTCGATGTTCTCCGAGGTAAACTTTCATCAGAAGTGTCTTTAACGTTTTATCTTATTTTATTCTTTCGTGTTTTCGACTCGAGGTTTTTCCGCCTTTGTTGGAAATTCTCCCGCGAATTTGATGGTTGGACCTCATTTTTAATCACCTCAAGAGGATACAACTATTGTCTCAATAAGAATTAGTTCTCACAGGAGAGAGAAGGTGTGGGGTTCCGAACTGAAGATAAGGTAGGTCTTCCTTTTGATGAAATAGAAGAGGCTTTTTGTTGGGTTGCGGATAATTTTTTCGGTTCCCTGCAATCCTTTTTCAGTTCCTATAACTTTTTATTCAATTTTTTATTTTCTTTCATAGACTACTTTCAGTCTGGTTGTTTTTGTTCTAAAGGGCACCCCTTGTGGGCAGATTCCCTGCTCCCTTAATTAATTCCGTACTGAATGATGCTTTTCTTTTTCCTCTCCTGAGATCCCCTTTATGCCGTGAGGAAGGCTTAAACTAATTTATTGCTTAATCTCAGCTCCCATTTTCAATTATCTTTTTGAGAGAGCGAGAGAGAGAGAGAGGGAGAGGGAGAAACTGACGAGGATAACGATACAGTGGCGCAAATCCATGGTTTGAGAGAGACCGTGAATCTCATAACTCGACCGGCGTGAGTCCAAGCTTTATCGAGGATTTTACTCAGTACATCCATTGGGTTAATTGGTAGTAGATTTTTTATAGATCCATAATTCTTTTATTTTCAGTCTCAGTCATAAAGTTTATTTCTTTAGAGTGCTGATATTAACCGAGGACTTGCATTAAAAATTAAATGATTCTTGAGAACAGAAGACCTTCGCTTTCTATTCACATGCGGAATAATCACAGAGTACGTGTTTTGCGGCGTCCTGTAAGAAAATTATCGTGTAGTCAAGCACATTTTGACGCGGAAATTATGGTTGTAGATATAGCTTTCAGAGTCTACAAATGCTGCAGAATAAAATTATCTATTATGCAGAACTTTGTGAAGCTTTAGAATTATAAGTTTAATTCTACTTAAGTAGGCACGTTTTTTTGTTTGTTGCAAGACATTGTCCTTCAGTTGTGTCGGCTTGTCAAAATTTCTATGCGTTTTATGTTCTGTTGATTTTTTAGTTTGATAGTGCTGTGATTCTTAACAATTCAATATTTTATCGTGTACTCAACTTTTGGTATTGGGTGGGAAGCGGATTTATAGTCTTAAAATTGATCATGATGCTTTCTTACGAAAATTTTATTTTGTTTATATTTTATTAACAGACGAACTAGATGACTCCTAAGAATTTTGTTCCTGACTCACTGCAGAAGTTACCATAGCATCAGTTTTCATATCCTAGTAAACTGCCAACTGAGGAGGGTTGAGCTGAAGATCAGTATTCAACTCAAAATGAACTCGGTTTAAATTTTTAACTTTAAAGTGGAAAAAATATTGATTTGACTTTTCATCAAGTATGTGTGAAAATTCAGTTTATGACCACTGATGAGTCACTAAGCAGTCGACGTGTTAACTTGTGTAAAATAGTAACTTTGCGAACTATTTGATACAAATTGCTATGATGCAATTACTTCCAAATAACAAGACTAATTAGAAGCTTTAGAGATAAGAGCTCATTTTAGATTTCTCACGTATAATTGATCACATTATCAACTTCAAAGAGCTAGAAAAAGGAGATCTGGCGGCGCGGCCATCTGGGCCGGACTCGTATGGGAAGCATTCTACTTACTTCTATGTTCATCAAGGGCATATACGGAAATAATTTTTATGAGTCCCTTAAAAGCTAGACAATCACCGAGGAGGCAACTGTTGAGAAGGAATAGGTCTCCTAGAGAGGCCATCTGGCCTAGACACACGCGCTGGCTGGCAATTGCCGTCTTTCTATGTCCATTAGAAGGCAATTTTAAGAGCATGCGTGGCAGGGGCGAAGAGAGCTGTGCTGGACACACGTCTAAATAACAGCGCTCGGACTGCGTCTAAATAAGGAGACTAACTACTTATGGGGGCATCACGGCCGGCCCAGGCCACCTGTGTGTGATGAGCCTAGCTGTTCAGCCGTACAGCTATCTACAAAAATCAACAGCACTTGGCTAGATTTAATCATGCCTTTACTCAGGTCTATGTGTGTGCTATTCCTTACTGCTTCATTTTGCACTAACCGATGCTTGCTTGACTGGAATACACGATGAAGAGAGAGAGATTTTAGCGTTTTGGAAACACGCGGCCCCCCTTTCGAGCGGTTCGTTGAGGAGTGATCTGTCAATCGTTCCTTGATTCAAACCAACATCGGCATCTTTGGGATGCTTTATTTCCAATCAAGCCTGATACATATGATCTTGAGCATTGGTTTTTCAAATGTCTTATAACTAACACTATATATAGGACACCATGACGGTTCCCTCGTAAAGCCGGTACCTATTTCCGACACCTGGGTTGAGTGGGGTATTGTGCTCGAGCTTTCCCTTATACCCAACGGGGTAAATCGCCGCGTCAGCGCCGGGATACGAACCCTCGTCTCCAACATACAAGGCCGATCCCTTAACCACTGTGCCAAGGCGAGCACGAACGTTCGGATCAAAGGAATAGTTCTTGTTTCATTAGACTTACGTGAATTGCTGCGCTTTGCTTTTTACCAAGCCCAGCCTGATTTTTTCGCTAAGGCATCTATGATTTTAACCATCCAATAACAGCTTCTGCATAGGGCGCCTAAAGTTGGAGAAGCAGGGGCAAAAAAATTATACTGGAAGTGATGTTGTGGTTTGAATACGGGTCTAACTCTGTCGCTGAATTGCATGGCTTTCACTGTCGCTTGCAGGTATCTACGACCGTCGATACACAACCATCGAGTATGAATTATTAGAGAAAACATTTGATTGCTGATAACATTGCTCGTTCTACCTTGTCTGGAATGTTTCCAAGTTGATCATGAAAATTACGCTATTTTATCTTCAGGGGTTGTGAATTTCTTGATGAAATTTCCCCAGAGCGAAATATTTTGTAACTGGAATTTAAGCAAAATCTAATTCCTTTATGAAACATAGCGAACCAAATTTTACTCGAGGAATATCAACGGGGCAGTTTTAAGCATGGCTGTGTAGGTTAGTTTCACTCCTCAAAATGAAATCCATCGATATATTTCGAACAACGCTCTGAAAATTCCCACTTTGAAAATGGTATTGGAGGGAAAATTAGAGATCCATCGTGGCAGTAATGAGGCTTGCGGAGCCCTGATGCTGACATCGGCGGAAGTTAAGAAATAAAAGCTCCTCCTGGGAACGTAGATCCTCCGTCTGTACTAACATGGAGCGGCTGAGCAGAGGTTCATTCATGGTCTTCGTGGCATCTGCTTCATAGCTTCATTGGAGGCTATCATTGATTTGACCGGTAAAGCAGCGCATGCAATGAAAAATATTGCCGTCTAATGAAAGGTAAATGCAAGCCCTACACCTAAATGCGACCTCGGTGAGAGATCACAATTTTGAGAGCACTGAAACAAATATATGTTGTTCGTAGATTATGGAATGTTTGCGAAAAATACATCCTATTTGCTGTGAGCGTTGTATAGTGTGAAGCGGTCTTTTCTACTTGGTGTTAATGAATATGAAGGTGGTAGATGTGAGCGGTATGAAATGGAGACCACGGTTCTAAAGGTGATAAACATCATACTTATAAAGAGATCATCTTCATTTGAAAGTTATTGTATAATTGCAATTAGACGTAAAATAACTGATGGATAAGGTGTTTTGGTCAGCATGTTCAATGAACGAGACTTTTAAGACTTTTATTCCTCGATGATGCTTGCGATCTCAAGCCCCATTGTAAATATGACAGTTTGGAACGCTTGCATAGAAGATTCTGAATTTAATTAACTCAGGCGATTAATTTGCAAAGATGACTCAATGTCACTTGTGCCTGTTATGTTACAGGCTTCAAGTACCATCTTTTGTGACTGTCATATCATTTTATCAGATCATTTTATTATATAGTTTTTTGTCATATCATTTTATCAGCTGCTACCATATTGTTGATTTGACATGTTGCTTGATTTGTCAGCTGTTTACCCTCTATTTCTCCATCTGTCTAAAATACTTAACATGTCTCATACTATTTGTTGCTACCTCTATTAATATGTTTAGATCTATTTTTTATAAAACTCGGTAGTATATATGCTATATTATCGTTATTGACCACTTTGTACTAAATTTGCACTCAAACGTTCACTGCGTACGCAGGTAGCTTGAAACACAATTCTAAGGCACATGAGCCTGAAAAAGTACTGCCATGTTCAACTCCGCGTAATAGGTTCTTTTTCCATGCCGGAGACCAGGCTGAGAATAACATTTTAGGTACGATAGACCACTCTTATGCACGTCAAAACAGATCCAGGGCCGTATTGGAGTGGTGTGCGGGTATAACTCCTCTATGAAGTGCGTGTTCGTCTAGTGGCACTGCCGTATTGGCTCACAACACAATGGCCACATGTGGGCTGCAGAATAAGTATAAGTGCCAACTCAAGCTCTATCGCATGTGGTCTAAATGTCTACAAGGTGGATAACTCTCTGAATTTGTTGGCCTTCTTTGCAGAGCATGTATCTCAAGAGTAAGCAGTTCCCTTGTGTTACACCTTTTTAATCTCGTGGGCGTGATTGCTAAAATTAATAATTTATGGTACTATAATACTATAACAATTCTTAATATTCCTGGTGACGCGAAAAGTAAGCTAAATCACAGATCCACATTTCTGCGAAACGGCCGTGGATTGAGGCCTCGTGTTGAAATTAATACAAGGATGCTTGTGCGTGAGAATTAACGGCTGAAAATGTGATTGTTATTTCTACTCTACACTTCCTCTGGTGTTTGTGTGACTGCTGCGTGACGGTGCGGAACTTGGGTCACGACGCGACACTGGACCGCTCGGCCTTGTTTCAGTTATCATATATTTTCTAATATGTTCCATTCTATTTTATCCTATTCTATCCTATTCTATTTTATTCCGCTTTATTTTATTTTATTCTATTCTATTCCATTCTATTTCATTTTATTTTATTCTATTTTATTCTATTCTATTCAATATTATTCTATTCTACTCTGTTTGGTTGTCTGACTCAAAACAAAGAGCGTATGTAGCTTTAAGGCACAGAAATGTTTCTCATACGAAGGCGCAAGAATGTATCTCACGCGAAGGAGACACACGCAGACACAAGTGACGTTTATGATGCTCTACTGAACTGCACGGCGCTGATCACTTCAGCCAGGCCGCGTTGCAGGCTACCTGAGCATG
Organism: Morinoia aosen; assembly: GCA_030386875.1. Taxonomy (NCBI): domain Eukaryota; kingdom Metazoa; phylum Arthropoda; class Malacostraca; order Amphipoda; family Talitridae; genus Morinoia; species Morinoia aosen. Next base: position 36,873,249 of record CM059572.1, read on the forward strand.
ACTCACACCTGCCTCTCTTCATGCCGAAATAATTCTCGCCGTGACGGGCATGTCTCGTGTTGTGTTCACCCTCAGAGGGTTACAAATATTGTATCTATGGGAATTAGCGCTCCCAGGGGGACAATGTGAGGGCCCGAGCTGAGAGTTAGGTAGGCCTTATTTTTGGTGAAATAAATTGCTTTTGTTATGTTGAGTACCACCTTTTTTTGCTTCATTGCTGGCCTGTTTTTTCAGCACCGACTATTTTTCCTTCAACTTTGATCTTGTTTCATGATCTTCTTTCTTATCTTACTGTTTCTATGCCCATCCTGCATAGATTCCGCATTCCCCTAACTCCACACTAAATGGTGCCTTCTTCCTTCCTCTCTTTGGAGCGTCTTTGTTGCGGATAGGGAGGCTTAAAGTAACTAATAAGCTAATCTAATCTGTGTTGTGATCACCCCCATATTCCCGTACTTCCGCTTTGAGCAGCCTAAGCATGCGATATATGTCCCACCACTGCATGAAACATTTTAAATGTTTTCGAACAAATTTAGCTCATTTTTTGTGTTCCGTTATTGGACACCAACGAATTCCTTAATTTCCGTTGCATACACACTTTGTGCGAGGCTCAACCCAAACTGCTACGAAACCAATGCTGCATAAAAACGCCTCGGAAGCTCCGCAAGGAGGGCTTTATGCACCGCTTGGTCAGATGTAACTGGCGCTAGTGGGCATGTGAATGCGAGCTATGCAGTGTGCGGGGACTGCATGAGCGCGTGTGCTCGGTGCCTGCATAGTGCCGTCATGCGGTGGCACTCTGCCAGCTGGGGCTGGTGCCAGTGCCACCAAACTGCCATATCCGTACGCTTAGAAATCTAAGAAATTCTCGTACCACTGCCGTGTACGGGCGGGCTGCCTGACTAACGGTGGTCTTCTCATGCTAAAACGGAGCTCTGCTCCCATGGTGCGGCCTCTGCCACTATTGCTTCTTGTCACCGGGCTCTGAGTTGTCCTTGCTTGCTTGCCTGCTTACTTGCATGTGTGTGTGTGTGTGTGTGTGTGTGTGTGTGTGTGTGTTCTCTTGTTGGGGTGCACTTTTGGTTAAATTGCGGTGTATCCTTGCCATCGGCTGCTGACGCATCTTTTCTCAATGTAGCCGCTCGCTACTCGTCTGTAACCACTCGCTACTCGAGTGTAGCCACTCTCTACTCGTATGTAGCCACTCTCTACTCGTATGTAGCCACTCTCTACTCGTATGTCCCCTCGGGGGATACAACTATTGTATCTATGGGAATTCCAGTGCACAATTTTAATAGAATTGAGGATAGAAGTTAATTACTTCCGTAATGAATTTTTATTCTAATGGTTGGCTTTATTTTACTGAATTTTTAAATGATTAAATGGCTCCATGTTAGCGGGTTCGTATCCCGGCGCTGGCGCAGAGATTTTCCCCGTTGGGTATAAGGGAAAGCTCCTGCACAATACCCCACTCAACCCAGGTGTCGGAAATGGGTACCGGCTTTACGGGGGAACCGTCATGGTGTCCTATATATAGGGTTAGTTGTAAGACAGTTGAAAAACCAATGCTAAGATCATATGTATCAGGCTTGATTGGAAATAAAGCATCCCAAAGATGCCGACGTTAACCTTTTAACCTAACCTTTAAAAATTAGCGCTCCCAGGGGAAAAATGTGAGGGCCCGAGCTGAAAGTTAGAGGTAGGCCTTCTTTTTGTTGAAATAAAATGTTTTTGTTATGTTAAGGACCACCTTTTTTCGGTTCACTACTGTCCTGTTTTTCAGCACCTCTGACTTTCTTCTTCAACTTTTATCTTATTTCATGAACTTCTTTCCCATCTTACTGTTTCTATGCCCTTTCTGCATAGATTCCTCATTTTCTTATTTCCATACTAAATGGTGCCTTCATCCTTCCTCTCTTCGATACGCTCTATTTTTGCAGCGGTTAGGGAGGCTTAAACTAACTTATAATCTAATCTAATCCACTCGTATGTAGCCACTCTCTACTCGTATGTAGCCACTCTCTACTCGTGTGTAGCCACTCTACTCGTATGTAGCCACTCTCTACTCGTGTGTAGCCACTCTACTCGTATGTAGCCACTCACTACTCACTTGCAGCCCCTCTCTACTCACTTGCAGCCACTCACTACTCACTTGCAGCCACTCTCTACTCACTTGCAGCCACTCACTACTCACTTGCAGCCACTCTCTACTCACTTGCAGCCCCTCTCTACTCACTTGCAGCCACTCACTACTCACTTGCAGCCACTCTCTACTCACTTGCAGCCACTCGCTACTCACTTGCAGCCACTCGCTACTCACTTTCAGCCACTCTCTACTCACTTGCAGCCACTCTCTACTCACTTGCAGCCACTCTCTACTCACTTGCAGCCACTCTCTACTCACTTGCAGCCACTCTCTACTCACTTGCAGCCACTCTCTACTCACTTGCAGCCTTTCTCTACTCACTTGCAGCCACTCTCTACTCACTTGCAGCCACTCTCTACTCACTTGCAGCCACTCTCTACTCACTTGCAGCCCCTCTCTACTCACTTGCAGCCACTCACTACTCACTTGCAGCCACTCTCTACTCACTTGCAGCCACTCTCTACTCACTTGCAGCCACTCTCTACTCACTTGCAGACACTCTCTACTCACTTGCAGCCACTCTCTTCTCACTTGCAGCCACTCTCTACTCACTTGCAGCCACTCTCTACTCACTTGCAGCCACTCTCTACTCACTTGCAGCCACTCTCTACTCACTTGCAGCCACTCTCTACTCACTTGCAGCCACTCTCTACTCACTTGCAGCCACTCTCTACTCACTTGCAGCCACTCTCTACTCACTTGCAGCCACTCTCTACTCACTTGCAGCCACTCTCTACTCACTTGCAGCCACTCGAAACTCACTTGCAGCCACTCGCTACTAACTTGCAGCCACTCGAAACTCACTTGCAGCCACTCGAAACTCACTTGCAGCCACTCGAAACTCACTTGCAGCCACTCTCTACTCACTTGCAGCCCCTCTCTACTCACTTGCAGCCCCTCTCTACTCACTTGCAGCCACTCTCTACTCACTTGCAGCCACTCTCTACTCACTTGCAGCCACTCTCTACTCAATTGCAGCCACTCACTACTCACTTGCAGCCACTCTCTACTCACTTGCAGCCACTCGCTACTCACTTGCAGCCACTCTCTACTCACTTGCAGCCACTCTCTACTCACTTGCAGCCACTCGCTACTCACTTGCAGCCCCTCTCTACTCACTTGCAGCCCCTCTCTACTCACTTGCAGCCCCTCTCTACTCACTTGCAGCCCCTCTCTACTCACTTGCAGCCCCTCTCTACTCACTTGCAGCCCCTCTCTACTCACTTGCAGCCCCTCTCTACTCACTTACAGCCATTCTCTACTCACTTACAGCCACTCTCTACTCGTGTGCAGTAGCTTGCTACTCTGCTTGACTACTCGTCGCTTGTACTCAGTCCCTCGCTGCTCGTTCCCAACCCCTCTCAACTCGTGCTCATACAGCTAATTGTTCACCAAGTTTTCCCTTTACGGCTGCACGGTTACTTCGTTCAACGCACCCAAGTGTTGACACCCGCCAAGAAATCTTTGGCTCTTCTGCGCTGTGCTGCAGCGGGACGCCGGTGGCAAGAGCGTTGTGCTTTTCCTGAGCCCTGCGATGCTGCTGTGAAGCTCGCAAGTATATGGGATACAGCGTGTAGGATCATGGTATCTAAATGGGATGAAGTTAAAGACAACTTCTTGATGTTTGTCTTTCTAACATTTCTTCTAATTGCGCGCTATTAAATTGATGCGTTTTCTGCTCTGTGCCTTACTTATAGGACGTGTGATGATGATATATTGCTATTTAAAGTGAAAGTAAGTCCAAAGCAAGATTAAATCTAACAGACAAGTATTCTCACCAAGCTATAGTGTTGCCTGAAATTGCATGGGCCATGCTCATGCTGTTACCAAACCCCATGCCATCAGATATATGTAAGTCGCTCTCAAGCGCCGGAATAAAGCGCCGGGAGAAATGTGTGACACTCACAGCCGTCCCAGGACTGGTTGCCTTGCTGCAGGCTCTCGCTGTCGTTAAAGGACCCAACCACTCTCGATGCTGAAATTCATACACAATAAGAGCCGTTCAAAGCAATTAAAGGTATTTTGTTTCTCCTTCTGACCTGAAATAGGCGATTGCTTAATTTTAAAAGATCCCTATGATCTCTTTTTGTACTGACGATATTTTTCTTCTAATGTACACCTAACCTCGCTGTTATTTATTTGGTTATTTTGTGTCGATATACAGCGGTAATATACGAAGCAGAAGATTTATATCGCGTCTGATTCCTCTGTCTTTAGAATTGTATTATAACAATTCATTTCGTATCTTTTATGGAGGTAGCAAAAGCTTACAATCGATATCAAATCTGAACAAGAAGGTTGAGTGTATTATTGTTGCAATAAATTCTGTGAGTTCAATTCCATGATATTCTCAAGACAAAAATTCGGTCTATACGCTCGTCATTGGAAATAAACTGTTTTTTCTTTCTTTCGAGAGTTGGTGGAAGTATCACAGGTACTTGAATTTCTGCAGAGATCCGTTAGCGCGCAGGATGATCCAAACACATAGCGGAAATAACCAATATCTGACTGATGAAGTAGCGGTGGCATGAGGTACCTTTGAATGTTCCATGGGGACATGGAGGAGCTTCATGCGCTGGTGAGCAAGGGCTGTTCAGGACATGAGCTCCGCAGTGTCCATGTGCGAGGCTGGCCGAGACAAGCAGACTCTGTTTACCCAGGGTTACCTGAATGTCCACTTTCCGGCCAAAATTCTCAAGTTTGGCCTGTTTCATACAAAATGTCGTCCTAAAAATCGACCATCAGGCAGCCTTGAAGGATTTATCTAATAAATGATTTTATATTAATTCTTGAAAAAAACATGGAATAGAACATGGGAATGTCCCAATTCTTAGCCGTAAAAATAATTCAGCATCTGACAACTCAGACAACGGAACTCTGAATAATTATCATTGGGCCATTTTTTTAATGGAGCAAAATTTAAGAATTTTTGCCATAAGAAGGTTAATCTGGCAAGCTCAAGAGGAGACAAGGCAGCCCAGACAATCGGACGCTGTTTGCCCAGTTCCAGGAATAGCGACATTCCGGGTCTGCCGCACGGCACAGCCTCATAGGAACTCCGCCGTAGCTCATGCTTACAGCTCCTGCTGCTCCTCTTATATGCTTGGCACTGGGATTATTGAAGACGTGTATGATGATGATCGCGGTGTGATGATCGCGGTGCCAGCGCATGGCCATGAGCCTTGAGCCCATGGCCATAAGCATGAGCCTTCATTATGGTCATCGGCTTGGGAAGAGGATGTAGAAATTCCAGAGTGCTTGATGACTTCCAGGCTGCACTATCGAGAATTAGAAGCAAGAAACACTGCACGTGAAACTTGAACCGACGTTGATAAACTGAAACTGTTATACATAAAATTATTGCCAGAAAGTAGCATTAGAGGCACTGCAGTGCAATATGCCAAATGAAAAGCCGCCACTTAGTGCACGTAAGGCCGCACATTTAGTTTCGTTTCAGCTACATCAGCGGCAACGATGTTTGAAACTGCGTTAGAAAATACATGTATACAGCCAGGACGTTGCATCTGCAATGAGCAAATTTATTTGTAAATTTACCACAATCCTTCTTTCAGCGGTGCTTCTTGTACGTAAACGAAACTTTTTCTTTGCCAGGAGCCTTCAGTTTGCGTCGGTGAGCGTTTCAACTGATTCGTTTATCCAATAAAATATGCGGTGGGTGACAACGTCTCCGTATGACCACGTGAACAGCTTTGCAGGCACTTAAATGCGCAGGTTTAGTTACTTTCGACCATTGAGTAGTGCATGCTGCGTTTGTGTGGCTGTTTACGCAACTTGATCAACTGGAGTGTTACTCTCAGGGTTGTATCCTACTACCCTAATAATTAATTTTATGCGGCTGCTCCCACGATTGCATCCTGCCACTCACAATTGTATCGTGATGCTTTCGTCGTTAGACACGTTCAATATCTTATACCAGAGAAACTCCTCGTTTCTACAGTTGTATTACAGCTGCCATTTTATGTATTGCTTCGTCATGCCAATTTTATGGTAAAGAGTTATAGTGCAACACTTACATCGCTGTTCCTGCTATAATTTCAATCAGTAACATATTGAGTGTCTTGGTCCGCTCGTCAGTTCAAACCTTCATCCATCTCGTTACTACGAACAAGCACAGACTCGAAATTTGAATAAACGCTGTCCCTCTTGTCTGCATGCAAATACACTTGCACCCAATTCGCTCGAGCCTAACTAGGTTACCCCGAGCTGTCCTGTTTTGTAAACACACTTGCTGCCACATGCTTCACGTCTCCTTGAAGCCGCAAGGCTTGTTTTGGTGACTGCACATGAAACCAAATCAAAATAAGGAAGTCCTGACTGGCCTAGGGTTATCTTTAGCCCATACTGATAGTAAAATTAGTAACAGATGTTCTCAATCGTGGCAAATATGCAGTGTTAACGCTTCTCGAATTTATTTGAGGGAGGAGCACGAAGAATAGCATGTTTCTGGGCTCCTGACAAACCCACGGTATTGGTGGAAACTTGTTTTATTGCTCCATATGTGTTGTATTTTACCTAAACTCAAACTAGAGATTGGAAATATCTGAATCGGTTATGCAAATGTTGATGGCTGCGTCTCCCTGTAATTGAACTTCACTCGTTTAAAAATTTAAAACAATCGGGATTATAAAAAATGAGAGTTTCGTGAATTTTTTGCTAATACGGATATCGCATGTTGATATTTTTGATTTGCAGCTACTGTTCGCTGCTTGCTGAACGGACTACTTCAAGCGCCGTCAAATTGGAATTTTGATCTCGTAGATAAGTTTAAAAGGTTTTTTGATGCCAAGCATTTCAGGGAAACGATGAAGAGCAGTATTCCCATTTGTTAATGCTGGTCCGGTCTCGTCTGTACCGGCACGCACTTTCATGCCAGTACATATTCTATGCGCAGCGGTACATTTGCATTTGATTTTACCGGCCAAGTTCAACTGACCTCATCTGTCGATCTTTTTCGTTATACAAATGAAGAATATAAAAAATTCTTTTAATTAGTTCAGGGAACTTATGTCATTATTGTGCGAAGAAAATTTTTAAATTCTGAACTATTTTCTTCATCGTGCAGCTCACATCACCACACTGCAAGAGAAAAACACCATTTTACATGCGAAACTAAGTCGCGCTTTACCTTTCACTTGAAAGCTAATCAATTGCCCGACCCAAGACTTGGGAACCGAGTGCAGCCACAGAAACTGGGCGGTGATTAACGACTTACCAATCAGTCCTTGAACTTGACTGGCGGTGGCAAACACACAAGCGGCATTGATTCTGTATGCTTTGGATTCCCAAAACGGCACGGGCAAGTGAATCTATTAAGAACAGTTCTTCCAGGAGAGCGGCCCTGTTCAACCCCTCACATAACACTTACTTTAGAACATTCAACACGCGGTATTGAAAAGTACGTTCCTTTCGCAGCCCGCCCTCATATGCACCAGCAGCACATGACGTGCGGTGTTTTTTCTACGCTGGGGAGCAAGGAGGCATGTGGCCAGGTGTTGCTGTATGTGGTTCACCTTCACACCAGCTGCAAGCGGCCGCAGCGTAGGCTTGTTTGCTCGCACGCGTTGTGTGCCTGTGTAGCAGCGTCCTGTTCTGCGTGCCACTCTGATGCAGCTGTGGCGCTACTGCCCCGCCAGCTGTGGCGCTGCTGCCCCGCCAGCTGTGGCGCTACTGCCTCGCCAGCTGTGGCGCTACTGCCCCGCCAGCTGTGGTGCTACTGCCCCGCCAGCTGTGGCGCTGCTGCCTCGCCAGCTGTGGCGCTACTGCCCCGCCAGCTGTGGCGCTACTGTCTCTCCAGCTGTGGCGCTACTGCCTCTCCAGCTGTGGCGCTACTGCCTCTCCAGCTGTGGCGCTACTGCCTCTCCAGCTGTGGCGCTACTGCCCCGCCAGCTGTGGCGCTACTGCCTCTCCAGCTGTGGCGCTACTGCCTCTCCAGCTGTGGCGCTACTGCCTCTCCAGCTGTGGCGCTACTGCCCCGCCAGCTGTGGCGCTACTGCCCCGCCAGCTGTGGCGCTACTGCCTCTCCAGCTGTGGCGCTACTGCCTCTCCAGCTGTGGCGCTACTGCCCCGCCAGCTGTGGCGCTACTGCCTCTCCAGCTGTGGCGCTACTGCCTCTCCAGCTGTGGCGCTACTGCCTCTCCAGCTGTGGCGCTACTGCCTCTCCAGCTGTGGCGCTACTGCCCCGCCAGCTGTGGCGCAATGGCGACCCCAAATCCTACGCAATTTCGATCTGAAATCCTACGCAATTTTGATCTGAAATCCTACGCAATTTTGATCTGAAATCCTACGCAATTTCGATCTGAAATCAAACGTATTTTGTCCTGAAGACGGACGCAGCACTGCAACTCGGTTAGCTCTTGCGGCGGTATAGGTGCAGAGGTTGCCTACACCGCGCTGCTAGTCGCTACGGCGGTAACTCTGAATTGCTTAGGCTTTCATTTCTACGCTTCATGTCGACGCCGTGATGACATCATGGCGCTATTTCTGCTCATTTCATTATGGTGCGATAACTTTTTCCTCTTTTTGGACATTTAGTTTCTTTTCCAGTTTGAATTGCTTTAGCATATTAATTTCCATCTAAGAATTCTTGAAATATGACAGAGCTTGCTTGCCTTGCTTGGAAAATAGTTCAGACGTCTTGAAGTACTGATCTTTTGAATTGAAATTTCTCTCTTACGAGTAAAATCAGTGATTTTGATTTTTTAACAAGATGTGAGGTCTCGAGATTAACTTTAGGTAGGCCTTCCTTCTGATGAAATAAAGTGAATTTTGTTTTATTTTGTTACAGCCCTTCTTTTTTTGGTTCACTGCTGTCTTTTTCTCCATCGCTCATTGATGACTTCTTCAACTTCCATTCCATCTTCTTTCAATCCCGATGTTTGTTTGTGCTCGGTGAAGGACTCACATTGTGCATAGATTCATTTCCTTAATTCCATACTGAATGGTGCGTTCTATCTTCTTCCCTTCGAAATACCGTTGTGGTAAGGGAGTCTTAATCTTATAACTTAAATCTTCTATTTTAAACTGGTCAATTAAATATTGCGCAATATGTCAAATTCGCGTGAAACTTCTTAAACTCTTCTAAATTTACGCTTGATTTATAAAAGGATGTTCGTTCGTTGATAAATAGCTTCCTAGTGTTCTTACCAAAGGTGTAAATGAAGCTGTTATAATTGCCAATGTACCTCTACTATACTCGTATATTTTGATGTTAACCTTGTGTGATTCAAATTTAATTTCGGATTATTATAGTTATACATTTCTTGGCATTGGTGCCACGAAGTTACTTTATTCTTCAGAAGCCTTTCGAGTCGAAGCCAACTTCTTGGGTCCAGCAAAAAACGACGCAGATCATTATATTTGATGAGAGGCCACAGATACAATATAGGGTGTTGAACAGTGGGGTTGCTGTGATTTATAACATGATCTCTGATTCCTCGTTGCCGTCGATCCTTGAGCGGTAACATCTTGTGTGAACCTCAACCCACACGGGCTATAATTAATCCCATTTATTCAACTAATCCGCCGTTTTATTCAAGTTGTGAATTACTTGGAATAATTGCGCCAGAGTTTTATCAGTAATACGTAAGCTGAACTTGAAATGCCGTTTCATTTAAGGGTCGAATGTACCCCTAAAATTTATGTGTAAATTGCAAGCAGAAGTTGAACGATTGCGGTGAACGTGACTGGATGAGCGACTAAAGCATGGGTTCAGCAGTTGTTTTGCTCTTGCAAGAAATTAGTTTCAGGAACTTGGATGAAATCGAGATAGTTTTAGCAATACTTAGTCACTGACAGTAAATTGCGATGAAACTCTTCATTAACCTTTTGGTTTACTCTTTTCAAATGAATTATATCAACACACTCCACACAGAAATGCCCTTCGTTTTGAGCCTTCCACAGAAAGTATAAAAATAATATCAACTATCTCAACAAGAGAACTGCGCGCTCGACTCAGCACACTTGACTTTCACCGTGCAATGCGATGCATTGCTTTTCATCCAAGCAGAGGGTTCAAGCATTGACGACAGGTCATGGAATTTTAGAAATTCATAGGCCCCTCGTTTGGGTGGGGCTGGCTTCGTGGGAGTAATTTTGTCGAGTGAAGATTGGCAAGGTTTTTGTGGAGGGCAGGGTGAATGCTGCCAACGCAGGCATGGCCTCAGTTGCGTCTGAACTCTACCGTCTCGCTTCAGGGTTAACGCATTCGCTTTTTTTGGGGGCAAAATTATCCACCTTGGCTATTTTCATGGACAAATTTGATTGGAAAATAAGCCATTCTAAGCTATTTTTAGCCAATTTCGCGGTGCAAATGCTACTGACTTTGGCAATGCTGCTGTTGATGTTGGCGTTGATGGAGCTGGTGATGCTGAAACTGCAAAGGTCTATGGCTCTATACTTCTCCCTCTCGTGTGCTGGCTGTTGAGAATAACTTAAACCACCTGAACACACTGTTCTTACAGTCTTTTGTACCATGATAGCTTTCAAATAGTTGAGAGATTTCAATGCCGTATAGTTGCCCTCGCTCCGATATTACTGCCGCATTGTAACGGAGCTCCCGGGACCATCATCCTCTCTAATCGTCATGTTCCTGCTTGTCCTTGGCGTGTGCCGTGCCCTTATATTGCACTTGTAACTATTACTTACGTGTTGCTGCGGCGCAGTTGTTTATTTGACTGCATGCATACTGCTCCCTCGAATGTGTCATAACTACAGCTTTACCAGGATGCAATGACAATTTCACCTATGTGTCACATCAAGCCAAACATTCGTCAGATTTGCACAGCTGAAGTAATTTTCGTTCGCTCTATGTGGTTACAGAACGCGTTTAGAACAATTAGAATAATTTTTAATTTTAATTGTGGTTACAGAACCGAACTGGCACAACCGTGGCCAACTTCGAAACTGCTGCCCGATCTCACGATGTGGTAAAAGGCTATGAATACTCTGAAGATCTTGCTCCATCACCGGCTATTTCAGCTTTCCAAGTGGTATTGAAGAGCGCAGTTTCATTACTTTTTTTCTTTTATCCTTCACTTTTTCTACTATGACGCTAAAGTATCGCATTGTATGTGCTCTTCGTTTGGTGTTTATTTTGGGTGTGAGCTACTTCATTAACTTTTTAACTTCAGAAGGACCTGACGTCTCACCCTACCAATTCCGGCCTCTGAAACTCGCCAGGGCTGTGCGGCAGACCTATACGCTGCACCCACACGCGTGCGTCGGGTGCTAAACTCGCAGTTTAAACGATCACCGCTGCAGCGTGTGTCCAGCCCCTGCTTTTGCTTGTGTTCGTCCTGGCTTAGGCTTGAACGCCGCTTTCTTTCACATCACTCGTGTTTGTTGGCTACCTCAGTGCGTTTTTATGAGGTAGGGCGAGCACAATATTTCGTGTCCTATCTCAGTAGTTGTTGAGTCAAGCAGTCATGCTCAAAATTTGTTTGCTTCTCGCAACTAGAATCTTGTTCCAATTTCAGCGCGAGCAAGGTCGCAAGGCTGGTCTTAGGGTAGAGTTAGTAGTTGCTTTTATCTTCTTCAGTTACGTTCTCAGAATCGAGCTCTTTGGAGAAAATAGTTTGATGAACAAGGGCGCATTTGCCGTTAGGACTCCTTTTTTGGGCTCAGCTGTGACGACAACCACTAGGTCCGGCTCTTCCAGTGCCCCACAGGTCCACGGAATGAGCGCGATCGCCCGTATTCGTTTGCTTGTATAGTGGACTGTTCGTGGCACGATGCGCTCACAAATCGCTGTGGACAAAACCCTAATAACTGAAACCCCTTGAGTACAAATATTATATGCTGTTAGGTTAGGTTACAGAGATAATATTTAAGAGATCATCGATTAAGTTCATTCCACTAGTTCAACCATGCAGACATTTACGTTGATAGAATTATTCATCGGTGTCTGGAATGATGTACACTTTATTGCACGTTTCCCAACGCTCGAGTTCAGCTGACGTTGAGCACTTGAAGCTCATCACACGAAGATTTCAATGCAACCACGAGTATAAAAGACACAACTGAGTGAATGAAGTTGCTTGAGTTGATATCAATGCCAAAACTTAACGAAATTGAAATCTTTTGCTGTGCTAGTAATTACTTCGCATGGTGATGTTCTTGGAAGCTGCGGAGTGCTGTGTTGTGTCCTCATTGAGAAGGAGCTTATCTCTGATCAGTGTCTCTGGTGCTGGCTGTAAACAGGAAATTACTGCAGCTCAGACTGGTTCCGAAGAGAGCAAAGCCTGCGGCTAATTTTCATCTTTATTTTTGACGTAATTTTATCATATGGCACAGCCACTTTGACGGGACTCCAAGTTCTATGAACCTAATCTTGCAATGTGTTTCTTGCTTATTGATTTAGGTAAAGAATCAGAGGACCACTTCTCATGATAAGCCTACAGATTTTCGAAGGATGCGTTGCCGTCAGCGCCGCAGTCTCTCACTTCACGGCCAGAGCTTGCTGGGGTGCTCGTACGTGGCGGTGGTTCGTTCAACTGCATATGCATCAGCGGTGCTAGTTGCATGCACTGCGTTGTCTCGGGGGGCCGATGCTGTTACGTATAGTGCGTAAACTCGTGGACATTGTCACGTATTGGTTGATGGTGTAGGCTTTGCGCATCATGCAGAGACGTGTACCAAGTAATGGTTGAGAATGTCTCGGTACTTGAGAGTTAAGCATTTTTTTCAGGTGAAGTTAATTTTACAGTTGATGTTATATTTGTTTATCATTGTAGGATTTTTGTTATCCGGTGAACTGTCATGTGTTCCAAAGCAATTTATTCCTAAAACTCTTCGGATGCCATCGCTTATATAACGAAGATTTTTCTATCCAGTCCTAGAGGTATTTTTAGCATTTTAGTGATGAATGATTCACTTCAATTCCGTCTTATGAAGCCGTTTTTCTCGTATTCAGCCCGAGATATTTATGCCGCTCTCTGGCAGAGTGAATACTTTGAGAACATCGAACTGAAACTCCCCTCCAAAATATGGGATTGCTTTTCATTACAGAAATTCATTCTTCATTCATTTGAGACTCAGCACGTGCTTCTACCAGTAGTCTGGGTTACTCGCTTTGTTACATGAGCCCTGCAGACTTCCTGCAAGTGGGAATCAATGGATGGTTTGTTCGGTGCTGCATAAGAACAGCGGTATAGTCAAGTCTGTGTAAAGTGAGGGCTCGCCGGTGTCTCGCTCCTCAAATGCCAGCTCTTAAATTTCCTGGTGTCCTCAAGTTATATGAACTTGTGCATTCAACTGTAGGTTTTATTCCGCTAAGAGATCCATTCATTTGTTCCTTTACTCATACTCATAGATGGAATTTTGTACCCTGTGAGCTGTTTCTTTGCAAGTGTCTCTTGTGTCGTTTGCACTTTTGTGAATATATATTTCTACACGGATTGTGTGAGAAACCAATTAAGTATTATCTGAAGAAAACTACAATTCTCATGTTGCCAAGGCTTAATTTTACAAAGCTTTATCTCCCGGGGCTGGTTATTTAATCGTTAACGGCCGAGCGTATCACGTATGACGCACTCAATATAAATACTCATACACATCATTTCTCGTCGAATGTTCAACCCTACACGTGTCCAGAAGTTCACTGCCGAGTGGCTGTTCCATCGCTGTTCTGACGTCGGTGGTAACCTGATGCCGGTGCCGGTCTAATGACAGTGATTGTAATAACGGTGGTGTGAGTAAAAAGTTCCAACAGTTAGGATTAAAAAGAGCCAAGGAGGCTATTTCTTCGAGCTTTGAGGTAACAAGTTTCAAGACAATTGAAATGCTCAACGCACACCGGTAATAATTTTGAGTATTCAAAATGCCCAGATGAAATTGTTATAGCTTAAGCCTCCTTAAACTCCACAAATGTGTACCCTTCAGAAGACGGAGGAAGATTCAATTTTGTGATCTCAAAAGATGTAAGGTACCGACCTGAGGGTTATGTAGATCTTCCTTTTGTTGAATCAGAATAAGTTTTTTGTTTAGTTTCGGCCCTTTTTTGTGGTTCAACGCTGCTTTTTAATCTTTCTGTTTCTATGCGCAGAGTGCAAGACACACCTTGTACATAAATTCCTCAATCCCTTGATTAAATTCTAAATTATGCCTCCCTCCCGGATGGAACACCTTGGTTTTGGTTAGGAAAACTTAAACGAAGCTATTATTTATAATCTATAATTTAATTTCTAAGTAGAATTTTTACACTCTATTTTTCGTGTTTATTTTACTTCCGCTTTCATTTTCATTTTTGAAACAAGTTGTGGAGGTAATTTTCAACTTGGATTCTTTTTCATTTGTACCAATCGTACCAATTGTCATCAAGGAAGAACGTTGGTGCACCCTCAGCATTGAACGGAGCTGTAAGACAAGGCAGCACGCCCGGCACCCTCAAATTTGTGTGTTACGCTGTTCCAAAATCAAAACTTAAATTGGTGCCGCGTTTTGTCCTGTGCATGGGTGCTCCTTGACGCTTCCCTCGCTCACTATGCCTTGAAATGAAGCAAATTAAATCGTCCAATATATAGCGTTTTCAGGCATACTAAGTAAATAAATGTACATGGTACAAATACAGAATTACAAAAATGTTAGGTCAGTTGGTTCAGAGCATGTGGTTTCAAGAGAGGGGACTTCTTTGATTACGGCCGAGATGGTGACCTATGAATTCGTAATCCTTTAATGAAAGGTGTAAATAATTTATTTAGAAAATATTTTGGACGTACAAGATAGGCAGCAATTTACCTGTAAATCCTAGACATGCGTGCACTCAAGTGTTTTCTTCTTGAACAGTAATTAAAATACTGTGTCTACTTGAACATCATTTAAAATACCGCGTCTTCTTGAATTGTTATTAAAACACCGCGTCTTCTTGAACAGTAATTAAAACACCGCGTCTTCTCGAACAGTAATTAAAATACCGTGTCTTCTTGAACAGTGATTAAAATACCGTGTCTTCTCGAACAGTAATTAAAATACCGTGTCTTCTTGAACAGTAATTTAAACATCGTAGAATCGATTTACCTATCAACCTACACGAGGCCTAGACATAATGCGTGAAGTGTTACAGAAGTAAAAGGTTTTTATGCTGTGTTCAGCTACGCTTGTACCATTCGTGAACTGCCCATGCATCCCATTCTAGAGTTCTAGAGTAATGACTTTGAGCCTGGAAATTTATTGTAACTCGTACTTGGTTATGCCACGCAAGTCGTCGGACCTCGGATTTAGGCAACTTACCTCTCCCTAATGGTGTCCTGTTATCGTTCAAATCTGTAGCATGAGCTCACGGCCGGAACTATACTTCAATGACGTCACTTCAGAGCTTAGTGAATGATTGAAAAGCTGAAACATCTTCGGTGGAGAGTTGAAAATAATGAAATGGCAGTTACCTGTACGCAGTGAAAGGAATTACGCATTTAAACTCAGCATCTCCTCTTATAACAAGCGGTCAGGAAACTCGTCAAATTAGCTAATAATAATTTTCAGCGAAACTGCTTGAATTTGCCCGTCACGAGCAACATTTTAGTATTTATTTCGAGCCTGTAAAGCTGAGACTTGGTTTAGAAGGAAGCGTGTAATCACACGGCCATATAGATTGGTGTAATTGCGACGGAGCTCGAGCATGCAGTTGGCTGAGTCGCACGTCTCCTTTTAAGCGCTGCAACTGTCAGAGGTGAACTGCGATGCCTTATTTGGCCCATACTCGCAGCGTTTCAACATCGACGCGCCGCCTGCTACGTACGGGTTCTTCTGGCTGCGAGCATCCCTAGGCAGACAATCTGCTACTTTCAGATCGCCAATTTCAGATGTGAAATTTGAGTGTCTTCACATAGTGAATTGGTGTTTGTAGTTCTTGAGTTTACAAAGGACGAATTTCTGATTTGAAGTTTTGGTGCCTTCAGTTTGTGAATTGATATTTCGAATTCTGGTGCCTTCCGATCATGAATTTCGTATTCAAAATGCTGGTACCTTCCGATCATGAATTTCGTATTCAAAATTCTGGTACCTTCCGATCATGAATTTCGTATTCAAAATGCTGGTGTATTTAGATTGGGAATTTCATATTGACATTCTGGTGCCTTCAGTCTGTGAAGTAATACTTGAAGTTCAGGTACTTCCATAAATTCAGCTACTTCAGTCTGGTGCTCGGCCAGATTGCAGTAATGGTGGTACTGTTTTTACAAGGGTTTGTCTTAAGTTGCCTGCATCAGATTTAGGGATATGGCTCCCTGTCGTAGATATTGATTTTGACGTTTGGTGGGCCTAATTTTACATTTTTGGCTTCTTCCGGTGAGGTGACCGATTGATTACTTTGCCTGAATTATGTTCGAACAGTCTTGTGCCTGTTTCCTGCTCTTTTTTAGAAAAAAGAGGTGATCTTTATTGGCTAACACCCTGCCTTGGCACCGGGTGCGTCTCGTTGCACTAATACAACATTGATGGCACTGATAATAATGATAATCATTTGAATTTTGAAGTAAAATAATTATGCAAAAAATAATGGTTTCCACTAAACGGTTATTTATGGAATACGTGGTGCTTTAACTTTCTTTAGCGTGTACCCTCCTCTAGTGGCCACTGAAAAGCTATAATTTCTATGAAAATTTCTTAGCTTGACAATAGCTTCCTCATCAAAACGTAATATGTAGCGTATGTTTTCCTAACAAGTATTACGGGTCAGTTCCAGCAGCAGCGATGGTGCTACAACTACAGCACGTGGACAAGCATCATGCCGAGATCCAAAACATAGCGCATATCGAGACACATACCGAGATCCAGTTAGAATTTTGCTAGCAAGTGTTAGTCCTACCAAGAAAAATGCATGCCAATATGAAATGTTTAACACTTCCATGCGTATTGGGCCATATGTTTACCAATGTATATTCCTCATTCACACACCGGTATAAATGAATGACATTTCAGCTGTTTCTCTACCTTTTTAAAAAATAGCTGTAATCATACGAGGTAAAATGTTATCGTGCAATAGTATTTTCACATTTTTTAGGAAGGATAAAAATGTATTCGAGCCGTAAAGTCTATTTCCCAATTCTGCGACTGACAACCTAACCCAACCAACCGTTAACAAACGCGCTGAACGTATTAAGTTTGATCCGTCATATTCATTTAGGGGCGGGAACCTGCATACCGTGCAACCGAACTCATTCAAGAGCGTCTCATTTGTTGCTTCCTTTTCACTCTGCTCTCTCGTCTCTTCTAGGCGTTTTTTGAAGCTTAACCTTGCGCTGTCGGTCGCGCCACTGAAATTTTGCGCGTGTGGAGTGCCATTCAGTTAATTAAACGGGGCGCTGGTGCTATGGTGCGCTGCGACGGTCGCCTTCAAATAGCGGCACCGAGGTTAGCTCCGATTGCTGCTGTCATGACAGTGTAGTTATGTCTCTATGCAACGCATGCTCAGTTACAAACGTTGATATACTTTTAAAAAGTAGAAGTAGATTTCTATTTATGTACATTATCAAACTCAGAGTAACTAGATTATGAGAATAAATTTTTATGTTTTTCTCTCAATCATTTCTACAATTGACATGGGTATTATGATTCCCATGTATTTTTATCAGCTAAGGATCTTCAAGTTAAAACATTTTAGACACCAGTAATATGTTAATAAATGAAACATTTTGTGTCTAGATTGGAAATAAGCTGTTTTTTTTAATTGTAGTTGCAATGGCTGGCATGGCCTCTTAAGTGCGTTACCTGTTTGAAGTTACGAATTGAGCCTCTACAACCCCACACTAAGCACTTGAGAGAACTCCTTATTCGTTATTAAACACGGAATATTTGGCTTAAGATATAACGCGAAGGTCCCTAACCTTGTTTTCTCCACTCCTGATGCATTGCAAAACTTCTCAGCCTCCGATGACCAAAAATGAGCAGCGAATTTTTTTAGGTAAGCTTCGATGGACGGTAACGGGTAACATGAGTTATGTTAAGCGAGTTACGTTACATTAATATTAATGTTCAGTTAGTTAATTCAATGAATTTATTAACACACTCTCACCGTAGTTGGGCTTTCACGCGTTGAGTTCAAAATACACTCGTATTTAAAGCAGTAAGCCTTGTGAAATCTGAACCAATTTTTGATTTGTGTCAAATACGCCCAAAAATTTTCTGTCTTCCCAAAACTTAAAATTAGAGAGGTCTCCTAGCTCACAATAGAAGACGTTCAGGGCTGCCCACGTGAAAAAAAATGAAAAAAATGTGCGCTCCAATCTTTGTATTTGTGTACAACGGCCTACTTGCAAACCCGCATGCAAGACATGTCTTTCATCACATGCTAATATCAACTAAGTTACTTTTAACGCGCTGTTTTACCCAGATTCAGCGTTTGTGGTAGTCAAAATAATACGCTAGCACCCAACTTGACAAATATTCAGTTGAGTTACCAAATGGATTTGAGTTCGGTGATATTGGGTGGGAGGTGACAATAATGGTCCAAGAGGCTCGATCCCTGAGAACAATAATGCAAGAATGCGTCATTTGGTGCGACATGACTATTGGTCTGAGAACAATAATGCGAGCGCGCTTCGTTCGGTGCGAAGTGACTATTGGTCTAAGCGGCTCGATCCCTGAGAACAACAATGCGAGCACGCGTCCCGAACGGATGCAACAAGGTGGTGCAGCGTGGCGCAGACGAGGGCTTCACGAGGCAGCGAGAGCACAGGAGGGTAGGCCGCCGCCACTGCCGCCACGAGGTGCTGCTTGCCCGTATTTGGCGGTGACGCGAGCTGCGTAGCTCTCTCGTGTGAGGAGATAGAACATGGCTGCAGCACTGCCTCACTTTCTTGCTCCGTACGTCTTGTGCAAAATGCCGTCGTCTCAGTGTAGGTTATTGCTGACGCGTGAAATGGAATGCGTCTTGAAGTGTGCTTTTCGATGGTAAGGGCGTTAGGATTCTTAGTGAGAGGGGTTTTTCGTGTCTCTGGAGCCGTATTTTAACATGTTTCCTGCGTATTGTGCTCTCTGTGGCACAGCGGTTAAGGGATCGGACTTGCATGCTGGAAGTCGCGGGTTCGTATCCCGGCGCTGGCGCAGAGATTTTCCCCGTTGGGTATAAGGGAAAGCTCCTGCACAATACCCCACTCAACCCAGGTGTCGGAAATGGGTACCGGCTTTACGGGGGAACCGTCATGGTGTCCTATATATAGGGTTAGTTGTAAGACATTTGAAAAACCAATGCTAAGATCATATGTATCAGGCTTGATTGGAAATAAAGCATCCCAAAGATGCCGATGTTAACCTAACCTATTGGGCCACATGTGTATCAGCAGGCAAATTGCCCATATACGTACCGGTATAAATGCACGACATCTTATCTGTTTCACGACATTTTTTAAAAATAATTGCTATCATACGGGGTGAAATGTTGTCGTGCAATTGTGTTTTTCATATTAATTTGGAAGAATTAAAATTTATTCAAGCTGGAAAATCGATTTCCCTATTCTGCTTCTTACAACCCAACCAACCCAACCGTTAACCGCCACGGAAACGCGGTGAACGTTTTGAGCAATTAACACCGTGGTAGTGGTGTAGCTGGCAACCTAAGTCCGCTTGGCATAACTTGCGCTGCTACGACGACATCAATTGTTTAAAAATCCGGCCTCTTGTGACCGGGACACTTCATGAGAGCATCTCCTCCATGAGGTGATCATTTAAAAAGTCGCACTCTCTTTGGTATTTGCCGGTGCTTTCAGTCGTTCAAGGGACTATAGCGATCATTTATTCATACGAATAAAATGAGGATTCACGAACGCTGTGAAAGTTAATGGCTGGCTGAATTCGAGGATGAGTATAATAATGAGGTCGTTTTATAAAACACAACCACCCACAAGTCCTGACTTAAGAGTAATGTCATTCCTTAAGGCAAGAGACAAATGGTGTTGTTCTGAGAGTAGCTTCTAACTTCTTGGCAGGTTGTAGAAATACGAGCTACTCGCCTTATATGGCGGCCCTCAGCACGGGAATGAGAGGGAGAGGTGCCGCGCGTGTGTGCAACTTACACTCAGGTCTTGAGCACTCAACTACTGCTGCTACTTAACTGCCACCCATGCAGATAAACAATGGGATTTTTAAAATGCATGATCTGTGTTGTTTGAGTAGCACAACGAAAATATTTCACGCAGATCAGAAGTATGCGTTATAATTTTGCTTGTTTCTTCTCTGGGTTTTTCACCAAAGCACTAAGCAATCGTCGTTTTGATGAAAGTAAATTGAGTCGCAAAAATTAGATTTATGTAAAAAATGAATGTATTAATAACGCAGTGTCATTTCAACAATGAGTAGATGGTTGTTGGTAACCACTTGCAGTGTATATGTGAAACTTCAAAGCTCAGAAGCATGCTGCACTATGAGCAAATTATCTTCTCATACAGCACACGTGGCTCTTCAGTTATAATCTTATTTGGGACTGTTCATGATCATCTAGCAATTGACGGACATAAAAAGTCAGGGTGTGTTATCGCAGGCGGATGTGTGCAGAAGCTCTCACACCTCTCGAGATGCAGAAGACGCGTGGCAGAGTTCCTGAATTTAGCCTCATTTAATGTTAGGAGCAGCCATGGCGGGCGCCGAGCGTGATATTCTGCTACGCGCAGTGGCGGGGTGTAGAGCTAAGTCTCCATACAAGGAGCGTCCTCCCATTTATGATGATGGTACGTTAGGGACGTGAGACAGCGCACTCGAATACCACCGTATTCGCACGTCCCTGTTTCGAGTCGTGTGGTGTACCGCATCTATCTAGGAATCTCGTGCAGCGTCAAGCAAATGTGGTAGCCGTTCTCGAAATGCTCGTTATTTACCTATTTCATATTGAGTTTTTTTCTCGCTTTCTATTGAGCGCAGGATTTCTCTATCTACATAAGGAATCTCCATCACCTTTCACTGCCAGTCTCGAGTTAGTTCAGGCTGGTTGGGACTTGGTAAAAATTTGTGCCCGAGTGCCTTAAAAAATTGTATTTTTGTAATTAAGGAATCGGGTTGTTACTTTTATGATGTTTATGATTTCAGAAGGTTTAACTGAGTATCGTGTTCGAGTTGTGAACAGATTCAATAGACATGTATTTTAAGCAAGCAGAACACGTGCGAGTAATCTAGTATGTACGTCGAAATTATTCCTGAACGAATTTCAATCATACTGAAAATTGCAATACTGCACAACTTATTAGAGTTGAGTAGTTTTAGTTATGAAGCCCGAAATTGATTTATGAAACGAACGAGTAGCTTTGAATTTGTATCAAAATGCGGACAAGTTTAATCTCCGCTCAATACTGGAACGATTAATCTTTTCACGCTTATATAGCACTCTTCAGTTCTTCAACTACAATCAAGTTGAAATACTCCGGTGAAAATTAAGTCGAAAATAGATATGAAAAAATTTCCCATCAGGAATACGCATATTTTTCAATTCCTCGTACTGAAAAAAATATAATTTATAATTACCATAAAATAATATTTCTAAAGCTAAAAGAGCCTTCATCCACGTTTGATTAGATTGACATCAAGTGGCGTAGAGCACTTAAAGCAATAGCTCGCGCATTTTTGTTTGCGGGATTTTCACGCAGTTGCTTACTTTCAGTAAAGTGCGATTATGTTGGCAGCTCTGTGATCTTTGGCTCCGTTAACGGCCTCATCATTGCAAATGCCGAGACTGAGAATGATGCAGCGTTCACACGTGCGTGCGAGCTGAGTAAGCCAGGCACGAAACTCGGCGGCGTTTCACAGGCGGTGCCCTGCGCTACTGAGACCTGCGTCTTATTGCCTACAGTGCAGAGCCCGTATTGTGCGGGTGTTCCCTTCATTCAGGACACCGTACAAGACAAGTTTTCCTTTATTCTATTATTCGGTGCATGGCTTTTGTTTTGATGTGCGTTGTATGGTTGCTGTTGTGACTCGTCATTCAGAACAAGTTTTCTTTATTCTATTATTCTGTGCATGACTCTTCTTTTGATGTGCGTTGTATGGTTGCTGTTGTGGCTCTCTGCGTGGTTTTGTATCAAGGTCGATATTTTAATATTAGTCAAGTGGTTGTTATTCGTAGCTTTGTGACATGGTCATTGTTAGTTTCAGTTCCATAATCGTTATTCGTTGATGGTTCTGTTACGCGGTTGTTGTATTCGTTGCACAGTTGCTTCCCTCAGGGGGATAAAACTATTGTATCTATGGGAATTAGCGCTCCCAGAGGGAAAATGTGCGGGCCCGAGCTGAGAGTTAGGTAGGCCTTCTTTATGTTGAAATGAAATGTTTTTGTTATTTTGAGGACTATCTTTTTTCGATTCACTGTTATCCTGTTTTTCAGCACCTATTACATTCTTCTTCAAATTTGATCTTGTTTCATAACCTCCCTTCTCAACTAACAACTAAACTGTTTCTATGCGCAGAGGAACTTGCGTGGGAACACTATTTGTACCTAGACACCGCGTTTTCTTAACTATATACATGCTAAATTGCGCGTTCATCCTTCCTCTTTTTGGAACTCCTTTGTCGCAGTTAGGGTGGCTTTAACTCACAAAATCAAAGTTCGGCTCATGTGTGGACGTAAGACACAACGTTATCGTTCTTTTACGCAGATGCATGGTTTTCACTCCATCGTGGAAACTATGCCGCGGATTAGTATTGTTATCACAAAGATCCATACTCCTTGCATACCTTTTTCTCAACCCTTAATGCGCTTTACACAGAAACATTCATAAATGGTCCTAGCTGGCATAACTCCTCCTTACAGAAGAGCAGTCATTTCATTTGAGTTTTTTTTTCAGTTCTTTCACTTTCAAAGTCTTGCAGAAGCGTATACGACGTACTTGTTCTAGTAACTTGGCACTCATGAGGAGATTGCTCGATCAGCTGGCACGAGGTATCGAAGTACGTACTCCCGTGGGCTGCATGTTACAGCCTGACTCTTAACGTCCCGTCAAGGATCAGGGGGACCACATTCGCATTTTGGCAAAAACTTTCTTATTTACCCGTTCCACCGTTGGAAAAGCCCAAATAAGTGAATTTTTGCGAGAAAGGGGAAATCGGGGTATGAAGCCTTACTTTATATTTGATGAAATGAACTCTAACAAAATATTATTTACTGCGTATGAGTTAGAAATGGTACGTTTTTGTTCAGTAACACAGGGTATATCATATACTTCACCAGCATAACTCAGAACTTCACAAGAAAGGATTTCTATCAGGGTCTTCGGTAATGGAATAATCTTTTTGTGTATTTTTTACATTTCTTCGGTTCGTTGCATCTGCAAAGTCCAAACACCAACCAACGTTAAGAATTGTGCATCAGAAATTTTTATGTAGGCATACTCAATAGTTATGATAGCTCTATTTCAATCAAGTTCTTCTGGAAATTAAAACTTTAACATAAGATCAAACTGCATGCACCTATTTCAATTTCAAAGCAATTTAACAAAGAGAAAAAATATTATTGAAAACACTGCGCATTGGTTTGAGATCATTAGCAACTCCGCAGCTACATTGCACAATGTGTAGCACTGAGTTAGCTTAGCTCATTGGACGAGCCCTTTTGAGTGAGGAGGTTGCGATCCCACTCCTAATAGAGTGCGTAGACTGCGACGTGCTGTGCTCTATGGGCCCACTGTAATAAAAGCAGCAGTTTTGAGGCAGATAGCCGGCAGCTTCAAACGAGAAGTTCAAGCGCCACTTAGGTCAAACGGTCAGCAATTTTAGGCAACGATGTCTGCCCTTTCAAGTAAACCTGAACATGCTAAAGCTGCTGGTTTGTGACTTGTGAAACTGCTCGTAATATTCCCAGCGGTGCCGCCCATCTCTGCTACCTCATAATGAAGCGCTCAGGTTAAAACGAACTCAAGGCCAAATTCTTGTGCCCACTTGAACTTCTAGGTAACTTAACTTGTCTAACAAGCTTGTTGCCTCTACTTTTATCAGGCCTCGCACAATATGTCAAGTCGCTTACTGACGTTATGCTGATCAGACACGGCAGAACTCTTATTCTCAGTCGGCACGTTACTGGAGTCAAAATTCTTCACCGGTTCGTATTCTTGGCAGCAATAGTGTCATCTATGAGCATCAGTGAAAAATTCCAAATAATGAAAGACTTATCTTCTAAAACATCACCGCTTTGAGGAGTTCCATTTGTAAAGAGCATTAAATCGTCGAGCGTGGTAGGTAGAGGGACAGCATTGAATAGTTGCTGTGTTTTAAAGGCACGAAATAATGCAGCGAGGAGAGAGCGAGCAAGTCTCATGGTTGCCGTGCACCGACCCCCCAAACAATCGAAGCTGCAATTTGGGCAGCGCGCTTCTCCTTTCGTGGCGTCTTGAAGGGAGCCCAACAATTTAGCATTGGCCATTGCAAGGGCCGCTATCTAATTCACCAACGCCTAAAAGGAATGTGAGCAACACTCGTATCTCGAACTTATCTCATCGCACTTGCCCAAAAAAGCTCAATCCATACCATAAAGAGAACTTTGGCAAACAAAAGCCAGCCTATCGAACAACACAATGAATAATGGTCTACGAGTGACACCGAATTATTCTTGCCCATATACTGCATGAGATGGCGAGCCAAGTAAGGGCCGCGACCAATTGGGACTCTTTTGAATCTCGTACGGGGAGCTTTTAGCAGCGGCACGGGCTCTCGTGTCCGTACGGAGCTTGCCTCGTCAATTTCTGCGTTTGATCTTTGAATGCCAGCGTCATTTTGCAGCGCAGCGCCAGTCGGTGTGTGCGTCTGTGAGCAAATTTTTTGCAGGGGCAGAGAACGGGAGCTGCGACTGCAGCGCGGACACTGCATGGAGCCGAGAGGTGCCTCCTAAAGGATTGGTGCGAGCCGGCCTGCCTTAAATGGTGCTATATACTGCAGTGGCCGCAGCTGCTGCTGCTGCTGCTGCTGCTGCTGCTGCTGCTGCTGCTGCTCGTGCACAGAACTACTGCAGGGGAACGAGTTTGAAGCTTTGAAGTCTGCAGACGCTGGTTTGCATAGCTTCGTCCACACACAACCTGCTCTCTTCGCGTTTTACCTAGCTTTGTCGCCTCCTAAGTTTTGCCTGAGAAATTACCTTGGGCTTAACCCTGACTTGATTCCTAATTTTCTTTCTGTCATTTGTGATTTCTCAAGTTTTGAGAGTTCGTCCAATGAAAGACATCCATTCTAACGCTGCTGTCCGAGCTTTCATGCAGCTGGTGAGGTAATTAACATGTAGCTTGTGATCTTCAGGTGTTGCTTATTATAGGCAGCTGCCATCTGTGAGCTGCGTGAGAATTACAATAATTTGTTTTTTGGGGCTCCAAAAATACAGAGAGTAAAGGTTGCCAGTTAGTTGTTATACGCATACGTAATTTGCTTAAAACTCGTACCGCGCCTGTGGGGGTTCCTTGAATGCTGAGGCCACACCGATTTCAGGCCTAATTCATGAGGGCTCTCGCTCTCTTTTTTTTTATGAGGACACCATTCTCTTTATGTACACTGCTTTTCAACGAGAACTTTTAAAATTAAGCTACGGTTAGTCAGCAAATTGCTCCTGTGTTTTAATTGAAGTCCGACCTAAACGCCTCTGATTTCTGAAAACTACATCTGGTTAACCAGCAACATTTGCGTGCGGCAACACGCAACGATTTTCAGCATTTACTGTTTGATTTCAGGTTTCGGGCAGCTAGTGTGTGAGTGAAGGAACGTTTTTGTGTTGGCCACGTTTTTAGGTTGCCCCGTTCAAACGCGACCTCTGTCAAGCATGAGGCCAGGAATCTCTTTAAAGTAATATCGCAGGGGCTAGCAGCAGCAGGAGTAGCATAACAAGCTACTGGGTCAGCTTGAATAGATCCAGTAATAATTTTGGTAGCTGGAGTGCCTAGTGCAGTTTTTTCAAATCTGGATACGACCCAATTGAAATTCTTAGCCTTTTACAGAGCGTTTTCAGGCAGTTATAACTTATAAGCCAAGAGATAGTCGTTTTCAAGCAGTAAATTAGCCCTTTTCAGTGCAAATGTCACTTATTTTAAGCCCTGTTGAATGGCTATTTCTGGGCATCGAAACGGCTAAGGCAACGGCCCTTTTGGGGTTCTCTACTACTTGAACGAGGCTAGAGGTTGTCGAAAAAAACTTGAAAACGACTTTAAACGACCCGAATGAGCCCAAAAATAGCCATTGACTTGACCTATAAAAGGCCATTTGAATGAAGGGCCCTTTTCAAGCCCTAATAGACCAAGTATAGGTAAGAGTCGGTTTGAAGTCGGGATTTTTGGCCCTTTTGTGCCGGTTTTGACCTTTTACGACTAATTTACTACCTGAAAAGGGTGATAATTTTCAATTGGGGAGCATATGTTTTATATTTTCTGAAGAGGAAACATGCGGCAAACAATGTACTTTGTAGCGCAGGTCCCGTTCTGTAATACTTTTATAATAAGAAGCAACGGGTTTCCCAGAGAAACTTTTCTGATTTGGGGTATTTCTCAGCATAAAATTTTAGTAGCACCTTTAACTAGGAAAAACCGCGTGCCGTGCCATATCGAAGCAATTACTGCATTTTACTTTACATACATTTATAGAAACTGCATGGTGTGATTCTCCCTTCACGAACTTGTAGCCGTTCCTGCATGGACATTTATTTCCAGAGTGCTTCTGAGCATGTCAGACACACTGTCCATTTCAACTCCGAGAAACGTTCGCTAGGCCTCTTTGATAGTCACAGCTCTGCGTCATGCTTACAGGTGCATCGACGCTAAAACAGAGGTTCCAGCAAGTCACCTATGCTGAAGTAGTATTTAACGGCTCCTCCGATCGGGTTATAATGATGCGTTCCTTCCATTATATTATTCATCCCCAATTTTGCTCAAGAAACCGCTTTATAATATGCAGACGGGCTTGTATGTACATATACCAAAAGGTCAAGATTACTGAGTTAGCCGAGCTTTAGTTGTCTGTGGTGATTATCGGAACAGATTTGCCATGCGCTTTGGTGTACACAGCGGACTGTCTGTGACGAATACTCAGCAGCACAGCTCAGTTCTGAACAAGGGCAGTACTGGGGCTTCAAGTTACCCTAACAAATACAGCACTAAGGTCCCGAGTTATTCTAACAAAGATGGCATCAAGATTATCCTTACAAAGAGGGCACTAAAACTATATGGTTACCCCTAACCAAGACGGCGCTAAAACTCCACGTCACCCCGACGAAGACGACACTAAGACGCCAAGTTACCCACAACAAAGAGTGCACAAATGCACAATGTTATCCCCCACATAGACTGCACAATGTTCCCACGTAATCCTTAAAAAGACTACACTAAGAGCCTAAGATACCATGCAAAGCTGCGTACTTCAACACAAATCCACTGTTTCGACCAAATCAGTATCGTTTCCCGCTGCCTGAACAAAACGAGCACACAGACCCAACACTACCTCTACAAAGAAGGCACGAAAACACAGCACTACCACACCGAAGAGAGCAAGAGAGAGAGAGAGAGAGAGAGGGAGAGCGCGCGCGTCAGCGCTGCCTTCTATGGCCCGTCCAGCGTTCCGCCATCACACATGTCGCGCACCGCTCCATTACGACACAAACCAGCGTCCGCGCCACGCTACCGCGCCTCATCTACGCTCGTCACACCTGCGCAGCCTCCCTGCAGGCACCTTGGCTACCAAAGCGCGTATCTAATGCCTCGCATTGCTTGCAATGCGACCCACCGGTGGGTCGTTGTTAAGGCTTCCCCTGCTGCAAAACGACCCGTCGATGGGTCGCTTGAAAAATTCTGATCATCTTTTTTTGAAATTAACGGTGTTTAATGGATCCAGTTAATGTTTGGTATTTATAAATATGCTAATCACTTTTGACTTTAAGTTTGAGTTGAGTATTGATTGAACTTCATTTTAACCCATCGCAGTCAGTGTGTTAATTCATTTTGTGCTGTTTCAGTCCCTGGTGAAATGAAGGTTATGCGCGAATGGTCGTGTGAGCGCATTGTTCCGACAGGTTGTGTCGGTGTAATCTACTCGAAAAAGCTGTTTGAAGTATTTTTTGTTAATTTGAATTTAAACGCACAGCGAGTGATCATGTAGTAACTTAGGATAAAGTAGATGCCAAATTCCTGCGCTTAAATTTCAGGAAGTTGTCTACATTGACGACGTCATTGTATTTTTATTTCAATGCAGAGGTGGCGCGTTCGTTCTACTTTCTCACAGATGCCTAGTTTGCTTATTCAGTTATCAAACTGTTGGCTTTCGTAAGCGTTTTTTAAAAGTTCCTTTTGACTAGAGATTCATTAACTTCTCCTAATTGCATGCGTGTATTCTCAGCGCTTGAATTCAGGCATTAATTCAATCGCGCTGTTATTTTAAACACTCGGCTGCTGATAGCTTAAAAATTTCTGGACCTAGATAAGTCTCAAATTCTAACGCAAAAATTTGGGTTGCAGTTACTAACTATAAGTATGTATAGAAGTGATTCGATAGCCACGCTCAAGCGATAATTTTTTAATTTACTCTTTGAATACTCGCATCATACCAACAGGCCATCACAGAAACCAGTAACACTATATGAACTAAGCCAATAGCAGTTCCCTCTATAGTAGATAATATAATAAAATCACCACAAGAGCTGCTCAAATCTGCAAATTTGCTAATTGCTATTCGAGTGAGTGTCCGCAGGGAGGGGGGTTGCTGTTATTGCTGTATGTTGAACGAACAGAGTAATGTGTGTGTGTGGCGGCTGATGGACAGGTGCTGGGGATGTGTTGGTGGTCATGTGGTCTTGTTAGAGCACTTCCCGCCACACCTGCTCTGCCGCTCAAACTACACACAATGAAGTGTTACCTCACCGACAAGACGATTGTAATCAAAGCACGTGCATTGATGTTTTTAGATTACCGAGCAAAATAAATGAAATTTTGATTTGCGCTGATCGCCAAGGGATACTGAGAGGAGCATTAATTGTCATGGGTATTATTTTATTAACGCACTGGGGTCTGTAGTTGAGTGATTGTAATATCAGCTCAAATGGATGGCGTGGAACCTCTAAGCAACATTATTTCATTCATTATTATCATAGCAGAAAAGTACCATAGTCTGACATGTGCGGAGTTAGTTGTGCATGCGAAATTGGAGTCGTGAATAACCGAAGTCACCGTAGCTCAAATTACGCTCAAGGTAAACACCCAACGTCGTTTCTGGCGAGAGCTTGAAGAGACAATTGATCTGTCAATCGCCAGGGCTTGTCTCGCTACCCTGAAAGTTTATGGTCAACAAATAACACTTCCGGGATTTTTTTCCTTAATTGGAGGGAGATAGAGCGTGAGGTTATAAGTAGCGTGGGGCTGGCAGGGTGCCACGGCAGTGCCAGGCTAGACAGCGCTCACTGCCGCCGCTGTCCAGTGTGTTGCTCACCGCGCTTTTACACCCAACTCTACGTATGTTGCTGCTTTTCTTGGCTTTCTATGCGCTATTTGTGAAGATAGTGCTTCTGTGTGTGTGGGATTTTGCTGCCGAGTTTGGGCGGTTATTCTTCCGTGTTTGTGTGGTTATTCTTCCGTGTTTGTGAGGTTATTCTTCCGTGTTTGGGTGGTTATTCTTCCGTGTTTGTGAGGTTATTCTTCCGTGTTTGGGTGGTTATTCTTCCGTGTTTATGAGGTTTTTCTTCAGGGTTTGTGAGGTTATTCTTCCTTGTCTGTGGGGTTATTCTTCCGTGTTTGTGTGAATATTTTTCCGTGTTTGTGTGGTTATTCTTCCGTGTTTGTGCGGTTATTCTTCCGTGTTTGGGTGGTTATTCTTCCGTGTTTGGGTGGTTATTCTTCCGTGTTTGGGTGGTTATTCTTTCGTGTTTGAGTGGTTATTCTTCCGTGTTTGGGTGGTTATTCTTTCGTGTTTGTGAGGTTTTTCTTCCATGTTTGTGAGGTTTTTCTTCCGTGTTTGTGTGGTTATTCTTCCGTTTTTGGGTGGTTATTCTTCCGTGTTTGTGAGGTTTTTCTTCCGTGTTTGGGTGGTTATTCTTCCGTGTTTGGATGGTTATTCTTCCGTGTTTGGGTGGTTATTCTTCCGTGTTTGGGTGGTTATTCTTCCGTGTTTGGGTGTTTATTCATCCGTGTTTGTGAGGTTATTTTTTCCTTTTGTGATTATTTCATGTTAGTGTAGTAATTATTTTTTATTAATGGGGTCATCATTTCGTAATTGTATAGGTATTATTTTGTTTTATAAATCATTCTTGTATTTTCAAAAATTCACCGTTCGTATTTTCGCGTTTATGATTTCGCGTTAGTGAGGTGAGGCATCCGTACGTGCAAGGTTACGCCCGTGCGGTTTTCGGGTAATGACACCACTCGGAGGGGATACAAGTATTGTGTCTTAGGGAATTAACAATGCCTTTGGGAAAATATGAAGTTCTGAGCAGAAGATTAGGAAGACCTTTTTGTTGAAATAGAATAGGTTTGCTTTGTTACAAGCCTTTTTTGGGTTATTGCTGTCCTTTTTTTTCAGCACCTAATATAATCTTCAACTTTTATCTTGTTTCATAAACTTCTTTTCCTACAGGTGGAGACAACTGGTGTGTTTATGGGAATTAGCGCTTCTAGAGGGTATAGAGGTCCCGAGCTGAGAGTTATGTAGCGCTTCTTTTTGTTGAAATTGAATATATATTTTTTTCATATGTATTGAATATACACGTGAAGGATCAAATTCATGACAATTATCAGTTGTAAACAATTTCGCAAAGGGTTCGTTCGGGAAAAGAATTTAATAAAAAGATAAAATACGTAATCGCCTGAGTTTATCTCGGTGCGTAATTCACAACACATCAGAGTTTGAATAAGCCACCACTCTGAATATTGAATTTTCAATTTAGAAAACATAAAATGTTCTTTTTAGCCTGAATTATCAGGAATTAGACAGCTCTCCCACGAGAAGAATGATTTAAGATATCATTAGAGGAATAGAACTAATAATTGAACTAATCTTGAACTAATTGATAATCCAATCTAATGCGCAATGTAAATTTGGTACTACGAAGTATTATTATTTGTTGCGATATACTTCTGAGTGAGAACGTGCCTTCAAAACAGCTCCAAATTCCTGTTTGATGAATAAGCGCGCCAGAAATTGAAACGAATATCGGTGACGCGTTAAAGTTGAGGGTTCTATCTCGCATTTGTTATCAAAGAGGTGGGTGCTTTATTGGGCGCTTGTTGGGTAAATAAGGGTTTTTATGGAATTTTTTCTTGAAAGTGAGTCCCATTAAGCGTTTATTATTCAAAACGTAGGCGTTTTATCAGAAGTGAAGACTTCATTGAAAATTGAATTTAGCTAAACTTTTTATTTTGCCTTGGGGAGCTGAAGTCATTTTCCCGTTGGAGTGCCGGCACACCTTCAGAAGGGATGCTCTCTTTTTACACTAGCACAAAGTGCTTGCGCATCCCACCATAGACAGGACAAACACTTGATATTCACATCATTGTAATTGCTTCATTAGTAGCGAAAACTTCTTGAGCAGCAGTGAAGGCTTATCCATGAACAGTAAACAGAACTGACCATTTATTTGAGTGTTTTTTTAGGCCTTTTATACCTTTGCAAGCCAAATGTCTACCCTCAAAAATGCTATAAATTTCTCAATTCAAAATACACATTTTACATGTTGTAAATAATTTTCATTGTCTGTAGTTTGTTTACGTAATACATTTATTATTCCCGTTAGCCTCTTGGGCCTCTCCTATTTCTAATTTTTATCAATGATATCATTAAATCTACATCATTCTTCAAATTCATACTTTTTGCCGATGACAGTACCCTTTCTGCGGTCCTTCCAGACCAAAATCCCGCTAGGATGGCGGAGCGTATAAATAATGAACTTAATAAGGTTTAATTGGGGCTTAAAGCTAATAAAATAAGCCTTAATATCGATAAAACAAAATATATTACATTCTCATACAAGAAAAATATATCTCTCCCACGCATTCAAATTGGCGAAGGTGAAATCGAAGAAACCAACTCAAGTAAATTCCTCGGCATCATAATAGACAAACATCTAACCTTTAAAGAGCACATCGCTCATATTAGTTCTAAATTATCAAAATCTATCGGAATCCTAAATAAAGTTAAGAATTTCCTGCCTGAAACAGCCTTACAAATGCTCTACCGAACGCTCATTTCACCATACTTGCAATACGGAATAGAAGCATGGCACGGAACTGATAAAAATAAAACCAACAAAATTTTTACCCTGCAAAAAAGAGCCATAAGAGCGGTAAAGAATCTAGAATATAATGCTCACACAAATGACTCATTCAAAAATTTACGAATACTTAAGCTCTAGGATCTCTACAAAATCTCCATTTGCAACTTCATTTACAAACCATTAACAAATGATGGCGACAATAGCCTAAAACAACTATTAACTGCGCAAACTGGTCATCACGACCATTTAACCTGAAATAGAAGTAAATTCATGCTTCCTTATTACTCAAAGGCTCGGTCACAACACAGTATCCTCTTCGTTGGAACTAAAACTTGGAACTCAATACCTGCGGAGATCCGTGAAAGTAATTCTTATAAGGTATTCAAAAAAAGTCTTGAGTCTCACTTCGTATCAGATTACTAGTCGTGTAAGATCACAGAGTCAAACCTTGTCCCCTACATAACTGGTCCTAATAATGTAATTTGCCTTGGTTAATTTCGCCGATCTTCAGTCTGTTCTTGAATCGTTTGTCGAATATACTGTTAAATCTAGTCCATATGAACTATATTGTGAAATGAAGTATCTAATTTCGAGTTAATTATCTCATTGATAAGTCTAATGCGTCTCTAGTTTAAGTGAATTAGGTTAAACATTATTGTACTCCTAAGACTAACCTTGATGGTAGGATGCCCTAGAAGTCACTGAACTTATTCGGGCCCACAGGTAGCTATACTCAAATTTGACCATTGTACTAGACTTAAGAAACATTTTATCTCTGTATCACCTGTGGTAAATAAATTGTTTAAATTGTTTAAATTGTTTAGCCATTGTCAGGCCGCACAGGGGTTGTCGAGCCTTTTGTGTTAATTACCCATAATCTCAAGTATTTTCTTTATGTGTCCAGCTCCCTGAACGCCGACTTGTCTGCTTCTCTGCGTTGATGTTGCGTCTGTACATTTACTTTAGTTAGCCCTTAAATATCATTTGTATTACATGTCAATATTCCAATGTTTCTTTGATTACCTAGCTAAATAAGACTAATATTTTCAATGAAATTTTGAGTGTTGTACCTTGTTATGCAGTAGCTCATGTCTGTACGCACTATTTTTGCAAACGAAAATAAATCACTGTCTTTGTTAAAATATATCAGTGTATGTAATAGGGACTTTAAAGAGGTTCAGCAACACAGAGCTAATATCCCTACCAGAAACAATTTTTCCCGTTAACTTATTGACCTAGGTTTTAGTGTAATACGACAACTCGCCTAATAAGGGGTATAATAAGCCTCCTCGGAAGGACGATTTATTTCGCATAGTTATGTTGATCAGGAAGATGCTGGCGCAAATTGACACTAACAGAGTTCACTTCTGTTGCTCTAGCGGTCTCATACGGCGCAGACAGTTGCTCGTCTTCCAAACGGTACCGCCGTAGTTCGGCACAAAACGAAATTTACTTCTGTTGCCCTAGCGGACTGAATACGGCGTAGGCGGTACCCACACACACCTCACTCTAGCGGTGCCACCGTAGTTCGGCACAAAACAGAAATAACTTCTGTTACCCTAGCGGACTGAATACGGCGCAGGTGGTACCCACACAAACCTCACCCCACACACACGACGGTACCGCCGTAGTTCGGCACTAACAGAATTTACTTCTGTTGCCCTAGCGGACTGATTACGGCGTAGGCGGTACCCACACGAACCTCAGGAAGGGCAGCTGCGAAGAAAAGCTAGCGCCCCGGAAAAAGGTAGCTGCACAGAAGACAGCCCCCTTTTCCACGAACCCTTACGTCGACCGCACGACGGTTTCGACGGCCATTTTCTTATTTGGCTGACCATTTGAAGTAATGCAAGCTGATCTTGTGCCCATTCAGCACAGTGAAGCCTGGCTAACTTCATAAACACAGGTTATTTTGGCATCGGCCTAGCAAGAGATGAACACAGTGCACTAGTTTTCTAATGTGAAGAATTGGAGCCCTGCAAGCACCCACTGGGGACGCTGAAAGCGATTGACCTTCAGCACATCTTGGAGAGCTTTATACTCTTCGGCGGAGCTATATACTTGGGGCGTATGCTGATAACGTCTGTTCTCGTCAGTGTACCCTGGGGAACTAGAGGTTATCTTATTAACCCACCAAAAAAACGCTTGTGGGCTTAATTAGACGCTTGTGGCTGGAGTCTGTTGTGGGTTTAGATTTGATGTTACTCATGTTAGGATAGCCTTATCTTTTATTCTTTGCTTCCCTGCCTCTCATGATGGAGGGTGGCGTACTGTGCAACCATTTCCTGTATTTGTGCCTTCGTCTTTTATTCGTCGTTCGTATTTTCCTTCTTCGTTTATCGAGATGTTAGCACCTTCTTTTTGCCAGCGTAGTGAGCTTTGTCTACTGAGACGCCCAAATTTTGTTCCCTTGTATTCCTAAATGAAGTTGAATTTCACTGAGTTCCTATGTGATTAAGGCTTAATTGAGTGGAAATACAGGTGAAACTACGAATATAACAGTAACCATTATAGACTATAACCATTAAAACAACTTATGAACTGCTCGCAAATCCTTGTCAGCCGTCGCAAAATGTAAATGCCTTAGTTTCAAATCATTGCAGGATAAGCGCGGTTGTAAATCATTGTGAATCATTGTCTCTAATCATACTGAATATTCTTAAAAACTAAACACAGGTTGAACAAACAGTCTGCACGATTACTTTTGATGCTTAACTAAGTCAACAATACTGACAACCGTCCTGAGAGCAGTAACCATGGTTCATATTAAGATTAAATGCAACAACAAATTGATGTAAATGAACGCATGAATCGATGCAAATTACTGTACCTTGTTAGTCCGAGTCGGAGGTAAGCTACAGCTGTAAAGCCATGGCGGTTGAGTTGCTGCCTGCGAACGAGGGCACCATACTGATCCTTGGGGGACACTTCAGAAGGCGGCTGCCTACTATTCGCTTTCACTCCGAGTTTAGAAGAAACTCTCTGATAATTACTTCACTCTTGAGTTTTCACAATATTGCGATGCTAACACTGACACTTTTTCCACCGAAAAGTATTAACACAGTTACGAACTTTGAGAATGTGTTCTCATACGCTAATCCACGCACCTCAAGGTTGTTCAAGTTAAAAAGATCGGCAGTGAAGACTCTTATAATTTACGTCCAGCACTGTCAAAATTTTGAAGCCAAATGCGTAGTGAGATAATCAAAACTTACGCGTGACCAATGAAAGAATATCTATAGAATTTTTTATTGCTGCACGGAAATAAAACTAGTTTATTGATAATGAGTTAAAAGACGATTTTTTCATTATGTATAGCATTTGAAGTTTTTTATAGAATTTTTAATTTGAAGACATCGATTAGGAGTTATCCTTGAAAAGTTGATTAATATGGATATATTAACTTCCGAGTAGATAATTTATTCGATTTGGCGGAAAACAAACCTATGTTTTAGTAATTCTCGAATAATGGTAAACAGATAGTCAACGTATTTTTACTAATTTTTGACGAGCGAAGAAAGAAGTCACACAGATGAACACAATGACTTTGATGAGTCGTTTAGTTATATTGGTTGAAAGTGGGGTGAAGAACTTATCTTAAAGCGCATAAAGATACTTGATGTTGAACAGTTGACAAAATGCTCTAAAATATTCGTATTACATGAAATATTTTATTGATCAATAGGAGTAGCTTTGAGTAAGTGGGTGAGATCACGTTTCATTCGGTTAATTGCAAGTCAAGTTCATTTTTAAAATATTTTTTCTATTAGATATGCAAATTTCCGTATTTTAGCTTAGAATTAACTCCTAAGTTACTTTGTATTAATC
Organism: Morinoia aosen; assembly: GCA_030386875.1. NCBI lineage: Eukaryota > Metazoa > Arthropoda > Malacostraca > Amphipoda > Talitridae > Morinoia > Morinoia aosen. Next base: position 36,909,371 of record CM059572.1, read on the forward strand.
ATTCATTAAACGAAAGTTTAAATATTCTACCCGATAATTGAACTATCCATTATTTAATCCCCCTCGAGGGAGGGGGTAATGATAGGCTTTATTCAGTAAACACTGGAGCGAGGAGTTCCTGATTCACTTAGGGTACTGCTGGCACTGCTCCAACCGGTGGGCGGTGGCGGGACAAATACGGTAAATTGAGTTCAAGGTAGAGGATAAGCTCATCGCCGCCCGCTAATTGCTCGCTGAGTACTTACATTTGTCCCGTCCAACCATGCCCTGCTAATACACATCTCAACAAAGAAATCGAGCATAAAGATCAGTGACACACCATGAAACGTGAAACCAAGAGATTGTTATTTGATACTTCGATGAAAAACTATTTAAAATATCAAATACGCATACAGGGTGTCCTAGAAAAAATGTACTCATTCTTTGACTGACGATCGCTCATGTTTTTTTTCCTGGTGTAACTAAGTTTTTTCATGATGTTTAATATTCGTAAATTAAATGTTCTTTTTTCAATTCAACTCCTTTTATCGATGTCAATAAACACATGCATCAAAACGAAACACACGAGTACTAAACAGTCAAAGAGTACATCTTTTCGACACCCTGTATATATTTCGTTTGTTCATTTTCGTCTGGCTACACTTCTTGTTTCGAAAAGTTGTTTAATTCTACATTACTTGGCATTGCCCTAAATATAAGATGGTACCTATTGCTTAATATTCCCCAGTTCTGTGAATTCAACGATGGACTTGTGTGTGTACGATTTGCAAATGATCGTACTCGTGCAAATAACTGCAGTGAGGCGGATTGTAGAAAACATTTGAGCGACGTACTGCCACAAAAAATAAATTCAATCGTAATTATTCTACGTTCAAAGCAACGACGGCGCTGCTAAGATGAAGAATGCACGATATTTTGGTTCACAATACTCGCCTTCATTCCGGCATATGCTACTAGTTAATGATATTTGAAGTATAATTATTCTCCAATGTACAGGATGGTTTTTAAATACGGGGCCTAAAAGAATATTTAACAACTCCTACATTATTGAATAGACTTTAAAAAACAAAGTATTTATGAAATCCTAAAAAACTAGTTTTATTTGATATGTTTGTAATCAAGATAAACAGTCTGGCGTAAAATCCGCATTCAAATGAAAAATGCATACGGTTTTAGCATAACCCCCAAAAAATGACAAGCTGGACAAAAGAAGAACTTATCTTCCTTTTAGGATATCATCTTCCCTCTGACCTATCACCCTTCGATTTTTTCTTTTTGTGATACCTTAAAGGAAGAGTTTACAGTGAAAAAATAAACAAATATACACCAGTTCAAGGCATTCATTGAGGATGAAATTCAGCGAATTGGATCTGAAATCACCAGTGCCGTGATGAACAGCCTGCGTAATCGTGCCGATTTTTGTCTGCACTTCGGGGGGCGGCACATGAAGAATATTTCATTCAAAAACTAATCAGAATAAAATTATTATTCTTCAAAATTTTATAACTACTTTTTCTAATCTAGTCACAGGACTAAATAAATATTATTTTAAGTCCGTATTTAAAAATCACCCTGCATGATAGCCCGGCAGCTTCAACTTGCATTACCGTATCAATTACAGCGAGACCTGAAGTGCACTCAAGCAAATAGCGCCTTACCAAGGGAGTCGAGTTACATCTGAGGTTGTGAACGGGCGCCCCTGCTACGTGTCATGACCACTACGCATGGGGTGTGCTTATACTGACGTTTGACATCATATTTGTGCGGCCTTAATAGATGCAAGTAAACTGAGACGCTGGTAATATTGCGTTCTTGTGTGTATGATAAAGCGCAGTTACTAAACGTACCCTGTGCCTACCCTTGTGGTGTGCTAGCCCCTTCTCTGGTGCGCATTCTGTTACTTTTACACCTCATCGTTACCACTACAGCGCCATCATTGACATTTAACGCACATCTGGAATTTTTATGCCTATTTTCATGAAAGGTTGCTACGCGTTTTTCTATCACAAAGTTATCTGTCGTGGCACTCACTTGAGTGAAAGACGGAACTTATTCAAAAAGGACTCATGGACCATAGATGTATTGTTAAGTCCAATGCCCAAACACCACCACGACATTAATGTCTGCTGTGACGTTTTTGAAGCACTTCTATCACTGTTCTGAGTGTAACATTTCAGTGCCACTCCTGAACACGATAGCACAGCACTAGGTGAGTGACTGCACTAGTACTCACATCACGAACAAACCACCTAATCTCAGCAACTGTACTACAAAGTAAGCGCTCACATTTACAGAACACTGCGTCACAACGATAGCAGCACCATCATTTCACTGTGAGGTGTCACTGCACTATTTCTCGTGAGGATGCTAAGCTGCGAGTGCCAAGCGAGTACGGGAGCGACGTGAGCGAGACGCACGTTCACTGAGTGCCAGAGTCGGTCTGCGGGCAGTGGTGAACTGGTGATGTTGCACCGCCGCCGCCACGCGGGTGCAGCAGAGGGCAACCCGCGGACCGCGAGACCAAGTGTGTGTGTGTACGCGTCGTGCTCGCTCGACGGGATCGCAGGTCCGGGCAGTAGCGTTGGTGTGTTTGGGTAGGAATATGAATTCTGCAGTCCTTGTGTGCTCAAGGGAAGAATTATTTTTAAAAACGACAAAAATACGTATATCATATTTTGCGGTGGTGCTGTGATGGTGGAGTTAATAATGGTGTTGTATTTAAGTGAATTAATGTTAAATATAAATCATGTGAGCGAATCTTGTAATCTTATTAGCAGGGATGCATCGCAGTTACTGGCACTGTACCTTTGGGCGTTAGGTTAAAGGATACACCATACCGCGCGGTAGCCTGAACGAGAGACTCATTCGCAGAATAAAGTGCTCATTCTGGAGAAAGGGAACCCAGAGCTTGCAGGTGGAAAATGACTGCGCTCTCAAATTTGAGGTAATCTTGTCAAATATGAATGAATATTTTCAGTGAGACTTTACCAATTATACTGGAAGGAGTGCTGCTGGTGCCGGTTTTTTCTGCTGAGCGCATAGAGTTTCAGTTGTTCAGCATTCGCAAGCATCTTCGCAGTCTGGCATGTGTACTTTTTTTCTATTATAGGTTATTCTTAGTGCTTACTTTCCCAAGGTGCTTAAATGCGTAACTGTGATTTTTTGCAAAAACTTACATCAAGAGTATACGAAGCACAATCGTGTCTAAACAGCACACGGAAGTGAGAAATTTTTATAGGTATGTTTATTGGTGGAGGAAAATCATTCTCTCTTGAACTTCTGGGGAGGACATTGGGTTGGTTGTAAGTAGACGAATTACTGTTCCTATCGAGCAGAGGTAAATAGTACCGCGGAATAATTTATAAAGTGACTCGAAGACAATCGGTGAAAGTAGTTTTGAAAAACTGTTGTTTATTCTCCGGTCTCTTGGTCATTCGAATTTTATGTACTTACGCATTGCTTAGATAATTTATCTCTTTGTACTCGTGTTAGCAATAATATCGGACGCAAATAATAGGGTAAGTGAAAGATATTTTTTTCGATGCATGCTCCAGTATTTTCTGAGAAATCCGAGACCATGGTATAAATGACCAGATATTGCTATTGAATATAAAAGCTTATTCGTGAAATTCATTTTTTGATGCTGCCTTCATTCGTACAACAGGACAAGATAGCTACTTTCTCTAGTGGAAAATGAGTTTTCTAAACATAGAAATTACAGTTGATACTTCCAGAGCTGTCGGATGTATGTGAAGAACGAGCGAAGTGTGGGATGAGATATGAAATGATTACTCACTGTCTTGAAGACTTGTACCGAAAAAAGGCAAAAAATTAATTAATGAACTTTTCAGAGAGTAGCGTCTAATCATGTCTATAATGACAATATATTTTATTACGGAACAAGGTATAAAAGCGTGTAAAGGAAATAAAATTCGCACAATTCATATTATTCGTTTATGTCTTCATATAGGATGAAATATAGTCGTGAATTTATTGAAAACAAAAGCGCCGAAACGACTATTAATTTTGATCATTTCGCTCCAAAAACTATTTGAAGCTCGGTTCCATCTCGAGTTTTGTTAAATGCAACGCATGGTCAATACTACGTTTTTAGGAAAGCATCAATATTAAGGAATCGAATTCGAAAGTTCCTCGTGTAAATAATAATTTAGGAAATAAAGCCCAATTATGCATTCACTACCTGGAGGGGAGCTGAACCGATCGTGTTACTTGCAATTAGCTTTTCCTTAAAAAACTCAACGATTTTCATTCTAAGACCAGGTTTACTGACTGAGCTATTAATTTCTTTGAAATCATCATAAACATTGCGTTGAACTGTTTAGCCTGACCTCGTATAGCCGATTTAGGAAGATGACCTAATACAGAAGTTAATTATACGTAACGCGATGCTTAGTTACTCAAGCATAAATTTTGCTGACGTCATCCCAACGTACACCGATGCGCAATGCATACGTACAACGGTATTTGCATTCAAGAATAACGTAACAATTATGTAACAGTGTACAAGGGTCACTGAAAGAGTGTTCGTATAGGCTAATATCGGCCCTCACTTCTTTTCCGGGTGTACTTACTCTGAACACAATTACTACTCACTCTTTGGTATACTTACGCTATGGTACGCTTGCTTAAACTTCTGTTATGCTGAAAACTACAATACGATCGTTTCTGAAGTAAATTTCGGGGTACAGCTTAAATAGTGAATGTAATCTTACAATGTTAAATCGAGGCACATTACTGAGGAAAAGACTATTTTGAACAGCATAACTAATTTATTCGTTTTGCGTGGGCCGAATGCTTCAGAGATTCGTCTTCAAGTGGGAATTTTTATTTGCATATGAATTACACACTTGAATCTGCGTAGTATTGACTATATGATGTATTTACAAACCCCTCAGGGGGATACAGGTATTGTATCTATGGGAATTAGCGCTCCCAGGGGACTATGTGAGGGCCTGAGCTAAAGGTTAGGTAGGTTTCCTTTTGTTGAAATATAATAGGTTTTTGTTTTGTTACGGACCATCTTTTTTCGGTTCACTGCTGTCCTGTTTTTCAGCACCTACTACTTTCTTCTTCAACTTTTTCTTGTTTCATGAACTTCTTTCTTAGCTTCCTGTTTCTGTACACCTTGTGCATAGATTCCGCGTTCCCTCAACTCCATACTAAATGGTGCCTTCCTCCTTCCTCTCTTAGAACATCTTTGTCGTGCAATTAAGGGAGGCTAAAACTTTCTTATATTATAATAATAATAATAATAATAATAATAATAATAATAATAATAATAATAATAATAATAATAATAATAATAATAAAAATAATAATAATAATAATAATAATAATAATAATAATAATAATAATAATAATGTATTTACAAAACTTGTGATGAAACTCACTTTCGTAACTTCCTTTTGAAAATGTAACAATTTTTTGGGGCATTTTTCGTTTTAAATTGTTAAACTGGAATTAGAGCGCAGAGTTACAATTAGTTCAGGAGCAGTCTCAAGCAAGGTGCAGCAAAAGTAGATTAAACCTCTCAAAAAGCAAAACCTCTATAAGGCCGCGCCTTCACTCTTCCCATGAAAGCAACAATAAAAATGCGATTAAATGACAAAAAACTCGCTTCGACAGCCTCTTGCATGCGTCGTGGCATGTACGAGAGGAGGAATATCTTAGTGCGGTGTTCAAAATTACGGTTAGGCATTGGAAGCAATAGCAAATGTTCTGGAAGACAACTCGAGTTCATTTTAAAATACCTTCATTGATTGACGCTTGGTCTGCTGAAATGCTGAAAAATGCTCAGTACATTCGCTCTTATAGTAGAACTACTGCATGAATTAACCGCCTGTTATATAACTCTTGTACCCTTCTGGTTAAACACTAGTAAGGTTCAACTATCTAATTTTTAAAATAAATTAATAGGTTAAGAACAACATAATCTTTCATGAGAGAAAAATGAAAATATTCTATCTGTGCCTAGATGCTACATATAGCAACTTACCATAAAAACATGATCATCGTTGTACCACCACCCGGCGACCACCATAGCAGATTTACCATTGCTGGTTGCTGATAAGCATTTAATTATGCGCGGTTGAGAAATAGCTTCCCCTATGGCACACAAAGTTTCATTCATGAACGCAGGTTCCTGAAGCTCCCCCAAACAGCCTACATACGTCTTGGCTAGAGTATCTGGCGTTCAAGGATTCTTAATGGCATCTTATGATAAGCTCAACCACTTCATCGATCGTTCCTGCGTAAAATTTGTTTGCGCGCTAGATGGTTAATGCTTAAGGTTAACAGACGCTCAAAAAAAAACCTTTTTTAGATTGAAAAGTATCGTATCGAAATAGAATGATAGCGATTGATGTGGTGATGAAACACCTTTCTCACAATTATTTGTCAAAATCATGTTTCAGAGGTTGCATTCATTGTACACTGAAACTAATGAAACTAACATTTAGTGCATTCAGAGATTAGGGAACCCCTTGCTAGGGGACAACTACTGTATCTACGGAAATTAGCTCTCACATGGTGAGGATGTGAGATCATCAGCAAGAGACCTCGTTTGTGTTATTGCGCTCCGAAATTACCCCAGTATTGCAATGTTTTGTGAAGACAGAGAACTACCTCTATGCTCGAGGTTGTCTCATTTCTTGCTCTACAGTAGAAGAGGATGAAGCTTGTGTATCCCCACATCTGGATTAGCTAGAAATCGTCCATAAACGTGTTTGTCTACACGCTATGTGTGAGTCATTCATCCAGATACGAGTATCGCTTCAAGATACAAGGTGACGGTATGTGTGATACGCCGCGATTGTGTTCTTGAACTCCGATATTGCGCTGGCATTGCAATGTTTTGTTAATGCTCTATTTTGTAAATGTAAGCAAACATGTATGCGGTAGTTACAAAAAATATGTTCACGTATAAGTATGCATAGTCGCAGGAAAAACGCGAGTAGTCGCATACTGAGGAACTCTAGATTGGTGAGTTGAGACGGGTATAGCTAAATATTTAAGTGATTCATTTGCCACAAACGATCGACGCATCAGTCAAATCAGCACTCGGGAAGTGAAATTGCAGTAGCGTGCGGCGTTGGTGTGATTGAATGAGGAATGAATGTGAGTAGGTCTAGCAGAAAAAGTCGCAATGCGCTTACATTTTCTGTAGTTAGACAGGGAGCAACGTGTGCAGCTGACATTCCTTCATTATAAATTACTCTACAACAAGCAAAGAAGTTAATGAAGTGCATGTAATTGAACAGAAAGTATCACATGTTGGGCAGATGAAGTAGGAAAAGAAACAATGTGTACAGTATCAGTAATTGTATAAATGAAGTTGACTCAATAAGGAGCAACGAACAGAGCTGGTGTAGTCACGTGAGCAATGTGCAAAGTAGAAGACGTAGTTGAATAATTCGTAATGTACAGAGAGGATAGAGATGTGAATGGCGTTGCCCGAGATCAACACGAGGGCTGTGCGTACGCCCATGTGTTCCAGTGCGAGATGCCGTGTATGGTCGGGATATGGTGCACATATAAGGGCGGCTATAGGCGCTCCCGTCTCGGCCTCTCTGCTCTTATGGCCACTTCTTATAAGGCTTATAATCCTTACAAGGATCAAGGGGCCTATATGATTTTGTTCCTATAAGGCTTGTTTGATGCTTGCCTCCAGTCCTACACATCTATTACGATATTATTAGACGTGCGTTACTGCTGGGAATGTCGGTTCAACAGATCAAGGCTGTTCTAAGTAGACTAAATGACATACTTTTGCTGTGCAAGAAGCCTTCACTAAGCCCGTGCCATCTGCCTCACGTCCCGTGGCTACGAACGCTTCCTGTAGTTACCAACTCAAAACCTTTTTTTAAGACAATTTAAAAACCAATTTTTACTTGTATCAACGATAATGGATGTAAACTATTTTTTTTGCTATTGGACGTGCTCCCATACAACACGCACAAAGTTGAGTCCTGCCTCTAAATTTCAGGAATTAAAAGGGCCGTGAAAATATGTAATCATTCTAACAAATGTGGAATATATTTATCAGTTTACGAAACTGTGTCACAAAGTAGAAGTTACGGTATGGGCGCTACGGGCAAGGAATGGGACGTCAAACTTTCAGGATTAAAGCTTCCATTGGCCCGTTATGTTATTGTTACGGTGGCTACTACAAGAGCAAAGTGTCAGAAACGGACCCATGGAATCTAGAGTGTAGGGTCATGAGTCTAACCTATGTTAAAATGTTGAATCGTGTTCATCACAACGACCAACGCTTGGGATTGAGGCTACCAGCCTTTTGATCGTCAGCGTGGGTAAAATGTGAGGATGAATAACACAGGCGATCAAGATTGCACGATCAGCATAAAAAAGTACTTTGTTTTGAGACAGAACTCGTTTTTACCATTCAAGGTCTACACCGAATTTAGAATTAGGATGATAAAATTCCTGTGTGTGTAGAACAATTTCAAGATAGGGTATTGTTATCATAATTTTTATGCATCGCTTAGAAATAAAAATTGAATCGACAATTGAGATCATGTAGACGAACGCCCCCAAATGGCCACAACAGCATAATTACACAAGTTTATAGAGACTCGGTATTTCGTAGCGAAGCATTTCCCATCAACTTAGGGCTCGGCTATGTCTTAGCATGAAGTCAATGTGGTTAGAGTAAGCTGCGGTATTTGCTACCACACTTCGTCCAGTTGTTTGAACTTTCTGTCTTTATTTTGGGCCAGTTTACTTCCTAGGCGTTTCTCAAGCCCTGCCCAAATTAGGTCGATAATATTCAAGTCGATAGACTGAGCAGATCAGTAGTCCAGTACCTTGCACCAAGACAAATCCTTTACCGCTTCACCTTACTTGACGGGCGTTTTGGCCTTTATTTCATCCTCTTAACCCTTTAACGTCCCAGAGGACACCAGTGTCCTCTTTCAAAATTCCCCTTCAATATATTTTATTTCTTATTCAATTAGTTCCCTAATGTGTTCTTTGAAGTTCTCTGCCGAGTGGCAGTTCTTATCCCATCCTGATATCGATGACTGCCAGAAGCCAGCGCCAGTTTAGTGACGGTGGTTGTGTTAACGGTAATATGAGTACAAAAATTCGGACGTTAAAGGGTTAATTCTTACTTTCTTAACGTATCAAATATGATACATTTCAAGCATGGACGTCTTAATTAATTCTAACTCATTAAAACGTCAATCGTTCGATGCTTTACGTTCACTGCATTTATCGAATGAATGTTTGACTTACACTGAGTGTGTCCATATTTATATCTCATAATTCGTAACTTTTTTCAAGTTTATTTGAGTTAATCTGAGAGAAAGACTTTGAGATTACATTTCTCCTCAATGTTTCCCACGCATAGCAGCACATCGTTGCCGCAAGTATATCTTCACACTGATGCCGGTTTATTGACCAGCCGGAAATCGTAGTATGGCCAAATTGCTCTCAAACTAAACGCAAACAAAACACGATGCATTAGTTTTGGATCCATAGACACGCTTAAATGAATTACCGAACCTGACAGAAAATGATAAAAATCAGGCGATTAGAGAGAGTGAAAATTTCAGCGGCTTGGTTCGATCAAAATACGTGCTTCAAATCTCACGTGGAAATCTGCAACAGAATTAACGGAACTTCAATGCTATTTCACCGTATACAAAGTTTGCTCGAAGAAAAATCTACGTTATTAACGATTCTATCTTTACTCTAATCGCGAAATGACCATTGTTTCCAAGTCTGGTGAGATGAAACTTAATTACCACCAAAGAAAGTTACAAAAATGTATGAATTTGGCAGCCTAGGTAGGATACAATTATAAATTCAAGAAGGGCGATCATGCAGCCCCTCTCCTGAATAAACTCGGCTGGACCCCAATTCGAGATAGGTTCCTAATCCATAGAGTCCAATGAAATTTCTCCTTTATACCTCCCCTCAAAACTATTCTGATATTGTACAATTCCTCTCACCCTCTACAACGACCCGAGAACCAATTTCAGGAAATGATATCTTGCTGAGCTACCGTCCATCCGACATTGTGCAAAAAGCTATGTCAATTTGGGGTATCTTACTGGGGGACAAACTTCCCCAAAATATAAAAATCTCTCAATTAAAGAATAAACTCAAAACCAAAAGAACATGCCATTTTGCGTCCCAAAAATAACTGTACATATGTGGCAACAATAATTTAATAGGTGTGGAACACACTGAGTGGCCAGAAAATACTCACTGCAGCATTTTTACCTACTCGAAGTATTTTGCATTATTTTACATCAGTGTTGATTTGTCTTAGTAAGCCTGTACATGACAGTATTCTCCTGTTTTTCAGTACCTACTACTTTATTCTTCAACTTTTAGCTTGTTCCATGAACTTTTTTTCGCATCTTACTGTTTCTATGCACCTAGTGCATAGATTCTGCGTTCCCATACCTCTATACTAAATGATGTTTTCCTCCTTCCTCTCTTTGGAACGCCTTTGTTGCGGTAAGGGAGGCTTAAACTAACATCTAATTTAATCTTGTCTGTAAATATTTCAGAAATAAAAAAATAAATGAGTATCCTTATATGAAGGGGCGGGACAACTTCCACTCGAACTACTAGCTTTTTGGTCTTGGACGCTTTCCAAATTCCCTCAACTTTTGATTTTTGTGTTCAGAATCCCTGTCTTTGAAATGCGACAGCAAACATCGGTTTATGAAGTTGAATAAAATTTTTATTTGACGGCAGAGAATTTTCTCGAATTTTTGGGCCTGCAATAACCTGAACAATTAATGATCTTTTGCAAATCGTTCCAATCAGTGTACATGATAAAAAACATTGAGATATGAGCTCATCTGCGTAAATGTTTCCTTCCTTGTTCTATTCGTATGGTAAATTTTATTACCTTATGTATCGAGAGTTCAAAGTCTAGTCGAGGAGTTCGAGTCTCGCGAACTCCTCGTACATTTATCGTATGACAAAATATTATAAATTAGCCTTGAGCGATAGTGATTTTTCGTTCCTGGCACTCGAGAATCTTTTGCAACATTTTTATTGCTGTAAGAAATTTCATAAATTTGTCGTTGAGTAAAGCATTTTCTCCGAGCTGGTTACTTGGCGGTACTTGCTTATGTGTGCATAAAAAGCTAGTTTGCATATTTTAGAATCATTTTAGAAATTTCATTGATCTTTTAGTCTTTTGTATATGTATAATCATTTACTTCCACTCGTGCTGTCAGCAACATAAACAGCTATCGCAGAAACCCAGGCATCAATACAAGTGAAAACTGTCTTCTAAGGCGTTCTCTATCAATGTGTCACTGTCTTCTGCTTTGACTCTAGCCAGTATTTATAATCCTTCACAAACTTGAAATGAGTGTATGTTCATGTTTTTCTCACAATTTCTTGGTCATATGGTACCTATTATGGTACATTCACCAACTAAGGATATCTACGATAAAACGGTTAAAAAAACAAAGTTGTGCAATTAATATATCAACATTTTTGGAAATCAACTGTTTTTTTCACATCGATTCGAATGCAACTTAGAAATCCCATTCCCGAACAACAGAAAGTGCCCCAAACGAAGGCACCGCCTTCTTTATGCTTCATCGCGAGAGTTTGGTTTTGGGTACTATAATCTAGCGCAACATTGATTTCTGACAAGCCTTCCTCCGTACGAACCGATATTATTATATTCCGATTCGTTAATTTACTTTAGACTACCTTCACTCTATTTCGCAGTGGTGCGGTTAATGCACACTTTTTCTGTTCCCTTTGAACACGATTGTGCCGATACATTTCAGTCATCAATTATTGCTTCTGTCCGAGAATGTACCTAAGCGATTTTTCTTCACTTAGACGTCTGTTAACTCTAAGTATTGACACATTTAGGCTTTTGGGTAATTAATTGCATTTTGCCTTGTTGCGAGTCTTGTGGATTCGCTCGAGACAGGCGTTTCATGTTTCCATCGACTATTTGATCAGTCATTTGGGGTTTGCATGGTCCTTGATAATTCTTCCTTGTTTCTTCTAACGTGCAAAGAGCTCTAAAAGTGTATAAATTGAAGACACGAAACGTGTTAACAAATTGCTTGCTGCATTTCAGTCTTTTCACTTTTGTTTTTGGGATTCTGTTTTAGTGCAGAAATGTTCATCACTTTATAAGCTTCCCCAATACTGGAAAGATGTGGTGTGGAGACTAGAAAAATAAAAAACGCAAGAAATGAAATAACTTGTACTCGTTGACAAAGTTTTATCTAAGTTGCAGCACAACTTTATATATTTCCCTAATTTTGAGTGAGTACTTTTGAAATGTTTGTATGAATTGTTCAGAGATCAAATTTAAATCAGAGAAGTTATTGAGTGTTATCGTAAACTTGAGCATTTGATGTGCACAAGTGAAAAATCACTCATGACTGTACCATATCGAAATGAAACGAAATACCAGTATTAATTATTTTAGTATGAGCACCAACATTTCACTTCCAGCCCCTACTTTCCCATAGTGATTATTCCTAAAATACCAATGCTGCGCGGGCCATTATCTGAGTGAAAATAAGCTTTTCTTAAACCGACATTTAATAGTAAAATTTCTCGTGTTATGCTATGGTGCCTTCGTCCGTGTGTTTCCATTTAATTAGAAATATCTCTTGTGCTCATAAGTACAAGCGCATCAGAGTGCGCATCTCACAGTGTACACCGCGCTTCTGGTATTAACCATTCAAGTTTCACCCCCGCAATACGATTTCATTTGAATCTTAAATTTACTGCCGAATATTTTTCAATAATCTAGCAGGTTTCCTCTTAGCTCCCGTTCAGGAAATTTTCGATACGAAACGTATAAATCCGATAGTCTTTCCGCTCGCTAGTTATCATGGTATTCTTCGGACAGGTGTAGGGTATCCATCATTTTCTCGCAGTGTCGGTCTGTTACCGTAAACTGCCTTAGCTTCTCTTATTTGGAGGTGCTTTATCAACGCTGCGCTGCCGAGCGAATGCGATAAGCTCACCTTAGGCAACAGCTCAGCTTCATTCTGATGTGAGGTGTTCTCGCTGGAAACTTTTAGGGCGATTCTTTGGCTCTGGAAACAATAATACAGAACGCTTTTTTTATTTGGTAGCCACCCCTGTTTAATAATACGTTGTTTGTTCCTTAATTGATCGATTACTTACTTCCCTGATTGCTTTGTTACGTAGGTTGCTTGCGTATTTGCTTGATGTCTGTTCCTAAACTTCCATTCAGTATAAACTAAATGTTTGCACACTACATGATGGCATATATACAGTATTTTTTTTTAAATTGCGCTTCATTGATATCGATAGAAGTCCGTTCAGATGTTATTTTAAGACAAAAATTAACACGAAAGAAGGAAGAATATGCATTTAAACCTAGTTTTCGCAATGGAATTATAGAACTAACATAAAAAATGCCGTCGTTATTGATAGCAGAGGTACACTAATGTTGAAATGAAGGTGGATTGCTACGCTTAGCTAGAATTAACGTTGTGATGAAAATTGTTGTAATTCGTGGGTTCTGTTATGAGTTTGGCTAATGTGCGAAGTACGTTTTCGATTATTTTTGAATTGACTTTCTGCAACCGGTTTACCGGTTGATTTAAAAATGAAATGAGTAGTTAATGGCGTAATATTTTTTTGTCGATCACAATTTACTTTGATCCCATTTTAATTTTGGCCCCATTTTACGTAAAGTACCATTTTAACTTATGTCCCATTTTAATGTAGAGTACTTGGCCTTCGCGACTCGAATACACATGTAGACATTCAAGTCTCAAATGGGAATGGTTCAGTCAGTCTCAAGTCGTGACTGCAGATCTGCATTCAACGAGTGCAAGGAGCGGGCATTTCAGGTCACGCAAATTCTCCCCCAATTCAAAATAAAGCACTCCCACAATTCAAAAGGAGGTACCCGTGGCGACATCTCCGACACCAGAAACTCGGTTGTGTGAACAGCAAGCAGCCCGTGAGCTGCCCAAGATCACTGACCTGAACTGGGACGTTCTTCTGCTTCTTAATTTAGGCGTCATCGATTACTCAGCTCCATCCTTACGCCTGCGAGTCTCAACTCGACTCTTGATCTTACCGTGCGCCGTGCTGAAAATATGCTCCCACGACGCGTGAAGTCCTCGTATGCGAGTTGTGCAGGATTGTGTCGCGTCTTCGTGAGGGAAGAATAATGATGATGTTCGATTAACCCTGCACAAATAGGTGTGAACGTGTTTTTTAATTTTCATTATCAAAACTTGAACTCTGTTATAACTTCTGGTACAGTTTCTGCGTTAGATGTTCTGTAATATTTGTCCTGCAAGGAGATCAATCTCTTCGCTGTTAAAATTATTAATGGAAAGCCTTGTCATATTCTTCGAACAATAATATCAAATTTTCTTGCTTTGCTTCTGTTTTCCAACAATTTTTTGCTAGACTGAATTTTTCGTTCATGACTAACGCAGATACAATTCACGCAACTTTAAGCATTCACTGGGGCTATCCTAGGCAGCTTATTTAATTGCGGAGAATCAGCAAATAAACAACGAGCACTAAGTGGACCCTTAAACGGCAAGGAAAAGAAACGAGGAGTGGGCAGCTGTTTTCTCAATTAAATGGGCAACAGGATACTGATGAGAAGTTTGCGTGTAACTCAACAACAGGAGACTCTCGCAAATCCCATATTTAGGTTGCATCAAGAAAGAATCTTGTTCTCGTCTCCATGTGCGCGCAGCGGCAAAACCGCCGCGGGTTTCCCAGTCCCATTGATACACCAAAAGATCGGCAGTTAATTTCGCACTGTTCTCCAGCCCACGTCATCTGTGCCCCTGCCCCAATTCACACACGAGCTCTTAACCTAACGCCGGTCCGAGATTTTCACCCTCCATGTTTCGTTCATGGAACGGCCAGTGTCTCTGGAGTGAGAAAGGAACTCGCGTTCCTGCCGTGGGTTAATTCAAGCGGCATCATTAGTTTAGCGTAGAAATGACCGAGCGCGTTTCTCATTGATGGCAGAGCGTGGTCGGCCTACGCGGAGCTGAAGGAGTCGGTGGGCGTAATGGTCTTGACATAAAAGGACACGCTACGGTGCGAGAGTGGTAGTAGCTTTGCGCTGCCCACACGCTTCATGCAACGCAGCCGTCGTGAGACACACTAGCGCCCTTCTTGCTGCTCTTTTGACTCATGACGCTCGTCCCGTATGTTCATATCGGGATTTCTTCATTCGAGTACCGCGAGGGGATTTAATGTCGGATTTGGGCCAATTTTTGAGTAGGTGCATGAAGCAAAAAATGCAAGTGGTTTTCCAGTAAAAAATGAGACGTAGATGCACCTACACATAGTGAATTAATCTCCGTTTTTCTATGCTCCTAAGATCACATCAATACGCTACACACTCCCTGCGAATTACATAATTATATAGGAGACGCGCACTATTATTTAGGATCACTTGGTAAGTTTCTTCATAACTTTTGGCATCACAAGCGCCTAAATTTTGCTGAGGCATTCAAGAAACATCGTTCATAGATCGACCAGATGCAGTAGTCTCGGAGGTTCGTGTATGGAGGGAACGAAGGCCTTCCTGATTTTCACATTGGAATTGTACACCAGCTTTGAGATTTCTCAGGCTCCTCGAGAGGAAGCAGAGTGACCGCTGTACTGTCTTCTAAAACGTGTACGGTGACGATTCAAGGTCTCGCTTGCCAAAATCGGTTCTGATTCTTAAATAAAAAATACATGTACGCGGAATGGGAAGTTCATAAAGAATGAAGTTGATACCACGGAGGTGGAGAATGAAACGAACCAGGGTCTGAAAATTGTTATAAATGCAATTGCTATCATTAATGTAGTTAACGACAAACACATCCAGGAGTGTGATTAATGATGTAAAAATCAATGTATCTAGCTTAATTTCTATAAGTTGAATAAGAAAGCAACCCTCCTAAATCACTCTGAACTAAGCTCAGTAGCACACTCCCCTGAGAAACGGCAAAAAGAAATATACACGACATACTAAAAACAGGGTTCAGTTCCCTACCATGGCTATGGAAATCGCTCTGAACCATGTACTCTTTTTCTCTAACTGGGGAGTTCGACGAATGTAATTTACTGGAGAATTGTTTCGAAGAATTTATTGCTCCTAAAATATAACCGCCCGATTTATGCGCGTTTTGTTTCGGCTGACTTGTTTGTTTTAAAGAATCTTGTATTAAAACTGCGATGTCTATGCCAGTCCGTTGTACATGCTTGACTTCGTAAATGCATGTTTACTCATTCCTGAATTGAAATTGAATTCAGACTGAATATCACCTTCTTGAATGGTTTCATCGTTACCGTTGGTTCTAGGAAAACTTAAAAATGGCTAACGAGTTACTGGCATTAAATATTATAAAACTTGGAAATGACTAACGAGTAACAGTCCGAGTTTCCAAAGTCAGTATAAACCAGCAGACCTTCGCTTCAACTAGCAATAATTTTTTTGATAATTTAGCAATCTTTGTGTCTCGAACCACAGTGACAAAGATTTTCAATTGCTTTGTACGGCTTTTTACTTTCTTTTTGAACCTTATTCAATAATTAGGAGAACTTCTCAGTTTAAGTAATACATTCATTTGCGACAAAAGTGGGTATTTATGAAAAATTTGAATTTCAATTTGTCTGACACTAAAATTGAAGTGTACAAAAAATAATCCACAACTGGATCGATCATTGCTGAATTAACATTTTGGAGCCCTTAGACTTACAATGTTTAGTCTATACCTTGAAAATGAGGCCCTTTAAGCATTCATGTTCGTCAACTTACGTTACGAGTAACTCGACGCTGATTCAACATTGGTCGTAATGACGCGAGTCCTACATTTATTTCTTCCAGTTTTTCTTGAGCTAGTTTTACTTATCGTTCCATGGACATCATTTTTTGATGCGCCTCTTAGTTTATCATCTTCATTTTTCATGCGAAATTGTTTCTTTCTAAGCCCAAGGGCCATCTCCTCGAGAGTTGTACGGCAATATTTCAGGATAAAACACCATAAAGCACACGAACTGTCTCCGAATTTGGCTTCTCGGTTATAATTGCGCTTTTTTGTGAGAAGCCACTGACCATTCAGTTAACATGAAACCTCGGGTTACAACATCTAGGCTGTTCGTTTCTAAACTTCATTTAAGGAGTTTTTCATAAGCATTGTGCCAGCGGTCAACTCGTGTTCAGCACTCTGCAATTGTACAGATATTATTGGTTGATGGGCTGTTTTGGTACAGGGTTCTGATCAACAATTACTTATTCTATTTCTTAGTTTCCTTTGCTAGTAGAGGCCCTTTTAACGTTTTCAATAGTATCGCTTATCCCCAACTGATTTCACGATGCACTTATCGAGAGTGCTAATGCCTTTTTTTTGTCGGCAACAATGATGGGCTGCGCCAAATGAGATCGAGAAATATTTGCCCTTGGCGTACTTTTTCAGTTGAGTTTTTACTGCATGAAATTTCTCTGAATGAACTGTGTTGATTGCAAAGAAATTAATGATTCAGTTTGGTTCTACAAGCAGTCAAGTTGTAGGGGTTTGGTGGGGAATTTACCATTTGTTTCATCTCACTGCTGCGCGGATACTGATTTAGAAAGCGAAATACTAGCGCAGATACAATCAACAGGGCTCGTAACTTGTCTGTTTTCCAGGTGCTGAGAAAATTATTGATACGAAGCGATTTGAAGACATCAACAAAGCGTAAAAATTTCCTCGTTAATTTTAGGCCTGTGCTGCCAGTTGTGCTCAAAGCAAGTAAAGGTGAAAAATTATAATTCTACGAGTACATTGAGTGAAAGAACTGCGTTTAGATTATTTTTGTTAATGTTCAAGTCAATGATCGTTCATGAGGTCTGCATTACAATCTCGTGAAGAAATTCTAATGTACATTTGCAGTGCAATGTATCAGCGTCTTGGAAGGTTGAAGTGTTGAATTAGTACTGCGAATTTTACCACTTTTATTTTTGTTCTTTCGTTTATAGCTTCCGTCCAAGTTCATCCATGCTCAATTTTATTTACACCAAATATTAAAAACATTGTAGTTCTTACTGTTGCATCTCTCGGTTTCATGCTTTCAGTTCTTTCCCACATTGATACTCGCCAAATCATCACACAAACACCGCAGCACCTCCGTCACTGCATACTCACTTTAACTTTTTCGCCGGAGTCTCTATGATCGCAGCCCCCGAAGTGTAGCTGATGCACTGGGGGGCTAAACATAATGGATGCTCCTGTAAAAAATTCCTACTAGGTGCTTGTTTTCACATTATTTTGCACATACTAGTTTCATGCTCTCTTCTTCACAATTGTCAGAATAACTGTTGTCTTTTGATTATACTACTATTTCCATTGTATTTCTTTCTAGGGCTTTCCCTAGAATTAATTCATTTCATTAATTCATTAATTTCATATTATAATTCATTGATGCTTATAAACGACCACAAAGAAATATGCTCCCACACTTTCTTCTTGATTTCAAATTAGTAAAATTTTGGGATTTTCATTACCGAACAATATTAGTAAGCCGTTCAGTCTTCAAAATTTCATCTAAGCAATGGACACCCTTCAACATGAAATTGGCGAAAATTAAGTTGTCATTTGCTTGTTCAAACCCGAGTCCAGTAGACGATTGCCCTTTAATTAAATCTACCCAATAATATGTCTATCGACTGAAAAACTCCATGCCGATTTTATTCTGCTAAGAGCTCGTGTTTTTCCCATACATTACTTAGTTCCTATGCCTGAACTCTTGCGTCATTGGGCTAACTTGCTACATTGCTACCGACTATCGCGTCACTCACAAAATCCTCCTGTGGAAACTCTTCGCTTTTCTCTTGAGCTTTGGTTCTAACAGACAATTGCTTTAATCTACATTGGCGCTCAAATTTGCATGGAACAATGGCTGCTGTTTAGTTAATGTGCTGCCTAAAGTGATATTTCTTGCAATTTTGACAGCTATACTAGCGCTTTACGGCTTTATAAAGGGCAACTGTAAAATAAATCTAGCTCTTGGACTGTGAAAATATTTTTGCACAAAGCTTTCGAGATGCATAAATTTTCACCTTAATTCATTAAGCAGTACCATTGCAAGCCAATCCGAATTGATGGCTTAAACTGAGAGATGGATTATATTGACCTGTCTACAGAGGCAGATAAAGAGACTGAACACGTCAAGTGAGGGGCCACGGTTGCCACAAGAGGTAGCATTTGCATGGCGGCGTCGTTTGGAGCATCTGCAAATCAATCAGGCTTAAGATCACTCGGCGACATCCGCCAGAGCTGATTATCTGGATCACTTGAGTCGTCCGTCCTCAGGTCCGCGTCTCCTTGTCGGAGCGTTGTAACGGAATCTCGGGGGCCTTGGTGTGCATTAATGGGCTCTGCGCTCTCGCCACATGCATCATGTGCTTCAGGAGTTGTCGCTTGGGTCTGGCAGTATATTTCAATTCCAACTTGAGCTGGCTCGGCTTCAGAAGTTGTGGCTTGGGTCTAGCAGTATACTTCAATTCCAACTTGTGCTGGCTCGGCTTCAGAAGTTGTCGCTTGGGTCTAGTAGTATACTTCAATTCCAACTTGTGCTGGCTCGGCTTCAGAAGTTGTGGCTTGGGTCTAGCAGTATATTTCAATTCCAACTTGAGCTGGCTCGGCTTCAGAAGTTGTCACTTGGGTGTGGCGGTGTGTATACGTAAAGTCTAACGGGGGGGGGGGGGGGGGGGGGGGGGGGGGAGGAGAGGGGGGTTTCCGAGAAGCTTTGTTTTTTCATTTGGCTCTGTGTTATGTCTAGTAACTTCCTATGTGTTTGTAGCTTTAGGTTTATGGTCTGTAATATCGAGGTGTGCGAAATAAAATCTCGTGCCCTTCCAGAGATCACCGTTTCTCTCTCGCATTTTGATCTTACTGGTACGTTCATATTAATCAAAAAATGTTATTATCGAACTATCCTCATTCGATAATTGAAATTAAATAAATTTCTAATTTTTTAATAAATTGAATATTTAATTTGAGTTGGCACTCTGCAGTCTTGGTCATTTTTTATTTAACCAGTTAAAATCTGCATGGAGATTTAACCACTGCAATGAAATTTCCCTTGAAATGATTTCTGTTACAAACTCTACTGCAGTATATTGGTTTTGCTAGTGGGCATTATGGTTCTCTAGTAACTTACTGCGCCTTTAATTATTTTGCAGAGTGTTTTAGTCTCTGGGAACAAAGAAGCTCATTGAATTGGAACAATAATTCGCACAACGGGCACTCAGGATGCTGTGCAACACACTCCTATTATTGTGCCCGTAGCGACCGCAACGCTATCCGAATACCATGTTGTAATCTTCCGATTACGTCGTAACCTTACGACCATGTCTTAACCTTCGCTTGTTATTCGTTCTGGGCAACTGCTTGTGGCTCTGTTTCCCCCATATGGTGTTATCACTTGGTTAATCAGCACCAAGTAAGTCACTACAAAAGGCAGGCTTGTAATTTGGAGGGAGCCTTGGAAGTTCTCATCTTCTTTGGTCCTTCTCGGAAAGATAACCAGAACCCTAAACCTCTGTGGTCATGCGTAGGAGGGCGTAATTATGGTCCCAATCTTTTTCTTTCCGATAAACCCGAGATCTTGTTTCATTGTTGCATGCAGTGTATGCCAATACGACCTACCAAAGTATGCCAGATTTTTTGCTTCTTAAAAGTTATCCTGAGTAACGTTGGGTGCAGAGTCACTGCATAGGAGTATAAGTTTACTGGACACACTTTTGCCAACAAGAGATGCCTCTGCTTATTCTATATTGCTCTTGTTCCTCACACAAGCAGCGTTAAACAATGAAACTGGTTCCCGTTTGAATGCGATCAGGTTAGAGAATTAATGGTAAGGCAAAAAATCTCGGCTAAAGAAATTTAGCACTAGAGCAGTTCACCTTGCAAGAATTGAACTGTGTTCTTTTATCAACAGACGCTGAAATACGTTACTGTAAAACTTGACCCAATAGTATTTGCGTTATATAATTGTGATCGATCTTTTATTTTACTGAGATTACTCAGCTTCCTATTCAAATATGCGTACTCTAGCTTATGTTGAGAGCAAATATGTAACTAAATCACACTACTGGTACTCGCTGGGAAAGTATCTCAAAAAAAAATTCGTCGCTACGACACTACTTTTTAAGGCAGTCAACGATTGTTAATGCTCTTGATTTCCAAGAATATTCACTAATGAATTCTTTTATTTGCATTTTCTGCAACTGCGAACTCATGCGTAAAATTTTCTCTTATTTACGTTGGCATAAGTGTCTCATTTTGGGAACCTCATCGTTTGATTTAGCTGGATGTTTGCTAGATTGGATAAGATGCAGGAGCTCAAGACCGCAGATATGGGAGTAGCCAACTAGCAAGCCATTTTGTAACCGTATCGATTTTTGTGAAAACTTACAGAGGAAAAGCAATTTTTCAACAGTGAACTAAAGCCATCTGTTTCAAACTCCATCCCAAATCTGGGCGAATTCCAGGAACACCTACTCATGCGAGCATTATCAATCCACTGGTCGACTACCAAGATACGTGCACACCTACGTACGTACAGGTGCGGAGAGTGGGCACCAACAAACGTACTGACGAACATCAAACGTCCTTACAAGGCAACTGCGAGCGATACCATGTGAAAGCGGTCACTAACCCGACTGTTTTTGCGTCTCAACGCAAAAAGCATCGTCACTGTTCTACAGAATATCGTTCGTTTTTCCATGCAATGGAGCATCTTCTGTAGCTTTGCTTGGGCGTCGTAACTGCTAGCCAACGGCTCCATTCTACTTTTGCACGTGAGTCGCTCGTCCCCAAAACAAGTTTGTTACCAACTGTCCATCGTAATATAATATTTTGCCTGCCTGGAAAGCACTTTGATTGGCCAACCGATCGCTGCGTGCGGTCGCGCAAACTATACTGTTTTTTCTCAAGCTCGTCATATTATGAGCACGAATGGTTAATCAGGGGTTGTTTACGGCCAGCTTTCTCAAGCTCACACCGATTATTAGGATAGATAGAATTATTACGCGAGGCTGAATTTTTAAAAACTAATTACGTAAATTCAGGGTTGATTTTCACGCCTCCTTCCCTGTCGCAAGTTGCGCTTTTACTTCCAAACTCATGCAGAATAATTTGCAAATTCCTTCGTTAGGAAATTTTTCTTCTTAAAGAAAATCTTATTTTCTATTTGGAACTCTTAATATAGGGTGTGTACCTCAGTAAAGATCAGATATCAAGAAATTGAATCTACAGGAGGTTGTTTATTCTTTGTTAGCAAATGAGGTTCTTTTCTGAATTAAATAGTATTTCAAGTAATGCATGCCAAAAATTGTAGATGGAAGGAAAGTTTGTAAGAAATATTTTCCCCGAATTTCATACCAGTACGCTCGTTTGTTTGACGCCCTCTTTATGTATCACTAATGGCTGTTAAAGTAATGCACGCGAGTTGATCGTTGTTTAACAGTTGACGGAGGCGTAACTTATGCTCAACAACTTTACAGGGTGTCCGAGAAAGAATGTCATGCATGAAAGAAAAAGATATTAGTGACTGACTGAAACGCTGCTGACTTTTTTGAGTTCCAGTACATTACTTTTAGCGGTGTGGTTTTGTTTAAGAATTGCTTTTTTTTTGGAAAACAATCTTTGAAAAGCTTCTTCTCTTTTTTGGGATAGTGTATTTTCTCTGCGAATAAAATAAAACTCGCAATATATATTTGATCATCAATTTTGCTTAACCCTTTAACGCCCACGAGGACACCAGTCAATATATTGTATTTTTTGTTCAATTAGTTTCCTAATGTGTTCTTTGAAGTTCTCTGCCAAGTGGCAGTTCCTTTCTCATTCTGATATCGGTGACTGCCTGATGCCAGCGCCAGTTTAGTGACGGTGGTTGTGTTAACGGTAATATGAGTACAAAAATTTGGACGTTAAAGGGTTAATAAGTTTTTTCATAGAAAAGAACGTCTGGAAAGTGCCGTCTGCCTTCGCGGTAGTTCATTTCTAACCTTTCAAATGTAATTCTCTACAGTTTTCAACGTGCTACAGTCAATATTCGTCGCTTGTTCTTGTATGCTTCTTTTTTAACCAGCGATTGTGTTAGTGTATTGACGTGCACTTATTTCCTCAACTCTTTAACGCGTGTATTTATGTAGCTAATTTCACCGTTATCACAATTGTGGGACTGACATCAAAATAAGGAAGGAACTGCTACAAGACAATGAACTTCAAATAAACAGCTAAGTCCCCAAGTAGATCACAGCTGCAATAAATAAGAACTGTTGTTACTGGAGTATGAAAATCTGTCTAGAGAGAAAGGTAAAAAGATAGCCAGGTCGGAATAACTCGGGTACGGTTTGTTTACCAAACCCCTAGGGAGTATGCATGCAGGCAATAGGTTTAAAGCTGTATCACGGACCTAGTAGGCCAGTTTACGTTACTATAATTGAAAAATGAATAATACTGAACAAACCATTGACGTTATTTATTAATTTTTTTCGTGGCGAAACAGCTCAAATTTGAAACAAACATACTAGTCAAAACAGCCTACGATCAATTCCGGTGCGGCCTGCTAGCTTAATATACTTGTTTCAGTTACCTTGTAGGGCAAGAGACGTGAAAGAAAAACAAAGTTCAATGTAGAAGTTACAGCTGTTCATAGTGATCACGTTTTTATTTCTCAAAGTTGTATCTATGCCGTAGTATTACCTTGTATTTTCTTCACCTTTTAGTTTTAAACAGATTTATATTGAATTTATGTTGGTTATAATTTCGTGTAGTAAAGTGGTCGATATATTCTTCAAACTAAGCCATACATTTTGATTACAGTCAATGACTCCAGGACTAGAAAGTTCGTAGCCTGCGTGGAAAATTAATGTAACTCTTATCACATGAGTTAGATAACCTGAGATTTTCATAAATCGACGATTTTTTACCAGATTTGGATCAATTACCGAAAAAAATGAAACCATTGACTACTCTTATTAATATTATAGCTTCATTTTTCATTATTTTTGGATAAAAATGCTGTATATTTCACGTAGAAGCTGTTCAAATGAAGATTATAGATTTTTGATCAGTAGGTCGCGCTAGGAGTTGTGTTACGGCATCGTTAGACGAGAGGAGCGACTGGGAAGCGCGGTACACTCATGCTAATTGTTGGGTTTGGTTATTCTTGAGTTGAATAAAAATACGTCATGCAAAAGAGATTACTAAAGTTTACAACTAAAATTCATCCGTACTCTTATTAATATATGTACGCATACAAAAATCGACTTAGCACGTTTTTCAGGTTTAACAATTTGACTACAAAAACGGTAATATTAATTTTGAACCCAGTTTGAAGAGAACTACATCATTTTGATCGATCAAATTTTGTTTGTATTTTGATAATGACGAATAACAGCGAATCCCTCATAACCAAAATAGAAGCAAAAAGTTAATGAACCGAAATTTAAATTTCATCATTTTAAACATTTAGCAGCTAATATCTCAAAAACCCGAATTTTGATCGGAAGGTTTCATTGAAGAAAAAGTTTATATTTGGCTATTTTCTATTTGGTGTACAATTTTGTACCTCTTGTTCTAACGAACCACAAGTTAGCGTCTTCTTATTTAAGAACATGAGCAGTTTGAATTTTTTCTACGTACGTCTGAACAGCGTTACCCGAAACAGACTATACTGAACGATTGGTTTTATGGTTTCTTAACAATGAAAGTTCAAGACCAATTGATTTTTATTACAAGGATGTTACAAAATTAATTTCGTTCATCATTTAGCAACTATACTGAAATCGGACTCCTTTTAGCAAATCGAATACTCTGTCACAACCATACTCTCATTTTCATTACAGTAATGAGGAATTCATTGTGAATATCTCTCACCCTTGGTGTTTCCTGTAAGGAATAAAACAGATCATTCTCACGCTAACATCTTCCTACATTCATACCAAGATCCGTGTCAACACATTTCATGGCTGGTGTACTATTAATCCTTTTAGCCTTCACTTCCAACGATAAACGACGCTATAAGTACTCTAACAGTCTCACAGTGTAGTAATTTAGAATGTAATAATCTTTATGATGACAGAATATACTCTCAGTTTAATGGTTATCGTTGGTATATTTACTGTTATTGTTTCCTCACTAACATTAAAATAAGTTTCCTAACATACATATTGAAGGAGGTTTTACTTTTATGTACATGACAAAAATATAGGGAAATTGAATTTGCATAAAATAGTTTTTTTAGAATAAAGGTTAACATTTGGTTAAGCAAGAAGATAGGGAAGTCAAATTTTCATGAAGGATAAGCTAAATTTCAATTCCAATTTAACGCGGAAGAAGTCATTTATTATATTTCTCAATGTTCACTTAACTGTTTTTTCTAAACACTACTAGGTTGTTATAATTTATCGATAGCTTTTATTATTGACTACAGTTCATTCAGCCGCAATGGTAATGTTTTTTCTAATTGAAATGATGAAAAACTAATCAAACAATGATGATGCTCAAGCATGCATAAAAATTTCTTCAGAATTTTATCTCTAGCGTATTTTATTTACAAAGTTTATGAGAAATGATTTTAACAAGAAACCTATTATGGTTCAACGCGTGACTCATTCCGCCTTGGTGGCTTGAGGAAGTGGTGAGGCGTAAGGACATCCCAGATACTGGTCAGCTATTCGGCCCGCCTCCCGTAGACCGGACAAGAAGGCTCCGTGCACCGTTGCAGGGTAGTTGCGGATCGTGTGCTCCCCACCGAAGAATAGCCTAGAATTGCATTTTAGTACATAACCGTAAGCTATTGCCAATAATTCCGAATATTTTCATTTCATAAATTGGCATAGAATAATAAATTATCAAAGAGTAGTCCGTGAAGAAAGAGTAGGCCTTTTTTTTGACCATTCAACAGTCTCGTCTTGTTTGCATGTACATTGATTTTCTAGGCTCTGAACTTAGTAAGGGACTGGACTGCACTTAAACTGGGGAGTTCCTTCTGCACCCTCTCCTAGTGGTCTCCTCAGTTTTAGTTTTGAATAATAGTTATACATTTTTGATAGAATGAACTAGTATAGCGTTTCAACATTGACATGCACAATATGTAGAAATACGCGAGAGAGAATTCAGCGATTTATGTAAAATTAGAGATTATTTGTTGATGGTTATTCAGTAATGCGGACTACGAATCTAATCTGGGTGCAATGGTGTTCCTTACAAGGAGAATAACAATTTTAAATTTAGGGTTACGTCTCAACCATGCAAGTTCAAATGTTAGTGAGCCTGGTTACCAAAAGGTAGGTAAGCTATGCAATATTTGCTTAATCACATGAGGTGTACCATTCTGTTTTTCGCTAAGATGAATTACTAGTTATGCTATTGTATTCAATATATCATGCTTCATTTTTGGTGTTTGATATTTTTTAAAATGACCGATGCATATCACCAAATACCTCCGATACACTCAGCAATAGAAAATCATTCATAAATTGTCACTTCTGATCTCCACAAATGAAATGTGTGTTCTATATTAGTAATTTACTTTAATTAACCTTACCTAGGCGGTCTGTTGGGATCTGGTGGGGGAGGATCGCCGCTGCCAATAACGGCCTCGCCAACGACTGTGCACCCGCCACTGCCGCTGCCGCCGCTGCTGCTGCTTGTGCTGGCTGACGCTGAGGCGTTGGAACTGTGAGCGCTACCACCGTTGTTCGTGGTTGATCCACTGCCATCTGCACGCAAGATCGTTCATAGATAGCTCGACTCTAAAGATGCGAAAGTAAGAGAATTCATCACATTGGTACCGTGTGAGTAAATTATTATTGTTTGAGGTCGCTTTTCCACCGGGGTCGGGTGTGAGTAAAATTAGAATAGATCCGATACCGTGCGACTCCTTTTTAACTTTTCAGAAGTGCAATACCTGTACATTTTAACTTGAGGCAGAGATGTGATCGCTTATAAATGCTTTTGTTCACGAGCACGAGGAGCAGTTTATTTTTTTTCAACTCTATATTTTAATTACGAATTCCCCCAACTGCGAGTGCTTGAGGGGCAGACTTATTGAGCCTCCACCGACTTGACCTTTGCTTCGCTGCCACCGTGAAGTGATGCAGTGGAAATAATGTAATGCATTAATATGTAAATAATAATGCAAATAACAAAGTAACGTGCAAAGGCCATTTGAAGAACCATCTCAACAGAATTGATTAAATATAAAGGTTGCTCTAAGGTTTGTAGATAGAAAGGCTATTTATAACATACCTACCAATTGATGGCATATCATTTATAATTAACCCTTTAACGCCCAAGTGGACTGTACGGTCCTCTTTCAAAAATAACAATAATATATTGTGTTTCTTATTCAATTTGTTCACTAATGTGTTCTTCGAACTTCACTGCCGAGTGGCAGTTCCTTCCCCATCTTGATAACAGTGACTACCTAATGCCAGTGTCGGTTTAGTGATAGTGGTTGTGATAACGGTAGTATGAGTAAAAAACTGTGGGCGTTAAAGGGTTAAGCATTCTGAGTAAAGAGTTTAGAGCAATTAAAATTGATGCTTATTTCTGACTTTTTGAAGGTCATTCCGGATTATATTCTTAATCTCTAATATCTATTAGCTGCGGGAATGAAGGGATGAACACAGAAGGGATGTCAAGAAATTACTAACCCATCAAAGCATGGCATCCTGTCTCAAAAAATTGAAGTAAATCACTGTTGCATCATAATAGCGTTCGGAATCGGCCCGTATCATATAATTTTACCATAATTTATAGTAAGTAAATAGGATTTGAAGTATCGATATAATGTTATTAATAGTTATTTTTCATTGCGATTTGTATGCATTTTCACGTTTTCGACAATAATACACATTTTATGATTTTGGTGTATATTTTTTACATCATAGCATGGAAGCAAAAATGAAATAAAATTGGCTTCGTGATATGTCACGGAGCATGATACCCATGATTGCTAAATGTATCAGAGAAATGCATATAATTAGATACTCCATGAATTAATTTAGGAACGCACAACATTACACTTCCCACTTACTGCTTGAAGGAGGTCCAGGGGGAGCGATGGGGGTGGCGAGCATGTCATAATCGTTGCCGGATGCTCCCGTGGCAACGAAGGAATAGGAGCCACGTGACCACGGATCTGCTCGCCAGCGTGATACGACCGTCTCCTTAGGCTGTAACAAAGAAACTTATTTTGAATGTCTTCATCATGAATACTCTATGGTGAAACTGCACTTAAATTGGAATGGCACCTTCCCCAGGTAGGGCTGCAGTTCACCCTTGAGTGAGGCTGCACCGCATGTCCTCCCCCAGTGAGGCTGCACCGCACGTCCTCCCCCAATGAGGCTGCACCGCACGTCCTCCCCCAGTGAGGCTGCACCGCACGTCCTCCCCCAGTGAGGCTGCACCGCACGTCCTCCCCCAGTGAGGCTGCACCGCACGTCCTCCCCCAGTGAGGCTGCACCGCACGTCCTCCCCCAGTGAGGCTGCACCGCACGTCCTCCCCCAGTGAGGCTGCACCGCACGTCCTCCCCCAGTGAGGCTGCACCGCACGTCCTCCCCCAGTGAGGCTGCACCGCACGTCCTCCCCCAGTGAGGCTGCACCGCACGTCCTCCCCCAGTGAGGCTGCACCGCACGTCCTCCCCCAGTGAGGCTGCACCGCACGTCCTCCCCCAGTGAGGCTGCACCGCACGTCCTCCCCCAGTGAGGCTGCACCGCACGTCCTACCCCTGTGAGGCTGCACCGCACGGCGTCCCCCAGTACCGCTGCACTGCACGACCTCTCCCAGTGACGCTGCACTGCACAACCTCCCCCAGTGACGCTGCACTGCACGACCTCTCCCAGTGACGCTGCACTGCACGACCTCTCCCAGTGACGCTGCACTGCACGACCTCTCCCAGTGACGCTGCACTGCACGACCTCTCCCAGTGACGCTGCACTCTGCACGACCTCTCCCAGTGACGCTGCGATGCCCGACCTCGCCCAGTGCCCCTGCACTGCACGACGTCCCTCAGTGACGCTGCACTGCACGACGTTCCTCAGTGACGCTGCACTGCACAACGTTTCTCAGTGAAGCCACACTGCACGACCTCTCCCAGTGAAGCTACACTGCACGACCTCTCCCAGTGAGGCCACACTGCATGACCTCTCCCAGTGAGGCCACACTGCATGGCCTCCCTCAGTAAGGCCTAACCTCCAGCAGTGAGGCCACACTGCACAACCTTCCCCACTGCACATCGAACCCAAACTACGTTGCACAACATTACCAAGTGAGAAAGGCACATTCGTTGCACATTCAACCGACGACGCACCTCAAACGACCTCCCAAGTGAGGTAGGGGCGGAGGGGTGATAGGAGTGCAATACCCCCACTCCTTCCCAGGGAAGGGGTGCAGTACCCACGCCCCTTCCCAGGGAAGGAGTGTAATATCCGCACCCCTCCCAAGGGGAGGAGATTTTCACCTACACGGCTTTTCAGGGAAGAAGGCTACAACCACATTCCTCCTCAGGGAAGAAGGACAGCACCCACACCCCTCCTCAGGGAAGGAAGGCTCACCCACGCCCCTCCTCACGGAAGGAGGGCCGCACCCACGCCCCTCCTCACGGAAGGAGAGCTGCACCCACGCCCCTCCTCACGGAAGGAGAGCTGCACCCACGCCCCTCAGGGAAGGAGGGTTGCACCCACGCCCCTCCGCAGGGAAGGACGGCTGCACCCACGCCCCTCCTCAGGGAAGGAGGGCTGCACCCACACTCCTCCCTAGGAAAGGAGGGCTGCACCCACACTCCTCCCTAGGAAAGGAGGGCTGCACCCATAGTGATCCCACACCCTTCCTCAAGGAAGGAGGGCTGCACACACATCCCTCCCTAGGGAAGGAGGACTGCACCCACACCCATCCTTAGAGAAGGAGGGCTGCACCCACCCCCCTCCCTAAGGAAGGAGGGCTGCACCCATAGTGATCCCACACCCTTCCTCAGAAAAGGAGGCCTGCACCCACATATGTCCTTAGGGAAGGCGGGCTGCACCTATACACCTCCCTAGGGAAGGAGGGCTGCACCCACACTCCTCCCTAGGAAAGGAGGGCTGCACCCACACTTCTCCCTAGGAAAGGAGGGCTGCACACATAGTGATCCCCCACCCTTACTCAAGGAAGGAGGGCTGCACACACATCCCTCCCTAGGGAAGGAGGACTGCACCCACACCCATCCTCAGAGGAGGGCTGCACCCACACCCCTCCCTAGGGAAGGAGGGCTGCACCCACACCCCTCCCTAGGGAAGGAGGGCTGCACCCATAGTGATCCCACACCCTTCCTCAGGGAAGGAGGGCTGCACCCACATATGTCCTTAGGGAAGGCGGGCTGCACCTACACACCTCCCTAGGGAAGGAGGGCTGCATCTACAGTGGGCCCACACCTCTCCTCAGGGAAGTAGGGCTACACTCACATCCTTCCCTAAGGAAGGAGGACTGCACCCACACACCTCCTTAGGGAAGGAGGGCTGCACTCACACCCCTCCTTAGGGAAGGAGGGCTGCACTCACACCCCTCCTTAGGGAAGGAGGGCTGCACCCACACCCCTCCTTAGGGAAGGAGGGTTGCACCCCCACCCCTCCTCAGGGAAGGAGGACTGCACCCCTCCTTCTGTGCAGGGCTGAAGGCTCTAGATTTGCTCACCTGTTGCACGACGTTGTTTCCAAAAATTCCCTTGAGAACAGCGAGGCACCTGCCGACTATAACGTCATCAGCAACGTTCTCCATGACCTGGGCGGCCTCACCGGCCACCAGCGCCAGCAACACTGGTGCTCTGTATAGGTTCCAAAAAAGGAACAACTCGCCTGCACAAGCACAAAAATTATAAGTTCTTACAGGGAGCTGGGCTGGGTGGTTTTCTACAAGTAGAAAGAAATATAAGGGGCTTTTCATGAGGTAAACTTGCATATTCAAGAAAACATAATATCTGGAACATGCATGGAAGTGCAATAACGAATCAAGCAAATAAACAATCAATACAGTAAACGCGCGCGCAAATATTCAAACTTCAAAACAAGTCAAACACTAAAATTTCACATGTCTTGATATAAAGGTTCAGAAAAATGGTACGCGTGAACGAATATGAATCGTCAAGATTTATATCCGTTTCATCTACCGAATTTGAAATTGAAACTTCTAGTAATAGAAAAGACTGCACCAAAATGTAGATAGTAATTCCATTTTTACGATATCTTACATAAGAGGTATCAATTTTTTTATTATTCCTACCCCAACAAAATTAAAAGACGTACAGTGCAAAACGGCACTTTCTCGGTAGATATTTTTGATAATATTTCCATTATTGCTTCACATTATTTACACCACAAACACCAACAATAGTTACAGTAGGGCAACAAGTAGATCGACGTACAGAAAAATAGAACCCAAGATATATATTAAGCATTAAAGTTAGTCATGTACGGTCACACAAAAAAACTGGTCCATCCAATAACAAAAATTAGCCTACAACCGTCATTCGCAGAATAAATTAGATAAGTTAGTTAAAGCCTCCCTAACCACAATAATGGTGTTTCCCTGAGAAGAAGGAGTAAGCACCATTCAGTATGAAATCAAGTGAACGGGGAATCTATGCACAAGCTGTGTTCCCACACAAGAGCCCAAGCACATCGAAACAGTAAGTTAGGAAATAAGGTTATAAAACCAGAATAAAGGTAAAAAAAAAAGATAGTAGGAGCCGAAAAATAGGAAAGCATTGAACCGAAAAAGATAATCTGTAACAAAACAAAAATAACCATGTTTCAATAAAAGTAAGGCCTACGTATTCCCAGTTCGGGACTTGACATTTTTCTATTTTTAGGAGCGCTAATTCCTACAGGTCCTTAATACGATCACTACGTATTGGAAAATATGTGTACCACATTGTAAATAGCTCATTTACCTACCAGTAACAATTACTACTTTTTATTTACCGATTTCACTACCTTAATTTAAATTAGACAGTGGCGTACATGTTAGAATGTTGTAGTGCAATTATGTTTAGACCCGCTTTTTAGAAAGGATAAGAACATAATCAAGCAGTCAAGATGGCTTTTCAATTCTGCTTCTTCCGAACCTAACCTAACCAAACCGACCGTAGCAACCGCGGAAACGCAGTGAACGTGTAAAGTAGTATCCCTTGAAGGATTCCATACACTAAATACAACAAATCTCACTCAGTCAGAGCGAAGCATCATCCAATGTAGAGCTGATAAGATACAACCGGCATGCTTTTTACCGTACAAACGTAGAAAAATACTCATGCTACGACCAGGCCAAATCCCTAAAATCTGCCGAGTATCCCTATCACAAAGATTCAAAGCGAAAACCTAATGTGTTTACCAAACAGCCTTCAGGGAAAATTAACATTTTTTCTCCCATATTACGACGCCGTACGTGTATGCAAAGCGCTATACAGTGCCTGCAATACGCACACTTTAGTGTAGCAAGACTGATGCTATAATTCAAGTGTACGCGTTTTTTCTTACTTTGAAATCATAGAAATGGAAGTAGCACTTCACTTCTTCCCAAATACACCATACGCATAATAGGAGAGTAAAATATTTTTACAAACCAACTACCTCGTACGCATCTCTTTACTTCAAATAACACCCCACAGAAATCCACCATTTGGAAATCTAAGACAACCTACAGTAATTAAAGAGTTCAACTTTACGATTGCGAAATAAAAAACTGAACATCATAAGAAGAAGCAGTAATTAAGAAACCATAATACTACACTTTTCTTGTTTTAAAACGCAACCAAACCTTAGAAAATGAATGTACCTAGGTATGATAATGCTCACATCAAGCAAAATGTAAACAAAATCTTACCTCTACTGGCAGTAGTGGATCCCACGTGTCCAAAGAGGTTCGCATTTGGGTCCCAAAAGACGCGATCAAAGCATAGCACAACCTGGAAATACATTGAAATTACAACATAAATAATACATCAATATATAACAGCGGTGTATGTAATCAAATGCTCCTTTAGTAGAAGCACATTAATAAAAAAATGTGACGTTGGATTTATTACAACCAGTTTCATCATGGGAAACTATGCACTTTTTACAGCCAAAAGTAAGCACACAATATTAAAGTACTACCCACAAGTTTTCAGTTAAAATACCTTGTTTAGGTTGCCGAAGCCAAGTCTGTTAATAGAGTTGAGCTTCCAGTTAGGTAGAGGAGGATGGAAGGTCACCGTATTGGGCAACGCAGCAGCATTAGGCAGCACCGACTGCTTTAGCACACCCAAAGGAAGCGTGCATAGGACAGCGACACCTGAGCAACGTTCCAATTCTCTTTTAGAACACTGAACACAAAACATTAAATACATATGAAAATACATTTGTAATCAATAACGTCAGTTATCTATTCATAAATCTCTACATCTATCTGCCTCTTCCATCTATATCTTCTAATTTTTAACAAACCAATATAATATTCACGCCTTATATTCACCTTCAGGGAGTACATAACCAAATTTTCACTTTCGTTGCCATGCATGATACAGCCTAATAATACAAAAGGCACACTTGACACCAACGGTCTATATGAAGTGACAGACAACGGACTCAATGATAGAAAACAAACCAAGCTCCTATCATAGAACACAAAGCATCATTGCAATGTCAGCCAAGAGCATTCCACATCATGGCAAACCTATTACAAAATTTTGTATTCACACAAAATTTGAGAACATGTGTAAGGTCACCTTTGATGGTGGTGGGGTTGGAGTGGTTGCGGGCGCAGGAGACCTGAACCTCGACACCGTTGATGTCATAGGATATCTTGCGGACGGCGGTGCTCAGGCGGATGTCGAGCCCTTCGCAAAGCGCCACGGGAACACACGAGTATCCGTTGCGAACTGCACACCGTAATTTTTTTTAAAGGAATTGGCTTCAAGAGTCAAGTGCTACATTGCTCTGATGAAAAATTGAACTTGTAAAATAGGAGATATGAAAGTACCAAAAAATTAAGTGAGAAACTAAAAGAAACAGCAGGTCATCCACCCAAAAAATAGATGGAATGAATAAAACAAAATAATTTTTTATATTCCTTACGTTTCACAATCGAATAATGTAAAACTGTGATTCTAAAGGAAAATCGAGGTTTTATTTGTTGATAACCTACTTTGAAAATTTCAACATTTAAAACAATCAATGACTTGTTTCATATTTTAATTTACTTGGTGCAAACCAAACGTATGGGACTTCTCATTTAAATGCTGCAAGACAACTTATTAACTTTTCACTTTAGGCACACTGATGAAAAAATCACAATACTTGCCTGTGAGATGGCTGCCGCTGAACTCAAAATCGTCATCCTGATCCCAGTGTTTCAGCGAGAGGTTATGTAAAGGAGTGGCATTAGCAAACTCTAGGTTAGCAAAGTGCCAGTCCAGAATTTGCCGATCTCGTGAAGATAAGTAGACATCGCTAGGAGGGTTGGCATCCAACTCCTGAAGTTTGCTCTCCAGTTCTATTTGCTGCTCCACCAGTTGGTCATATTCCTGGTATTTTCAGCAAAAGATTAGTATTTTTCAACTTCTATTAGAAAAATATCAATGCAATTAATTTCACGAATTATCTCAAGCTTCCTTAACCACACAGAACGTGTTCCCAAGAGAGAAGGAAGGCACTATTTAAGTATGTGCTGTAGAAAACGAGGAATCTATACACAAGATGAGTTCCCACAGAGGCTACCAAGTGCATGTCACTATTAAATTAGAAATGAAGAGGAAGAGAAGACAAAGACCAGGTAGCTAAGAAGACATGAAAACTGAAAGAGCCAAGCGGGCTGAAAGATATACAATTCCCGATGGTTTATCTATATGTGAAAATATAAACCAGGGGAAGAACAAAATTGCATGCTATGAGAACACGCACAATAAATATACAAGAGGCCTGATGTGCATTTTGCTAGAAATTAGCATGAACTCAGGTCAAGTTCTCACAATAAAAGATTACCGCATACTAAGGAAAACACAGACGACTAACACGAAATGGCTGAACTTGAAAAGCTCATGGAAATTACACGTTAGGCTCTTCCCTAAGAAGTTTAACCATCATAATTGATTTGAAGAGCATTTCAACTGAAAAAGGGAGCATTTATCAACACAAAAACAGAAGAAGGATATAAATATAGAAATCGGTTGAATACTTGCTGTAGAGACATCCAAGTAAACAAGAACGCTTGTTTTCCACTAAAAAAAGCACTGAGAAAGGGAAACGGTATAACTAAACTGACTGCAGCCTCCACCAACAGTGCTGAAACTTGCGGTTGGCAGTAGAAATTACTACTAAGGAACACTATTTGCCATAGGTCGAGGACGCATTATACACCCTCTCTTGAGCGGAGCTGATTGCATGAGAATAACGCTGTAATATGACCAGAGTAAACTCACAAAAATAGGTAGACCCTACAATGATATGCTAAGTAAATATCTAACCCACAATAAGTTAGGAGGCACGACTCTGAGTTCTTGCTTCAGCAGAACAAGAAGTGGCCGCTTCATCTTATGCCCACGACAAGGAAAAGTAGTGCATAAAATTTTTTTTTGTTCAGACGAATGGAACTCGAAATTCTCAATAAAAAGCTAACCCTTGCAGACTTGACTTAGCTCATACACTACTTTCTCTCGGTGTTGGAAACTAATACAAAATTATTTGCTGGTCAACCCCTTTGCTGCGGCTAGCACGTACACAGTCTCTCACACGAGGCCTAGCAATGAAACACCTGCAGTGAAGGGTTAAAGCAGAAACTGAGGGAACAAACCTTGCAGGCTGTGTTGAGGTTCCTCATCTGAGCCCTGTACACGAACTCAGAAGTTATGTTTTTAGGGTTGCGTGTCTCGGAGAGACCGCGGTGCTCCCTGTGCAGGACTTTGACTCGCTCTTGTAGCGTGTGGAGTTTCACAAGCACGTCTTTCAGTTTGTCCTGTAGACGAGCCATCGTCTGCCAGTACTCAACCTGGAGATCCTTCACGTGCTTTTCCTGCAAGCTATTAAAAAAATCTTCAATTATCAAGATCACCTAAAATTATGAAAACACGCTTCACAGTTTTTTCCCCAAAGAACGTCTAGAAAATGGAGAACTGATAGAGGAAATCAGAAAAGTTTCAAAAGTAGCCCAATCCTACAAGGTGTGTGAAAAGGTAAGAATAACTGGCAAATCTGAAGCTTTCTCAAAGCTGACATAATTGAGAAACTGTATTTACTCCAACCCTAGGGAATGCATCAAATCACACTTTTGAGACCCCTTGTGTTCATATATTATGCTACAAAAGATCCTAAGCATGTACATCTGTTTGAAGGACTTTGAAATCCTTCTCATATTATCTACTTCACAAAGATCCGGACAGGAGAGGAACTTGAAAGAAGTTCAATGCATTCCTCCAGACAAACACTAATTCAGAAAAACAAGCCACACACACACACACACACCAAGATTTTTCGATAAGTTTTCATTACAAGTTAACTTTAGGCATGCAGACTGGGATATCAACATATTCCTTTTTCTCTTAGCATAATAATTACACGCCATTATTGAATTTAGGTTTGAGTCTTCAACTGTACCGACTTCTTCCCCTCAGTGATAAAGTTTTCTTATTTATCAAAGCAAATTATGTATTACAGACTGAAGGTATAACTGACAAATGCTTTGTTAGTTCGTAAAATTGAAATAACTTAGATGTACATCTCCTTTCAGCTGTAATTAAACGCTGAAACTCGGAAGTAAAATAATAAATTTGAAAATAATAACTAAAAGATTACCAAATTTTTCCCTGTAGAGGTCACAAAGGATTGTCACAGATACAACTAAAGTGTGACAAAAAACATGCACATTCTCTGACTGCCAAGTACTCATGTATATTGTTTTGATGAAGGTGTTTACTGACATAGATACAAGTTAGATGAATTGAATAAAGGAAAAGAATATTAAATTTGAGAAAATCAAATGTCATTAAAGAAAACTAGTTGTACTTGATACAAAAACAATAATTACGCGAGTAATCGGTAGTCAAATGATGAGTACATTTTTTGACTGCCTCTACATCAATGAAAAAAGTTCGACCAATGTAGTTGAGAAAAACAAGTCACACTCACTTGATGACCCATTCAAGAGCTTCGCCGAGTGAGATAGGCTTATTGTTGATGTAGTTGAAGTCCAACTGATGTGATAAAAATGATGTCGCCTCCAGAAGTCTGTTGAACTCCCTCTCCACCATCTCGTCCTTCTCCTTTGCCACTTGCTGTACGGCACACACCCAGTAGATATAATTACAACAACCACTTGATATCAGTTTGCTAGTAAAACTTTCATAATCTTGTGGGATTTTCTGTTTGATGTCACTATTCATCTTCTGCTTTCAGTAATACCATAGGGCAAAATTGAACTCCTTACTTTAAGCAATAACGGGGCAAAACGAAGAACACCAACATACTGATTGTATCAAAGGTACAATTTGTTACAAGTACCCATTCATTGCAGAATATTTCTCAAAAATTAGTTATATGAGCAAGCAAACGAGACGCGAAATGGAAAGGATGGTCTATTTCTTTAACTTTGAAAAATTTCAATATACAATTACATATCACCCACAGCCACTAAAATAGCAAAATAACAGACAGCATATTTCTTTAATATGCAAGTCAAATAATCAAGAAAATGACTAAGAAAATTAAATGTTTCAACAAATATGAAGTTTTGTTTGAAATTTGGTGCAGGTAGTGTCCTCCTTCACTACAACAATGCAACACTGATTTATTCGAGGACGATACAGCCAAAATTCTAAGCTAGATTTTAATCAAATTATGTGGTACACGAGATCACACTAAATTAAATTGTGCATCGTGGCCCCTTTGTGTTTTTACAGCTCATATCAATTACAGTCAAATATCATACCACAATCATTCCAAATTTGGAGAAATAACAGGCAATATTGACATCGTCAAAGTTTGGATTCATTACAGAAGTCCAAACGAAGCACCACACCCACATACTGGAGCGCACTTTTGAGGCGAAACTTGTGAATACAAGTAAAATTTAGAGCTGAACAGAGAAACTTTCCTTACAGTGAGAATTTTATTATAAATTTAAAAATGCCAGCAACACAAAGTTACCATAAAGCACATAAAATATCCAAGTTCATAGAAACACAAATCAAATGGCATAAGAACACGTTTAGTTCAAGAGACGAACTAGGAGATCTCTTACAGAGCTTCCATTGGCTTCAAAAAGAGGGCACTTTTGTCTGATGCGGAGGAGCTCCATATTGATCTGCTTGCTGAGCACGTTGACAGGGTTCCCACCCAGCCCCGTGACCACCATCGCACCGAGGTCTGCCACGTACGGGCCCTTGCGGAACGTCGCTATGCGCCCGCCAACGCGTTCCTGAAATGTTGTTGACTTCATTACCTCACTCCACTTATTTCTATCCTCTGACCAATATTAAGGGCAACACAATAATAATTACAAATAATATTGTTACTCATTGCTGCTGTGACACAACTGGACCATTCCTATTGTTTGACTTGAAGGAAGCAGTTTCCAACCCATCCTATTTTAATGATACTGTAGACAGCAGATCCAAGAACATGTGAACTTTCATTCAAAAAGAGTCCAA
The DNA here is from genome assembly GCA_030386875.1 of Morinoia aosen. NCBI lineage: Eukaryota > Metazoa > Arthropoda > Malacostraca > Amphipoda > Talitridae > Morinoia > Morinoia aosen. The sequence goes on from CM059572.1 coordinate 36,948,073, forward strand.
CTAAAAAATATGAAGGAGAGAAATTGGTTAGTAACGATAAATTACTTGATTGTTAAGTTCAAGACAAGTAAGAGTAAGGAAAATGCATGAGAGAATCAAACAAAATTATTAAGAATAGCAAGAAAGAGAGGTGGAAAGTTTCACAGACTGTCAGGTGCTTTTCTGCATTAGCAGTGCACTAAACGAAGCATCACAAAAGATAACACTTTACAAGGAACGAGTATGTGGTAAAAGTGGTCACACTAACTCAATTGTGCATTGTAGCACCTTTGTGTTCGAACAGGTCATATCAATTAGAGTAAATTTTGAAATTAAAAGTTATTCACCAAGCAAACTCCATACCTCTACCAGTTGAGGATAAATACAAGCATAAGAGAATTCATATTCTGACCGAACCTCTCACTGACAAACGCATATGTCCTGAGCAGGGAAAATAGTACACACGCAGCTACAGAGAATACATTTTATTTTTCATCCATGGCAATAGTCAATCTTCAACCTATACGGTAGGAAATTATTCAAGGTCATTCTCATTCATTCATAACACGGGTCGAGCTTTGCCTTAGGTAAATAACTGGGACTGATTTTTATCTGTGTCTTCAGTGACTCCGTGGTGTGAGGACGGGTGTGGCGCTCGCTCCGAAACAAAGTGCCTATTGTTAGAAAGAATGTACCTCTAACCTAAATGGGTACCCACTCTCGTCCTGAGTATTCAAATGTGATTTAAATACCCCATATATAAAAATAATCAAACTAAGAGTATAATATTCCCTCAAAAGTGTGAGAGTATTCAACCCTCGTTTACACAACGACCGACCTCCCTCAATCTCCAAGATGGCTAACAAACGACGCAGTACCAACAACAGCAGCAACAACAGCATCGAGTTTCAACCGAAGTTTGGTCAATACCCTGATGTGTCTAGCCTAACGAAAGACGGTAAAGAAGTGGTTTCTGTCCTTATAAAATACTTCGATTCAGTGATGACAAAATTTAATAGTGATATTGTTCAAATGCAAAATGAAATAAGCCACCTTAAAACGCTATTTGAAACAAAAGAAGCGGAACACAAAAAAATTCTCGAAGAACAGAATGAGAAAATAGATAGCTTAACCTCCCGCCTCGACCAGTTGGAAAAAAATGATCAGTGCCGAGACATTGAAGACAAAAAATGTACTCTCGTCATTTCTGGAAGGGAAATCCCGCAATCTCACGCAGGCGAAATCTGTAAGGATAGAGTCTGTCAGCTCCTGAAGGACAAGATCAACATTGACCTCTCCGACACTGACATCACGTCAGCTACAAGAATGGGGAAAAAACAGTAACTGGGAACGTAGATCAAAGAAACATTGCATTTGAACTAAAACATTATAACAAAAAACGTGAAATTCTCAACGCCTGCCGAGAAAAGAAACCATAGTTCTTCTTCATAAATGAATACCTCATACCTTCAAGAGCTAACGTCATGTACATTCTGAGGATGGCCAAAAGGAAATTCCCGGATAAAATTGGAATCCCAAGAACACAGGATGGAAACATTTTCATATTTAACCCCGGAAACCAAGATTCAAGACGCCGCGAGATCAACACGCCAGATGACCTCGAGCAATACCTGATGCAACAACTTAATATGACATCGAAGCAGGTCATGGGTGACCAGACTAGGTGATCCCCTAAATTAGATTTGTCAGTTTCGTGTTAATTTAACCTCAATTAGGTATCATGCCAGTTTAAACTCAACTTGATGTTAGTCTAACCTGAATCTATACAAATGTATAACAGATGTGTTTGTAAACATTTATGACAGCTATGTGTGAACTTTTGAAACAACGCAATCAGCAATTTTTTACTTCCCAATGTTACTGTGAATTTTTTCTTTTTTTACCACTAAAGTTATTATTACGCGTAAACCATATTAGCTGATTATATCATTGTCGTTATAATCTTTAAAACTTATTACCTGTTGTATGTGAACTTGTAAAAACGCCTTCATGCGGCAGTCTGTTTACACCAATATGGTGATATTGAACTCCAATATTATTCGCTCATGGACTGAGTTTATGTGTACTCACGTAATCGCACTAGATTTTTTTTTTATACTCTATTCTCTCGTACTTCATAAGCTGGTTTTTTAGACAGGAATATCTTGACTCTGTATTTCGTTTTTAAGCTCTATAGTACCTACTTCTTACTGTTTACTAATTTTAAATGACTGATCACCCTGAGATATTCGAGGAAATCGACCCAGATCTCAATCATTTGAACAGAATATATCCAAACCTAAACGACTCTCAAGAGTGTAGGTATACTAATATATCAAAATTCAACGAAACTATAAGAATAACTGACCGAGATTTTTCACTCCTGTGTTGGAACTGTAGGTCACTCTATCCAAAATTGGAAGAGATACAATGAACTATTACTGAACTTAAATATAACCTAGACGTGATTAGCTTCACTGAAAGCTGGCTAGATGACTCGACTAAAAACATGATTCGATTTGAAAATTATCATAGTTACCATTTGCTAAGAAAAAACCAGCGGGGCGGAGGCATCAGCACATATATATCTAACCACATAGACTCGAGAACCATAGCAAGTGCAACAATGAATCCGGATCATATAGAATCACTCTTCGTGGAACTGTCTAGAGATGGTAAACGCATTGTGCTTAGAACGGTGTATAGGCCTCCTACAGCCTGTCCTATATCCTTCCTGAATGAGCTGAATCGTATTATTTCTCAGTTCAACAGGCCCTTATACAATGACATCATAATATGCGGTGACTTCAATTATGATCTACTGAAACATGAAAGCTATGAACCAATCTCTAATTTCCTAACAACCTTTCAGTCTCAATCCTTCCTTCCGATCATTACAAAGCCTACACGAATAACCTCAGAGTGTGCTACGCTGCTTGACAATATCTTTATGACAGACCCAAGTGATTTTCTTGCTGGAATAATTACTTCTGACTTATCAGATCACTTCCCAGTTTTTCTTATTAAGAAAAATGTCTATATTGCTTGCACCAAGGCACGGGCTGAAACTTACTCATATCGTAAAATGAACGAATCAAATCTTGAAGAAATGCGCACCGTTCTAGAAGAATCAATGCCTACATTGCACATCTCTCAACAAAATAATAATGCTACGAGCATTGATGAAGCAGTAGTAAAGTTGACTGAAACTATAATGACCGCATACAATCAGTGTTGCCTAATTATAACTCGTACAGTTACCCCGAAAAATAAACAAAAGCCCTGGATTACTAGAGACATCGTAATACATATAGAGAAACGTCAAGCGTACCTAGCCCTCCTTTGCGAAGGGCGAATATCTAGAGAAACATACAACCGATTCAGAAACTATGTAACAAACCAGATAAGAACATCAAAAAAGAACTACTTTACGCTCAAGTTTACTCAATTCAAAACTGACATTAAAAAGACTTGGCATCTCCTTAACTCTTGCTGTAAACCGAATAATGCCGATAAAAATAAAATTGAATGTCATTCAAGATAATGTGAAATACCATGAGAAGAAAGAAATTGCTAATCTCTTTAACAACTTCTTCGTAAACGTAGGGAAAACTATAGCTGATGGTATTCCAAGTGAACCTACTGATCACCTGGAATTTATGGATCATATTCGAGAACCCTACTCCTTTTTCTTTACGCCTACAAACTCCTCCGATGTAATTACGTGCATAAACAACATGAAAAATAAATCGAGTGGGCTACAAACGTTTCCGACTAAAGTACTTAAAGTTATTGCTGACATTGTAGCCCCACTGATATCAAATATTATTAACCAGTCTCTCTCACTAGGCACTTTCCCGAACTCCCTCAAAGTTGCTAGAGTAACCCCTATCTTTAAAAGTGGTGAAAAAACCTGTGTAAACAATTATCGACCTATCTCCGTACTACCAATTATTAGCAAAGTATTCGAAAAGATTGTGTATAAAAAAGTGTACTCTTATTTTGAACAAAAATAATTTCTTTACGATAAACAATACGGCTTTCGCTCTAAAAAATCAACAACACAGGCTATATTGAATCATTTACAATTCCTCTATTCTAATATAGATGAAGGAAAGCCTGATTTCTCTGTATTTCTTGACTTTCGAAAAGCCTTTGATTGTGTGGACCATAAAATACTACTCTCGAAACTACACTGTTATGGCATTCGAGGGATTGCCCATGATTGGTTCAGATCATACCTAACAAATCGGAAGCAATACGTTGTCATTGACGACGCAAAATCAGACTCACAGACAATTAGCCATGGAGTTCCACAAGGATCTGTTCTTGGGCCTCTCCTGTTTCTGATTTTTATCAATGATATTGTAAAATCTACATCATTCTTCAAATTCATACTTTTTGCCGATGACAGTACGCTTTCTGCGGTCCTTCCGAACCAAAATCCCGCTATGATTGTGGAGATTATAAATAATGAACTTCATAAGGTTTCATCGTGGCTCAAAGCTAATAAAATAAGCCTTAATATTGATAAAACAAATTCTATTACATTCTCATACAAGAAAGATGTATCTCTCCCATGCATTAAAATTGGCGAAGGTGAAATCGAAGAAACCAACTCATGTAAGTTTCTGGGCATCATAGTAGATAAACATCTGACCTTCAAAGAGCACATCACTCATATTAGTTCTAAATTATCAAAATCCAACGGAATCCTGAATAAAGTCAAAAATTTTCTGCCTGAAACAGCTTTACAAATGCTCTACCGAACGCTTATTTCTCCATACTTGCAATACGGAATAGAAGCATGGCACGGAACTGATAAAAATAAAACCAACAAAATTTTTGCTCTGCAGAAAAGAGCTGTCAGAGCGGTAAAGAACCTAGAATATAATGCTCACACAAATGACTCTTTCAAAAATTTACAAATAGGTACCTAAACTTTCGGATCTCTACAAAATCTCCATCTGTAATTACATTTACAAAACATTAAGAAATGATGGCGACAATAGCCTAAGACAATTATTGACTGCGCAAACTGGTCATCACGACCATTTAACCCGAAATAGAAGTAAATTCATGCTTCCTTATTATTCGAAGGCCCGGTCGCAACACAGTATCCTCTTCGTCGGAACCAAAACTTGGAACTCTATACCTGCGGAGATCTGTAAATGTAATTCGTACAAAGTATTCAAAAGACATCTTGAGTCTCACTTCCTATCAGAATACTAGTCGTTTAAGATCACCATGTCAAATCTTGCCTCCTACATGTAACTAATGATAATGTAATAATGTAACTTGCTTTGGGTAACATAACCGATCTTCAGTCTGCTCTTGAATCGTTTTATCGAACATACTGTTAAATATAGTTGATTTGACCTATATTGTAAAATACAGCATAAAATATCGAGTAAATTATCTCAATGATCAGTCTAATGCGAAACTAGGTTAAACATTATTGTACACCTTAGAATAACGTGATGATAGGATGCCCTAGAAGTCTCTGAACTTGTTCGGGCCCACAGGTAGCTATACTCAAATTTAACCATTGTACTAGACTTAAGAAACATTCTACCTCTGTATCACCTGTGGTAAATAAATTGTTTAAATTGTTAAAATCTGCACAAGATGATGCCACATAAGCCTGCATCTACTGCAACGCTATTCAGCAACTTTTAGACTAAATCAATACTTTGGCCTTAGTGCATAGAAATATTTTATCATTTCTGCATTACAGCCATATCAAAGGGGGACAACCCAGCGATTTCTAAATTTTGCTCTGATTGCTTTGAAATTTGGCCAGTGTAAGTATTTCATTAAAAAAAATAATTTTACTCGTAAATTTTTCCATTTAGGCTTTAAGAATAGAAGTCAACGAGTTTTTATGCTAGAAAAAATTCAAAGACAGTTTTGGAATCCTTGATGCATTGCAAACAAACTAAAGCTCTCGAATTTTCTCATTTCATTATCGTTTTCTTTAGAAATGCGGTTTTTGATCACTAACTAAAATATACGAATTTTTTTTCTAACTGTGATAAAAAATATTAAATATACAAATTGGAAAATCGAAGAGCTTTAGTTTGTTGCAAGTGTTCCAAGAATTTCAAAACCGTCTGTTTTTTTCCTAGCATGAAAACACTCAGACTTCTATCCTTTTGAATGTTGAAAATGAGTTTGTTTTTCGTAGGAGACAAAACGAATAAATTTTGCCTGGAATGTTGTATTATCACCTGGAATATATATTATCATGTTGTATTATCACCTGGAATATATATTATCATGTTGTATTATCACCTGGAATATATATTATCATGTTGTATTATCATCTGGAACATATATTATCATGTTGTATTATCGCATACAAATGAAATGCATTCATAATTTAATATTCACACTGTGAATTGTAAATAAAATGTATAAAAACTATATATATTAACATTTTTCATATCTTGAAGAACGCTGATTTTTTTTGTGGACTGATTCTTATGAAATAAGTCATTATAAGTAATTTTAAAACGAAACATATTTGGATCAATTCGTTTCTTTTATTTTACCCTTAGTTTTTCAGAAAATGGGGAATATTTGTTTTTTCAGTCATTTTATCTGATATTTCGAATGGATACAAGTCAATGAGTTTTCATGGTACAACAAAACCAAAGACAGTTTTGAAATCCTTGAAACATTGCTAACAAATTAGAAGAGCCAGATTTTTTATTTCCTTTTTGTTTTCTTTTTACATGAATTCAAAAATTTTTGGCTTCCCATTATACCGCCCCTGGGGGGGATCTAGTGCCCGTTGCCCCATAAAATTTTAGGGCACAATAGCCCACCACCTCAGGATCCTTTTTCAACAAAGAAAAAAATGGCCAAGTGCCAAAAATTCCTGGGTTGTCCTCCGTAAGATATCTTTGCTCACCCTGGCTTCAAGAACGATGACTTGAAAACCAAAAGAGTTGAGTTGCTGCGCGGCTGCCAGCCCTGCGATGCCGGCACCCACCACGATAACGGTGCCAAACTTCTTGGGGGGCAGAGGCTGTAAAATATTTAGCCTCGTTCAGGTGGTTTCGATTGGGAAAAATAGGTTTTGTGGAAAGAACATGCATACTCTTTGAGCGGTTACCATAATGTTTGTACACTCTAAGTTAATTTAAAGCAGTGACGGTCAATTCTCTTTGAATATCTTTGATGCTGTTAAGTCGAATTTGAAATCTGCGTTCACCACAAATGTCCAAATGAAAATAACCATCTTTATTTTGAATAACTTAAGCAAAAGTTTCATGCAACACATGGAAGTCAAAATACATTTAATATGAAATTTGAAATGAAATAGCGAACATATAAGAGAAGAAGAACAATGGAGTTTTGTTTAATTACATTTGTCATTCTGTAATCTCAGTTAATTTATGAACTACTTATGGCACATGTTCGGCAGCTTCAGACCTCAGTGGCTCAGTTCTATGATAATAAATGAACCACGGTGGTCATTTTTATCACACAACATAATTAGAAAACAAAAAGTCAAGGCTTAAAAGTGAACATTTCAGGAAATTTTTCACCTTCAGTACACCTGAAAGGATCGCGTGAACAAGTATATTAACTGAACGTAATGGTGTTGGTATGGGTCTGCCCTTTAGCCCAATTTTTGTTTGCTAACTTATTCTTATTCAAATATTTTCATAATACCCATGATCAACTGAATGACCAGAAAATCTCCCATTCATTCCAACTAACTTTACGTTAATGACACTTTCTTTACATTCTACCAAGGATCACATGCTATCTCATTCCTTCACTCTGAATTTTTAAGCATCCTAATATTAAATTTAAAACAGAAAACGAAAATGATTAAAAATGTACTGTTTTTTATGCTGACATTTTTAAGCACAGTAAGAGTTTTAAAATTCCCAATTTATAAAAATATCTATTCACTTACTTAAGACCTAACTCCTTCATTTATGTTTTAGTGTCTTTTGGAATTACTTATATTGAAATGAAAATGGATTGTGCCAACAACATCTGCTATAACTGTACAACTTTTCCAGAAAATATTGAAGTTTGGAAGTTCTTTCAAACCAAATGAAGCTCCATTTGTGTTCAACAGAAATGAGCGAATTTGTACCTAGTAAAATAAAATAACCAAACCAACAAAAGTCTCCAAGTGTATATTTTTTCCCCTCCCCATTTCTTGGTCCACAATTGAAAAGAATGAAACATGAATTGAGGACTCAACAATTTAAATGTTTTTTTTCAGATTTTAAATTCTACAGTTTTCAGTCACATCAATTCAAGATTATTTTTTCCATTTCGAAATCAGAGTCCCTTTGGCATGCAAATCTTTCTGACGTATGAGTTCAGTTGTGTATCATCCTGTGCAAGTTCAAACAATAGGCGAGTATACACCCAAGCAGCCGAGCATACCAGGGGAGGAGGCTACATAAGCAACAATGTAAACCAGCCCTACATCTTGTTCTGCCCACTTACTTCCAGAACAGCAGCACATTTATCTCAGGAACTGTAAATTTCTGAATCTTAGACTGAGTCAGTGAAAGGCTGGGTTAGGAAATTCAAAATCAATTTATGCTTACAAATTGAAGTCAGTGTTGACAGATTGATTCAGAGCACATCCACTACACATATTGTCAATTTGTAATTCCGCCTCCCTTTTTTGAGTGACTTGTTCGTATGTTCCTATTGATCCATTTCTTACAAACTACAGCCTATTAAGTCAAAACAAGGCCTCTTTCTAATAACGTTTACGTAATTGAACTTGCTCACACGATCTTTCCAGATATACTGATGATGGGACAGTTAAGGATAAAATTTACTTTTAAACTATGACATTGGATTACATAATTACATAATACGAATGAACTTGCTACCATGATTTATTTTCATCTTTAGACTTGACACTTTCAATTAGGTATGTCACGGATTAAATGTTAAGTTAAATATATTTATGTCGCCCTAACTACAACAAATGGTATTCCCAAGAGAGGAAGAAAAAGGAGCCATTTAGGGATTTCAGAAAAGGGTAATCTACACACATGGTAAATCCCCACTCCCGGGGTATAAAAACAGCAAGATTGAAGTTTACTTAACACAATAAAAGATGAAAAAAGACAGCTGAAATGTAATAGCTGAAAAAGCAGAAAGTAGTGAACTAAAAAAGATAGTCCATAAAAACAAAAACTTTTCTAACTCAACAAAAGAAATGCTTACCTAACTTTTAATTTGGAACCCCACATCTTGTTTAAGCGAGCACTAATTCTTACAGATACAACAGTTGTATCCCCCCATGCAGGGTAGATATAACATATATTAGGAGTAAAATAATTCCCTTAAGAAAATAAGTTAGGTTTGATAGAAGTTGGTGGCATTCCGTCCAGTCTACACATTTGACGTTATTGGACATGCCAGAACTACAATCTACACGAAAGCACTCTTAATCGCATGCCTGAGAGTACCAGCGGAAGTGCCCAAAATAAGGGAAAACAACACTTACCTTTGATCTTTTAAATATACCGAAGTTGATATAGCCATGCCTGTTGAGGTAGGCATGCACTCTGGCAATAAGGACGGTATCAGAGTTGTAAGGAGGCTCTATCTGGGCCAGGAGACCTTCATATGTGAGCTCCTGCAGAGGATTGGCGAGCCACAGCTGCAGCTGCAAATTTTGGTAAATGTTTTAGTAAGATATTCACAAATACTAAGAATAACAGAGTAACGATTTTATGCACTAAATAATAATACGCTGTTGTTGCTTGCTTGACTGGTTTGTGCGTGTGTCTGAAACACACTTAAGAATGCTTAATGACCGTATTTGTGATAAGAGTTTTATCAGTGCACAAGTACAACAATATTTTAATTGTGGGTTCTATTAGGATGGATATATTTGTTTGTCATCTACATCTGGAAAATTTATTTTAGGAAAATGTCAAATCAGATTATTTTTGACAGGCAGTGTACACTGTACACTAGTATCATAATAATAACCTTCATTGTTGCTGTGACATCACTAGCTCATACTTATTATTGAATTTAAGTGAAACAAACTCTAGCCCATTCTTACTTGATCCAAGCCTATCTTCAATACTCCAACCTTAAACAAAGCATAAAAAATCATGAACTTTATATTTTATGAATATGTTAGAAAAAATATGACATATGCACCAGAAAGAGAAGATGCTTCTTTGGTTAGTTCATGGATAAATTTTTAAATACTTAGCATGTATCTAGGGGAATTCAATTCATTGCACACTAGACATTATAGAATTTATATAAGAATTGACTTGGAAAAAAACCACACTGGTTTCTCAACATGGATAAAAATAAAATGAAAGCTGTTTTCAAGCATAGAGCAAAACACACAAAAAAATAAATCTAAATGGCATCTAACAAAGAGCTCACAACTAAAACAAAGAATTACTTGGTTAATGCTTGTTGATGGAAATATAATTATTTTTATTAAATAGAGAGGAACCTTACAATGAATAATGACATTGACTTGACCATTAAGGTACCAACACAAACTACTTCACTTGAGCCCAAACGGATTGATGCATTACACCAATTGAATGAAACTGCAATGTAATTCATATATACAACTTGAGACAGAATCTCCCACAACTATTTATTCTATTGTATTGACTCAGAAGCTTCTTACTTTACACCATGGTAGAAGAAACAAGTCAGGGTTAAACTAGTCATTTTTTGTTGACCGAGTGGCAATGCTGACATCACAGCAACGAACCAATAGCAAAGACCATATTGCATCTGGCAACACTGCTAACCCCAAATCTGGCACCACTATTGGCCTAACAACATGTTGCAATGGTGACGTCATAAAGTATACTTGAAATAAAGCCGTTCCATTGGCCAGCCAAACAAGAGAAGGCGTATTTTTCTCATAGAAATAACTCGGCCTTGTTTCCTCTACCGTGCTTACACAACATACAACTGAAAGAAAAAAACTAAATTTCCCAGAGCTGTTGATTTGAACGAGTTTCTGGACAGAAATCTTGGAGATGACAACTCAGGTATCCCATATACCCTCTCCTTTTGGTTATTGAATGGGCTGGCATTGCTGATTTGCTGAGAAGTTTTGCATTTTCTGTAGCGTAGCTTCAGTGCTCCCAGAAGAATGTCAAGTAAAACAGCATTAAAAACAAAAATTTAAAAATAAATGATACAATTGATTACTTGCTTGGTCTCTCTTTATCTTCATTCATACCAAAGAAGTTAGATAAGTGAACAGTACACAAACACCAAAAAAATATTTTAATAGAAGTTCACATACATGGATTGAGAATCACTTCAAAAACTATCATAACACAACATTCGGGGGAAATCTGAAGAGGAAAGGAGATGCACTCAGAGAGTGGAATCAAATGAACAGAGAGAAGCATGTAAGGTGTCCACTTCAAGTTCAAAAAATATATTAGAGATCTTGTAGCTTCAACTTAAAACTGAATAACTATCAAGGATAGAAGTACATTAGTAAAAGACAGCTCACAGTTCTGTTGCGGATGTAGAGGAAGATCTTGTGAGAAGTAACAGGCGCAGCAGAGATGTCAGAGAACAGGGAGCCCTCGAGGGTGGTGAGCTTGTCAGCAGGGATCCGGCTTTGGAAGGCAGCACCTTCCAGACCAACTGTAACAACCAATCATGATATTCACCACAGCTAGCATGCAAACAATGATTAGAAATACGAAACATTTATTTTCTGTTGTTCCTATGGTGCCTGAGTTCTATTAGCAACAGCATTAGATGTGGACAGCAACCCAAGATTAAGATACTTAGCTGGTTACCTGTGTAGTTTTTTTTGATAAGTTATTTAGAATTTTTTTTTGTCATTTAAAGTAATAACTAAAATTTAATATATTTTGTTTTAAAAAATTAAAAAACTTCTTAAACTTTTTTTTGAAGCGATATCAAAAACTGGATCTCAATTTTGTAGACCAGTTCATTGTGAATCGAACAAAAAACTAATCCTCTATGTAAAATATTGGCTGAGAAATAAGATTTTTGTAAGAAATTTCCCTTCAAGAGGGAGGGGGGAGTATGGGAAAATTTAAAAAATTTTAGGGCTCTGAACATCCCATTTGAATGCTAAACATGTTGTAAATACCTCCAAGCTTATTTTGCTCTTGAAGTATTTTTTATTAATTTTGAAATTGTATAAGAAAAACTGTTCCATTTCCTTAATATGAACGGATAGGAAATGTCAGCCAGAAAACAGGTATTAGACACTACTTTAAAAGAAATCTACGAAATAAACTATCTCAATAGCATTTCACGCTCTTATACATCAATGTTATTCCTTAAAAAAAAAGAGAAAAATAGGTGAAATGAATACAAACTAACTTGACACACAATCCTTTCTAAAATCTCATGGATCATTTCTACCAATTTAATGATTTAGTTTAATTCAAGCTCCATTCATGTATAATTTCAATAAAGAAAACCATTATGATCAATGAGCAGTCAACATAATTAGCACGGCTTATCCACATCCAGAAATAGAACCACAAATCTTTCCCCAAAGGAATGAACAAACTTTGAAAATCATATGCAATAAAAAATCAGGAATTATAGATTTAGCAATGAAAATATTTGTACGCAACACTAGCCTAATGGCAATAAAAGAGCATAAGATTGTACCTGAGCAATCAATAAAATGTTTCTTCCTTCTTGCTAATACTTATTAAAAAAACGCTTATCAAAAATTTCTCAGATACAGAAAGGTGTGGCTGAAGTATATATCTCACATTATTAAGTGTAATTTCATAGTTTAAGGGTTGGTACAAGAATTGCACTCTATCTTTCAATGGTATGCATGTAAAATAACAAAATTGCTGAGGAGTTGAATGTTAAACTAGATAAGCATACTGACCAGTAGGATCATCAGGGTCATTTTCAGCTTCTGCATCCTCCTTTTCAGGTTTTTCAGGTTTGGGCTCTTCTTTCACTTCTGCTGTTGATGCTCCTGCTGCAGCGCTGGCAGACGAGGCAGCAGCTGAAGTGCTGGCTTCATCTGCTGGAGCTCCAGCTCCTGTGCTCTCACCAGCCTGGGGTACATAAAAAATCTCAACAAAGACTGGTAATGAATGCTATATTTGTAAGAACATATACTTTTGGTCCCAATAGCTTATTGTTACAGATTAAGGGGGGCAAGTAAACTTCTTGATTACCTTATCATTCAAGATTGGAAATTCTGTTTTATAATTTTGTTGCATTATACCATATTTAATGTATATAAATATTGTAGCTTACACAAAAATGTTGTGTTTTTCAAGTCTTCCCCAAAAATGTTGGAAGCTTATTCGATAATGAAAAAATAAACGAACAATAAAAAATTTATGAATTTGATAGATTTTCATTAAATACACTCAATAAAATCAAATTTGAACTTTTACAGAAATTTCAGAGTAATGAAAATTCAATAGCCATTGCAAGAAGTAATAAATGAAGAAAGATTGAAATAAAAACTTGCAAAATTATGAGGGTTAAATAGTAGCTTTATAACACTAATAAAAATCTTTCTGGCAGCATTTAAAATTGGTCAGACATTGTATTCCAGGGGAAATAGATAATGGAAGTAATGTTCAAGCAAACAAACAGGCAATGGCAGGAGAATGAAAGGATGTGAGACCCACCATGTTCATTAAAGTAAAACTATTCTTTCATTCACCAAATATCTTATAAATACCTCTCATTAGCATAAAATGGGTATTTTCTGCTCTAAAAATTGAGGTTATTGCTAATTTTATCAAACACATAAACCTGACCTACTAAGGGATTTGTGTGCAAAAATTAACTATTGCTTAAAATGTGCAGAAGTATTATGAAGTTTAAATTCAAAGTCAGTTCCTATATCATAGAAAAGATAATTGAAACCTAAACTTATTGTCTATCCTATGACTCCACAATGGTCTAGAGAGTCATAAGATATTGAAATTAAATTAATTGAAACCTAAACTTATTGTCTATCCTATGACTCCACAATGGTCTAGAGAGTCATAAGATATTGAAATTATCTTCCATGTTGTGCTGTTTACTCAATATTTCTTGGTTTATTTGGAAAAGTTGGCAAGATATAGTTAAAAACATATCAATCATTCTTATCAAGTAATCTAATAAAATCACATGATGCTCATTAAAAATCATCTGGTTTTTAAATTCAAATATGGGTGTTGACATCACATATTTGTTTGGATTGCAAAGTAGCCTAGTATATATGGATATCAGGATTTCAAACTAGTATAATTGGTTTTATTTTGATCACTCATGCCCTCCTCACCAATATTACACAAGTCAAATCCATGCTTTCTTTATGCACCACCTAATAATTACATTTGTAATTATACTTGGTGAATGATTATACAAATTACCCAGTTTCTAAGAAACAGGTTTGATGAGACTCACAGAGATATAGAGACACACTCATACGGAACACAAAAATTCTTTCCAGTTATTCAGTTGCATAGTGAATTACATACAAAACTTTGGGATTTTAACTCTTAGAATACCAGACAAACATACTTGACCTGCATGCTTCAGATATACTTGCTACTAGGGGGCAATACAAGACTGCTTTACCAAGCCAAGACATGTGATGTATTTTAGATTACATGAAGGAGTTATGAAATTACACTCTGATCACTTACCGACGCTGAATGAAATGTTATTCGGAGAGTTTGAAATTCCCCATCTTTTCCTTTGCTTTTGCTACTTTCAAAAAATCAAGCAGTTGTTTCATCAGTGAACAAAATTGAAGAAAAACAATATAGGTCTCATGTGTAACAAACAAAAACCTCTATTGTATTTTTATAGATGACACTTGTAGAACCATATCTCACAGATAATCAGATTTTCAAATCAACAAGGAATTGCAGCACAATAGTTGCAGTGTAAAATTTTCTACTAAAATTGCAAGGGCTAATGCTGAGAAGCATAGTGACAATGTTTTTTCCATTCAACATTGATGACTTCATCTTCTTCAGTTATTTCTATTTAGAACCAAAATGGCACCACTAGACTAGTATAAGCCACTGAATTACAGGGTGCGTACAGGCTCTGAGGTTCAAAATTCCACTACTTTTTCATGACTTTTTATGCCAACCAAATCACATTTTCACTACCTCTCTCTGCCCAAAATAATGTCACACAAAGTTAAATTGCAGCACAATAAATGTATTTCAGTCATAAACTTCACAGAACATTCATCATTACTTGCAGGTCTTGTTTTCATAAATGTGTAAATGATCATCACAACACCAAACAGTCATGCTGGACAGTTCAATAGCATCTGCTATGCATTTGCCAGTGCATTAAGTTTGTCATTAATTTCCGCATTCAGCCCCTTGAGTTGTTCTTGCTTGTCTTTGGCTGATTTCCTCAATGCATTTGACTTTGCCAGTAGGCGCAAATCATTCTTGTCCTCTGCCTTCCGTGCAAAGCTGTCAGCATCCTCCACCAGCGCTTGCAGACTCTCCTCCATCCTCTTCCGTTTTGTCTTCAGGTTCTCCACTTCATCCAGTTCTCTCTTCCTCTTCTCTCCCTTCTTCTGCTTCTCTGCCTCTTCCTTCTTTTGGTCCAGGTAGTGTCGATAGCGCTGTCTGCCCTGTGAAGCTGAAAAGAGGAGTTTCTTGGAAATGTCAACCTTGGAGATACCTCCTACATGTTTGATGTGGTCCATGACCACTCTCTGCGCCACGATGGTGTTCTCACCCATGTTGACTTCCATGAGCTGCTTGCTCACAGAAAAGCCCCTTTCCACTGAAGCCTGGCCATGTGACAGGACCAGTAGCATCTTCACAACCAGCCACAGTTTCTTGAGGGAGGATGTGGCCAGCTGGCTGCTCCAGAAGACATCTAGCCAATCAGTGTCTTGCTGAAAACTGTTGAAAGTGCTGATCTTCCTCTGTGCCTCATCAAAGAACTCTGAAAACTGGCTCATCACCTCATCGATGTCACCCTGTGGTAGCCTCTTAGCATCGCTGAGCAGCTGCAGACAGTTTTTCAGCATGGACTTGGTCTTCTCTCTCTTTGTGCGATCCACAAAGACACTTGGCACCAGCCAGCCCATGTTTCGGGCCAACCCGAACTTCAAAGGTGACTTCTCAACAATCTTCTTGATGACAGCAACAAGGAAATTCTTCACATCATCCCTGAAGGAGAAAGCAAGCCTCTCATTCACTTTCTTTGCAGCCATCTGATCTTTCAAAATACTTGCAGCAACAAAGCCAGGGTCAATCTTGCTATTTTGCAGGTAGATGGTCTTGTCATTGAAGTCAAGGGCAGCATACTTAGCTGGTGTGGTCAGTTTTTCCAGCACCTCTGCTTTCACACACCTCTCCAACAGAACCTTCAAAATCTTGATGATGTCATTGCACATGAAAGGCAGGAGTGGCGCGTCTCCTTGAAACTTTTTAAGAAAGGGGTTCGGCCTTCAGGACTTTGTCCCTTTGCACAAAGTCAGTTAGAGCCGTTTTCTTGCGACAGCACTGACAGGTGCAAGTTTTGACTGATGGCGATAAAGTAGAGGTACTAGCAGACTCTGGTACTGCTGGCACGGTCTCACTGCTCTCAGTCTGAGCCTCCGAACTGCCCTCAGCAGGCGTCGGAGGATCGGTAGATGGTTGGGAAGTCACGAAAAAATCCCCGATCTTCGGGTTGGCAAGTCTCGTCGTCTGAGCTTTCACGTTCTTGGCATGCTTTGTTCCTTTTGCATGACTCCTCACCGCCGCTATTCCATTGTTGGCGATGTCGAACTCCGACTCGCACGCGGTGCAAACCGCCATTGTTTTCAGTTTGGGATGCGGTGCTATCCATTGTTGAAAGTCTTTGTCTCGCAACCAAAAGTTGTTGAAAGAACAACTGCCTGGCATGACGATAATTCCTCAGCTCAGTCTCGGCACCGTAACTCTAGTCACACACACACGGGATGGTCAAGACCGATGATAAAAACTCAGCTCGAAAATGTTCAACAGTGGCGACAGGTCAACAATGGTCCGAGCGAGCGCGTGTCTTCAGTCACACTGAGCGCGTTTGGTTTCACGTGACGCCTGAGAACCAATCAAAATCGCGGACACTAAAGACGTAGCTGTATCAACCAATCAGAGCCCAAGTAACACTCGAAGGTTACTGACAACGCCTCGCTCAACGCGGACCAAACGGAACGAAAATTTTCAACAGTAAAATTTTCTTTTCACGAAAATCCTAAAATTTCATGACTTTCAATGACCATTTTTAAAATTCCACTACTTTCGAGGCCTTGAATTTTATTTTCGAAATTCAACTACTTTCCATGCTTCTCCATGCCTGTACGCACCCTGGAATTAGAAAGCTTGAAAAACTTCCTCTAAAAAAGCTGAAATTACATTTGTTTAAACATAAAAATTATTGGTCAATATTGAGTTTGATGTTGTCGATGATTTTCATAATTTTATCGCCAAGAATCAATAAAGGAACACATTTAAAAACATTTTACAAGAATGACATTCTGCTCGCTGATGCATTATTTTTGAATTATTCAACTTTGAAGTTGGCTTTGGCGCGCCAGGGTAGCGAGCGCCGTGCGTAATTTAATTAATAACGGAAGCCAACGTCCTATTACAAACGTAAAGAGGTTGGGTTGTGAGGGGGAGCCACAGTTCTTCTAGTGAAAATTATAAATAAAGGTTTCTAGTGACATCCGTTTACATCATCTCCAATGGCGGCCACCCGGTACTCGAGATGGTGGCCGCCATCTTGGAGCTGGTGCAAACGGACGTCACTAGAAACCTTTATTTATAATTTTCATTAGAAGAACTGTGGCTCCCCCTTACGACCCAACCTTTTTACGTTTGTAATAGGGGGTTAGCTTCCGTTTCAAATCTGAAGTTGCGCAACAAAGGCCATTCAGGAGCGCAGTTTGTATCACTTCAAACTTAAATAACTCGAAAACTAAGCATTTGCAAGCACATTGTCATTCTTATGAAACGTCTTAAAATCTACAATATTACCCATCTATCGCAACGAAATTATGAAAATCGTTGACAACAATAAACTCAATATTGACAAAATTATTCTATGCTTAAGTTTCTGGCCAGAACCTATCATGCACTCAACAGCTATCTATGATTTTGTTCCCATCTACGTACGTGAAGATGAGC
The DNA here is from genome assembly GCA_030386875.1 of Morinoia aosen. Lineage (NCBI taxonomy): Eukaryota > Metazoa > Arthropoda > Malacostraca > Amphipoda > Talitridae > Morinoia > Morinoia aosen. Next base: position 36,966,207 of record CM059572.1, read on the forward strand.
ATAAATATAATTCCTTACATAATATTAACTCATAGTGTCTGTAATCTTAATGGTGAACTGAAAACTTGAGCATTACATAATGACCTCAACATTCTTGTTTTTTGACCTAAATTGTTTATACTGGTTAACATTTAACTATAAATCATTTTAAGGAGGTCGTCCCAGGCCCCTGTTGCTCAGGTGGTCATTTTCCATGTTTTTGTTGAAAAAAAACCTTTAAGTGGTGGGCTATTCAGTCCTAAAATTTTACGGCGCTACGGACAATAGATCCCCCTCCCCAGGGGGGGGATAAGGGGACCAAAATCTTCAACTCTGAGCATATTTCAACCCCATATAAAAAGAGAACAAATGGGAAATGGAAAAAAAGCCCATTTGAGTTTGTTAGGAATGTTTCAAGGATTCTAAAACTGTCTTTGTTTTTGTTCTAGCATCAAAACTCAATGATGAGTAACATTTTGAAATATCAATATCAGTAAAATGTCAATACCTAAAAACCATATGTCAAATTTTTTCAAAAACTAAGCCCTAAAACAAAAAACTGAATAGAATAAATTGTGTTTCTTTTAAGAAGTTACGTATCAAAGTCAAATTTCATAAGAATCACACTGAAAATAAAAATTTCATATTTTTGAAAAAAAAATTTTTTTTTTTTTTTGGGGGGGGGGGGGGGGGGGGTTTGAAAATCACAATTCACAGTGTGAATATGAAGTTATGTATGGAAATTATCAAAATAAAATTAAAACTGCATTCAATTACATAAATTGTCCATTATATTACACTTCAACCAAAAATTCGTTTTTGCCTTGTACGCACAAGCTATAACGTTCAACATATTAAAGCCTAAGAGTCAGTGAGTTTTGATGTTAGAACAAAACCAAAGATAGTTTTAGAATCCTTGGAACATTCCAAACAAACTCAAATGTTTTTTTTCATATACAAATTTTTCAAATAAATATATAGCTCTAAATCCAGAAAATTACTGTTTTTAGAAATTTAAAAAAATTTGAAAAATATAGAAAAAATTTGAATTTGAAAAAAAAACCATTTGAGTTTGTTAGGAATGTTCCAAGAATTCTAAAACTGTCTTTGGTTTTGTTCTAGCATCAAAACTCAAAGACGAGTACCATTTTGAAATATCCATAAAATATACAAAATAAACTAATTTTTTGACAAAAAAAAAACTAAGCCCTAAATCGAAAAAGTGACAGGAGTAAAAAAGGTTTTCTTTTACATAATACATATACTGGCCAATTTTCAAAAGAATCGGACAAAAAAACTTCAACAAGTGGTGCAATCTCCTTAAAACATGAATAGAAGTATCAAATTTAAATTTGTAAATTAAATGCAATATCTGAAAATTAATTTTTGCTCTAATTTACAAAGAGTGCTACATTACATTGCAGTGGATGGATAATATAACAATCTGGAATATTTCTTTAGAGAACATCAATAATAAACAGAAGCAATCCGCCATAATAGAACAGCTGTATGATTTGTACAAATTATAAGCAGCCTTTGAAATTTTAAGATTGTGCACTAATTTCTGTTTCAACATAGGCTATTCCCTTTTTTTTTGCTAAACAAATTATAAAAATAAGGTCAATATGCAGTTTAGGGGATCCACGGAAATTAGGAATTCCAGTCCAAAGAATCATCAAAGGAACCCATTTAAAAATGTTTTGCATGAATGACATTCTGCTTGCTGATGCGTTATTTTCGAATTATTTAACTTTGAAGTTATACGAACGTCGTACATAAAAGTTAAGGAACGGACACGTAAACATGCTGTAATATGGTAGTGACGTAACGATTGGTGAGGTTGGGTAGGTAATGTTAGGTTGGTTTATTAAACCAACCTAAAATAACATAAATCAACCTAAAATAGCCTACCTTCACTAACCCAAACCAACGCTGTTCTTTTCGCCCCAAGAAGTGGGCGTGTCCTGCCAGAAAAGTGGACGTGACCCAACAATGCGGCGACTAAGCAGCCGATCATATAATGTTATTTCTATCTGAACGTAATTATTGTTATATAAAAATAACGCATTAGCGAGCAGAATGTCATTCGTGTAAAACGCTTTTAGTTAAAAAGGTTTCTTTAGTGATTCTTTGTAATGGAATTCTTAATTTCCGTGGATCCCCTAAACTGCATATAGACCAAAAATAAAACTTTGGGTTGTACAGAACAGAACTTGATTTGGTCAGAACACATAGAATTTGATCAAAATCAAATTTCAATAAATTTGCTACCTAAATTATGTTTCAAACCTGATCATAATTATTAACCTTGAGGTGTGCTCTCACACTCATAAAGCATTAATTAATGACATACACAGACTTTCATATTGGATGAGTGCAAACATTCATTTCTTCAGCCCACAGCCCAAGTAATTGCTTCTCTTAGTTAGTTAGAAGGGACAGTCGGCTACTCCTGTACTAATTTTGTATCTGAAAATTAATACAATTAATTGCTATGAAATTTAAAGTTTGTACAAAATGTTGGTCAATGTGAAGTTTAATGCAATCACGGAAAATAATAATGCCGATCCCAGGAATCACTAAAGGAACACATTTCAGAACGTTTTACAAGAATGACATTCTGCTCGCTGATGCGTTATTTTCGAATAATTGAACTTTGAAGTTGGCCTTGGCACCAAAGGAAGCGAGCGCGTGAAACGGAATTTAATTAATAACGGAAGCTATTACAAACGTAAAGAGGTTGGGTCGTGAGGGGGAGGCACAGTTCTTCTAGTGAAAATTATAAATAAAGCTTCTAACCCACCCATTAGGGTGACGACCGCAATCTTGTTGACATCGGGTCCAAAATGGCGGCGCCCATGGTGGTCGCCATGTTAGACCCGATGTAAACAAGATTGCGGTCGTCACCCTAATGGGTGGTTTAGAAGCTTTATTTATACTTTTCACTAAAAGAACTGTGGCTACCCCTCACGACCCAACCTCTTTACGTTTGTAATAGGGGGTTAGCTTCCGTTCTTAATTAAATTACGCTCGCTTCCTTGGGCGCGCGACGGCCAACTTCAACGTTCAATAATTCGAAAATAACGCATCAGCAAGCAGCATGTCGTTCTTGAAAAACGTTCTTAAATGGGTTACCTTTAGTGATTGTTAGGGATATAATTATCAATTTCCGTGATTGCATTAAACTTCACATTGACCAAAATGTTTTGCAATGTTTCATAAACAATTGATTCAAACTTCCAGAGTTAAGATTTCAAATTCAACACACTAGTTACTGCCCAAAAATTATGCTCGAAACTGTATACCCAACTCATGCAAAAATACTAGCCTTTACGTTTGTACGCTTTTTCTTGCCACGCCTGTTGTCATCTTCTTCAAGATTTTCTCCAGTTCGCTTTTGACTGCTAGCTTCTTTTTGATCCATTTAGTGATTTGGAATACACCTAGCCTCTTCACAGCTCACACTCGAGTAACCAAAGATATTACCAAACTTTACCACCAAGAGTGCGTCCTTCCGCACGCAAACAAGAAGCGAACACTCTCCGAATACAGTCCGATGCTTCAGAAGTTCAGAATTTCAAAAAAAGGAAATCTGACACAGCAGGCAGTCTTGGAAAACATTTAATTAGAATTATTCTGTGGTTGTCACTACAAATGTCTATCGGAACCGTGTCTTCAATTATGCAGAATAATTCTGGAGAGTTAATGCACAATTCTATATTTTGTCAGTTTCACATATAAAGATTTGAATACAAGATTTTAAGGAAGTGCCATCAAAAAATTGAAAGAACGCAAAAGCTTAAAAGGATCCCCAAAAGATACAAGTCAACACAATTTATAATACATTTTAGCAATTATTAAGCAACTAGGACGCATTTATATTTCAACTTAATTGAAAGTTAGTATTTATTTGTTTTTTTTCTCTTTTTTTTGAGAGAGCTGTGCAACGCCCGAGTTTTACAGCCCGGTTATTATTTTACACAGTTAATTTAATAATTATTCCGATTTAGTGTTGTATATCAGAGTTTTACAGTGAAGTTATTTCTTTAGAAAGTAATGTTCAATTTGAAAACTACTCGTCAACTATCCCTTCATAATGCTGACTTAAAAATCAGTAAAATCTCTTTTATATGATCTTATTTTTAACAATTGCACAAAGGCAGTTCAAATTACTCTTAATTTTAATATTATAAAATTATCTAATGGGCATGTAGAAGATATTTTTTCTCTCTCAATCGTGAATGAAGGCAACAGGGATTTCTTAATTAACAGACATTGAGTTAACTTTTTGCAGGAAGAAGGAAAATTTGTAATGATTAATATTATACAGGAAGTTTGATCTCAGTTTTCATTCAATTGGGCGATAATCATAGAAAAGTCTCTGAACTTAAAATGACATTACCAGGATCACCGCGGAGTAGAATTTCAGTGCCGTTGCAATATAAATTGATCTTGGTGAACACAGAGGCATTAGCACAACGGCCGCTACGCTGCCAAAAGAAGGCGTGAGCAACTCAATAAAACGGTAAATGAATATAAGAGATAAGAATAGAACAAGTTAGTTTTAGCGTGCCTAACCACTACAACGATGTCTCAAAAATGGACGAGGCGCAATAAGGTATAGAGTTAAGGGAACGGGGAATCTATGCGGAAGGTATATTCCCACACAAGATCCCCTGCACAAAAAAAACAGTAAGTTAGGAAAGAATTTCATGAAACAAGGTAAAATTCGAAGAAATAAATTGTAATTTTAAAACAGGACTGCTGTGGACCAAAAAATATGTTCCGTAACACAAGCAAAAACATTTCCGTTTCAAATGAAAGTTTACCAAACCCTCAACTCGGGACCTCTCATTTTCCCCGGGGCAGTGCTCGTTCCCAAAGTTACAATAGCTATACTCTCCTGGGTGGGAGTGAAAAAAAAAAGAATAAAAACGGAAGACCACAACACTTGAATCAACTTTACGGTGACAAACTTGCGTCTGAGATTGGTCGCACGGTAATACGGTTCGTAACTCACTGTTTCTATGCACAGGGCGTGGGAACAAACCTTGTGCATAGATTTCCCTCTTCCTACAATCCCTGTTTAGATTTCACTATAAGTTATGTTACGTCCCCCAAACTCCAACGAATGTGTTTCAAAAGAGGTAGGTACCGTTTAGAAAGGAGCTAAAAGAACTGGAAATCAATGCATGTACGAGTAACGAGAATTTCCCACGAAGTGCAGATCAGGAACCCCTGCACACAGGAACAGCAAGTTAGAAAGTTAGTTTATGTATCAAGATAAAAATTGAAAAAGTAGCAGGTTCTGAAAAAAGACAGCAATGAACCAAAAAAGCTCTGTGCCCAATATAACAAAAGATGTGGTCTTATTAAAAAAACGTAAGGCTTAACTTACCTTCCGCACAGGACCTCACATCCTTCCCTCGGAGCGCTAGTTCTAACAGATACATTAGTTGTATCCTCCTGAGGGGACTGAAAAAAAAACAAAGTAGGGACGGAAGGTTGAAATCTCGTTAACCTATCTATTGATGTGGTCCACGGTGTACAAATTTGATACCGTGGTGTGGTCCTAACAGCATCTCGCAAGTGGTGCCCGTCTCCTTAGCCTACGATAAACAAACCTAATTAACGTAAACACAGGGACCATCGTATCCTTTCTGAGAAATTAACCCGTTGACTGAGATGTGACCAATCGATGGGTCGTGCTCAAATTCTTCCTGCTGCGAAGCGACCCAACGATGGGTTGTTTAAACTTTTTTTATAGAAACTTTGGAAATTAATGGTATTTAATGGACCCAGTTAATGCTTGGTATTTATAAAATCGCTAACAACTTTGGAATATAAACCTGCGTTGAATACTGAACTCCAGTTTAACCCATCGTAGTTAACATGTTAAGAGCTTCAAAATAAAATTTGGTGACAATTGAGGTTTATATCGAACTTCCTGAACACTCCACACATTTGAAGAAGAGAAGTACTGTTATGCTCCACGTATAACCACTGCAGCCATGCAAGAGGATCTCAACAGACATCTCACGTGTCATGTTTTTTCTGACTTTTATGAATTTCAGGTGTCTATGAGCACAAACGAGAAAACGAGGTGACCTATACAAAAATTTTCATGGTATATGATGTATTTTCACCTCACAGAAAATCTGATACATGATTTTAATTGAACGTACCCATCAGCGATGGGGACATTCAGTTCATAGTCAAGTTAACGAGCCGTACTACAGTCATAAAGAATTCAATTTTATTTGGTAATAGTGCAGGTTACTAATACATTACTCAAAACACCCATTCATACAACGAAATACAGTTAACATGACCAAACTCATAGAAATCAAGTGTTTCATCCTGATTTCATTAAAATTTTCACGTAACAGGACGATCATTACCCAACACGCTTGTAAAATGTTCAAACTTGCTTTCAAATCAGTACACTCGGCGATCGATCGCTTTCACCAAGGCTCGCAAAGTCGAGTTTGCTTCAGGCCACGGTTTGATTTCGTTGCTGCGCCGCCATCCCAGCAACTTGAGACGATGAGCAGTCACTTCATCTAAAATCTGTTAAAATCTCGGTGTCTGAAAATAAAAGAACGTAGGTTATCCAGATTTTTTATTAGCGACAGATAAGAGGTTCCCTCAGCACAACACAATTCACTAATTTTTATAAAAACTCAAGCGCTAATGATAATTTGTCACGAGAAAACTCATAGAGGACACTAAGCATCTTACAGCGCAGAGAAAACAGCACGTCTTCAGTTAGACTTTAATATGATATATCACACAAATAAGATTCAGGAATGACACGCTAATGAGACTAAGATGACGTTAGAAATACATATCATCACGCCTTCCTGTTTGCATACCTAAAAATGCTAATTTCTGACTAGACTCGGGTGGGTACCTCCCTACACACTCATGTAAAATTAGCTGAACGATGGTCTAGTCTCAAACTCCGTTTTCTGATGCATATTTACACTAAACCAACCTACTTCAGTAAAACATAAGTTACGGAACTTAATTATTCGCACGCTGAATGTCACATATATTTATAAAGTATGACACAGACTCTCCGTATATTTACATAAGAAAGTTTTCTACCGACGAACAATATTTACTGATACGCAACTTCAAGTCAGAAAAACATTCACTTCGAAGAAGTAACTATGTACATTTGGAGTCGGGTGTATTTACAACGTACTACTTCCCACTAAGCTACAGAAAAATAATGCAGAGTGCGTTGTGACGTTTGAACGCGACGTAGCGGAACGACACAAAGTAGAGCGCTACGCGGCGACGGTGGCGAGATGGATGAGGTTGAGGAGAACATAACTAGGAGGGCGCGGCAGTGCTGGTCACTCACGAGCAAGCTACCGCAAGTGGTAGTAGCTCGTTAGGATTGGAAAAAGGAAACTTTGGGTAAAAACCCAAGTTATTTTGAAACGCATTGCTCAAAACCCGAGTTCCAAATATACTGAAGCGCATTCAATACATGTAATGCGGCTGAAAATCAGAGTTGTATCTGATAGGAAAGCAAAGGAAGATTAATTGGCTAGAAAATGAGAAAGTAGGCGTGAACACGAATGGTAGTTGAACCGAAGTACGCCGAAACAAGTTGGCCACCTTCCCGAAAATCAGAGAAAATAATAAATAGGCGCTTCCTGGGAAATATCAAAACCAAGAACAGATTGATAAATTCAATGCTGGCCAATTCACAGCAGGTATCAGAGAAGATCTGTAAGGAAACGCGTCTCCCAGCGACACGGAAAATGAGCATCAGATGCTAGCGGCACGCCCCGACTAATTCATGTAAATTTCTGAATATAGCCCACACCACACAATGTGCTGAAGGATAATCCCCTTCAGTGCACCCTCTGGAGGAAATCTCAACTCTTTACCTTAGATTTTGGCTCGTTTGCAATTTACGACCACAGTAACTGACACTGGCATCAGGTTGTTAATGAAGCAGGAACTGCCACTCGGCAGCGAACTTCAAAGCACACGTTACGGTACAACTTCGGTAATAAAAATACTGAGGCTGTTTAAGAAAATGAATTTTGAAATCCACAAAGCAGTAAAGTCAAGGCGCCAAATCTAGCGTTCGCAGCAGCAGAAGAGTTCGGCCGAACATAGCCCACTTGCTGCAGAGTAACTACGTCAGAAAATCATCGCATTCAAGAAGCAATAAATGGTAAAAATGATGAGCAAGAACTCAAGAACTTTTACGTAAAAACTGTGTTTCTCCATAAAAAAAAATGAAAATCAAACGTAAAAGGAAATTAAAAAGGCAAAATATAACAATGTATCCATTTTACTGCAAATATAAAGTAATAAAAAAAAAAGTACTTTGATGAAGCTAAGCAAATTTCCTATTCACCACTGAACTACTCACATGCACTGACTAATAACCACGATAGGAATCCAATTCAACATGTCCCCTGCCGCTATCAATGAACCATTTGACATGATCGTAACGCCTAATGTCATTCAAACCAGAGTGACGAACCAAATGGACGTCGTGAATAAGAAGCGATTTCCTTTAATTTAGAACTCCGAGAAAATAAAAGCCTAAGCTAAAAACGTCGACATCGAGTAAAATAAAATGCCAAATACCAACTCCCGGCTGAATAGAAACGTACAAATTTGCTGCACGAATTGAGATCTATCCATCAACTAAGTATTATTGCAGCTCGGCCAGTCAAGGAACTCGTGCCTACATAAGAACCGAATTTTTCCTCTACAACTAACCTACTGAATCTCAAAGACTAGCAGCAGCCAAAATGCGTACCATGTGCACCTGAATTCGACTTTCGTTAAAATTAAATCCATACTGTAATTCGTTCAGAAAAACTTAAGAAAGGCTCGGTTAAGTTTAATAATAATAATAACTCAGTTAACGACAGCTTCGGTAATAAACTATTTAGCTGTCGCTTTGGCATTCAGGCCAAAGTTGAACCACAACAATACAAGTTCACCAACATTTCAGATTACATTACATCGAATAGTATACACAAAATACATTTCCAGGTTCCACAGATCGCCTCTACCATATGCAAGTCACAATCGATCCTTGGTATTGCAATCCACCACTTCAAGTACACCTGAACCCTTTGGGCAGCCCGACCCCTATGGGGGTTTCAGCTGCCCACCCATTTATGGCCGGGCGCCTTACCCACGCTGAAACCCCCGGGGTATCAACATAGCGCGCCCGGCCATATTGCTCGTTCATCGTCTATACTGCCAAAATCAGAGACATCCTCCGCTGAAGCAATGAGTGTAGTTTGAGGAATTACATTGCATTATTCCACAAACTTGGCTAGTGACCATTACAAATAACCGTTTGGTACAATAAGATTGACTCCGCTCTTTTCCATTTGTTCTTATAAATTGCCAAATACATTTACTTCTTTCACAAATTCTAGAACTTTGTGAATAGGTCCACCGTCAAATAACAGCTTAGCCACACTGACGCTTCCTCCAGTGACTGGTCGAAGTACTCTGTCTCTTGTTTGCTGTAGCGCAACACACTCCACCAAAAGATGCTTCACTGTCAAGACTGCTACTCCACACCATCCGCATAAAGGTCTCTGTCCAAGAGCTTCCGGGTCCAAGAGGTAGCTGTGGGTTAGTGCCGTGTGGTTCAGTCGCAGCCTGTTGATGGCGACTTCTTCTTGGCGATTTACCTTACAGCCCCTCGTCTTCCATCTTCCGGGACATGTTTTTATTGCTCTGACGATTCTACACGCCTCTTGCCATTCACAATTCCAGATCTCGTATGATCGCTTCCTTATTACAGGGAACCAATCTCGGTACGGAATCAACACAAATTCGGCTGGTCTCAATGCTGCAGCCCTTGCAGCCTGGTCTGCACGCTCATTCTCGGTGACACCCACATGCGCTGGGACCCAGCTGATCGTGATGTTCTTGCCCTCTTCAATGATTTGATGCATCTCTAGCATTATCTTCTTTATAAGTTCATTGTGTTCTGCATAGTGGTCGATTGCTTGTATGGAGCTCATGGAGTCGCTGCATATCACAAAGTTGCGAGAGGGTGTTTCTTTTATTATACTTATAGCGAGCCTGATAGCGTGTAGTTCTGCTGTCATGATGCTTGCAACAACTGGCAAAGAGAGAGTTTTGAGGAGAGTTCCCATTACTGCTGCTGCTCCAACTCCTGTCGGAGACTTGGAGCCATCTGTGTAAATGATCTTACAGTTCCCAAATTTACTGATATTTTCTTGATGGATGTGCTTCATTACAGATGACATCATTTCCGTTTTCTTCCAGTCTGCCATGTGCTGCTCAATTTTAGGTCTCTGTAGCTTCCATGAATAGTACTTAGGTGTGAAGGAGGGTTGCACTGGTTGTGTAGGAATGTTATACTCGGTGATGATCTGGCGAAGTCTCTGGATAATCGGTTCTGAGAGACATTTACGGCTTGTAAAAAATAATTCCAGGTTTGAGTTATTGATGCAACTATATGCTGGATTCAGGAAATGGCACTTGAGTTTAAAGTAATATCTAAGCAGCAAATCTTTCCTTCGCAGGTCTAAACTAGGCTCATTGCAGATGACATGCAGGTCCGCTATCGGTGTTGTCTTGAACGCCCCTGTGCTTATGCGCATTGCCTCGTTCGCCACAACATCTAGTTCTCGCAACGCCGTTTTGCTCGCAGAGCCATATACTATACAGCCATAGTCTATCTTGGAGCGGATGAGCGATCGATACAACCGCATCAGGACTTCCTGATCTGCGCCCCACGTGTAGGAAGAGACTGATTTCATTAAATTTAAATCCTTACTGCATTTGGCTTTAACCTTGTGGATATGGGTGATCCAATTGAGTTTCTGGTCCCAATGGAGTCCGAGAAATTTTGTGCTATCAACCATGGGAATAGTGTTGTCCCCCAATTTTAACGTTGGAATGAGCATAGGTTCCTTTCTTCTGTAGAACTGCATTGCTGTAGTCTTTGTAGGCGAGAATCTGAATCCGTTGTACTTGGCCCAATGAGTAACTCGGTCTATTGCTGACTGCAAGGTTCGTTGAATTTTGATACTGTCGTAGTCGGCGTACGCAATGAGAAGGTCGTCCACAAACAAGGAACTGAAAATGTCCTCCGGGATTTCCTCTGCCAATGAATTTATTTTGATAGCGAACAGAGTCACACTCAATGTACTACCCTGTGGTGTTCCTGTAGCAAGCTCAGTTGAAGAGGACGTTACATCTTGCACTCTCACACGAAATGTCCGGTCCTTCAGAAATTCTCCCACAAATTTCGGTAATCTTCCCCTCAAGCCGGCAGCTGCAAGATCTCTTATTATTCCGTAGCGCCAAGTTGTGTCGTATGCTTTCTCTAAATCAAAAAATACCGCCATAACAGTTTTATCACAGGCCAACGCCTTCCTTATGTACGTATCAAATCTCACGAGATGATCTATCGTCGCTCGATTTTTCCTGAAGCCACATTGAATGTTAGTTAGTATTTTATTATTTTCGAGATATTCCATTAGTCTTCTATTTATCATTTTTTCATAGGTCTTACATAGACAACTGGTCAATGAAATGGGTCTATAGTTAATCGGGTTGCTGTGGTCCTTGCCAGGTTTTGGGATTGGGATTACAATTGCCTCCTTCCACGGTCGAAAGACATATTCTTTAACCCACAGCATGTTGTATACTTTCAGTAAGTAGTGTTGCGCGTTGTCTGGCAGGTTCTTGATCATGAGGTTACTGACGTTGTCTGGTCCGGGTGTTGTAACTCTATTGCTCCTGATGGCCGATGTTAATTCCTGCATGGTGAAGAGCTCGTTGTAGGGTTCACTGTTGTCACTCATGAGGTTGATTGGAGTTTGTTCTGTCAGTTGTTTGTACAATTTAAATTCGTCCGAGTAGTTAATGTCGCTGGATACGGTTTTGAATGTTTCTGCTAATTTTTCTGCTATTTCACTCACAGAAAAGGATTGAGCATCTCCATCATCAAGTATTTTTATTTGCTTTTTTGCTCGGCCACGAATTCTGTTAACTTTGTCCCAGATGTTGCTGCTCGGTGTATTGGTGTTGAGAGTCGAGACGTACTCTCTCCAGCTGTTTTGTTTTGCCTCCCGGAATGTTTTCGCTGCAACCGCTCTCGCCCTCTTCCACTTCACCTTGTCTTCCATCTTCCCAGTCCTCTTATACAGCCTGTAACCCTTCTCTCTTTCTCGCCAAGCAGCTTTACACTCGGCCGTCCACCAAGGCTTAGCGTAGACACGTCGTCTTTTGTATCTAGGCACCCACTTCTCAGCAGCATGGGTGAATCTCGAGTATAGCTCCGTAATCGCAGCTTCCGGGTCTTCTGGCATTTCGAGATCTTGCACATTTTTCCAAATCTCATCCTGTCGGTACTGTTTCCAATTGCCCATCTTGAAATTCCATCCCTCAGTCTCATCGCGCCCGTCTGCCTGCCGTACTGATAAAGACAACGTTATCGGATAGTGGTCGCTGCTCAAGACGGAAGGGAGTACAGAGAACTGTATGTCTGGTGTAATGTCAGGGGAGGTTAGGGTAAGATCTATGGTTGTTCCTGAGATATGGGTTGGGGTGTTATCGTTAATTATATTGAAATTATGTGAAATGAAATTCTGCAGCACTCGTCCTCGTCTATCGATTGTATCATTTCCCCAGTCGCTATGATGGGCATTAAAATCCCCCATTATGACAGCTGGCTTTGGTAAGGTTTTCATTATCGTAAATACTTCTTCAAGGTTTGCATTTGATTTTGGTGGTAGATACACTGATGCGACCGTGATGACTTTGTACCGGCTTAGACATATTCTCACTGCTATTACTTGGACCGATGATTGGATTTGAATCTCCTGTGTGGGCAGCGATGAGTGGACATACAATGCTACTCCTCCGTGGAACCGGTGATTATAATGGCCTTGTTTGCAGTAACCGTTGTATCCCACAAGAGGTGATACGAAATCGTTACCATAAAAGGTCTCTTGCACCGCTAACACTGCAGGTTTAAAAGTATCCACGAGGTTAATGACGTCTTCTTTGGATGACGCCATACCCTGTACATTCCACTGAATGAATACAATCTCTTCTTGTGCCATTATTTCCACCTGCGCTTACTTTCTTCAAGTGTCCGTCGCTCAAGCTTTTTCCCTTCTTCTCTGCCCCTCGGCGATCTCCTCCGGTACTCTTCCCTTGGGGTTCCACGTCTCTGCCGTCCTGCTCTTTCTCTTGGTCTGAAACGATTTGCCCTTCTTAGTTCCTCCTCATAATTATCTCTGTCCATCTCTTCTGTTCCTCCTTGCGCTTTATGAGTATACTCATCAAAAATCTTTCTCGTCTCTCTTCTTCTGGATTCTCTCTCTTCCTCAGGTGCAGCTGTTACGCACTCAAGGTTGACTATTGTTGTGAAAAGTCTTCCTGTCTGGGGGCTTTCACAAACCACTTCCGTTCTCCTTGGCTCCTCCCCTTCACTCATGGACGACAGCCTACTCCTCCTCTCGTCCAGTTCATTGGTTTTTCCGACTTTCTTCCTGCTTTGCTGGTGTTCCGATGTTGTTTCCTGGTCTTCTTGACGGTTTCTCTTCTTGGTCGATACCTCTGTTTTATCTGGGTCGGTGCGTGTAGCGACTGCCTTAGCAAAGTTCATGGAAGAGTTGGGATGTCTGTGGTGGAATAACAGCCTGGCTTGGCCCTTGGAGACTCTTTCCCTGTTCTGAATCATCAGAATTTCTTCCTCGATTGCTCTGATCCTGCAAACTTTCGCACCAGCAATATGTTGCTCCCCGCAATGGTGACACTTGATTGCATCCGATTTGCAATCATCAATTCCGTGACCAACTGAACTGCATCTTGAGCAGATTTGTTCTCCTTGGCAGTACTTTATCCCATGACCGTATTCCTGACATTTCCTGCACAACATAGGTTTTGGTTTTATCTCATATACTTTAGATTTGGCTTGCTCCCCTGGTATGTCGATGTATTCTGGAATTATGGGCTGCCTGAATGACATTAGAATGGGCTTGGCTAATTGGTTTCGAGGCTTTATCCATGTTGCGGGAATCGCATCTTGCACACCGCAATTTTCTAAAAGACCTTTTTTGAATTCTTCGAAGTTGCTTAAGTCGTACTCGTAAATGTATACAAGCCCCTTTTGGACGGCGAAGTTGAGATTCTCTTCTACGGAGACGGGTAATTGGTTCAGTTGATTCAGCTGCCTCATCCTTTGGCTCTGTGATGCATCACATACTTCCACTGTAAATACTGTCTTGTTGCGAGATCTGATTGCTTTAGGTTTGCTGCCAAGATGCTCGGAGATGCACCTTTCCAGGAGCCACGGCGTCATCTTCCGCCTGTGAGCTTCGTTCATCTTGCAGTCAAAGTGGGTGATAAATTTGTTAGATTGTTGTACTTGCTCGATTTCACTTGTACCTTCTCTAATTTGCTTTGCTCGTCTCATGGTCACTTTTTCCTTTTCTATTATCTCCAGCAAACTTCTTTCCTCCACTTCCCTCGCACACAAGATGCTCCCAGCAGAATGAGGGCCCTCGCAGTGAGGACACTTCAGTTGATCAGACGTGCAGTTCAGAGAGGTGTGCCCCACCTCAGCGCACTTCCTGCACACAGCTGAGGTGTTGCGACAGCGCTTGGCAGTGTGCCCATATGCTTGGCAGTTAAAGCACATCATCGGCTTGTTTTTGAATGGGTACACTTTGGTGTCTTGTCTTTCCCCTGGAATGTAAATGCTATATGGGACATTCGGTTGTCTGAAAGTTATAAGGAAGGCTTGGGTCTCCGAATATCTTGGCTTAATGAAGGTAGCTTTGGTAACTTCCACAACGTTGTATTGTTCTTGGAGTCCAGTCTTGAATTCTTCGGTATCCGTTATGTCAAAGTCGTTGATGTAGATGAGGCCAACTGAATGATTAAATCTGCTGTACTCAGCAGTCTGGCACGGTACACCCTCCACGCCTGTTAGGTCAACAATCCTCTCTGCTTGCTCTGCGCTTCGCACCTCCACCATCATCATTTCACGGCTCATACTGAAAATTCTCTTTGGCTTAGCGCCAGTTACTTCTTCAATGCTTTTAATGATGTCAAAAGGGTTCACTGTCTTCTTTCCAGTGTCGAACGTGACGGAGAAGTACCTAGGAAAGTACTTCTCCTCAGCAAGTGTTAAAGGGACATATTTCCTTCTCTCTTTTTTTGCAGCTTTCCTGTTATCCGGTCCTGGTACTTTTAAATTTGCTGGGGCGCCAGACTGAGCCGACAACACCGCTTTTTCTATTTCTGCCAACTGCTTCTCAATTTTCATTATCTCCGTGGCACTCAGGTCAGCAGGCATACTTTCCTCGTTTTCTTCACTAAGCCCATTGAGCATTGAATCTATTGCTTTTTTAATCCTTCTCTTAGTACTTGCAATCTGGCTTATTCGCTCCATCTCACCAACAGCGCCTCCTTTGGTTCCCTCGCTGCATAACCGATGTAAGTCTTCCTCTGATCCTCGTTGAGGACCCGCTGAATTCTCTTCACTCATTTTGAATTTTATTTGGGGCGGGTCCCCTTGATAAATCAAGGGGGCCGGGTTTTCTCACACTTCTAGCACAGAACAATTCAAGATAACCACACAAAACTAAAAATACAAGACCCAGATGTTAGTGGGCGCCCCCCACGTTGGTTCTACCCACTGACAACACTCCTATAAATAACCTGATGAACACTGTGTTGACAATTTACATAAAAACTATGTAATGAGTTACAACTCCAAATGGGTATAATAACAGTACCACCTCGGGAAGGTGTGGGTGGGCTGGAATACTTGTTATGAGCAAGTAATCCTTATCAAATCCTTGTCTGTAGACGGTTCCCTTTACGATACAAATAATGATAACACAATTCGGCACCAGTAAAACGTGGTAAAGGGAACAGTGAAAATTCCGTTTAAGCATGAGGTTTCGAATCAAAACTCGTTCTTGATCAAAATCTGAGGTTAAAAGTAGGAGCTCATTTGTTCCCTACATTGCCTAGCACGTTAAGAAAGACGAATTTACCAATTTCATGTAATATTCCAGAAGTAACCGCAATGTCAGCTTAATTAGCGTAATCACGTCTGCGTTTTTAAGACGATCCAAATCGCAGCATGACGACCAAAATTTTTCGGGTATCAGGTCAGCCTGGTACACTACGAAAAAGAAACGCGGCATAGAAATCAGAAGCGTAACAGAAAACTCTATCACTCAAAAATATTGCTGTCGGCCTCCATTACGAGACGCAAAGGAAGCAAGTTAGGTAAATAAGAAAGTAGACCCGTTAAGCCCACAGCTAACCATGACATACACTGCTCCTTTAGTTGCAAGCAACGGATTATTCTGGTGAACGAAAGTTATTAAAATGTTATGACTAAAATTAATACAGTCATCATACTCCTTAATGAATAACTCGAGGAATTCTACATACCCCTAGAGAAGGGTTGATGTCCTCAAAATCTTCCAAAAAAAAATCCCCAGCGACTAGTCTGAACACGATGTCATTTACATTTCAAGACCCAGGGCGTGGTATCATCGCACGCACATCACATGCGAAAGTCGAGATTAATTGAATTATAGTTCTAAAAGTCACGAATTCGTTATTCCACCACAAGCCTGTGTGCGCTGCACAGGATAATGCATGAATAATAATAATGATGGTATCAAAAAGTGTTGACAAACCCACATTAAAGCATGGAGGCGAATCTTTTACTGCTTCCATCCACGCTTGACATGTGACAGGAGATAAATTAAACCGTTCATCTTTAAGTGAGAGTTAACCACAACACCGTCTACCCGGCGGAGCTCAAATTTTCAAAATATGCCATCGAGAGTATAATTTCCATTGGTTAGGCAAGACACTCGCATGACATTATCGGGGTGTATAATTAGATTAGATTATAAGTTAGTTTAAGCCTCCCTAACCGCTACAAAAATAGAGCGTATCGAAAAGATGAAGGAGGAAGGCGTCATTTAGTATGGAGTTAAGAAAATGAGGAATCTTTGCTGAAGGGGCATAGAAACAGTAAGATGAGAAAGAAGTCCATGAAATAAGATAAAAGTTGAATAAGAAAGTGAGAGATGCTGAAAAACAGGACAGCAGTGAACCGAAAAAAGATAGTCCTTAAACATAACAAAAAAAACTTTCATTTCAACAAAAAGAAGGCCTACCTAACTCTCAGCTCGGGCCCTCACATTTTTCCCCTGGGAGTGCTAATTCCCATAGATACAATAGTTGTATTCCCCTGAGAGGCCGGGGTGTATAATTGAAAAACCTGGCTTCACAATTTAGAAACAGCGCTGCAAGACGATGTTCTTTTACTACATTAAAATAATCTCACAATACGCAAAAAAAACTTGTTCGTAGAGGAAAAATGTTTTGCCATCGCTCTAAAAGTACTGAAGTAGACAACTATTTCGAAAAGTGAAGATGTTCCGATGCATTTTTGACACTAGCTAGCAACATTCCAGGGACCAAATTATTCACTGGTAAACCGGACTCCTAAAACAAGTTCAAACACTAGTGATGTTCTTGTGAGCATTGAGCATTCAATCATTGCAAATTGATGACCCTCAACAGTATTTTCCAGTCTCTAACCAGTCTGCAAATTTTTACCAGAAAAAGTCTATATTTTTAATTTGCTTTAACGCTCTCAGGAGGCAAGCTGCTATACTAATCACGTCAAGTCAATGTTCTAAGTAATTCATAAGAATCCAGCAAGATAAATATGCAGTTCAGCTATGTTTTTCACAGAGCATTTATTAGGAATTAATAATAGAATGAACACTTTCCACAAGCTCAAATGTTCAACAAATTACCCGCACTCAACACACGCCACTGAGCGGTCACCCAGAGCATGCAAGTTTTTTTGTGTATTTTAATAGTAATGAAAAACGAATGATCTCTGTGGTAAGAGATTCAAGAGAAAACCTTACAAGAGACTGGAGGTGAAGTGATCACAGTACATCAATGAGAGCAAATGGTACAAAACTACGAACGTAAACGAAATTAATATCACAAAGCTGAGTTGAAAGAAGCAGGAGATGAGTTACACTACACAGAAATGAAAGCTTTGATTATTGTTCACCCTGTGCGGGTAAATTCACTAGATCAACTTGTACGGAGTGGCGGGGGTGACTGGAGAGATAAATGAGGCAACGCATGTTGCTTTTGTAAAGTCTAAAAACAAGTTCTCTTTTATTTGGATTCAATAGTCATTTGCTGCAATAATGCCGGTACAGAAGGGACCTGTCATATCTCCTATCACTGGCTACACCACCTTATCTGCAGCACGTCCAGAACACACACACACGAACGTCGCAGAAACATGCCCTGTGCTAAGAACTCATAATATCAAAGGATATCTAGCCTACGTAATCCAAACACCACCACTGCTAGAAGTGGATAGCACGACCAAACTCCTCACTTCAAGAACAAACGGAGCTCCACCCATTTAGGCCTATTCGCATGTCCAACTCTGCAATTCTCTTATTAGTTATTAGATAATTGAAACAACTTCACAGAAACAGATGTGGTAACCATGTTGGCATTTTCATCGATGGTGATTGCACCTTTTTTGCTTTGAAAAAAAGAACTTAATCACTTCGTTCGGCCGCTCAAAATAATCGGGGTTCTCGAATGCTATACCGTTCCTATCGAACACAAATAATACCAAAGGATATCACCGATGTAAAGATAAACGGCAACGAATTCTCCAAAGCTCTACCTTGCTCACATCAGCCTCTCGAACAATAAGCTAATCATAGAAAATAGAACGAAATGTTCAAACAAAACCATCTCTCCATTGGCAAAGAATATGTTCGTTGGCAGATAACAACCTGGTTAGTACGAATTATTATTATTATTATTATTATTATTATTATTATATAAGAAAGTCTTAGCCTCCCTTAACCACGACAAAGATGTTCCAAGAGAGGAAAAAGGAAGGCACCATTTAGTATGGAGTTGAGGGAACGTGGAATCTATGCACAAGGTGCACAGAAACAGTAAGCTAGGAAAGAAGTTCATGAAACAAGAAAAAAGTTGAAGAAGAAAGTAGTAGGTGCTGAAAAACAGGACAGCAGTGAACCCAAAAAAGATGGTCCGTAACAAAACAAAAACTTATTTTATTACAACAAAAAGGAAGACTACCTAACCTTTAGCTCGGGCCCACACATGGTTCCCCTGGGAGCGCTAATTCCCATAGATACAATGGTTGTATCCCCCTGAGGGGCTGGTTGGTACGAAATAGGTTGTAACATGGGCAAGCGTATAATAAGGGCGAGCGTGGCCATTGGAGTCGCTGAAGATTCCAGAGACTGACTGAGTGGCTATAAAAATTATCTCTCACTAATGACACAAAACCCTAGTTAAGTTTTGTACGCAAAGCGCTAGATTGAAATTCGGTGAAAACCCCCCAGGGCTTCTTTGCCCGTTAAATTCAGGATGAAAATTTTAAGGCCTAAAGCGGCAAAAGAGAATAATTGTATGGGCAGCGCTATCTACAAGTGTGGAGTTTCTCTTTCCTTAGAAGCACACAAGTATCTCACATATACAAATATTCTAGAAAAAGGGTGGTAGCTGAGCTAATTGAAAATAGAAATAAAAGAAATTGGGAGCTTAAGAGCGTCAACTGACTTCTACTGCAAAATTATGTAGAGAAAAGAGCTCGAACGTTGAAGTAATTTTAAAGGATGGCAGCGAAAGAAGCTCGGCTCACATTAGGTAGTAATATTGCAAGGTTACCGAATTAACCTCTTCGATGCAAAAATTCTCAAATTAGGCTTTTTTCTAACCAAAACTGACATAGGAATTACCAAGCATAACTATAACCTGGCAGGGTTGTCAGACTTGCGCGATATTTACAGTCACTTCTGTTTGAAAATGACCAAAATTGAGAATCTTCACCTGAGGGAAAAGCCGCAGCCTGGTAACCGTGATGACCGAGACGAGACCACAAGATCGGCAGCAAAGGAAAGCAAGCGACGACCAAGGGTTACCCAATAGAAGCCGAGCAGCAGCGCTGGCTTCTCACCCAGAAGGAACTACGCAGCTACGCGAGTATGGCACACAAAGCGGGGAGGCGGCACGCAGCAGCTCCGTCCCCTGACAAGCCAATAATGTCCTCAGGTGCGAGGAGAACTACCCAGGGCTCTCCTCGTGTGTCTTACGACGGTACCTCCTTGCGAGACTAAACAAACAACGCCAAGCGCCATGTCTTGGCCGTCCAGCTTTTGAAAAGCTCACAAAAAACGAGACAATTAAGTAAGTAGATTAACTAACATTCACGATCACACTTATATCCGTACGCTAAAAGTAAAACGCTTTATCACGAGCGATTTTGTAAGAGGAAACAACTTATTGATAACTATTGCTCCTTTGGGGCATGATTTATACAAGCTACAGCTATCGAGAATTTAGCCAACAGTAGCCCAGTAATCTATGGGTCACCACAGATAATATCTACAAACATTCAAGAGTAACTCATCCACTCAAGCAAGAATAGCGTCCTCAGAGTTGTATTATAACACCTTGAAACAGACACAATACATACTTTAGATTCATGATTGCTAGCAATTCCTTAAGACTACGTACGGTCTGACAGTTAGTGTAACCAGCCCTACGCAACGACCCTTCCTTAGTTATCATAAGAACAAGTAACACTGACTCATCTACTCAGACACAAAGACAGAACATAAATAAAATAAAGTCTACCGTCTTTTCAAAAGATGGACCTTCTCAATACAATTAAACCCACCACCATCGCTAGCATGCTGGATTATAGTTGCTCTGGGCAATGAGAATAGATTGAACGCACATCCACATCCAATTTGAAGTTGCACAATCGAAGTGCATAGCAATACGCCAGCAAAAAATGCGTTCTATCATCCCAGTTACCAATGAGGAACAAGCAATGGCAGGTTTTAGGCAGGTAGCATTACCTTACTGGTAGCAGAGCGTCGGAGAAATTGGATCTTCAATGAAGGCATCGGAAAAATTGGGTCTTCGTTAGCGACATCGACGTAATTGCGTCTTCATAAAAGGCGTCGACGGTATTGGGTTTGCATAGAAGGCGTCGACGATATTGGGTCTTCAGCGTCGACGATAGTGGATTTTCATTAATTAAATGCATCGACGATATATTGGATTTGCATTAAAGGCGTCGACAAAATTAGGTCTTTATTAAAGTTATCGGTAAACTTGGGTCTTCAGATTAGATTAATAGTTAGTTGAAGTCTTTCTAATAACAACAAAGGAGAGAAACAACTTGACAGGATTCTTAACACGGAAGCTTATGCTTTCTGTCTAAAGCCATAGTATCACCTCAGTGGAGTTTATACGACAGCACGGTCACTTAACTTCATTGATTGAAACCTCAGTTGGAACGTGGCTCACTCAAGCCCCGAACAGTGGAGATAACATGGATTTTTCCTCAGCGTAGCGTAACGCGTGCGGTTGGCCGCAACCTTCTGAGCGCAGTGACAACTTTTGCACCACAGAATGCGACATCCTGACCAAGCACAGCAAGTATTGTTGTGTATTAAACTGGCGACCAGTTAGTAAAATTCAAAATTTCCACCAACATAGACGTATAAACAATTGAAATTGAGGGTCAGGACTGTTAAGGGATCACTTCCTTACAGAAGCAATAAAAGAATCGAATAATTTTATAAAAATGTGACTATTTAGGTTAATGATTTCATGGTGAATTTTGATCAAATTTGCAATAACTACTCGCGAATAATTATCAAGCTACGTAAAACTTAAACCAGTATTCAAACCACGTCAATATCGCGTATCTCTCACAGCAAAAACAAAGATGGCCGGCGAGTGACCCCTGTTCACTTGATAACAGGCGAAATAGTGCATTGGGGTGACGTGTCAGAAGTACAACCTCGAACACACCTATACAACCATGTGACTTTACCCTCCCAACTTTTCCAGATAACCTTTCTTCTTTTATCGCTATTCAAACAAAGAAGTCGAGTAGTGGACCAAATTGTATAAGCGAGAGGCCTAAAATTAATATCTGTCTTGCATTGTTTAATTCTTTGAGACTAAGAATTATATTCCTGAAATAAATCCAGATGTTCTGCATTGCCTCTAACCAACTAACCAACCCGACCAGCAAAAGCGGAAATATGGTTTTATTCAGACAGACTTGCCCTTGAACATGAGATTTATAGCTTCACATGAAAATGTTCTGAGAGAGCGAACAAGTCATCGTTATCATGGTACACGCAAATTACAAGCAGAACACGGCAAAAGCAGCCAACAAATTTAGCCACAAAATACTCAAATGCGTCTGGCCCATAAAGTTAATAGGATTACACCAACACAAACACTCGCCCTGCAAAGTGTGGGTGGTACTCAACAGAACACTGTAGCAGCTAGCTTACTATTAATGCGGAATTCGGAGTAGGATTAGCAAATAAGGACAACAAAAACCAACAAGTCAACCATCTCAGAAACGGTAAATACTGAGTGGCAAATGAGTTTCCCAAAAATGACAAAGAAAAGAACAGTAGAAGCAGCAATGGCACTAACATTCTGATATAATTCCTTTTTGTTTCTCAAAAAACGGGGCTAAGAAATACATCACGCCAAACTAGCGATGAGATAATGTGGACCTTTATTTTTTATTTCTGATGATAGAATAGGAGCTTGGAGGCTCACTATTTGACACACGTTCAATCCAGTACGCTGGGCTAATTCTGGGAGGCAGTCAAGGTAGAGGCCGTGCATTCTAGCACGATTCCGACCCAAGCATCGCCAAGAACACGCAGTCAGAAATAGAGTTCGATGTAAGTAAAACCGCAGAAACGCACTTTCACAGGCGCACAACCTATATCACACTGTGAGATGATGCAGGGTTGAATTCAGCATTCGTTTCTAATATTGAACTATTCCCTATTTAAAATAATTCAGAGAATAAAAATCTCTAATTTCTGATAACAGAACAGTAGACGAGCAAAGCTATTCCTCTTACATCAGAATCCAAGAGAAACGAGCAAATCTTTAAGAAATTCCGTTTAATAACTCACACCTGGGCGATTATTTTTTCTGTCCCTTGTAGATGGCCAGAAATTGCTGAAGAACGGAACGCGCCGAATCTCAATTTATAAAATACAAAAAATTTACTCCACAAGGAAAACTTGAACAAGGAGACTAGCTACAAAGAAAATAACAGAAAGAGAAATTAGCCACTACTACAAAAACGAGAACAAAATAAGTTTGAGCTAATGCTCCACGATACCCACACAACAGACTCTCAACCAGTGTGGTTGTGATCTGCAGTCCGTTGATCAAAACGTCGACAAATAAAATTAAGTCTCACATGCACTGACGTGGACAAATACCGCCAGCCAGTTCTGTGAGCAAAGCTTACTGCCAAGATAGTCCCAGTAGATAAGCGTACGTGAATGATATACTCTATGCTTGAACTAGCAGCAACGTCAATGAGGTTGACACAAGTGATCGTCTGTTTCCATCCTTGCCAGAACGAGTTGCGCGTGTGGAACGTGAGAGGCAGGAAAATTTTTATTTTAGAGTCGGGTGTGAATGAAGTTACGGATGAAGAACGATCAGAACGCCTCCCTGACACATCGCTATGAGGTAACACAAAAGAGTGAGCTTACTCAAATAAAAGCGAATTACATGATCGTGGCCGCATGAATGAAACATTCACGTCAATTTGTTAATATACAATGAAAAATACAATTGTAAACTTTCAAAAAATACATTAGACGCAACACGTGCGATGACGGGCCGTGCACAAGAGTGCTCACCTCGAATTGCTGTGGCTGGCAAGGGGTTTTGAAATCCTTAGCCAGGAGTTACGGTGAAGAGATGAATGGAGGAAGATCCAAAGAACAAGTATTCTTTGAATGGATTCACTTCATAAGTTATGGGGGAAATAGCTGAAGCTCGAGGAGAAACGCTACCTAATCTTACTCTATTTGAACTATTCACAAGGAAAAACGTCTAGCTTGGAGAAGATATACCTACACAACACATAATTGCAAATTGTTCAACCTAGTCACAAAGAAACAACACGTTTGAAAAAGAGATGGTACCTAACTGCGAATCGTTCAACCTAGTCACGGATAACCGACACGCCTGAACAAGAGCTGGCATCTAATGGCCAATTGTTCACCCTAGTTACACTGAGAATCCCCACACCCGAAGACTCCTGGCTGCGGCCAGAAAGCGCACTCTACACAGAGGTCGCGGGAGTATGGTCGTGTCTGAAGGAGGGATGGTAGTCGCAGGGGAGCTTGTAGCCCACGATCACGCTCTGGATGAACCACTCGCTGCTCACCACGGGCTTGCCCAGGTGCTGCGCGCGCCCGAGCTCTGCGCTGGGGATGCTCGAGTCCGCCAGGACGATGGTGGTCTTGCGGTCCAGCACTCGGCCCAGGGATGCTACAATAAAACAGGGTTTCAGTGCTAAAAACGACGAGTATAAAGTTATGTTAGGTCAGTTAGTTAATGACTCCCTAACCACAAGAAAGGTGTTCCATAGAAAGGAAGAAGAAAGTCTGGAATTCAGGGTACCGGGAATCTAAGCACAAAGTGTGCTGTAACACAAGAGTTAAGAAAAAAGTTTATCAAACAAGATTAGAGTTGAAGGAGAAAGTAATCGGTGCTGAAAAAAATGCAGCAGTGAAACGAGAAAAGTTGGTCTGTAACAAAACAAACACCTTTCCTATTCCAACAAAAAAGAAAGTTTTCCTAGCCTTCAACTCGAGACCTCGCATCTTTCCCTATACAGGACAACTTCCATGTACAATGTCAGATGGGATAAATTCAGGATGTAAATAATAAAATTCAGAGAGCCAATAAATTAAGTTCAGGGGAAAACAGATTAAATGCAGGGAGAAAAGAACATTGAATTGAAAGTAAAAATTTGTGAAATAGAGGGCACAAATAATTTAAATTGAGCATAAAAGAATCAGTTAAACTCAGGGCATTACCAAATTTAATTCCAGATATGAGTTAAATAAATTTTTTAAGGCATAAACAAATGAAATTCCTGGCACAAATAAATAAAATTTCAAGCACTTAAATAAATAAGGTTCAAGGAATGAATAATTACGAGCATCGTGAGCTAACAGCGCTAGTGCCTGCATAGATATGAGACCAACAGCACACAGCCCCGCAGACACAGGGAAATCAAACAAGGCAGCGCTCACCACTAGATTTCGGAGGTCGCCGCACTTCCGCTGCCGCGATCGCTAGCAGCGGCAGCCACATCTCGGCAAACCGCTCGTTGGAGGACGTCGCAACAAACACAACATCGCCTTCCAGCAGCGGAGAGTCTGTCACACGAGGACAAGTTATTTACTTTTTAGCTGACTTAACACATGTCCTGGATATGTCTCAGAAATAATTGTGCTTGAAACATTGCCATTTATTTATTGCTCTTTTTATATTAATGTGCTGCTGTACATTGGCTTTTAACCTATTAATCGTAAGAGTAGGAAGTCAAGTAAGTAAAAAAGTTTCCCCTACCTTTCTTCCATCCGTTTTAGCCGTGTTCTATACTCACCAGAAGAGCTGTATTTACTCTCGGAAAAATACTAAGGGTGCGTTCACACTACGAGCGGAGCGAGCGGAGCGGCGCGGAGCGTCGCGGCACGGAGCGGAGCGGCGCGGAGCGTCGCGGCACGGAGCGGAGCGGCGCGTGTGTTCACATGTGAGCTGAGCAGAGCGACCTACACAAGCATCAGTCGCTATGGAGCGTTCCGTGAATGCGCTTCTGTTGCTCGACGGCAAAACGGAAACACTAGATCCATCCCATCAACATGAGGAGAGATCGTTATGGAGAATACCACTATCTCTTCGAAGCGCTGAGGAGAGATGAATCACAATTCTACGAGTATTTACGGATGAAGCCGGCAACTTTTGATGTACTACAATCCCTTATAGAAAGAAAAATTTCCAACGAGATTAGATAAATTTGCTGTTTAGCAATACATAAATTTTTATTGAGGATACATGTAAAGCAAAGTAGTTTAAGCAAAATTAAAGTCTTTCCATATAGGCTGTATCACATATATTACTACAGGTTTTCGTAGACCAGTACGATCAAAAAAAGTCTTGTGGTGACTTAAATGTGAGTGAACGTAAAGTAATTCCCTTCAGAAATTCAGGGTTGTGCCAGAGAAACCTAAGTGAAAAATACTGACAAATATTGACTTGTCCTGACCAAATAGTTCTCGAAATACTGATATGCTTTCCGTTAGTATTGGAAAAAATCACCCAAGCTCTTAAAATTTTGTAACTTATTGTGTATTTGACACTCATTGAGTCCTCCTCATCATCATACGGCCTCCTTTTTCTCCCATTTTACGGAAAAAATGAAAACTTTATTAAAAAATCGTACATAATTATACTTTAATCAAGATCATAAAATGAAATGCAC
Organism: Morinoia aosen; assembly: GCA_030386875.1. Taxonomy (NCBI): domain Eukaryota; kingdom Metazoa; phylum Arthropoda; class Malacostraca; order Amphipoda; family Talitridae; genus Morinoia; species Morinoia aosen. The sequence continues at coordinate 36,992,644 of CM059572.1, forward strand.
AGCATCACAAGAAAGATGAAACAACATCACGAGAAAAGCATAATAAATTCCTTAAACTGAAGCAATAATAAAGTAACTTATCACAGAAAGCAGAAGAAAATAGAAATAAATGATTAATGAACCCAAATGAGTGAAATTACACTAAAATATTACATGTTACACCATCAGTTATAATTGTAATATGATTAGTTGTACAAATAACTAGTTATATACTAGTTTTATCTAACTCAAACGACAATTCTACCCCTGTAAGATATGACGATCCAAAGGCGGAGCCAAGGAGAAACGCTCGACTCGAGCGTCAAAAAATCCCAACGAATTTCCCGAGCGTGCCGCTCCGCTCCGCTTGTCGTGTGAACAGCCAAGCGTTTCTGCATTCAAACCTGTACAAACATTATTGCCGCTCCGCTCCGCGCCGCTCCGCTCGCTCCGCTCGTAGTGTGAACGCACCCTAAGGTTGCTGGCTGGACTGGACTAGAACTAAGTGAGCTGCTTTGCACTCGTGCCTCAGAAAAAACAGTTTGCCGACAGTAAGAAAGCCAGAAACATCAAGTAGGTGATCAGAAAAGTGGCCGGCCAAAAATGCGTGCCACCTTACAACTCTAGCAAATCAAATAGCCCAGCACAGACCCAGAGACTTTGAGTTTCGGGATATTTGAACGCGGTAAAAAGAACCTGATTGCGGATATATTGACACTAAGTTACAAGAGAGGCACGTCAAATACAATAGGCTGGTCAAAGTACTGAAGTTGTTTTTGCAGATCACGCGCTGTTTAATGTTGCTAACTGGACGAACAGTTGACCGAAAGAGTCATAATATACACTACACAATTTTAGTAGGCAAATTTTTCCTCTTACATAACAAGTTAGGTTTTTGAGTACAAGTAGGTTTTACCCTCGTTATTTGATATCTTTCGAGTTTTTAAGAAAGCTGAATTAAAAATTGAAAACAAATTTGGTAAGTACAGCATATGTGTGATGAGGGTTGCGTACCTCTGCCATTCAACTGTTGTGCAACTGAATGTTATTCAACTGTTGTGCAACTGAATGTTATTCAACTGTTGTGCAACTGAATGTTATTCAACTGTTGTGCAACTGAATGTTATTCAACTGTTGTGCAACTGAATGTTATTCAACTATTGTGCAACTGAATTTTTCTAACTGACTAACTCAACGGCTACGCAACAGACTGTTATTCAACTACTACGACATTGGGTGTTTTCCAACAGTTATGCAACAGACTGTTATTCAACTGCTACGCAATTGAATGTTATTCAATGGCTATCCAACAGACTCAGCTGCACAAAAGACTTCGCTACGCAACAGAGCAGCACACGCAACCGACCTCTGACCATGTCGCCAGGCCTGTGCCGCACCACGCCTGGGTTCTGCTCCACCACCGCGTTGGTGACGATGTTCACACCCGCCGGCAGCACGAAGCTCTCCCAGTCCCGCCGCTGGTTCTGTGAACACACGGTAAACAACGCCAGTCAATGCCAAGAAGATCAATTACTCCCATAAAAACGAAGTTATAACCAAGAAAAGCAGGAAAAATCACAAGAAAATTGGTAATCTCCATAAGACCTAAGGGCTCCGTATAAGAAACCCAATACACAACAGAAAACCAGTAATCATACCAATCTTTTGAAGTATGGTCATTGCGACCATATCAAGGAATGCTAAGTCATCACTAAAAGAAATGCAAGGAGAAATGTAAAGAGCATCTGACGAGGACCGACCATATCTGAGGCTGATCTGGCAAAGGAATGCTAAAGTCACCACTATGTAGAAGTACGGCAAGGAGAAATGAGAGGAACATCTGACATGGACTGACCATATCTGAGGCTGATCAGATGAAGGAATGCTCAAGTCATCACTGAAAGAAACGCAAGGAGAAATGAGAGGAACATCTGACATGGACTGACCATATCTGAGGCTGATCAGATGAAGGAATGCTCAAGTCATCACTGAAAGAAACGCAAGGAGAAATGAGAGGAACATCTGACATGGACTGACCATATCTGAGGCAGTGATGACCCATCTGTGGCTGACGATAGGGATGCCCACGACGAGACACTGGATGTACTTGGTGGTGCGACACGGCTTGTCGCATAGCAGCAGCAGACGACCTCCGCTGCCACTCTCAGTTGCGCCGCTGTAGGTAAACGTATTTTGTACAAGGCTTGCTAGCGTCAATATCGTATAGGATGCAATAAACTGAACTCTCATATCAAATGGTAGTAACTCAGTGAATATTTTGAGTGGTGGTTTCCTGCAGGTTTCATTATTGAAAAAAGAGGACAGTATCGGTGATACAAAATAAGTGCCCATTAAGGAGACCGTCCCAGGCCCCTGTCGCTCAGGTGGTCCTCAGGTGGACATTTTTCAGGTTTTTGTAGGAAAAGAACCCTTAGGTGGTGGACTATTTGGTCCTAAAATTTTATGGCGCTACGGAAAACGGACAATAGATCCCCCCCCAGGGGGGTAAGGGGACCAAAATCTTCAACTTTGAGCCCATTTCAACCCCATATAAAAAGAGAACAAATGAAAAAAAAAAGCCCATTTGAGTTTGTTAGGAATGTTCCAAGGATTCTAAAACTGTCTTTGTTTTTGTTCTAGCATCAAAACTTGATGACGAGCCCCATTTTGAAATATCGATATCAGTGAAAAAACGCCAAAATTTTTCATTTTTGAGCCAATTTCAACCCCATATAAAAAGAGAACAAATGAGAAATGGAAAAAAGCCCATTTGAGTTTGTTAGCAATATTCCAAGGACTCTAAAACTGTCTTTGTTTTTGCTTTAGCACCAAAACTTAATGAGGAGATACATTTTGAAATATCAATACCAGTGAAATATCAATACCAAAAAACCAATATGTCAAATTTTTTCAAAAACTAAGGCCTAAATAAAAAAAAATGAATCGAATAAATTGTGTTTCTTTTCAGAAGTTACATTTCATATTCAAATTTCATAAGAATCAGATGGAAAATAAAAAATTTTATATTTTTAAAATTTTTTTTGGGGGGTTTGGAAATCACAACTCAGTGTGAATATGAAGTTATGTATGGAAATTATGGAAATAAAATTAAAACTGCATTCATATCCATAAATTGTTCATTATATTACACTTCAATAAAAAATTTCATTTTATGCTTATACCCAACACTTCTAACTTTCAACATTCAAAATGGGACTAGTCATCGAGTTTTGATGCTAGAACAAAACCAAAGACAGTTTTAGAATCCTTGAAACATTCCTAACAAACTCAAATGGGCTTTTTTTCAAATTCAAATTTTTCGAAAAAATATGTAGCTTTAAACACAAAAAATTACTGTTTTTAGAAATTTTAAAAAAATTAAAAAAAAGAAAAAATTTGAATTTAAAAAAAAAAATTGGGGTTTGTTAGGAATGTTCCAAGGATTCTAAAACTGTCTTTGGTTTTGTTCTAGCATCAAAACTCGAAGACGAGTTCCATTTTGAAATACCCATATAATATACCAAAAAACTAATTTTTCGAACAAAAAAAAACTAAGTCATAAATCGAAAAAGTGACAGGAGTAAAAATGGTTTACTTTCACGAAATACATATACTGGCCAATTTTCAAACGAATCGGACGAAAAAAGTTGAAAAAGTGGGACGGTCTCTTTAATGTCAAGTTTTTGTGACCCACCCAGTACAATGTCACATACAAATAGCATATATTTGTGTTGCATACTTATCTTGCTGCTCCCGAATAGGAGGAATCCATAAGGCTTTAGACAAAACGCCTGCATGTTCGACCTGTTTCCCCAAGTGTTACTCGTCATTTACAGCAATGATTTTATTCCAATATATTCAGTTGCGTCTGAAAGTCAAGTTGATCATTTTATCATTCTTATACCGCACCAACATAAATGATACTCTCCAAGTGAGCAACACGGAGATAAATGACAATTCCACAGCACTTTAATTTAACCACAACTTGACGCTCAATGAATATTGGACGATCATAAGAATATTGAATATAAACTTCAAATTTTAGTGCTAGCAGAGCTAACATCGCCAACTGCAAAAAGGAATGCCTCACCTGAACGTGGCCTGCCTCACCTGAACGTGGCCTGCCTCACTCTGATGAGGTCCGCCTCCTCAAACTTGGTGATCACGACACCGCCGCCAGCCCGCACCTGCTCAGTCAGGTGGCGTCGGTTGAGCGGCGGCCCGTCGTCTGCGCAGGAACACCACATTAGTTAGAGTCCAGCTTCGGGACATGTTAGTTAAGAGTCCAGCTTCGGGAAACGTCAATTAGAATTCAGCTTCGGGAGACGTTAGATAACACGTTGACCACAACGTGCGCCACAGGTGGCCACGGAGGGAATTTGTATAATGCTGCTGACTAGCGTGTAGTCACAGACTTATTTGTCATAAATACTTCATTAAAGTTAAATTGCATGATCCATTTCATGTTTGCTATTCCATTTTCAAAATTGCTTGCAACAATAGACTTTAAATTGGAGTTAAATATGGAAATTCAGTTCAACTCATTGCGGTCTAAGTGTTAATGCGTCTGCTCTCAGTGCCAACCTTCAGCACCGCAATTACGGGGTGTCTCTCAATATATTCTGGAACATTCACTAGTGAACTATGTTGAAGGTCATTTGAAGTAATTTCTCGCTTGCATTCACAGTACATGAAACATGAATTCAAAACAGTTGATTTAGTTTTCCTGGTCTCCGGACAATCCAGGGTTCGTAAATGAAATCAAACAGAAGTTGCTCCGGTATGACAATATGTGGTTATACACATGAACTGTCAAATTTGAGGAGCTCTGTGACGAGCAAGTGATGCCAGACTGGTTTGGTTTCACAGAAGTTTAGTAAAAAGTGGTAGCAAAAATCCTTCAGTATGTGTACTGAAGGAGGAATGAATAAAAAATTTTGTAATGAATGAGAAAACCTTGCAATATGCGTACAAGTACGAGACTCTGTGAACTGAAAATATAATATAAACCCACAGTAAATAATGTAGACTAGTGGAACATATATACGAGTCTCCAAATGCTGCTCAAAACGCCTCGTCTGCCTCCTACCAAACGATCATGGTTTTATAGTAGTGCTTTAACCAATACACTCGGCCGCAAAATGAATTCTCCCTGTTGATAACAGCCCTAGAGGTCAAGAGCCCAAATGCTGGTGACTGTGGCAACTTACATGCGAGGTAGTGTGCAGTGAGCATAGAGCTCGTACACGAATGTTAAGGCAATGAAAGCGTTTGTTCTAGCAAGCATGTTTAAGTGTAACACCACAGAAGCAGAATGATGACAAGCCTCATCACATGGAAGCAATGACCTCTAACAAAAATGTCCATTTTCTTAAAACTAAACATGAAAATACTCATTAACAGCACAGTGAACACCACGTGCCCTAACACCAACGTGAAATTGGATGTCCCAAACGTATCACTTCAAGTGAGTTGCAAGAACATAAGCCAAAGTAAACATATCGGACATTTAAGTGCCAATGTACGTGTGAACAGCGGGCCATACGTGCGAATCAAATATCAAAATAAGAAAATAATAGAAAATATGCCATGGCTTTTAATGAGGAATGAGTTGCAGGAAAAGGTGCCCAGGCAAGATACAGCAAATGCCTTACCAGATAAAATGACTAGAGGGGAAAAAATAAATACGTTAACTGCTGATAAACAGTGGCACACCAAAGGATGTAATATTGACAGTACTCCCTTCATAAGAGATGAAATTTAACCAATTCTCGTGGTTTCTACTTTGAAATTGCTCAAATTCTGCAATGCCTATCCTCAGTTTCACAATCAGAACGTTTCTTTGACTGCACTCGTGTAAACAACGTTGAGAGATGACCGATACAGCGAATTGATCAAGATGACAACACTCGTGAACCATAGAGCAAATGTATCATGGAACTGACCTTCATTACTGAAGTCATCGTCAAAGCCTCTAGGCTTGCTCGCTCCCGAGTCGGTGATGAGGACCGTGAAACCTGAAACATAGGCATTTAGTAAACAATGTAGAATTGGGCACACCACGCGAAATTGTAAAACCAAAATGTAATAGTTAGAATTTGATTTTTGTGACACCGAAATCTATAATTTAGTGTTAGTATTGTAACATCGAAATCTATAATTTAGTGTTAGTATTGTAACACCGAAATCTATAATTTAGTGTTAGTATTGTAACGCCGAAATCTATAATTTAGTGTTAGTATTGTAACGCCGAAATCTATAATTTAGTGTTAGTATTGTAACGCCGAAATCTATAATTTAGTGTTAGTATTGTAACGCCGAAATCTATAATTTAGTGTTAGTATTGTAACGCCGAAATCTATAATTTAGTGTTAGTATTGTAACGCCGAAATCTATAATTTAGTGTTAGTATTGTAACGCCGAAATCTATAATTTAGTGTTAGTATTGTAACACCGAAATCTATAATTTAGTGTTAGTATTGTAACACCAAAATCTATAATTTAGTGTTAGTATTGTAACACCGAAATCTATAATTTAGTGTTAGTATTGTAACACCGAAATCTATAATTTAGTGTTAGTATTGTAACACCGAAATCTATAATTTAGTGTTAGTATTGTAACACCGAAATCTATAATTTAGTGTTAGTATTATAACGCCAAAATCTATAATTTAATATGTTAGTATTGTAACACCGATACTAACATATTAAATTATAGATTTTGGCGCTACAATACTAACACACTAAATTATAGATTTCGATGTTACAATACTAAATTGTATCACCAAAACCTATAATTTAGTATGTTAGTATTGTAACACTGAAATCAATAATTAAGTATCTTATTGTAACACCAACATCTACGAGAACTTGCTTCAACAATTTCTGATATTAAATAGCTCAACGGTCTTTTTATTATTCGTCGCCCGTGTTGATAGGATATGTTCAAATTCTAGAATAAAACTGCACTTTCATAACTATTATAATCAGTGTTAGCTATTCATTACTCATTCATCAGGGGGGGTAATCCTATTCTAAAATAAAATACTTAATAAAGCACACACATAATTTTTCACAAATACGATAACAATAACAGTGACAGCTATGAATCAGACGCTAAAAAAAAAATCCTAATACAGTACATACATAATTCTTCACTAACAGGAAAACAATAACAGTGACAGCCATGAAATTTGATGCGGGCAAGAAGCTCGTCCTACAAACCACAAAACAACAATACATACAAAGGACACTGAGTTCACCTACCCTGAAATATAGTGCTGCCCTTGGGCGGCACAGTGCCCAGTCTGGGGTCGGTGCCCGGGTCGAGAAGATGGTCATCAGCGTAAGGAGATGCCGCCACGGACACGTCGCCCTCCTCTATGGTGTCCAGACGCGACCTCAGCCCTGTCCGCCGGTCCTTCCTGCCCTGTCTCCCTCTCGAGCACCGACTTTCAGAAGGTGCGCCTTTGGCAGCCCGAGCTTCAGATGAGGAGGGTCTGCTTGCGGACGGCGGTATGCGTGTAGGACTAGACGAGACAGGTCGCGCTACTGACGGCGATGACGGACTCGCGGCCGAGGGAAACTCCGTTTCGTCAGGGACCTCCGAGCTCCGAGACCGGGTTCTGGCTCGCCTGCCCGGCGTGACACTGCCAGTCTCAGAGCTCTCGTCGCCGGAGTCGGTGCGTCGCCGAGGTGGGAATCTTCCTTCGTCCAGTTTTGCTTGTTTTTGCACTGTTAAAGGTTCACTGCCTCCACTGCCTGCTCAGTTGCACGTTATACATTAAATAATGTCATGGAATAGAGGGTACACTAAGGAGACAAGCTTTACATCGATACATACAATTCCGAGGGATTTACTTTTCAGCTGAGATCAGATTAGATATTAAAACATTTAATTTCAGCAAGAAAGGTCTAACTAATTCTCAGCTCGGGACCTCCCATTTTTCCCCCTGGGAGGGCTAATTCTCTTAGATACAATAATTGTATCCCCCTGAGGGGAAGAAGCTTATGAAACATTGTAAAAGATGAAGAAAAAGTAGTAGGTGTTAAATAAGATAGCAGAGAACCAAAAAAAAAGATGGTGCGAAACAAGAGAAAACATCATTCTATTTCAACAAAAGGAAAGCTTACCTAACCTTTAGCTCGGGCACCCACGTTTCCCCCTTGGGAGTGCTAATTCCCATAAATACAACAGTTTTATCCCCTGGAGGGGCTTTCCTGCAGAATATAAGGAATATAAATTCCCTCAAGACCCCAATTGAAAGCCCAACTACTGGATATCACTGGACCACACAGAAGCGCCGTAACTGATGCACGTAGAGCCCAGGTTTCAATACCCAACTGGCGAGCTGAGAATAATTGTAAGCAGGTCTTGCATACCAGTAACAAGCACGCCTCAAGGTACACGGTAATCAGACTATATTTCACTGATTTGCAAACTTCAAACTTCTTCCAAAGAAGAACATAATATTGTTTAATCTCACCTGGTGGTCTACCCCGTTTTTTGGGCGTCTGAGTTTGTGGTATTGAAGAGGATGCAGAAGTTACGTTTTGCTCTGCTGGAGGTTCAACAACTGATGCAGAATCTTGCGTTTTTCTTTTAGGTTTCCTTCCACGTTTGCGAGGCAAAGATTTGTCCTCGCCAGCATCTTCGCCTTCCTCTTCTGACGCCAATCTCTCCGAGACGTCAGGTTTTGAAGAAATTGAAGCCTGATCTGCCGATTGTGGTGGTATACTGGGCTCTGAACAGTCGAGATTTGGGTCAACCTCGAGGGAAACTGCTAGTCTCCTAACGGTAATCTTTTTCTTTGGAGGGGTTTGAGATTTTTTACGAGAAGACGATCGTTTTGAGGACTTGGGAGTGACACTGTAAGTCTCATCATCAGAGGGGTCGTCTTCTTCACTAACTTCTTCAGAAAGAATTTCTCTGACGCGAGGGTGCAGCCGAGAACGAACAGGAGTCGTCTCGTAAACAGAAGTAGCGCTTGCAGCACCCGGCTCGTCTTCTAGAGTACGTCGCTTTTTAGAGCGCTTAGTGCTTTCCAAAAATTCCGTATCAGTGTCTGCAAATTCTGGAGCTTGGTCCTCAATATCACCAGCAACCGTCACGTCAGTTTCAGTGAGGCTCGAGTCTAGGTTAGGGTCTCCTTTTTGCTTGCGTTTCTTTCGCACAGTGCGCGCTTTACCTGGCGTGCCTGAAGTGCCCGGCCCCGTGTCGGCCTTCACGAGAGAAGGAGACCCCAATGCTGGAGCTCGGCGCCTTTTCCCACACACGATATTGTTCAGGGAGACCTCCGGCCCTGAAGACACTATGCTTTGAGTCACTTTCCAGGCGTTAACGAATCGCTCAGCGTCGTTTAGGTTCATTGAAAGGTGTGAGTGAGGTACTTTGAACATTTGATGGGCGTCTGCAGCGATGTGCAAGACCGTGTTATTTTCCACCGTGTGTCCCTTTATAATCACATCCACGCTAACGATAGATTTGTTGTTGCTTGGCCCCTGATACCGTCTAAAACAATGCTGTCCACGAGGGAGTATGTCAATAGGTAAAATATGCTCGATTGGGCAGTGCTTCTGAAAGCCGTCCAGAGTAAAACGTATGTGCCAGCCTCCTGATGGGTGCTCAGACTCAATGATAGCAGAATAATAATGATCGTGATACTTTGCAAACACAAGCATGTTAGGGGCCAGTGTGAGCGATATCATTCGATTGATGACCATGCGTGCTTGTTCCTCATGAATGTCCAGCATGCTGACTTGACTGTTCACGTCACCACTGAAGAAAGTTTCTTCTTCCTCTTCAGACATTTTTACAGACCGAAGAGCGTCGATTACCGGATCGTCCAAGTCACCATAAAATTTATCAAGTTCATAGTGTAAACCCTTATTAGCTATGCCAGTTTTAGGCAAAAATTTGTGCTCCACAGGCTTCATGTCCCGCACCTCGACCTCCTTCTTTACTTCAGCCGCTTCAACACCTGTGAGGTCCACTACTTCTGAGCTGGCTGAGGCAGCATCCACGGACGGCTCAGGGCGTTCAGGAATGGTGGACTTTATCCTCATTTTGTGGAGGTATTTGCCTCGCCCTGCTCTGAAGCTGCCATACCCTAGCGCACGAGAGGCGCTTGTCAAGTCTCTCTCGTCACTACTGCTCGTCTCCTCAGGAAGAAAAGAAGGGACACGAGGAGATTTGGTCTTCAAAGGTCGGTTGGACGGGAAGGCAAATTGCTTCGTCTCTTCTTCACCCTGCTGTACAATCTGTACGCTCTCAATGGAGAGCCTGCTCTTTGCAGCAGCGATGCTGTCAGCCTGCGTTAGGGAAGACATGCGGCGCGAACAGCTCGACGAGCTAGAGCTCTTGTCAGCGTTGTACCCCGACGAAGAAGAGGTGATTGTAGACACGTCAGAGATGCGTTTATCTCTGCTACTGCTCTTAGAAAGCTTGTGTATAAACGGCAAAGACCTCACAATGAGCTCTTCATCTCCCTTCTCACTGGTGTACAAGATGCTATTGTCATTGGGGTCGCGCCACACTTTGAGTTCCAATACTTCTTGCAAGACAAAACCACTTGCCTTAACTTCATCGATTGATTTGAATGACGAAACAGCAGCTAAATCTTCATTGGCCAATTCTACAGTTGACCTGGTAGAGGTAGTTTTTGGTAAGCCCTCTTCTGCAATATCCTCTGGAATATCTCTCGACTTCACTACTTCATCAAGGGATGAACTTGATGGCTGATCTTTTTCAATGTAACTACCTCCTTCTTCTGATATGCTTGGACTTACTCCAGCCAGCACACGGGATTCATTTGGAGTTGAAGTTCTTCTAACGTCCTTTCCTGACACAGACTCAATGACACCAGAGGAATCCGATGACAATGGTGTCTTTCCTTCTTTTGATTTTAGCTGCTGATCAACCTCTCCAGATACCGGAGTCGAACACTTCTTGGAATGATCTCCAGCCTCAATTTGGACTTCCTCTTCAGGCAGGCTCTCCACAACTTCTTGCACGTGTTCATCAGCCACATGTTCTATGCTCAGGGATTCCATTGAGTCAGGCTCTAGCACAGCCTTCTTTTTCGGAGACAGCTGAAGCTGCTGCTCTTTATATTTACGCTCAGCTGCCAAAATATTCTCCTCAGCAGCCTTAGAAGCCTTGGCTATGATGGTCCCGCTGCACTGCAGAGATGAAGCACCCTCTAGTTGTGATGAGCTGATGTCTGGCCATTCTATCCTGCGCTCAGGCGCTGAGTCAAGGGAAGGTTTGGAACAACTAGAAACTCCGGTTTGATCACGAGGGGTGCCGGTCGGCGTTTGGTGAGCCTCCAGCATGCCATTGGAATGCGAGGAAGAAGATGAAGAGTCAGAGCTGCTGGGCTGTGAAGGAGCGCTGTCCATCAGCAGCGATTGGTGGCATTGATCTTTGTACTTTGTGGGAGATTTGAACTTAGGTATAATTGTTTCTATTATTTCAATACTTGGAGAAACACTTGATTGCTTCTCCTCTCTTGCTGCTGGCAATGGGCTAGCCTTAATGGGATCAGTTTCAGCTTCTATTTTACTAGAGTGGGCTCTACTTTCAGGGAGAATGTCTTCTGAAATTGAAGAACTTTTCTTTGTTTCCAGCACCTTGGGTTTTCCACTCAAAACCTCCACTTTGGCCGAAGCATTGAGAGGATTGGACAGAAGTGGCTCAACGTCTGGAGACTGAGAATGCACAGGAGGCTCAGTGTCCGAGAGAAGCGACTCCAGTTGTGTGGGGTTGATGGTCCCCACAGGAACCTGAGAATCATCAACAGCACTGCTGCCGCTCGTGCTGCTGAGGGCGTCATGACAGCGCAGGCTCCCCACACTGGACAGTTGAGACAGCTCGTCCGAGCTGCCCTGGCGAGCAGCAATACCTGCACCTTGAGATGACACAGTCACTCCAGCACCACCAGCAGATGAAGTTGAGGGTGCAAGAGATTGGGTCTCAGATTCCGTTCCGCCTTGTAAAAATAAATGCACGTCTTGGGAGTCGACCGCCATACTGGAGTGAGCTGGTGCTGTTTGTTGATGGTGAGATGGACGGTGAGTGTCATAGACAACCTCAAGACTCTCGTTGAAAGAGTCCAGCACCGTAACTTCGTCGTCAGCCGCCGCTGGTTTGTCTTTCCTCTCAGATACGGTCATCGGCGCATCAGAGGTAGAAGAGTCGGACGCAAATGTAAGTTTTTGACTAACTGTTGACTCAATGTTTACTTCACTTATACCTTTCCGGCGCCGCTCTATCGTGGGACTGATCTCAAAATCTTTGTTTTTCTTCAGCTTTGCGTAGTCAACAAGAACCTTGGCGTCACTGGAGGAGTTGCTGTCAGGGTCAACAGTAGATGAAGATGAGCTTGAGTTCAGGAAATAAGAAGAGCCTGACTCTCTCAGCTCACTCTTAGGGTTGGAAATCAGCACTGAAGTGCTGGGACCAGGCGGCGCTCTGAAATAATCATGGCAAAGCACTCGTTAGATTGAGCATTCCAAGATTTGTCTACCACTACATAAAATTTAACAAAAACTTAACAATTTCAGACAACTGCGATGCACCAAAAGCATCAGATGGTGGAAGGCTTGCTGCACAGCAGAACAAACACAGCTGTTATGAGACATAACTTTCACTTTTCACAATGGTGCGTACAAACTTAATGAAACTGTCTGTTTTACTAGAGCCTTATGTGCCTTGCCTCAACAACACCAAAAATGATAACTAATTTAAACCAACATATACTCAAAACAGGTCTACAAGTACATAGCGCAAGAATACTGAAACAAAATCAATCACTAAGTATATACAGTGTGAACAACACATCTCATGCCCACCTGACCACACCAATTCTAATGCGCTACTGTGTGGATTAGGTTAGATTAGATCCTAACCACAGTAGATGTGTTTCCAATAGAGGAACGAAGAAGGCACCATTTAATACTGAGTTAAGGGAACCGGGAATCTATGTACAAGGTGTATCCCCACACCCCTGTGCAGTGTGCATGGAAACATTAGACAAAAAAGTTTATAAAACAAGATAAGACTCACTAAAGTAATAAATTAGATTAGATTATATGTTAGTTTAAGCCTCCCTAACTGCTACAAAAAAGAGTGTATCAAAGAGAGGAAGGAAGAAGGCACCATTTATTATGGAAATAAGGGAATGCAGAACCTATGCAGAAAGGGCATAGAAACAGTATGTTGAGAAAGAAGTTCATGAAACAAGATAAAAATTGAAGGAAAAAGTAGTAGGAGCTGAAAAACAGGATAGCAGTAAACCAAAAAAGATGGTCCTTAAAACATAAAAAAAATATTTTATTTCTACAAAAAGAAGGCATACCTAACTCTCAACTCGTGCCCTCACACATTTTTCTCCTGGAAGCGCGAATTCCCATAGATATAATGGTTGTAACCTCCTGAGGGGACTTGCTAAAGTAATAGGAGCTGGAAAAAAGAATACTATGAACCAAAAAAGTTGGCCCATAATAAAACCAAGAATTTATTCTTTTTCAAAAGAAAGAAGGACAACCAAACCTTTAGCTCGAGACCTCAAACCTTCTTTCTGGGGGCACCAATTCCCATAGATACAATAATTGCATCTGGGGGCATAAATACCCATAGACACAATAGTCGCATGTCCCTGCGAGGGCCTTTACTGTGCTGGAGCCATGCAATCTTGAAACAAGAAAGTTGCCTTTCGGTGGCAGGGTTGCCATGTTAGCCTTTCTGACTGAACACATTTCCTGCGAAGTGACCCACCAGTGGTCACTTAGGTGTTTTTCATAGTGTTGCTGACCGACCTGCAGTCACTAACTCATTTTATGTTAATACTTAATGGAAGATAAATGAAGGCCAGATTCAGTTAATGTTTGCTATTTCTAAAGTTAATTACCACATTTGACTTTAAATTTGAATTGAATATTGAACTTCAGCTTAACCCATCGCAGTTAACAACGTGTTAAGTTCTCAAATTTGGCCAAAGTATACACGAAGTAAATAATCATTTAGGTTAGAAAAATATGACAGCCTTGCTCAGGAGATCAGTTCCTATCTTCTTAAATTTTCCTACAACCGACAAGTAATATAATTTTTTCTATATGAGTGACCACTCTTAGCTAAAAAAAAAACAAGTTCTGAGCACACTTTCTAGCAGAAATATTCATTAAATGGTTCACTTTCGAACCTTCTATAAAAAGTTATTCGAATTCCCTTAAAATAAATCTGAAAGTTCTTATTTAAAACTGATTAAGCCAATTTTAAAGCTAAGTCTGAATTAGTCTCAATCAATCTAAATATCAAAGCCTATTCCCTCCACCAAGAAGGCATAGGCAAACTTGAACCAGATTCCCTGTCATACACACGTATGTTTTTCGTATTTTTTACACAGCAAGGACCATAGGCAAGATGCTGATTTACCCTTGCTGCTTCATAAATTCATAATGACTCAAGGATTCCCACAACTGAACCATAATAATGAATCCTAATTTACAAAGATAAGTCACTCCTGCAAGCCAAGAGCCACCAAACCCCAACGGCATTGCAGACACTCAATAAAAAAAATTCATCTTCATGAACCTTGTGATAAAGAATTAATCTCGTCGTGCTACCTTCAAATCAAATTACGTTTCTTGTTCAATTCTCAAATTTTTACGCGAAAAACAAACCAATTCACTGCAACTGCAGTTCATCAAAACAATATTTCTCCCCCGTTTACGATTTCTGAAAATTTACTTAACACTAAAAAGAACGGAAAGTACTAGAAAAATCATAACAGTGCCGTACTGCGCAATGCTAGAAACAAATATAGACAAAGTATACAGTGACACTCACACATCTATAGAAGATTCTACAATATCATCCTCATCCTGGGTGTCCCCTGCCTCGTCCAGCTGGAGGTCTTCACTCGCAAAGAGATCTTGCGACTCAACATTGGACGCAGATGCCAGTGGAGAGGTGGAGGCTGAAGGGACGTGTTTGAGTGGCGACGGAAAGACTGACGTCATCAGCTTCGAGCACGAGCTTGTCGATGTTCCAGTGCTGAGAGCCACAGTAGCTGGTAACTGAGCAGAGCTGCTCGTGGGACGAGAGGCCACCAACAAGTCTTCGGTGGTGAGAGCAGAAGAGACAGATCTAGACGCAGCAGTAACTGCAGTACCTGCTTGATGAAGTAGCGCAGGAGTAGAGAATGTGGCAACTAAGGAAGGTTGTGAGCGCATCACAGCTTTTTCTGAGACTGCTGTGGCTGAGGTAGATGGGTTGCTGGCAGTTACTATGGCACTGGACACTGGCACCAACAAAGCAGTCTTCGGCTGAGCAATTGAGGGTTGAGAACTATGGGGAGTGAGCATGCTGGCAGTTATGGGAAGCTGGGAAGGTTGAGAAGACAATCCAGGGGTTGGACTCTCGCCTGTGAACAAATTGTTTTGTAAAAATTTAAAATTCCACTTAAAATTTTAGAGGCCAAATCAGTAGTGAAGAGAGTTGTTCATCACGCCTAAGCTCGTATTACTCTCATCCAAGAAGACTGGGTCCGAAGACATGCATCACATCATACATGAACACAATGATTATGACATGGCCCAATACTTATTCAAAACCAAACAAAGGAACAATTCATTTACAATTTTATTTTCAATACAGAACACTAAAATAGACTGGTTTGTGCTAAATATTGATCATCAGCCGCAGTCAACATGTCCTACAATGAAACCAACACGCAAGTTGCAGCTACACTGCACGTCGACCTACGTCAAGTCGGAGCTAATTTATATAATTTCAATTTTATAGCACCAATTGAAACTTTTCTATGCTGCCAGTATTTTAACTAAGTTAAGAAAACATCTACCAACGGCACAAGACATGCTCAACCAGCACGCAAAACTCCAATAAATCTGCGTAATGATTTTATCGATGTGTGGATTGTGGTGTATAACTTGTTCAAGAAATGAGTCAAGCCACGCATCACATCAAAACTTCACTAATGGGTAGAACCAATAAGTCTAGCAATATGAACTGACCTAACGAAATTCTGATTCAGAGATGCAAAGCGAATAGCAAAAACCTAAACAGAGAAAAGTAACTGCTCACAGAGCAGCACTACTCAGTGGCTAAAGGAGTTAACTAAGTCCTTACAGCAGCCTGACGCACTAAAAAATCTAACAGTTCACATGAAATTAGAAATTCATCGATCGATACATCAAAGGAAGTGGTATAGTGGATAGCTTAAGGCTCCATTTACCACAGCAAATATTTTCACAAAGGAAAGAGAAAAAATTAATTAGCATTGACTGTAGCATATGGGAAGTCTATGTACAAGGTGTATTCCCACACAGGATACCGCATAAAACAGCAATTTAGGTAAGAAGAAGAACCGACACACTAAAGACAGTGACAAAATAAGAACAGAAAAAGGTAGAGCGGGTTCAAAAGACATAAGTCCCGAAGGCCTGTCTATAGTTGAGGTAACCTACCAGTATATTCCCTGGAGATGCAAGTCGCCATAGCATAGGATGAACAAACCAAACGAACCTAAACCTATAGCTTAGCCTGTGCCCTCGGAGGGGCTGTGTAGTAGAAAGAATGTCATATTTCTATCAGGTTGCACTAACCCCTAACATCAACTTCTCAAACACATCATAATTAACTCCTATACGCAATGATTCTTACCCTGAACAAGATGGAATCCCTTTCCCATCTGAATTGAGGAGCCAAACATGATATAACTTTATTTTCCAGAGAAAAACTGCGCACGTACGTGGATTTGAACTGCCGAATTACAACACGCAAGGCAGGCACTCTCCACTAAGCCACAGTGGCTGACATGACACACTGCACGCACCTCTCTGATGTCGCAGCAACGAGGACCGTGGGGCCGGAATTGGGGGCAGGACACCAGCAGGCGCATCTTCTGCAGCAGGGGGGGCTTGGTCTTTTGGGAGAGCTGGTCTTGCTTGACGTGAAGTAGATCTGAGGACACACCACACGTTTAGTGCTGCACAAACCCTGAAATTTGTTCCAGCTCAAAAATAATCATTTCAAAAGTGCATAAATCTGATCTATACAATTTGGGTTATTTAGGCATGAGATAACCCAAAAATGTTGTAATAACGTCGGAGGTATAACAGTACATAGTCGAAGAAGTTGCTTACTCTTGACTAGAGTCACTAGAACTGGAAGCTTCATGACTGGTTGAATCTTCATCTTTGTCTTGAACAGAAGTTTTTTGCTCCTGCCCACTCTTGTCTTCACCACCACTACCATCTCCACCATTACCACAACCACCACTGGAACCAACACCTCTTTCAGAGCTACTAGCACCAGCAGTACCGAGCTGACTCGTGGAGGTAGGAGTAGAGGTGGTAGTGGCGTTACAGCTGGGGGGTTGGTTCGAAGACACTCCACCGCCGTGTCTCATCGGACCTTGGTAGCACGTGCTTGATGTTGAAGTGTTCAGTAAACTGTCACTGACTTCAGCATCTGAAGAAGCATCAAGAAATGAGTTCCTGGAGTCGTTGCCTAAAACTGAGCTTGAACATGATTTATTTAAAGAAGTATTGCCGCCAAGACTGGAGGGTATCTCTGGGACAGAGGTCTGTAGTTGTGATGCTTGCGTTGGAGAGAAAGACAATCTCAAAGACTGGCATGACTCTGAGAGAGAAGAGGGCTTACTAACAATTTTAGGAGTTGAAAATGACGATTGGGGTGCCGTGGTTGCAGAAGTGTGTAAAAGCATAGATGAAGAAGATATGTCCAAAGAATCATTGAATGCTCTAGTGTTGGGTATGGAAGGGGGAATATTTTCTGCATTAGGAGGGAAATTATCTTGTTTTCTTGATGGGAGCTTTTCTGATAAAGTAGAAGAGCGGTGAGGCGGCTGAGGCGATGGCGTTAACATAACGATGGAGGAAATAGAAGATGATGCAGGTGAGGTCACAGCCAATGATGAAGGTATGGCGGAAGCTTCAGGCGAGGGAGACGGCACGTCTCCCAGATTGTGAGACACACTCTGAGGAGGCGACACCAATTGTGGAGGTTCGTCCAAGCCATTCGGGTGACCTGTGAAATGAACATTCTTGGTTTCACTCACGAAATATCAAGCTAAGAAATATCCTGCTTTTTGAAGTTTCATGCTAGTGGCAACAAACAGAGGAAGTTAAATAACTAATTTCACACACACAACTAAGTCAACACCAATTAAAAATTTCAAGTTATGAGCAAACCTCTGCATAACAAAAGCTCCAAGAAATTCATCAAAATTTTCAAGTCTTGAAGCTTTTAAACATTGAATCTTCCAAGCCATGAATTTCTCAAAACCTAAATCTTTCAAATCTTAAATTGATCAAACATTACATCTTTCAAAACCTAAACACAGTATATCAAAGATTTAATCTCCCTCAGATTGAATTTGTCAAACCTCGAGTTGAGCTCACCTGGAGTGGCAGCCATGAGCCCTAAGGAGTGGTGTGTGTAGGCGATGTCTTCACAGAGCTCATTTGCAGTCATGTTGTCCAGGTCAGGAATGGGGCATGCAGCTACCAGGTCTGCTGAGTCCTCATCGTCCGAGAGGGAAGGTCCCACTTCAGAGGGCACGAGCAGCACAGAGGAGCTCTTCACAGGCGGCTGGTCGGCGCCTCTCTCCAGGAATGCCAACGGGAACAGGGGAGAACCACTCGACAGCACGTGTGATGAACCATTGCGTACCGAAGCCCCTAGATTGTAAAGGAGAATGGTAAATGGAAGTGTAACTTTGTGAGTTAGTTTAAGCCTTTGTTAGAGAATTATGAATACATAATTGTCACATAAAAGTTGCACACAAACACATACTGTGAATGAAAAAAAAACCTGTTTTTGGTTGATCCAAATAAAGAAAATAATTGGTTTTTGATTTAACATAATATCTCACTGAATTGTTCTACTGGTACACAAGTTAAAATACACAGATAATCACTCATCATTTTACTGAAACAGTCAATGGTTAAAATTCTACACTGCTAGTCCATAAAAGTATTCAACTCGTATTAAGAGCAAACATTGCTTAGATGCATTACGTAGCACTTGAGAAAATTACACTCTAAATCATAAGGGTTTTAGAGCATTCTGCAGTCATGCAAATGCCACATTATTCTCACTGAATTATGCCAATACTGGAAAATACTATTTATCATCTATTTATCATCTGTGGTTATGGGAAATTTAGTGAAAGGCACAAAATAACACAAGAAAAATTGAATTAAAATTAAGTAATGAATAACAAAACAGCACACTAAGTACTTACAAAATAGGTAATAAGTGCCAAAAGGACTGTGCTAATTTCAGAAAAGATAATTAAACATTTAAAACTGAATCATCTATTGAAGGAACACTCCTATGATGCTGAAAATTATAGGAATGATTAGATTAGATTATTAGTTAGTTTAAGCCTCCCTATCCGCAACAAAGGCTATCCAAAGAGAGGAAGGAAGAAGGCACCATTTAGTATAGAGTTGAAGAAATGTGGAATCTATGCAGAAAAGGCACAAAAACAGAAAGCTAAGAAAGAAGTTCATGAAACAAGAAAAAGTTGAAGAAGAAAGTAGTAGGTGCTGAAAAACAGGACAGCAGTGAGCCAAAAAAAGATGGTCCATAGCAAAACCTATTTCAACAAAAAAAAAAAGAAAGCCTACCTAACCTTTAGCTCAGGCCCTGACATAGTCCCCCTGGGAGCGCTAATTCCCATAAAAACAATAGTTGTATCCCCCCCCTGAGACAGTAAAAACACAGACACCACCACTATAACAATTGCTGGAAAGTTTCTCAGCACTCACATTAACACCCTACAAGCAACTGTGATAGTTTGCTCTGTTGTTTGAGTTTACTTGACTCACTACTGCCACTTATGCCAGCCAGGAAATTCCAGTTTCAAAGCTTTACCAAAAACAAAAGTTTACAAAAAAAGCTTAGGGTACTAGACATTAATGCCCAAAGTGGACCAACTCTCCTCTCCCTAATATTTCACTGGACCACAACTCTCCTTACCTATAATTGTACTGTATCACTACTCTTTTGAGTCTTTTCCACCTATTACTAGAGCCTGGGTTTCTAGCATTCATCCTATTAATGTTGTGACTATAAATGCAAATAAAAAATTGCATTTAAAGCAAAAATGCTATTTTAACATGAATGATATTTAGACCAGCCACAAAGACAAAAAGTAGTCAATGCAATAAATTACTGTAAAACCTGCACAAACTAGTAATAGAACATGAAGAGGAAGAAAGAAAAACAGTTCATTTCAAAAAAGTTGATACATGAGATGTATGACAGCATATTGGGTTTTAAAATTTCTTAATATAAGACGTCCTTAGACAAACGTACCATATGAGGTGTACTAATAGACAAACCATAAAAGGCGTACTAATAGACAAACTATACAAGGTGTACTAGTAGATTAACCCTGTCATGGGCGAATTAAATAAAAAATAACATCTCTTGGATATTTTACACTCCAAGAGATGGCTGACAACTTATAAATAATTTAGATACTACTAGAAAATATTCTTTGGAATCTCTAAATTATTTGTTGAAATAAAGTAATAAAAGACAAAAAATACTACACTGAAGCAGATTAGAACACCCTCATAAATGATTATCAAATAGTAAGAAAAAGTTAATCACAAAGTAATTTATCAAAAACATAGCGCAACACAACACGCACATCTATAAACACGTAAACAAACATGCACGCAAAATGAAATTCATAGCTTGTTCAACATTCTGAAAGAAAGATAATTTTTCCAACATTTTTATGCTCAAATTGTGCTTCATTTTATTTGTCTATTTGTATTTTTCATTTTTCTATTCACTGAAACACTCTGTGGCGGTGATAGATCTATTTTTGAATCATTAAGGTGCAATAAATTTATTTACTAGACAATGTTATGGACATAGAGGTTGTGTTTTCACGCAAAAGAGGATAACTTATAACAATGGAAATTTTTTGAGGTGTTAAAAATGGAGTCAATTTATGCTGAGCCTTTGCAGTTTGTATCCGATGCACTTTCTCTTTTGTTTGCAAGTCTGGCTTTTGAAAAATATTGTCTGTTTTTATATCTACGCATGAAAGGAAACTGCTGAATTGTCGCCAAAACATGCAAAGTTTTAGTGTATGTGCTATTTTGCTACAACTGAGAACTATTTTGCCAGAAATAAAAACAATTTTGCTATTAAAACTGCAATATGAACTTTTTTAGTGCTATTTTGACCACTTTTTCAGGACTAGGAATCCGAGCTCTACCTATGACTTCACTGCACCCACCATTAGTAGTCACAGGTTCATTTAAAATTTCACCAATTCAAAACAAAGAAGTTTCACCTGTGGAATTACAAAATGCTTATATTATCATTAATTAAAATGTAACAAACTAATGACTGGGTTTATCATTACCTATCAAATATAAATATTTGGGAATTGAAACATTGAGAAAGAAGATATTCTAATTTCACCCACATTATTAGAACTTTGTGTCAGTATTTATTCCATAAAAGGAAATATTAGCAATAGTTAAAAGAATGGCTTCCTTATCTGCTATACATACATTTATTAATTATTAATTCTCATGCAAGTAAAAAACTAGTAAAATATTGCTAAGTTATAATAAAACTTTGAGAATGGGTATGGGTATCATTGGTTTTCTTTGTAAAAAACTAGTAAAATATTGCTAAGTTATAATAAAACTTTGAGAATGGGTATGGGTATCATTGGTTTTCTTCAAGGACTATTTACATTTTTGAAATATTATTATTTTATACTTACCATTTGAGTAATTTTAGAAGTGAGAATAGTAGAGTGGAAAGTTCAAAACTTCATTTCTAAAGCAAACCAAGTTGTTTCCATTGAGGAAAGAGAAAGGACCATTTCGTATGAGCTGAAGAAAACTGACACTAAGCCTGTATAAACACAGTAAGTTATGATGAGAGAGGAAGAAAAAAAAAGAAATAGAGAAATTAAGAAAACAGAGGCCAAAACCTTATCTACAGTTGATGTAATCAACTAGTCCCCTCCCCACAAGCACCAATCTCTGTAGCACACAATAGACAAACCTAAGTAAGCTTAAGGAGACCGAACGGAGCTTACGACCCTTTAGGGTCGAGACATCATATATGAGATTTTTGTGTGAAAATGTTTCTAAAGCCTTCCTACATCACGTAGTGAAAACGGGAGCCATGTACAAAGCTTCTAACCCCCCCCCCCCAAAAATACCCCCCAAAGAGGGGATTTTACCATAAAACCCCCCAAAACGGGGTTATTTGGAGGGTATTTTGGAGGCATACCCAGAGGGTTTCCATAATACCCAAAGGGAGAAAACAATGGAAAAACCAAGTGAAGTATTATATAAAATTAGTTGTGTTATAGTTGTTTTTTAGGAATAAGAAAAACCTAAGTATCATGTATGGCAAAGTGCCCTGAAGGGTACAATAACCCTTCAGGAAGAATTTCTTTGATATTGAACCTAGAGCAATGAAATTTGGTACACTGATAGGAAATGCAATTTGGAATCATTTATCATAAGTAAAAAATGTGATTTACTTCAAAGAAAACGAGATATTCATAGAAAACGAAGTTTTGGGGGAGTTTTTCAAAATGCATCTCCTCCGACAGTTTTTGAGTAAAAGTGATGATTTTGGTGTCTTTGGATGCGGATAATTTGTACATTCCAAAAACTAACATGGCATTCTCTAAACATTCAATTTAAAATGAAAAAACATAAAAAATTCCACGGCACATCTTTCGTGAAAAAACGTACTTTATGACATCACAACTCATGATCGAAAATAAATTTCGAATTGCCAATTTAGTTTTTGAAATTTACGCGTTTTTTCGCATCCAATGATACTAAAATCATTACTGTAGCTTAAAAACCGTAGGAGGAGGTGCATTTTGAAACCTCACATTTCGATCCTTCAAAATAAGGTAAAGAAAGAAAGAAACAATTTCAATTTTTCTTTATTAATTTCGGTTGGGTCAGCTAGGACCATTGAAATCATTATACGGTAATAAAGAGACATAGAAGATGACATAGCCACTTCGAGCTGTTAAGAAAAAGCCAAGGGGGAAGTGTAAAATGATAAAATACCACTTCCCCCTCCCCTCCCCCCATTCTTAAAACCCTCGTAGCATCAGACTCAGTGCACGTACCAAGCTAATTTTTTCACAGGATGTACCTGACATCATACCCTTTCTATGGCACCTAAAAATCAATATCCAAGAAAACTCGCTAATCTGGGGTTATTCTCCCCTGAACAAAACCCCCATTTTCTCAGAACCAACTTTTCAAGACTTTTACGCAAAATTTCAGCCACAGTTTTCATCCGATTGAGGTCATCTTTTTTTGAATCACCGAGAGCAAGGTGAGTACTATAAAATGCAGGCGTGCTTTTTATGGTACTCTTTCAAAATATTTTTTTGGGCAAATTTCAAAAACTTTATAGGGCTAGGCTATACCTGTTTATTCGAATGCTTTGAATGTGCTCTGAATACCTCAATGCTTATTTCAATGTTGAAGTATTTTTTTTTTTAAATGAAATAAAATAGGCGTCCGGTCTCCTTAACCCATTGCCCATCCTGTACCCTCTGATGGGAAAAAATAAAAATACAGAATAAAAGAAAAGGATACTTGTATAGGTTAGATGTACCGAGTGCTGGCATACCTCATAAAAAAAATAATAATTAAAAGATTAGGCCTGCCTAACTATAAATTTAAGCTTGCCACTAACTTCAACAACAACTGCTGCTGATTCTTTGGTAGATTGTCATGGCTACTCCTGAGGAATACACTGATGATGGAAGGTACTATTCATTGGCCAGGTTAGCTCAGAAGTCATATATATTCCCAATGAATGCTTAGTCACCAAGATGCACTGGTCAACCTCCTTCAATGCATCCTCCTATAAGGTGCACTACTTTTTAAACACAAATAGCAAAAATTGCACTTACTACTCAGAACATAAAGCAGGCTCCTTTAGACTGACAAATGATAAAGCCCTCTACTAACCTGAAGTAGATGGAATGCCAAGCAAGGAACCACCAGTCTGGTGATGGGAGGAGTCAAGGATGGAGAAGCACAGAGATGACCCAGATGCACCATTACCAGCAGCACCCAAAGCATCTTTGGCAGCTGATATTGGAGACGCAAAGAGAGGCTGAGAGTTACCAGAATGAGAGGAGCGGCAAGCCAGGCCACTGTTGCTGCTTTGGCTGAAGATGGCAGGATCGTCAATCGAAGCACCCAGATCAGGGGAGGTCTCGTCAAATGCAGAGTTGATCCAAGACATTCTGAGCCACTGAAAATTACAATTTATTAAACATCAGCACAATATACTCCCTCCATTTTTCTTAATATACCTTACTTTGAGCAATGCACTTAATTTCAACACATTTTCATGTTATCACCAAGTTCATTAACTTGTTTTTATGCATGGAAAAAAATTAGAAAAACTTGTCAGGGAATGTTTACACTTGCTGACCATTAGGCAGCTTAACAATTAGAAAAAATTACATTTTTTTTTAATCAAAATACTTCCATTAATTAACTCTTTGAGTTATAAAAAGTCATGTATAACATGGATTAATGATTTGCAATCTAAATAAAAATTTTAATTAATTTCCACCAAAAAACACTCAATTTAAAAAACATAAAATTAATTAACTTTCTTAGAATTCTTCATCTGTTTCATGTAATGATGCAAAATTATTTTATTTAAAAATTTAAACTGTCTTCAACATATTTTAATGAAATGGGCGCTACATGAGACAAGGATTTAAGTCCATGATTTTATTTCAGCTCTTCAATAATAGCTCAGAGGACCTGTGTAAACTATCACTTTTCTCTACAATTTCTAAACAACTGCTTTCTATGGAATTTTCAATCAGGGCAGAATTTGAAGCTGCTTCAAACACGATGACACCATAATATATTCAGGCTTTGTGTAGTAGTTCACTATTTCATGTTGTACTATGCCTAAAAATACTAAATAATACTTCATCAAGTGGTTGCCAGGTTGAGCAGTCTTTTTTACCTTAAGCAACGTATCATAAAATTACATTCAGATTTTGGCATCATGTAACTCACCCAGCTAATTCAGTATCAATTTGTGAATATTTTACTTTTCCTGCACTAAGGTAACAGAACCATGAAGGTTTGCTATACATGGCCACAGCACAAACACAGAGCCTCTACTTCAGCTGTTCATTTGACTTTGTCATCCATGGCTTGACATATAAAATCAACTCACAATAATGCTATTTACTAATTGCAACAACTGAATATATGCTGCTATAAAAGTGCTAGGCCTATTTTGATTTCACGACATTAAAATTTGTCTTTGAAATTACTCAAGTTCACAAAATATATACCAACAACATATTAGCATAAGTAAATTTGAACAAAATAAGGTAAATCTGAAGGATATGACAGTTATTGATTTTATGAATTTCAACTCCTAAACATATTTCATTTAATGAAAATAACAAGTTTTCATCTATGCACTTTCCATCTGAAATGAGTATTTTATAAGTTATGGCGGTAAATGACTTACCGCAACTCCAGTGTTTGAAGCGGCAAGTAATTCAAAGAGCGCGTCGGACAGCAACACTGCAATGCACTTAGGCTTCCAGTGCGATCATCATCAAAGACAAATCAAACCTACCGCTAGGGTAATGTTCGAATGGCCGGTCGGTTCGAATCGTCGGTCATTCTTAGTTAATTTTCAATTTTGACGATTGGTAGCAATCCAAAAGACGCGTAGCAGATTACACCACTACAGGCCTTGCGGGTTGAGTTTTTAGATAGCTACCGAGCGCAAAAATTTAGAATTTACTAAGAATGACCAACGATTCGAACCGACCGGCCATTCGAACATTACCCTATACCTTGTTAAATGTTCATTTGACAAAAAAAAGTGTATAGAAGAGAAGTTGTTTATTTTGATATTATTACTAGGTATGATTCAAGCAACTAAAATTCAAAAATTGATGAGTAGCTGTTTATTCAAGCACATTTGTCATGAAAGACAAAACTAAACCTACCACTATAACTCGTAATATAATCATTTCAGACGGAAAGTGCAAATAAGAAAACTTGCTAATTTTGATTTGATTGCTTAGGTCTAGGCACCAAAAAGTGGAAAATCTATAACTGTCACATCCTAGAGATTTACTTAGCAAAATAATTTCTCTTCACAAAAATTTAAACAAAATAATATCTCTTAACAAAAAATTGAACAAAGTTCTCATAAGTTATTTTTTTAAGAATTTGAAGACATCCAACAATGAAACACTGTTTAATATATTCAGAACATCACAAACACTAATATAAACACAGCAGCAAGCTCACTTCAACAGCACCATTGTTTCAAGATATGCACTTCTTTGATGGAAAAACACTCTTCAAATCATAACATATGAAAAAATATCAAGACGTTGAAATAATTTACAAAATAATTTTTTCATCCAATTATTCTACTAAATAGCCAATCTTAGTTAAAAATGGTCTTATCACAAAATATCATATTATATATCTTAATATATAGCACTCTAATCTTAAAAGCTAAAATAAATTTTCCCGAGTTCACAGTTTTTCATCAAACTCAGAAAATCATTTCACAATGACACTACCTAACTTCAAGCAGTTGAACATTAAGTAGGCTCATCATTAAAGCTCCCATACTCTGCAAACTTGAAAAACTTTACTAAGAAAATTTTAGGGTAGAAAAAACTAACGTAGACAGCAAGAGAAGCAAATTTAATCAAAGAGAAGTTCACTCAATAGTACACAAAATGAAAACGGCAGTTCATGACTAACTCTTCTCAAGCAGATAAGCAACAACCACAAAAGATAAAGACTTGCCTAACGTTAATGAAAATTTCAATATTGCACTTTAAATAAATAGGTTGAGAAAAACTAAATATTACCTGTAATAAAAATTTAATCAGTCGGGGAAGGACCAAGAGAAAGTTTTAAATGCATGCCTTGATAATCATTTTTTCATGAGTCCATGACGCAAATTTGCGCTCTCTGTGTTGTGACTGCACCGCCTGGTTGCAGTTCAAGACCTGGAACAGGGCTGCCAACTGCTCTAACTTACCAAAATAAAGGATTACTCTTTGCTCAGGAACATCCTATTTCAAATCAAAGAAATATGATAGAATACATTGTTTTTCAAAAAATGAGCTTTTTACTATGTTTAAAATAAAATATGTAAGGTTTGTATTGGTTACATAGAGTAATTGTTACTGGGAACTAAGAAACCAGTGGTTCAACAGACAAATATTATGGGGCACTATCCTAAATATAGTAAACACACCTAAAGAGTCCAATAAGCATAATTATTTTTAACTACGGTTCTCGCTGCTTCAGGTTATTTTTATGTTATCTTCCGGATCTGCAAAATGATACTTTTTATTTGTTATTAAATTTTCCGTGGATTGAATGCGTGCTTCTATCAAAAACACGCACACACTTTTCTTTCTTCTTTCTTTCTGTGAGTGGAATTATAACAAAATACTTTCATATTCATTGCAATTTTCTATTGACAGGTTATAACACAATTTGGAAAAATGGAATATTTTTCAAAGCTGATATCTATGAGAAATGAATGTTGACCTTGACAGACGCACTAGAAAAGAGTATCCAATTGAATTTTAGAAAAACTTTGTTCCAAGTAATTAGCACTCATACAGAGTATATGTCTTTTATGTTCGTGTTTAACCTTCACTATTTTTAAAACAGGAAAAATTGAAGAATACCAGGAAAGATTCACTTATTTTTTCCTTTATTTGGTATAAGGTTATGAAGTTTTGCCTGGTGCGATTTTTAATTTTTACTTATCTGTTTCAAGTATACCAGTTTGATATGCTGGTATCAACAACTTCGATAATTAAGGTTTTTACAGGGGGTCACCTGCACTTACTGTGCCTAGGGCAAGGCACATAAATGCAAATTTAAATTTTGAATATAAGGTTGACAGTTAGTTTGGCCCATGGACTCAGAAGGAGTGGGTAATCGGGTGCTCTACTGGCACCGTGGTTTTTTCTCCACTTGCAAGTGTCTATCCTCTGAAGGACAGTGATACACGAAAGCTCTCGCCTGTTTTTTTTATTTGGGTCGCCTATGGGTGCCGTAACTACGGCCAGCTGTGGGTGGATCCGCTTCTTGTGGAAGGAGGTCCGGGTCCGATCAGGCGACGTGCTCCAGCCGCGGGCCGTGGCTCGAGGGAATCCGTTGTGGATCCAGGCGAGAATGCATTTGTTAGTGTAGTTATCCGCGAATGCGGTGATAGTATGGTTTTAATTATGTTGTCTCGAAAGAGGCAGTCCCTGAGAGGGTTACTGCGTGTAGAGCCGTGTGGCTGAGTGAACGTACAGGACTTCTCAATTGGGTCTGAGAAAGGTCCAGATTTTTGGGCTCAATGGCTTTGGATTGAGGAAGGTGGTGGTGTTTGTGTGTTGGCTTCGTAGTTTCTTATATGCCCGCTCTGGGGCCCAAGCACTACACTCAGGAGAATCTCTACGTGAATGACGACTCTGCCTGGAAAACCGGCCTTAGATACGCTGTGCGCGCTTGCGAAATGGTTCTGCGCCATGTTTCCAAACGGAAGTGACGGACGGAAGCGTGATCGGCAAATATTTTCGAACACATTTTTGGTAAAATTTCGGGTTTTATCGAATGAATTCGGTCTTGTAAATTTATAAAAATAAAAACATTTGTATAATTTAATTTTAGGATGTTAGTTTTTAATATTTATGAAATTAGGCTTAAGTGTGGCTGAGGCGTCCACTACAAGGTTGTAACTTGCATTTCAATAGATTTTTATTTGATGTATGTATATCTATGCTATACATTTACCCATCGTGGCTTTTTCAACGCCTAATTTATTCTAGCCCTAATTTAATTTATTCTAGCCCCGATGTCTAATAAGACTAACTTGTTTAGTTAGTCTTATTGCAAAAAAATAAGCTATTTTTTATATAATCCTGCAAGAAAACACTATTTCGTAAGTTAATTCAATACAGAAGTAAAATGTACTTCAATATCTACTCATTATTCGCTCATTTCGGTTGATGAAATTTTCATGTGTTACTTTCAGGTACGGTGTGATTTAAAAGTTAATCTATCACTCAATTTTGGCTCTATAAACTAAGCGTGCGTTGAATCACACTTTTTATGTCCCTAAATCCACGAACAAAAATCCTTTATTCATTTCGTTTACAAGATGAAGCGCATCAACTTTTTACTATTATTTACATAATCATCTCAGAAACTTTCAGGATGTAAGTTTTCAATAGTCTTAGGTGCTCCATCCATGTAAGTTGTATAACACTGGACCGTGATGTTTCCTGATGTTCTGGTTTATCGATCAAAGTCCGGTTTATCGGTCAAACCCTATATCCGGCATATCCTGTTTACCGGTCAAACCCTATATCCGGCATATCCGGTTTATCGGTCAAACCCTATATCCGGCATATCCGGTTCAAGATCAAATTTTACGCCGTTCTAAATACATACATGCAATCCAATGTCGACAACTATTTCTCATCTAAAAATGTCATTTCAAGACCAATAAAATCTTCAAAAGACATCAGAAGATAAACAGTTGTCGACAAATTTTACAGAGATCTCTAGCGTAACGTAGCGAAAAAAAATCCTATTTTCTCTTTACAGTGTGAAGAGTGTCATTAAAAATCGAAGATGTTGCCAGCAAAAGAATAAGCGTTGTATGTCACAGATAAGATAATAATTCCCAACGAACCTTACCGCTACTGTTGGGTTGCACAGCAATTCGCTTAGTTTATAACCAAAAATGAAAGTTTTAAAAGAACGAACGACTGCTGAAAGACCAATAAATACATAAGTGATTGAAAACAGCCAGCTTCTTGCTTTGGACCCAATTAAATTCACAGTGGAGCGTTCACGACACGGTGTACCGTGGTTCACGATGAAATAGAGTAGAGGAGTCAGTTACGAAATAAACCGTGTAGAGGTCACACGTCTCACCTGTTGTGTACGTATACTCGTACACTTGATTCTCGAGTCGCACGCCATCATATGTAAATCTTTACTAATTCCGGCAAATTATGCCCATTTATAAAACTTATGCGATATTTGATTCGATATACGAACAGCTGAGTGTAATTTTTATCCGTATAAACTTAATTTGCATGAGATGGTGCCCTACTCTAGAATCGCCTTTACAGAAAACCAGTGTAAAAGTTAGTTCAAATTCCCGCACAAGTGTTTCACGCGGTGGCTCGGAGTTGACAGTGTTGAAATTAAAATATTTAAAGTGAACGAATACATCACACAGAAAACGGAGATTCGCTGTCTTGCTGAAACGAGGCACACATTTATTCCGCTTAAGTTCTGAGTTTATTTTGTTGTAAATGTTGTGAATTTTACCGCATGTTTTATTTCGGTAGCTTGAAGTTATTATCATTAATATTAAGAATTTTAATTGCTATTCACTTCTGTACGATAGATACTGAATAATATTCATATTTTCATTACTTTATTCATGGAATCAAGGATTGCAATGATCCTAACCCCAGAGTTCGCATGAGGCTGTCCTGAGGAGTGGTGTGCTGACGAATTGTGCTCACTTGATCATTTTTATTTGATGGATGTTATTACCTGATATTTTACGCGCTGAAACGTAATCTTTCAAGAGCTAAGATAACGATCGTGCACCCCAATGAGAATCTTAATTTCTTTTCAAATTTCTGGACTTTACGGAACAGTTGAAGTTCATCACGTGATGAATTACGAAGAAATTCACTGAACATTTTTTATTGGAAGACTCAATCGGTAAAATGTACTACCTATGAAGCCTATAAAACGCAACGTTTCGATGCACAAACATAATCACCGGGCTGACAATACTCGTATACAAAGAAATTGATCAGTCACATTGGGAAAATGCAAATCTAATTCTTAAGCTATATGAGACTAGTATGAAAGATGAAATCACTGCACAAAGATATTTCATAAATGACTAGATATAAAGTTTGTACAACAAAAATATGTATACACGAGATCAGGTACAGTAATAGTATTGCACACTATAGATGTTCATAGCACAAGCGTTAGGGGCGAAATGACCGGACAAGCAGTTGCCTCAGACCTCTAGCTGCGATTTTAGTAAATAATTTTGGAGCAAAAAAGTCATTTGTATTTTCATTGAGAACAGGTTTAAGTTTATGGATGTGTAATGCTTCTATAATTTGAATATGCTCTTTTTAAGTCCCGTTATATAAGATTTTTGTGTTAGGGTATATTTTTGATGGTTTGCAACTATGGGCAATGCGGAAATTGTTGAAAATAGAACCTTGGTATTTATGGGCGGTTAGTCTTTGCCTCAGGGTCTTCCTGGTCAAGCCACTGTAACATTTATTAAGGGACTTACATTCTCTTCTGTCACACTTAAATTGGTAAATGACATTGGCCCTGTCCAGATCAGTAACCCTGGATTCTGACTTATTATTTTTTTTTCACTAAGAGGTCACTGATTTTGGGGTTTTTATAATATACACAAACTTTAATTGACGTATCCGGATCTGTTGGCTTAACAAAAGTTTTGAAAATGTTCTCAAAGACTCGTTCATCAATTTTGTAATTCGTGTGCATTTGGTTTTCATGAAAGATACTAACATTGCGAGAATTCAGTTCAGGATTATTTTCATTGCCCAAGGTTCGGTTTACGAAATTACCGATAGTTTTATCAAAGAGACTATTAGGAAAATTATTGTTAACCAGCAACTGCTTAACTCAGAGCATTTCTGAATGAAAACTTGACGAGCTGCTACACATCTTATAAGCTCTATTTGTTAAAGTGTGTATAGCACCCTCTTTGTACATTTGCGGAGCATCACAATCATAATTTATAGTTTCCCTTGACGTAAAATGATCTCTGATTGCTTGACGTGAACTGATCTCTGAAAAGTACCATGAGACGCTTCAATCAAAACATCTACAAATGGCAGCTTACCGTGCACGCCCAACTCAAGCGTAAAATTCAACACCGATTTTTCTGACATCAAATTTCTTAACATCTCCAACTGCACCAGGCCCTCTATTTCAACAAAAATATTATCTAAATATCTACAGTACAATGACGGCTTTGTAGGCAAAGTGTTCATAACGGGATATTTCACGTACGTCATGCAGAAGTTGGCAAATGTGGGCCCTAAAGGGGAACGCATATAGCAATTTAAAGCCATCCACCTGACGGAACAAGCTACCATCAATATGCCGAAAAGGGGCTTCAGTCATGCACAGTCGTGCACAAGGCGTTGCTATGCGTTCCCCGAGGGCCCACATTTGCCATTCAGTTCAAGTTTTCTTTATTAGACTTGAAATATGTAGACTTGAAAAGTCTACATATTTATCTGGTTTGATAGAGATATGTCGATCAAATCTCAAGTTGAGAAAACTTGCAACAAAAGTTATGGAACTTTAATGTTTTTCCATCGTATAGAAAGTATGCTCGACCAAAAATCTTAATTATTGGCCTTTCAACCTTTGGCGTTATCGCGCATTGACTATCGCAGCCTAGTACGGGGAGATATACCTCTATATTTTCAAACAGAGTTACAAAAATGCATGAATTTCTCAGTCTAGGTGGTAGGCAAAGGTAAATTCAAAAGAAGTGACTACGGAACCCCTCTTTTTAATAAACTCGGCTGGAGTCCTACTCAAGAAATGTTCCTTATGCACAAAACCCAATACGTTTTCTCCTCTTTATATCGTCCTCAGAGCAATGCTGAGATAGTACGATTCCATCCTCCCGCCGTCACAAACCTAAAGCCGAACAGAAACGATAATGTCTTAGGCAATAGTTACATGGGATCCGAATTCGAAAATTTTTTCGGACGAATCTTGTCAGTTGCTGAGAAGCCAAGTGAGTGATAGAATGGATGATCTGTACCTCTTGGAAAGTCCTCTGTTAAAAATCTTGCTGTTTGGAAGAACTGAAAATGTGAATCCAGTATTCACTACAAGAAACACGGACGGCGAACATTAAAAACTTTTTCCAGAACTTCTAAGTCAACCGAATGAGTTCCATGAGTATTATGGAATAACACCACACACATTTTTTTTACATTCCTAATCCAATCGAAGATAGCATAACAAAGGAATAAAATTTCCGTACATGCATTTCTCCGTGTGAAAGACTTGCCCTAACACTAAGGTAAGATTTCAGTATTAAATAACAGGATAAATTAGTTAGGTGAAATAAAAATGAAAAATAAATTCCATATTTAATGCTATTAACAAAAGTACTGTTTTAATTTCATATTCAATGAGAAAATCCTTATTTATTAGTCATAGCAACACAAAACAAAATTAAAAGAAAAGACAAATATTTAAGCAAACATGACTTGGAGGAAAGGTAACCAATCATTACTAATAAAAGTGTAACGAATATGTGTTTCACATTGCTGTGCGTACCTGGAGAAGTTAGCGATATGTCCAATAGTTGGCGTGAACTCATTGGCATAACTTAACTCCTGCGGAACTTCACGTGATATAGTCTGCACAGGAAAAGGAGAGTGAACCTCAGAGAAGTCACACTTTGCGACAGGTGTGTACACTACATGAGGTATGCAGTAATTTATTGCAACACTTGACGTTGGGGGTTCGCTGCTGGGAGAGAAACTATATGGAGATGAGAGTGCAGTAAAGCTTGCAGATGCATTCGAATATCCTGTATTTTCTTCATCACAAAATGCCTGTTGTAGGCGTGTTTGGACAGTCATTTTCCTTGACTCTGGAACTG
Organism: Morinoia aosen; assembly: GCA_030386875.1. Classification (NCBI taxonomy): domain Eukaryota; kingdom Metazoa; phylum Arthropoda; class Malacostraca; order Amphipoda; family Talitridae; genus Morinoia; species Morinoia aosen. The sequence continues at coordinate 37,026,449 of CM059572.1, forward strand.
TTCGTAGGTATGGTAGTAAACTCTTCAGGAAATGATAATCGGGCCGTCCTTTTTACAGCATTTTTGGTTACTTTTTTGTTTTCTGTACTTCTCTAATTTATTATTTCTATTTTAATAAGTTGTATAAAATAATTAGGCTGGAAAACTTCTTTGTAGAACCCTTCTCGTCAAATACGATGAAGCATTGCAAAGGTATGCCGTGCGGTGCGATCACATGAGTCAGTATCTATCAGCTCAAAAACATATGGACCGCAAGCGGTATCTTCTCATGCAAGCCTGAGTCTCTCTCCCTGCCCAGCTCGGCGGCACATGAGCAAAGCAAGGCGCACAGTCTCGAGCGACAATATAGGTCGCGGCGCGACGCCACTCCCGGTCGCACTCTAGAAAATCCGAGGTAAAATTCTCACACAGTAATTATTTAATGTGCATGGCGACTGAAAGAAATCGAGCGGCCTGTTCATTCTGGGGTTGATAACCAAGACTCATGTCGTCAAAATTAATATTTACAAAGTTACTTGATTCATATGAGTTACTCACTACCAGGTTTAAATTTGGTCCCTGTGTTGTACTGATTGTATAATATACAGTGCATGATTGTAAGGCATTTACACTAGAGCATACATCACTTTCTTAGTGTTGGGTTCTATTGCATTCGAAAATATTCCGTCTAGTAACAAAATAAATTTTTTGGTGTTTCCAACACGAATTTCACCTCCTAAAAATTTTAGTGCAGCTTTTATGAGATTGATCAGATAGAGAGTTTTCTGAGCTCTTATTTCCGAAAAATTTGATGCAGGTACGTGCAATAAAGAAATGATATGTAAACATGATGATTTTAATTGCTTGAATTTTAGTTATTTGAAGATAATAGGTTGGTTGGTCTGATAGTTGCGCTCCATTGCCCTACCTGATACATCCGTGTTTCACCTATGGTAACGTTTCGATGAGTCGGGGGCAGGTGAGCTGTGGCGGCTTTTGCTGTAGTTTAGAGAAACATTTTGATGATTACCATTACAGTTGCGACCTCCGTACCATTGTGCCACCTGCAGTACTGAGTTCAGTGTAACTTATTTCGAAAGTGATCGGGACCTGCGGTGTTTGCCGTTTGCGCGTCTGGCCGTCGGAGTAGCCGTCCTGGAGCCGTGATCGGCATGGAATTACGTGAATGAAGCTGCTGATGTTCTTCCGTGGCCCTATGACCGAGTGGTTATGAACGCGCCCTTCACGGGATGGTGTCGGCTGTTCAAATCCCGGCAGTACCGCCCAGTGATTCTCCCTGTTGGGAAAGGGAGAACTCAGCCACAATTTCCCACTCTACCCAGGTGTCGGAAATGGTACCGGCTTGACCGGGAGTAACCGTCATTGCGTCCTGGTGTTAGTTATAAGGCATCTTAAAAACCAATGCACAAGGTGACACGTGTCAGGCTTGATTTATTGGAATAAAACATCATTTTAGAAGAGAAATATCGTGTAATTTCTGTAATGTCTAATTATAACGTAAATAAGATTGGAATATTTACATAAATAAGGAAACAAGAATCAGTATATTTGGAATATTACAAAATTTGACTGAAGCAGCATCGACCCGTCATTGCGGACAGAAAAATTAGAATGAATTTCCCTTGCATCCAGCGCGTTTAAAAAAATCTCATCAAAAATTTAGTGCCTTGGCCATTTTTTGAGGTTGACGCGTAGGATGAGGAATTATCCATAATTTAATTCATGAATAAGACAAGTCTTTTGGTTTAGGGCTAAAAACGTGAATTTTAAAAGACAAACTTGAAACAAGCTCCTCAGCTCTATGGCCAAAAAATGGCCCGTTGCATACTTTTCGTTTCAATAGCAGTGCGCTTACGGAACGTTCTGAATCCTCCGCCAAAATTTATAAATTGTGTTTCTCGAATGAGGAAAAGTAAAGTTCCTTAAAACTTCATGTTTTATCCTTAGCAGGAAAAAGAGCGCAAAATGTTCCTGATGGGGGAGGAAGTATCTGGCGAAATGTTTAGTTTTATCTGAGTGGTGATGCTGCGAAACATATGTTCTCAGCAAAAAGTTTTCAACGTAACACCGTGTCCGTAATGTTGATCTTTACAGAATATGATATTTAAACACTCCCTCCGCAGGAACCGAAGTGAACAATATCGGAGTAATGTGTTTCCTACGTATAAGTGGAAGGCTGCTATAGATGTGTGAACGTAAGATTTTGTAAAAAGAAATTAATGAGTATTTATGGACGAAGAAGAATCTGCTATTCGTTACGTTTGTTCTGGTGTCAAGATTTTTTTGAGGAAGAGTTTGCGGTTGCTAAGTACCAGTCGCAGCGCAGTTTTGAAGGTAAGTATAAGGTTCAGTTGAAAGTGATTGCAAAAAGCTTTTCAATTCACAGTGTCACTGTTTTTTTACTCAGGTTCATAAGCTAAGCCCAAGAAAGTTATCCACATACAACAACTCGAGAATTTAGATGAACGAAAGTCGATTATGTTTTATACTTCCTTTTTTCTACGAAAATTTTAATTTATTCTAAGAATTACAACCCAATTGACAATCAAGGACGTTTCGCCGGTGAGTACGCGTCGGTTCCTAGGCGTATTTTAGTTGTATTACGCGCGGTTTAAGGGTCAAATGTCCACTTTTTCGGACACAAAACTGCACGCGAATCGCCGTTGTTCCGCCTTACCTAACGGTCGTTTCCCGCCACAGAACCAGATTCGAATCGCGGCTGGCCGTCCATGGATTATAGGTTAAAAAATCGCTCCCGGTTGTACGTGCCTCGCCTCACGGGGTGTACAATATTGCACTGGAAGCTTTGGAATTTACAATACATTCACACTCAATGCATTGTGAATGTATTGACCCATTAAGCTCAGTACAATATTGTACATCCAATGAGATCGATGCACGTGCAACTGGGAGCTCAGGTACATAAGACAATACATTAGAAAGGACATAGAATCCCGCTCTTTCTTCAACTTTTATCACCAAAATTAAACCATCTCTTAATAAAAATTTACATGAATATCTTGCTTCCATTAAATCACAGCCTTCCCACCAATGGCACACCAAAATAATATAGGCATTGAACATAAAATCCAATTCATTCAAAATGCTGCATGTAACAAACAAATATCAACGACATAAACATAAGGATGGGAATGAAATTTCCATATCACAAAGTTCCCTTTCAACGCTCGTTTACATTATAGATTAGATTATTGGTTCGTTTAAGCCTCCCTATCCGCAAAAAATGCGATCCAAAGAGAGGAAAAGGGAGGCACCATTTAGTGTGGAGGCAACACGTGGACTACGCTTTGGGACATATGTGTGCCACTAAGTAAATTGCTCACTTGCATACCGGCATAAATGAATAGCATTTCCATAATTTCAGTTCCTTTTTTCAGAATTGATTTCAGCATACCAGTTAAAATGATCGTACACTTAAATTTTTCACACTATCTATAAAGGACAAGAGTGCTTTCGAGTAGTACAGTCGGTTTCTAAATTCTGCTACTCACAACTTAACCGAACCAACCGTAGCAATCGCGCAAACGTAGTCAACGTTTTCAGGGAACGCGGAATAGCACAAAAGAATTTTCTTGCATTACCGAAGCTGTTTTAGAGAAAAAACTGGAACACAATTAGCTAGCGCAATTATGTACCAAAAACGTATTTACAATAAAAAATACCCTCGAATGATAGATAGGGTGCACTGTAGCACAGGACTTGATGCACAGAATTAAAAATCTTGAAAAAAAATTAAACAAGAGAATAGTTGAAGACAGAAAGACAAGCTGACATGGACAGTAAAAAAATGAATAAAAAATGTCCATCATGAAAGGCATAACGATAATTACGATATAAAATGACCCACCTGTACAATGACCTATCTTCTAGATGCTTCCAATGTTCATGAATATAACTTACAAATGAATCAAGTGAATGTGAACTGTTCTGTAAACTTGTTCAATAATCTATCCAGAGTACTTTGATATGAATACCACTGCTCTAGTTTTAAAACAGTTGGAAGGACAACACTTCACACAACTGTGTTTAAAAATTTGAACTCAGCTTGAGCTCATCGACCAACGCGAAAATCTAAAGATGAGCGTAACTGTCGATGGCCTCAACATCCCGATAAACATTCAAAAACATGTTTTTAGCATGATGATGCACTACTAAATCACCGTTTATCTAATGCAATAATTGCGAAGACCACATTCACAAGGAAAACTCACATCAGCAATCGCGATTGCAAAAACGATAGCTTCCAGTAAGTACATCACTCGATGACTCACAGTCGTAAACTAAGTCTAACAGATCGCGACGCGTACCGGCAGGCTGCAGCAGACAACCGGCAGCATACATTTGTACGGCTGTAAACCACTGATGGCCGCTCTCAAATGTTACGGCCATTCCCCAACTGAACATTTTGCGCCTTCAAACCGTCCATGGCCAACCATGAATTTCACGTCCGATTTCGACCGCGGGTAGTTGAGAGCGCATTGAAGGAGTGTTAATGCAGAGTAAGCCGACCAGCTTAAATATCGCACATAATCGACCGTCACGTCCTTAACCCACCGGTGATCCGTCCACGATTTTCAATTGGGAAGATTGATCTGTGTAACTGTTTGTTGATTATTGAAAATGTTGAGGAATAAGATTGTAATTCACAAATTCATCGTTGTTGGAATCCTTGGTCGTACTTTCATATACTTGGCTCTAAATGCGAGGTTTATCTATTAAACAATTGTGCTCACTTCTTCTCTCTCCATACTATACATAGTTGACCGTTTGTACAGCTGTTTCGGTTAGTTTAGGTAATTTTTTCATGGTAATAAACTTGAACTATATCATAAAAACACAAAGTATCAAACACATAGGACTGTGCATGAAAAAGACAACGATATCAACTGCAATCAAGAACTCAAGAAATAAAGTTGTAAAGAGCAGATGAATAGCAATATAATATCTGCTTTTTCAGGTTGCTCTAACGAGAGATGGTGATGTCAGAGACCAGCAGCAGCGGTAGCAGGACCACGAAGTTGGTATGCCTGGCGAGTCTAACGTTCGTCAACTCCGGCTGGGCGCTGAGCATGAGCTACGCCAGGGCTCGCAACGTGGACATGTTCATCTCCTCCACAGGTACTGAACTCGTCATCTTCCTTTTTCACCTTCTCCTAGTTCTTTTTTTCTTCTTCTCCTTTTTTCATCCTTCTTTTTTTCTATGTTCTTTTCTTCTATTTATTCATTTTCATCTTCTACTTCATCTATGTTTTCTTATTAATATCCTGGGTGGGGCCTTTAAGAGGCACCCTCCCCTTGTGTTAGTCAGCTGGAGTTGCCAAGCATGGCTAGTCCTGTGAAGTGTAGAGACCCCTAAATAAAAGTAGCTATGATGATATATAGTATACATAAAACAACTCATTTCTGGTTCCGAATAAATAAATAGTCTTAGCTGAGAAGCTCAAAATCCTTGCGGTTTATAAGGCTGACATGAAATAATACAACAAAATAAACGACGGCCGTTACGAAATTAAAGAAATCTAAGGACTCAATCGAAAGTGGGATGACAAATGCTGCAGTGAGTGAGTAACGCAGGGTTGAGGTCTCTCATCTGTGATGAACGCTTAAACCGCTCTCTCCTCGTGGTGGCGATGTGCTTGAGATTTCGCCTCGTTAATACCCTATTACGCTGCCTTTTTTCTGGGGATCTTTTTCATTTCAAAAGCATACGGGATGAGGACCCTCAAATAATTTGGCTTACGAAAGTTCTCAAAATATTCCGAGTAAAGAAAATTCTTAGAGTAAGCTACATTTGCAATCGAGGAATCAAACCAAATTGAAGTTACTGGGCTTGAAACATCACAGGACAGCAACAGTTCAAAGTCTGGGAATCACACTGCACGAATTTCACTGATAGTCGAACAATGGTACGACTCGGAGTGTAATAGCTGTGGTAGATTATTGGTCTTAGCTTCTTTCATCGATTGTATTTCTATCAACAGCCGTGCTGATGGCCGAAGTTTGCAAACTTTTTGGTGCTCTGGCGCTGGTGATGATCACAGAAGGCACCTATGCAGTAAGTGGTGGTGGTCACATGGCCATTGTGTGGTAAGTGGTGGTGGTCACATGACCATTGTGTGGTTAGTGGTGGTGGTCACATGACCATTGTGAAGTAAGTGGAGGTGGTCACATTACCATTGTGTGGTTAGTGGTGGTGGTCACATGACCATTGTGAAGTAAGTGGAGGTGGTCACATTACCATTGTGTGGTTAGTGGTGGTGGTCACATGACCATTGTGAAGTAAGTGGAGGTGGTCACATTACCATTGTGTGGTTAGTGGTGGTGGTCACATGACCATTGTGAAGTAAGTGGAGGTGGTCACATGACCATTGTGAAGTAAGTGGAGGTGGTCACATGACCATTGTGTGGTAAGTGGTGGTGGTCACATGACCATTGTGTGGTAAGTGGTGGTGGTCACATGACCATTGTGTGGTAAGTGGTGGTGGTCACATGACCATTGTGAAGTAAGTGGAGGTGGTCACATGACCATTGTGTAGTAAGTGGTGGTGGTCACATGACCATTGTGAAGTAAGTGGTGGTGGTCACATGACCATTGTGAAGTAAGTGGAGGTGGTCACATGACCATTGTGTAGTAAGTGGTGGTGGTCACATTACCATTGTGTAATTAGTGGTGGTGGTCACATGACCATTGTGTAGTAAGTGGTGGTGGTCACATGACCATTGTGTAGTAAGTGGTGGTGGTCACATGACCATTGTGTAGTAAGTGGTGGTGGTCACATGACCATTGTATGGTAAGTGGTGGTGGTCACATGACCATTGTGTAGTAAGTGGAGGTGGTCACATGACCATTGTGTGGTAAGTGGTGGTGGTCACATGACCATTGTGTGGTAAGTGGTGGTGGTCACATGATCATTGTGTGGTAAGTGGTGGTGGTCACATGACCATTGTGTAGTAAGTGGAGGTGGTCACATGACCATTGTGTGGTAAGTGGTGGTGGTCACATGACCATTGTGTAGTAAGTGGAGGTGGTCACATGACCATTGTGTGGTAAGTGGTGGTGGTCACATGACCATTGTGTGGTAAGTGGTGGTGGTCACATGACCATTGTGTAGTAAGTGGTGGTGGTCACATGACCATTGTGTGGTAAGTGGTGGTGGTCACATGACCATTGTGTGGTAAGTGGTGGTGGTCACATGACCATTGTGTAGTAAGTTGAGGTGGTCACATGACCATTGTGTGGTAAGTGGTGGTGGTCACATGACCATTGTGTGGTAAGTGGTGGTGGTCACATGACCATTGTGTAGTAAGTGGTGGTGGTCACATGATCATTGTGTGGTAAGTGGTGGTGGTCACATGACCATTGTGTAGTAAGTGGAGGTGGTCACATGACCATTGTGTGGTAAGTGGTGGTGGTCACATGACCATTGTGTGGTAAGTGGTGGTGGTCACATGACCATTGTGTAGTAAGTGGAGGTGGTCACATGACCATTGTGTGGTAAGTGGTGGTGGTCACATGACCATTGTGTAGTAAGTGGAGGTGGTCACATGACCATTGTGTAGTAAGTGGTGGTGGTCACATGACCATTGTGTGGTAAGTGGTGGTGGTCACATGACCATTGTGTGGTAAGTGGTGGTGGTCACATGACCATTGTGTAGTAAGTGGTGGTGGTGGTCACATGACCATTGTGTAGTAAGTGGTGGTGGTCACATGACCATTGTGTGGTAAGTGGTGGTGGTCACATGACCATTGTGTAGTAAGTGGTGGTGGTCACATGACCATTGTGTGGTAAGTGGTGGTGGTCACATGACCATTGTGTAGTAAGTGGAGGTGGTCACATGACCATTGTGTGGTAAGTGGTGGTGGTCACATGACCATTGTGTGGTAAGTGGTGGTGGTCACATGACCATTGTGTGGTAAGTGGTGGTGGTCACATGACCATTGTGTGGTAAGTGGTGGTGGTCACATGACCATTGTGTAGTAAGTGGTGGTGGTCACATGACCATTGTGTGGTAAGTGGTGGTGGTCACATGACCATTGTGTAGTAAGTGGAGGTGGTCACATGACCATTGTGAAGTAAGTGGTGGTGGTCACATGACCATTGTGTAGTAAGTGGTGGTGGTCACATGACCATTGTGTAGTAAGTGGAGGTGGTCACATTACCATTGTGAAGTAAGTGGTGGTGGTCACATGACCATTGTGTAGTAAGTGGAGGTGGTCACATTACCATTGTGTAGTAAGTGGAGGTGGTCACATGACCATTGTGTAGTAAGTGGAGGTGGTCACATTACCATTGTGTGGTAAGTGGTGGTGATAACTTTTGCAGCAAATGGTAGTCAATAAGGAAACCTGCATGGGTGGAAAGTTACGATTATGTATTATGATCGTAAAAGTAATAAAAGCTTCCGTCCAATGGGTGCTGTTTAATAAAGTTTGTCTTTCAACTTAACGCGAGCCATGCTATACTTCTGAACTAACTCTCTGATTGTGTAAATTGTTTAAATAAGCACTTCTCAGGAATGTATTTCGAACAACTCGGCACTCTATGTCAGCCATTTTTTATCACTGCACTGGCTTTCTCTGAACGCTTTGAGGATTTCCCGTGTGCTTGCAGTCAATTATAGTCTCTATTTGTATTTTAATACTTGCTCAAACTTATAAAAATGTTACTCCGCTGGAAGTTATCCACTATTACTCAGTGTAAACTAGGCTACTTCTGTTAAAAAAAGAAATTTATGGAGTTTCCTCAAGAAGTCAAAAATTACAAAGCCTAAGCAACTCTTCAAAAGAATCCCCAGTAATCTCATATTAATCAATATACACAAGCCAAACATTCTTCATGATTCGTGAACCTCACAATGCTATTTCAACATCCCTCATGATTTGTGAGCTTCTCACAGCTATCTCAACATCCCTCATGATTTGTGAGCTTCTCACAGCTATCTCAACATTCTTCATGATTCGTGAACTACAAAAATATTGAATAAGTTTTATTTATTGAATTCAATTATTATTGAATTTGTGGTTTCTAAGAACGGCTTGCGAACGCTGCGCGACAACATCTGGAAGGACAAAATGGGCACAGTCCGTGTTGCAGTTCCGGCATTTGTCTACCTCGTTCAGAACAACCTCCTCTACCTTGCTGCTAGTTGCTTGGACGCCGCGACGTACCAGGTAACCATTATATCTTGTGGATATGGATTCATGGATTTAGCCCTGCAGTGGTCCAGTGAGTGGCGTGTGCTTGGATTCAGCACTGCAGTGGTCCAGTGAGTGGCGTGTGCTTGGATTCAGCACTGCAGTGGTCCAGTGAGTGGCGTGTGCTTGGATTCAGCACTGCAGTGATCCAGTGAGTGGCGTGTGCTTGGATTCAGCACTGCAGCGGTCCAGTGAGTGGCGTGTGCTTGGATTCAGCACTGCAGTGGTCCAGTGAGTGGCGTGTGCTTGGATTCAGCACTGCAGTGGTCCAGTGAGTGGCGTGTGCTTGGATTCAGCACTGCAGTGGTCCAGTGAGTGGCGTGTGCATGGATTCAGCACTGCAGTGGTCCAGTGAGTGGCGTGTGCTTGGATTCAGCACTGCAGCGGTCCAGTGAGTGGCGTGTGCTTGGATTCAGCACTGCAGCGGTCCAGTGAGTGGCGTGTGCTTGGATTCAGCACTGCAGCGGTCCAGTGAGTGGCGTGTGCTTGGATTCAGCACTGCAGCGGTCCAGTGAGTGGCGTGTGCATGGATTTAGCCCTGCAGTGGTCCAGTGAGTGGCGTGTGCTTGGATTCAGCACTGCAGTGGTCCTGTGAGTGGCGTGTGCTTGGATTCAGCACCGCAGTGGTCCAGTGAATGGCGTGTGCATGGATTCAGCACCGCAGTGATCCAGTGAGTGGCGTGTGCATGGATTCAGCACTGCAGTGGTCCAGTGAGTGGCGTGTGCATGGATTCAGCTCCGCAGCCACACGACTTTCCCCCATACCATGGAAGGTTAATTAATGTAGTTGAGTAGAAATAACCATTGAATTTACTGGTAGCCAGGTTTGATTTATTTAGATATGCACTCCGTCACTGAACGCAATATCATATAAACTATGGCTGCATTTTCAGAAGAGAATACATGACACTTCAGTCATAAATGCGAGGTTAGTAGAAGTACAGTGACAAATAATAAATCTCTGTCTCGCTCTCCTATAAATTTTTTCACACTTTTTATGTTGCCTTTTCCGAACACAGTACAGTATTCCTGTTCTGTACAAAGAAAATCTTAGTTCAGGAAAGTTGATACGTGTCATTTCATACATTGGGTTTTCAAATGCTGCATAATTAATGCCAGGATGCATTGCTAGTTGTCTTGAGTTGAGCCGGCACGAGCTACATACATCTGAGCCGAATGGGAAATAATGAAGGCATCTACGGATGCTTTATTTCCAATCAAGCCTGAATACATATCACCTTGTACATTGGATTTTCAAATGCCTTATAACTAACGCCAGGACGCCATGACGCTTTCCCACGGTCAAGACCGGTACCCATTTCAGACACCTGGGTAGAGTGGGGTATTGTGCTTGGAATTTTTCCCCTATACCCAACAGAGAAAACCGCCACTGCCAGAAATGGTGATCAACTTCTTTCTTCATTCTTCAAGAAGAAAAATCAGACTCGCAGAATTGAAAGACTGTGCGCCAGGTTTTCGTAGAGCTCAGACTCGCAGAATTCAGAGACTGTGCGCCAGGTATTCTGAGCTCAGACTCGCAGAATTCAGAGACTGTGCGCCAGGTATTCTGAGCTCAGACTCGCAGAATTGAAAGACTGTGCGCCAGGTATTCTGAGCTCAGACTCGCAGAATTCAGAGACTGTGCGCCAGGTATTCTGAGCTCAGACTCGCAGAATTGAAAGACTGTGCGCCAGGTATTCTGAGCTCAGACTCGCAGAATTGAAAGACTGTGCGCCAGGTATTCTGAGCTCAGACTCGCAGAATTCAGAGACTGTGCGCCAGGTATTCTGAGCTCAGACTCGCAGAATTGGATGACTGTGCGCCAGGTATTCTGAGCTCAGACTCGCAGAATTCAGAGACTGTGCGCCAGGTTTTCGTAGAGCTCAGACTCGCAGAATTCAGAGACTGTGCGCCAGGTATTCTGAGCTCAGACTCGCAGAATTCAGAGACTGTGCGCCAGGTATTCTGAGCTCAGACTCGCAGAATTGAAAGACTGTGCGCCAGGTATTCTGAGCTCAGACTCGCAGAATTCAGAGACTGTGCGCCAGGTATTCTGAGCTCAGACTCGCAGAATTGAAAGACTGTGCGCCAGGTATTCTGAGCTCAGACTCGCAGAATTGAAAGACTGTGCGCCAGGTATTCTGAGCTCAGACTCGCAGAATTCAGAGACTGTGCGCCAGGTATTCTGAGCTCAGACTCGCAGAATTGAAAGACTGTGCGCCAGGTATTCTGAGCTCAGACTCGCAGAATTCAGAGACTGTGCGCCAGGTATTCTGAGCTCAGACTCGCAGAATTGAAAGACTGTGCGCCAGGTATTCTGAGCTCAGACTCGCAGAATTGAAAGACTGTGCGCCAGGTATTCTGAGCTCAGACTCGCAGAATTGAAAGACTGTGCGCCAGGTATTCTGAGCTCAGACTCGCAGAATTGAAAGACTGTGCGCCATGTTTCTAGAGGGCATTACAACTAAAAAATGCGCTTCCAGGTGACCTACCAACTCAAGATCCTGACGACGGCGATGTTCGCCACAGCGATCATGGGAACCGTGCTGGCAGGCCTGCAGTGGTTTGCTGTAGCGATGCTCTGCTCTGGCGTCGTCGCTGTGCAGCTTGCAGCTCGTAAGTTACACCAAACCGTATGAAAATTTATCTTTATTCATCGGTTTATTTAATATGTGAATTTTTCTAAACTTGCAGTGGCTTTTTGTCTCTAAAGATTAGGGGAGAAGGTGAAATTCACGCTCATGTAGCAGGAAGATGTGTTTTCTCGATTTGTTACTCTCTTACTCGCCTCTATTTTTGCATCAGCAGAGTGTCCGCTTACTCAAGCAATTTTACTTACTCAAGCAATACATTTTTGCATCAGAAGAGTGTCCGCTTACTCAAGCAATTTTATAGCACAGTTACGAGGAATTGTACGAGGCTAATGCCTCAACTAATATGCATGGTAGAACACAAGTGCCAATACAAAATGTAGTAGCATTAGCACAGTTTTCTTAAAAATTTAAGGCAACAAGAAACGGACATCTTGCTAATCATTCTTCCGTGAACGACAGTTCTAACCTTGCTCGTAATACCACCTTCATACCTTAGATGCACAGTAACTTGGAAGGCAAGGAGAAAATACCCATGGTATGAAAAAAAAGCTACAAGGTTTTACAACAAACTATCCCTATCTAATTCAATTTACTCGTGAAATATCCCTTAATGTTAACCGTTCTTAAAAACCTATGTTTTATGACATTTTACGTACCAACTTTGCTTGGAGTACATTGACCTTCGTATTCTTTTCCCCGAATTATGCAAGAGAAGTTAGAAGTTAACTTGTTTTTTTCTAGCATCAGCTTCAGGCGCGTTTGGTGAGATGGATCCGAACAAGGTGTTGGGGGTGACAGCCGCCGTCGGTGCGAGCTGCTGCTCAGGCTTTGCGGGCATTTACTTCGAGAAGATCCTGAAGGGCTCGGACGTGTCCATTTGGATGCGGAACGTGCAGCTGTCCCTCGCCTCGCTGCCGCTGGGTCTGCTCACGTCGCTCGCCTACGACTGGCAGGACATCAGAAACAAAGGATTTTTCTTCGGTTACGACTCTTACGTCGCCTACCTCGTCGTCCTGAACGCCTTAGGGGGACTGCTCGTCGCGATGGTCGTCAAGTACGCGGACAACATCCTCAAGAACTTCGCCACCTCCCTCGCCATCGTCTTGTCGATGCTCGTGTCCATCGTGTTCTTGGGGTTCTCGATCAACCTCCAGTACGTTGTCGGCACTGGGCTAGTTATCACCTCCATATTCCTGTACAGCTACGGGGCTGCTGAGCAGTCTGCGAGTTATCGAATTCTAGAAACTGCTGATGTGATTGAAGGCCCGAAAGCCTGAGTGGGAACCCGGAAGTTTCCTGAATATCTGACCTGATAATCTTCAGGTTCAAATCTAGTCATACTTTTATTATCGGATTATCTGCGTTTTAGAACCTCACATGTTCGAAAATATGTCATTTTTCTACTAACCAAGGTTGAATATCACCCTGTGGAATGAATTTTCGATTGTATACGTCGGGTGGGCCATCTGAGAAAAGTACTCAAACTCAGCCCTTTCATTTTCATTTGAACCAGTATTCCTTATTATTACAGCATATTTACAGTATTCCTCAGCATCTCATAGAATGCAGACCATTAAGCAGCCAGTGTTGGGTAACTGCATCTGAATCCTGCGTTATCAAAAATGCGATACTAGTATTCTCATACTAAATTCAATTGCATTGATGGCTTTAAAGTGAAGTCTTGAAATAAAGTAAGTAAAATATGTAAATCAAAATGATGGCAAAAATTAAAAAATATCTGAGACAGAATTCTGCAATGTTTTTACTATCTGTTGAAAAGCGAATTTTTGTATTCCCTGAAATGAATTTTCTATCTAAAATGTACAACAATGCAAGAACTCCGTTAGCAAATTTTGAATGTGAATTTAGAATGTCGTTTTAGATGACGCCTCAAATTCTTCCTATGATTTTATCACATGATAACATAATTAAAGGCTCCCTTGAAGCAGTATTGTTAATGAACTCTATGGAGTCATTTGGATAATTATAAATGTGAACAAAATTATGTTTTCACTAGTCTACGAACAATTCTGATCTCCAAGCAATGAAATTATTCGCTTGAATCCAACGACATATGGCGTGCACGACGTTTGAAAATGATAATTGTAGTATGTTTTTAAATTTTCCTAATTTTTTGTAATGGCATAACTTCGAATTGGATATAAGTTTCATTGTGTGAAAGTAGGTTTGATGTTATGTTTGCGCTAAAAATGCAACGAATAAAACTGTTATAGTATAGTTTGTTTTACTTTTCTTTTCTCCTTTGTAAACAAGATACTTTTCAAATTTGCTGGTCTTTTAGATGTTACTTCGATCACTCGCTGGCCGGATAACTTCAACATAACTTCTGGCAACGTACTCTGTGAAAAAAATTCATCCAATGTGACCGTGAAATTTACCTGAACGAGATACAGTCGGTCCACTTCAGCCAACAACATATAACGCGCTTTATGAACCGAAAAAACGATATCCACTCTACAACTTTTAATACTTCTATCCAATTTTGACCGACTTGTTCCAAAGATCGAATCAAATACTGCGGTCATCATAACCTCGATCCATCTCCAATTTACAACCGTCTCCTAGTCCTTCAAAGGCAATCAAACTCTTGAAAGTTTTAATTCTGTCTGAAGAGAACTTCTAGTAAAGCCCCAGTAGTTTTATCGAACAGACATAAACATGGCTAAATTTTCTTCCATGTAAACGTGTGAATCTATCTTCTTTGAATAACATTGATTTCCTTTCAAGTCGCAGAGTACTTTCCTATAAAACACTATCACACATTACCCGAGACTTTCCTCATAACTAAGTGTACATTTAAATGTTGTCTCAAGTTTTCCATTCTTGGAGAAATACTGACTGGCAACGCAACAATTCTGCATTTTAGGTCGTATACAGGCGCGCAAAAGCCCGAGGGTACACTGAGAACAACCCGATTGTGGTCTTAATTTACTCACAAATAGACCAGTGGTTTATTTTTCTACTCACTATGTGAGCTTCGGCCTCTTGTGCCCCTGTGACATCTTTTCAGGGCAATTATTTTTAGGTATTCGAGACCCAAAGTAAATTTTTTCCTCAGGGTAGAGTATTTTTTTATGGGAGTATATCGTAAAATGGCAACGAATAGGCTTCAACATTTTTTTCCAAAATCTCTGAGTCGTCAGTTATAGGCCAACTTAAAAATAATTTGGCTTTGAAAGCTATTGATGTACACCTTCAAATGGTAAATTGAAAACGCAAGAAGAATTAGACCACTCTCATTACCGCCTGAGGCAAAATCGCAATAACGAAGCTTTTCAGAATCTGCAGACTCAGAGTAAAAATGGAGGTCTCAAAACGAATATACAGGGTGTTTCAGAACAAGAGGTACAAAATTACACACCAAGTAGAAAATGGCCAAATAAACACTTTTTTCTATAAAATTTTCCGAAATAAATTCGGGTTTTTGAGATATTAGCTGTTTATTGTTTTATAGGATGAAATTTAATTATACAATTACTCGCAATTTTTATTTTTAATTTAAGTTACAAACATTTCTATCCTATGAGAGTTTACATTAATAAAATTTAGATTTAAAGATACTTGGTAAAAAAGTTTTAGCAAGAAGAATATGAGGATTCTGGCCATTGAATCTGAGGAAGATCTAGTGGCCAGGATTGCAGTGGCTGCTGGTGAGATTTTTGTAAAGTAAATTCAAAATGAATATTGCGAGTAATTGTGTCCTTAAATTTCATCCTTTAAAACAATAAACAGCTAATATTTCAAAAACCCAAATCTTTCCGGAAAATTTCATAGGAGAAACAGTGTTTATTTGGCCATTTTCTACTTGGTATGCAATTTTGTACCTCTTGTTCTGAAATACCTTGTATATTCTGATCGCTGTTGTATTCTGTTTGCAAAAAAAAAACTTCGCTATCGTCAGGTCGGGCACGTATGTACAGCACACCACCAATGGACTTCAATTGTTTGTGCAAGTACTTTTGCTTTTCAACGTAAATAAAAGTTCCAGCGGGATTGCAGCGGCTATTTGAAACTGTTACATGCATGGATACCAATTTCAACATTTACTAGGCTGACAATCAAGCGTCAAGGAAATGTCTTGTTTACCGAGAGGCTTATCGAAATCGTTATCTTTCGTTTGCGATTGGATTGGGAAATAGTTTTATCGCTGAACTATAACTGTTCGTCACGAAATGAACTTTAATAGTGCTCAGAGACTCATCTGAGGTACAGGTAGTGGCGGCTCACTCAAATCATCAGGTTTGCCGGTCGCATTTCCTGCTTCGTATTGTCCACTCACTACTCTACGCTGCGATCAAGGTAACACTTATCAAGGTACTTCATCTCACCAGAAATTCAACTCACTTTACATGTTGACAATATTACAATATATTTGATCACTCTAGCTTAAAAACTATAAGCTTCTTGCCACCCCGATTTCATTTGTTGTGCGAGTGCTATAGAACTCTGTGGTGCGAGTGCTAGAATTCTGTGATCTATATAAGAATCGAGTTGACTCGATCTGATGTTTCTTAAAGAAGCTTAGTCATTTGAAGTTGACATTTGTAATTTTAGACACCAGGAAGTATCAGAAGACATTTTTAGCGTTTTAATGCATGGGAGCAGTGGATTGTTTAGTGCAAGTGATAGTTCAATTTACCTCAATACTTTACCTCAATACTTTACCTCAATACTTTACCTCAATACTTTACCTCAATACTTTACCTCAATACTTTACCTCAATACTTTACCTCAATACTTTACCTCAATACTTTACCTCAATACTTTACCTCAATACTTTACCTCAATACTTTACCTCAATACTTTACCTCAATACTTTACCTCAATACTTTTCGAGGGCCTGTGTCTTTGACTCGCTAAATGCCACTACCACATTGATTTTTCGCAGCTACAATTCTTAAATATATCCTCCTAATGCTTTTATCGTTTTTTATATTGGGGAACAAACTTCCCGCAGGATGATGAGCCGTTGAATTTCAGATTGTGTGGATACTGAGCTTCATATACACAGGTAAATGTTTGTATATACTGAATATAAGATACAAAAAAACGGAAATGATCATATTCTGTCCAAACCAATAAGTATTGTTGGTACAATAACATCGAATAGCGTGTAATATAATGTGGTTTGAAGTAAGGTTAAGCAGTGCAGAAATGTTCGATTCACCAACATTGACAAGCTTCATTCCATCTTTGTTCCCTGATGCATTTTTTTATGGGACCCTCAAGTTCACCTCTCAACCACACTTTAGCTCAAATCAATCCTGAGATAATCAAGTTTAGAGAGTTGAAGCATTACTAGAATTCGACTTATTTATGGCTATATTTGCGTCAATGGTACAGACATTATTTCCTACCTCTCCGAGACTCCCATGTATATTTCGTGTATATTTTCAACAGAACTTACATGCTGCGGATATTCAAGATGTCACTATAATCCATAGACGTAAAATCATCTTTTATGACTCGTTTTAAAATCATTCTTGCCTGGATTTCCTTTCTCGTCTTGCGTTGTTTTACTCCTCAAAACCAACACAATGATTTCGTTGCCTTTTTTTTTAACCAAACCGCACGGTTTGATCTTTCTCTGTTCTGTAGCATTCATCAGTACGTCAAAATATCTAACGCGGTGCGAAAATAATTGAAAGAATGAACATACAATCATAACACTTGGATTTATTTTTTAAATTTTCCAACAAGCTTTGAATTTGAGCGTTTTGAAGCGTTTACAGAGCTCCTTATCGATGCAAGGCATGAGTCGAGATATGGTATCAGCTTGTGTCCACCGCAAAATTATGTTGTGTTGCTCTCCTGAGGGGATAAAAACGTGACAAAAAAAACTTTTATTTGAGTCTGAAACATGAATCACCTAGGAATGCTAACTAATGTGGTGCCTGATTTATAAACAATTCGCTTTGTTGTAGCGGTACCGCCGCCAGCGTAAGTTCATCTGAGTCGAGTTGGCAATATCTTAGGCAAAGAATTTGCGTCGACTTAAAAGAACGAATGTCGTCAGCTGAGCCGTTAAATCTAGCAATTTGAGCGTTTTCTGACCAAGTGCCCGTAAATCCTTTCGTTGATCGTAAATCCCGCGGTCATTTCCCTAGAAGAGTACAGTAGAAATACAGAGGTTAATTTTTAGCTCTTCTTGATTAAGATCCCCTTCTAAAAAAGAGAACTTAAAAGTATGTGTGAAGTCTCTTTCACGAAATAAAACCTCACAAATCAAAGAAAAAACACAAATTTCAACGTGAACCACCGTTCCATAATAACCCTATAACATTTAATGTTTTTCCTCGTACATGCATACGTTGTCACATCTACCTCACCTATAGTGGCGGTGGCATCAGGTTGTCGCCGACGTCAGTATAAGGAAGGCAACTGCCTCTCAAGAGCCAGGGAACTTTTGTAATACATCGGATTCTAAATTTGACTAGGAAGAATAAATGTTGTGTTCGTTTTCTTACGCCCATTTTTTTGGACTGTATGCATTAAATGAGATGAGTAGATGCTGCCCGACCTGCCACTCGTAATGATGCATTCTGGAGTGCTGCGCGATCTTATCTCAATTGAACTGTGGTGTTTTGTTATTTATAGAGTGTTCCCAAACATCACTGTCCCTTGTGCTGGTTTTCACCTCATCTCTATATTTTTTATCCTTTACTCGTTCATTTCTCACTAACTCGTTTATGAGCATGATGGATAAGTTATACCCTTGACTCGCGAATGTAAAATATATTACCCCTTACTAAATGGATAACCGTTTCGCGTTGACCATTGTACTAGACTTAAGAAACATTCTACCTCTGTATCTCCTGTGGTATATAAATTGTTTAAATTGTTTGTTTGAACAAACCGAATTTTACCGCGGCTCCAGTCCATGTGCATAGGTCCAAAGCTTACAGGGTTCAAGCTGTCTAATAAGAACGTCCAATGCGAACCTTATGTATCTGAAGCAGAACGAGTGAAGAAAAGTTCTAAGTTGATACTTCGTATTTATAACTTGGCACTCACATCATTAGTACTCGCACGAACAGCCATCATACGCATCAAACCACAAATGAGAACCATAATTCTCTCAAGTAAGCAATAAGGAAAATGAAGTGATGCCGATTACAGGAGTGAAATTTTTAAGACTTCGCGCGCCTTGGAACCATTTCTCCACTTCTGAGCTTATGCTAGGTGTTGGGAACCTGCGCTAACAAGCGGTGACTCACCAGCGTGACTATGATTTTTTGACCTCAGATGTCAGAAGTTGTAAATATTCATGGACAGCAAGCAGTACCCAGCGACGGTCTTGCCACTTGATACCGTAATCAAGATGAGGCAGATCGTCGTGATGGATGAGGAAAGAGAGTTATGGTAGAGCGCATTCGTGAGTCCGGGGCCGGATTTACACGCAATATACGTTGTCGTAGCGATACAGAGTTAGTTAACTGCTGCACTTAAATAGTAACTTGGTCGTGGAACTTGAGTGGACTAATAACGGCGTGCCCTGCCAGATGTACAGCGATGACGAAGAAAAGTGTTTGAAAATATGGCTCCTAGTTATCTTCTTTCTGTGAAGCGATCTTATCTAGCAGAGCACATCACTGCTACCGATTTCATATTTTGTACGTATGTTGAAACAAAATTAAGAGTTAGGAAAACTAACGTATCGTATTAGAACAGCGCCAATTGCGCCATTGTTAAAAGTATTCGTTTGCATAACTCGTATCTTGATTTCGACACTAACATGAGATATGATATCTGTCCTATGTAGCAAAACGTTCAAGTATGTTTCGTAAGATATCGCAAGGACGGAACTGAGCTTCCAGTATTTCATTTATAGAAATGCACATAGCGTTTCAGACAAGTATTAGGTCGAACAAATTATCTTACTGCTTTTCTCGAGCTAACTCGACGGCTTGCAACTTTGCTGTGATTTTTCCCTATGGGTATAAGGTAACACTCGAACACAGTACCCCACTCTACCCAGGTGTCGGAAACGGGTACTTGGTTGACCGGGGTAACCATCATGGCGTCTTGGTGTTAGTGATTAGACATTTGAATAACTTATGTACAAGATGATATGTATCAGGCTTGATTGATTGGAATAAGTCATCCTTTGAAGAGCGACTAACACGCATCCAAATACTGAAGCATAAAACACGAACTGGAATGTGTACAGCATCTTCTGATGGCATCCTCATGCTGAGCCGATCTCTTGTGTGCATGACTCCAAAGGCATGCGTGAACCAAAGTTTCAAAATTAATTTTTTTTCTAAAATTCGCCAGTGTTGCCAAATATTGAGTGCCCTTTATGGGTAAATTTTATCAGGATATGGATAAAACGACGCGCTTGCACAATGTTACGAGAAAATACAAGTAAGAAAAGCCATTTATTTCCGAATGAAATTTGTGCACGAAATGTTTATAACCAATAGGTTTTAAAATATTTCTCACAATTAAGACACATGGATAAATTCAATTTTTAAGAGTTAGGGTTATGAGGATCGAATTATCGATAGACCTTAACTTAACAGTGTTGTGATGCGTCTCAAGTTATCAGGTTTCACTCTTTATTAGCATCCGTGTGTGACGTCACGAGAGCACATGGAGTGAAGTGAGCACCCAGGGTGTTGCTGCTGCAGCCTCGTCTTGTTCACACTCTACGAAGTGTTACCACGTGAAATGGGGTACATATTTACTGTATTTTCAAATTTTTCCATGCGTCGCATGAATTGAGAGGTGTCTTCCTAAATCAGTGTTCAGGCACAAAATGAGATAATATATTAATTTAAATCAAAACTTGTAAATGATTTAAATTCAAATATTTATATCAATATTTATATTTTTCCGCTCATAGTAAGTATAGTAAAGTATTTAAATTTTACTCTGAGCTCAGCTCTTGCACCAAATTTACACCTTGAGCATGAATCGAATTCTTACGCAAAAATCGCTGTCATATTTTTTTTAATCGGGGAAAATTTTTTGGGTATCTAGAAATTTGCATATTGTAAAGACATCGCACCGGCCCTTAACATGAATGCCTTAGTACTGAGAATTTCTCAATTTACTTAAAGGTTTTATTTCTCCCTATTTCAGTTTTATTTTACACTCGTCATAACTTCAGAAAGAATATATCTGCAGGATGTCATCAGCTCCAAGCAAGAAATCCGAGCTCAAAGAAGCTCCCCAGCGACCCGAGGACACCGCTTTTCTCCACATCGACCACCTGAAGTGGCTGATAAATGACTTTTCCAGCGACGACAGAATTGCTTGGCTGTTTCAGAAGGAAAACAAGCCATCTCTTAAAAGAGGTACGTTAAGAATGAAGGGTATGTAGGAATTACGCCTCATTAAAAATAGAAACATAAAAAATGGAGGTCATGCAGTGATTACGCCTCATTAAAAATAGGTACATAATAAATGGAGGTCGTTTAGAACTTAAATGTGTCTCTCAAAAAAGACAAGCAACATATGGAGGCCAAATAGGACTAACGGCTCTCAAACGAGATAATTAAGAAATAATGGACATTTACTAAGAAGAATATACAGAGTCCCAGTACGAATATAAAATTGTATAAAAATTCTTAAAGTACTAAGAAGTACCATTCTATTTATGTCTACATTTTTTCATTCTTATGCATTATTAAAAAAATTGCTTTGCGGTTGCACAAACTCAGTTTGGTGAGACAGTCGGGTTATGAAAATGATATTTTTTGCATCACATTCTTGGGATCTCTGTGCGAACACGAATTGGCCGTCAATTGCATAAATTTGTGTTCTGTGTTGTCTGGGCTTGCTGTTCGGAGCTCACTCCGGCGCGTGTGCTCGGTGTAGAATGTTTAAAATAGGCTTAAAATGCCGTTACTTTAGCAACTCTTAAGGAATCTTGTCGACAAGATATTTTAGATGTCTTTGTAGGTATTTGAGGAAAAAAGATATTTTAAAAGAATTCCTAAATTTGAGGAAAACTTTCGTGTCGCAAATTTAATTTTGCAAATGTTTTGAAAAGAATTTCGAAAAAAAGAAAAGAAAAACTAATGTAGGTGCAAAGTGAGCTCTGTAGATTTTTTTAAAAGCATTTACAAATTTGAGGAAATCTCTGTGGACCCTGAAATGACTACAAGTTTCGTGACAAAGCTTGGACCTTTTTTTAATAAGAAGTTAATTATTCTCTGATAACGCTTAAAAAGGATATTCTATAATAAACGAGCCTGCATGGGGAACTTAGATCATTATAACATCGATCTTTTGGAGATGCATTGTACCAACTAATTTTATTTAACGAATTTCTAAAGACTCACTTAGATCTATTATTTTATGTCTATTAATTCAAACCTCTAACAAAAATGTTATAGTTTAGCAAAAATCAATTTAAGAAAAAAAATTGAAAGTGAGAAAGGCTAAGATTAACAGCTGTACGTTGTGTAATTTGTGTCACGCACTAATTACTGGACAGGAACTTTGTGCTCAGCGAGAGCATGTCCAGCATGATTCAAGAAATCTAGAATTAGACGGTCAACTCTTCATCCATGATTGTATAACTGCTATCATGATGTCTTCAAACTGGAAGGTTGTATTGATTATTTAATCAGTACTATTTCGATGTAATAGAGCGAAGTATCATATTTTTCGTTAGGTTTTCTTGAATTTGATGAGGTAACTTGACAAATATTTGGTTTTCTGTCTCGTCATAAGCAGATGTCTCGAAGCGATCATGCAGCTGAAAACAAAAGAGATCTGCTAAGTGCAAAGGCCCACGACACGTAGCTCCCGAGTGGAGCCTAAAGATTTGTTAAACATTTGAATTAATTAAGTAAACTAACACATCGCTGAGACACAAGAACGACCTCAGCAGCCGGGAAACAGAAAAGCTCAAGGAGCTAATGCTGAATATAAACGCGTCATGCTTGTTTCTGCATCATTTAAGAATTCTAATGGTCAGAAATGCGTCAGAAATGCAGTTCAGTGTGTTGCCTCACCGGATATCGCGTTAAATACTTGATTGCTGTCATCGTATCTATTGCATTAGACATGACTCACACACTGGTTCCACTGGTATGTTGTTGCATCAGTAGGTATGATATCAGCCGCATCAGTAGGTATGATCTCAGACATGTGCGTGGATCCGTTATCTCTAAGATGATGTCGAGCGATTTCTTATATCTATGTCTCATTTGTTATCAATGCCTCCATGAGTCAAATATCGTCTAGAAGATTTGAAAACTTGTGCCATGGCTGCTCGAAATTCCCGTGTCTAATATTTTTAGGAATTTAATCTCACGATGAACTTGCAATACCCAAAGGATGCCCGAAAGAATTATTTTGAGTTTTCAGGCACGGTTCGAAAATTGAAAACCTTCGTTTTTCCCTTGTTTAAATTCTCATATCCTCTCATCATAAGTTTTTAATCACGCGAAAAAGCTGCTCAACACTCTGGGTGCTTATAAATATGATAGATTTTCAGCTACAGCCCAGTTGTATCAAGGCGCAATTGATTCACAAGTTATACATCGTCTCACGCAAACCAGAACATGAGCGGATAATAATGGCCCAGTTATTCATAGGTTGAATGGAGCAAACAAACACCAGTCGAGCAACTGGGGCTAATTTTTACCCGTACATGTTGAGGTTGGCGTATGATGGTACCGCGTACCTCGAGGATCGACTTTTTTTTCTATTAGTGTGCGATGGATGATAAGGCACTTGTGATACGGCGCCGCGGTTATCGCATCTGGACTGCGTTCATGGCCCTCACAGAGTTCGATTATATTATCTGATCGGACCCTGCAGTATCAGCACTTCAGTCTCTTTGGTAGATCCCCCAAACTCACGGCAGTTATTGTTCCGCAGTTCACGGGGTGGGAGTCGCAGAAGGTGTCTCGAGAATCCCAGTTTTTAAAGTTTTGATTGCTCCTAAGATTTGCCGAGATGTCTTCCTCTAAGAATCCCACTATTATCGAAGATTTGTTGTGGCAGTACGCCAATAGGTATCTTGGAGAAGAGAATGTCAAAAAACTGACCGATGAAAATAATCGACCATACCTGAAATACGGTGAGTGAAAACAGTTCTTTCATCAAATCGAACTCTCAGAATTAAAATGATTTTATTTTGGATCTGTTTCCGGTTGGATTCGCGGGTAAATCTGAAGGATATGTCAGTTATCGATTTTGTAAATTTCGATGCCTTAGCATAGTTAATTAGATCGAAATAAACAAGTTTTCTTCTATGCACTTTCCGTCTCAAATGAGTATTTTATTATTTATAGCGGTAAATGACTTACCGCAACTCCAGTGTTTGAAGCGGCAAGTTATTCAAGGAGCACGTCGGACAGCAACACTGCAATGCGCACTCGCTTCCAGCGCGATCGTCATCAAAAACGAAACCAAACCTACCGCTATACCTCGTTAAATACTCATTTGACGAAAAAAGTGCATAGAAGAAAATTTGTTTATTTCGATGTTATTACCATGATTCAAGCAAGAAAAATTCGAAAATCGATGAGTAGCTGTTTATTCGAGCGCATTCGTCATCAAAGACGAAACTAAACTTACCGCTATAAATCGTAAAATACTCATTTGAGACGGAAAGTGCATAGAAAACTTGTTTATTTTGATTCAATTAATTAGGTTCAGGCACCAAAAAGTGGAAAATCGACAACTGACATATCCTTCTGATTTACCGATTCGCGTTACTGATTGTTCGACGGGCATTATTTTCGTCCCCGTATAGACTACTAATTTCAATCCATCCTCTTAGTCTCACACTCTTCAGGGGGACACATTCATTACATCAATGGGAATTAACGCTCCCAGATGTGAGGTCTTGAACTGTAGGTAAGGTAGACCCTCTTTTTACTGGAATAGGTTTTTCTGATTTTGAGAGCCATCTTATTTCAGTTAGCCAACACTTATAACACTTCTGACCTTTCTTCAACTTTTATCCCGTTCCATAAACTTCGTTCTTCACCTCCTGTTTGTGTGCGCAAGGGATCTTGTGTGCGTACACACCTTGTGCTCAGAATCCTCGTTTCCTAAACTCTACTCTCCTTGGAATCCCTCTGTTGTGGGTTTGAACTAACTTATCTAATCTAATCGTAATCTTACAGTATCGAAGCCATGAAACATGATGAAGGTTGCATTAACGACGTAAATTTATATTTACTGCATCACCTTTATTATCAGGGTTCACAACTCAGCTGGTTACCTAGAATTGCAGATCTGTATAAATATGCTCGACGCGATAAGTTTTGAAATTTTTGAATTGTTGCACTAAAGCATCAAATGAAACAAGTTTTGGTAAATCTGAAGGATATGTCAGTTATCGATTTTGTAAATTTCTATGCCTGAGCATAGTTAATTAGATAAAAATAAACAAGTTTTTTTCCAGGCACTTTCCGTCTCAAATGAGTATTTTATTGGTTATAGCGGTAAATGACTTACCGCAACTCCAGTGTTTGATGCGGCAAGTAATTCAAGGAGCACGTCGGACAGCAACACTGCAATGCGCACTCGCTTCCAGCGCGATCGTCATCAAAGACGAAACCAAACCTACCGCTATACCTCGTTAAATACTCATTTGACGAAAAAAGTGTATAGAAGAAAAGTTGTTTATTTCGATGTTATCATCATGATTCAGGCAACAAAAATTCGAAAATCGATGAGTAGCTGTTTATTCGAGCGCATTCATCATCAAAGACGAAACTTAATTTACCGCTATAAATCGTAAAATACTGATTTGAGACGGAAAGTGCATAGAAGAAAACTCGTTTATTTTGATTCAATAAAGGAACAAGTCTCGCTGAGCGGCGAAGCCGCTCAGCGAGAATGAAAATATCGATTATAACTGGAATTTGATGCTGATTCCGAATCTGCAATTTGTTTTGACCGCTCTCGATTTTTTCGATTTTATGTGATTTTTTGAATTTTAAATTTTTATACATTTTTAATGTTTTTTTTTGGCCTGCACCACCTCATGATCCGAACTCTGCCATTCTCGACCCAACCTGATCGGACTTGGCATACTTTGGCCTGCACCACCTCATGATCCTAACTCTGCCATTCTCGACCCAACATGGTCAGACCGTGCCTTGAAGACCTGAGTACCGGATAGGGCCGGGTTCCACCCAACCTGTACGGACATGGCATTCTTTGGGCACCACCTCAGTTGTTGCTAGCCGCCTTTCCAAAAAATAAAAAATAAAAAAATATCGAAAAAATCGAGAGCGGTCAAAACAAATTGCATATTCGGAATCAGCATCAAATTCCAGTTATAATCGATATTTTCATTCTCGCTGAGCGGCTTCGCCGCTCAGCGAGACTTAAGCCTCAATAAATTAGGTTCAGGGACCAAAAAGTGGAATACCGATAACTGACACATCCTTCAGATTTACCCAAGTTTTAGCTACTTTTGGTGTCAACACGCTCGCTGGTGGACAAATTTTGAATTTCAGAATGTCATTATACTGTGAATTTGTATCTTGGTTGTCAGTGGCGGCAATGCTCTGGCTTAGGACCAAGTCGTGGTTCCAAGACGAAAATCGTCTGGTAGCGTAAAGGGCCGTTTTGAAAATTTTTATGTTTCCAAACGCATGGTGTTAGTCCAGCTTATTTTCTCGACATGATTCTATCCATGATTATTTGACCCTGAAATCGAGTAACATTGTTTATTCTGATAACTGGATTACTGTTATTTATTTCTGTACTTGGATTACGATATCGTTTATTCCAATAAATGATATATATCGCATGTCCTAAAATTTGGTGTGACGCCATCGTACTAGACTGTGAGGTACTAGACATGTCTCAGAATTGGTGTGAAGTCATCACACTAGACTGTGAGGTATTAACACTTCGACCGCAATTGGTTAAGCTGAAGTTCAGTATTCAACTCATAGTAAGCAATTTTGAAAATAGCAAACATTAATTAGATTATGCCTTCATTTAGCTTTAAGTAATTTTGAAAGTTGAGTTTGTGACTACTGGTCAATCAGCAGTATTTTAAAAATCCCCACCGTGGCCACCAGTGGCGCACGTTGCGGTCAAAGTGCCAAGTTCAGTTGGGTAAGTTCTTAAAACGTCAAATTGTTTAGTACATAATTGGAAACAGAGGCTCAGTGTAGATGACCATTTTCACGAGTGCGCGAATTAAATTATAAATAAGGGGAAAGTGTTATCCCGACTTTTACCAAAGCATTTGTTCCACATACGAAAGGTAAGATGGAGATCCATTTCAGAATTTTAGATTATTGTAGCAGGAAGAACAGCATTTATTTTCTTTTTATGGAAGGTTCGGTCAATATGAAGCGTGATGCAATCAAAGGAAATGGGAATTTTATTCCCAAGAATCACTAAAAGAACCAATTTAAGAATGTTTTACATGAATGACATTCTGCTCTCTGATGCGTTATTTTAGAATTATTCAGCTTTGAAGTTATAGGTGAAATCGCTTTCCCGCGCAAAATGTGGAACACAGAGTACGACCAGGTTGGGTCCGGAAAGGCAAAGTTCGGTTCATGAGGTGTTAAAGTTTTCGCCAGAACTTCGTAGAAATGAAATAATCATAGATATTGTTAATAAAAGAATAAGAAATATTTTTATCAGTTAATAACACAAAAAAATTAACGTACTATTTCTCGTACTTGGTGCTTTTGACGTTTTTTTTAGTCGTCATTATTACGTCGTCACCTTTAAAGTCAGCTCATAGATGGCGCCACCCGGTACGGCCGCCGCCATCATGGAGCAGATGTAAACACAATAATTAACGTGACCTTAATGGGTTGCTTTCAACCTTTATTTATAATTTTCACTAGAAGAACTGTGGCTTCCCCTCACGACCCAACCTCTTTACGTTTGTAATAGGGGGTTAGCTTCAGTTATTAATTAAATTCACCTTCCTTCGGCGGCTTCGTTTGGCGCGCGGAACCCAACTTCAAAGTCGATTAATTCTAAAATAACGCATCAGAGAGCAGAATGTCATTCTTGTAAAACGTTTTTAAATGGGTTCCTTTAGTGATTCTTGTGAATACAATTCCCATTTCCTTTGATTGCATCACGCTTCATATTGACCGAAGGTTCATTCAGAGGAAGTAGCTTCAGCTCCTTAGCCCTTATTACCATACAGATACTCTTCAACGCGAACAACTATGGGCGAACTTGACCACAGTTCGCTTTGTTCCGGGGAACCTGAAAAGATCAAAATTAAAGCTAATATCAGTGTATTCGAAGCTAATACTAGTGTATTCAAAGCTAATACCGGTGAGCACGTGGAATGAGGACTTGTAAGCATACTAAAGTGTTGACTAGAATTTAGTGTACATCTTATGTAATGCTTTCTTGCTGCTTGGCTCTATTTATTTCCGGCATGGATGGAGCAAAATCTAAATTATCAAAAAGTTAACGAGTTACAAATTCTCTCAGAATTCAGAGTCTCGTATATAGATTCTAATATGATGTATAAAGTTTATGTAATGACATACCGATTGAATTCTAATCAGCAACGTAAACTGCCAAGAGACCTTGAGTCGTTTAGGTGCGGTAGCAAAGTACGAATTGCTGAGGGAGTATGCTTTTGTGTTCAAATTATTCTCTGAATTGAGACTATGATCTATTTCGTACATTGCAATTCAGGGAATTACCCTGGAGTCTAATTTTTGAATAATTTACGTCGTTTTACCGAGACTACAGGCAATGAAAGTTCTTCTATCGACTTGGTTAAACCACTTTATTTTATACTAGATCCTCAAATTCAGTTTCTGAAACCTTAAATTTCAAGATTTTGTCAGAAAAACAATACATAGCGTAGTCACGTATTCATAAGAACTTTTGCAGCCAACTGTACTACTACAACGGCTTGAAAATTCCACTCAAATACGTTCATATAGTTTAAGCAATGGCTGAACACAAACTTCATACGTCATCATGTCCCACAAACTTGCTAGAAAGCACATCATATTTTAAGTATTACATAAAATTTACACAATAATCTTATTCACATTGGCAGGAGGAATGGCCGTTCTGGCTGTGTACCTCATCTTCGGACACCTCGCACAGCTCATCAGTAACGTCGTGGGCTTTGTGTATCCTGCGTACTGCAGCGTAAAGGTGACTATCATCATTTTTGTGTGGCTTGTATCCTGTCTACTGCAGCGTCGAGGTGAGTATCATCATTGTTATGTGGCTTGTATCCTGTCTACTGCAGCGCCAAGGTGACTATCATCATTGTTGTGTGGCTTGTATCCTGTCTACTGCAGCGTCAAGGTGGCTATCATGGTTGTTGTGTGGCTTGTATCCTGTCTACTGCAGCGTTAAGGTGGCTAACATCGTTGTTGTGTGGCGTGTATCCTGTGTACTGGAGCGTCAAGGTGACTATGATCATTGTTGTGTGGCTTGTATCCTGCGTACTGCAGCGTTAAGGTGACTGTCATCATTGTGTGGCTTGTATCCTGCGTACTGCAGCGTCAAGGTGACTATTATCATTGTGTGGCTTGTATCCTGCGTACTGCAGCGTCAAGGTGACTATTATCATTGTGTGGCTTGTATCCTGCGTACTGCAGCGTCAAGGTGACTATTATCATAGAGTGGCTTCTTGTATCCCGTCTACTGCAGCGTTAAGGTGGCTAACATCAATGTTGCTTCTTTTCCGCGGTGCAATGGCAGAGTGTTACATATGTACTAACACTACATAAGAACTTCTGTTTGAGCCTTCATCCGAATGGTATGTACCTTTCTAGAGCAAGCAAGCCCCTCTGGTCACATGGAAAACGTAGCAGACGAGTTACGGAGGTTGTAGTCGAAACCCTGTTACTCAATATGCTTGCATTTCAATCTCTCCATCTTTTGTCAAAAGTAGCAAAATCATCTTAATTACGAACGGGAAAAAATTATGCTCTCTAAGCGAAACGATCAATATAGTTAGTTTGTGGCATCCTGAATGGTGTCGGGAACTACTTTAATAAATTATTTAACTTAGAGCGCTAATTCTAAGCATGGTGCTACTCTTTTTAACACTCTACAAATAACGTCAGAATGAACGGAACGTGAGCAAAAAAAAAATCCGGATAAGCCACATGATTTCCTAAAATTTTGCGCTGGAGCATTGCTATCTTTTATTTTTAAACTTCAACGAGCACTAAAATTTAACTGCGTATTGAGGAACATAACTTTGCTCAAAATCTCTACGTGTAAAATATTATTAAACACAAAATTTCGCCATCGAGGGCGTTTTACTAGCATTTAAAGTTCGTCGATTCGTCTCCTATTCCTAAAATCTAATTTCCAGTTCCCTCATAGTAGCTTAACGGAATAATTGCTTTAAAATTAGAGTGGAACCCAATGTTCTCCCTGGACCTGTGTAGGTGGGCAAAAGGACCGTAGATTTCCCTGGTATTTTGACCAGGCCATTTGTATTGACCCGGCCATTTGTATTGACCAGGCCATTTGTATTGACCAGGCCATTTGTATTGGCCAGGCCATTTGTATTGGCCAGGCCATTTGTATTGGCCAGGCCATTTGTATTGGCCAGGCCATTTGTATTGACCAGGCCATTTGTATTGACCAGGCCATTTGTATTGACCAGGCCATTTGTATTGACCAGGCCATTTGTATTGACCAGGCCATTTGTATTGACCAGGCCATTTGTATTGACCAGGCCATTTGTATTGACCAGGCCATTTGTATTGGCCAGGCCATTTGTATTGGCCAGGCCATTTGTATTGGCCAGGCCATTTGTATTGACCAGGCCATTTGTATTGACCAGGCCATTTGTATTGACCAGGCCATTTGTATTGACCAGGCCATTTGTATTGACCAGGCCATTTGTATTGACCAGGCCATTTGTATTGACCAGGCCATTGTATTGACCAAACCATCGCATTACCCAGGCGCTGGAGTCGAGTAGCAAAGCTGACGACAGCAAGTGGCTGACATACTGGGTGGTGTTCGCCAGCTTCTCGCTTCTGGACACTTTCTCCGGCTTTCTCCTCTCCTGGATTCCCTTTTATTGGCTGGCCAAGGTAAGCTTTGAATTATTTACGGAATTACGGAGATACGGCATAAATTTCAACATAAGTGTATGACAACTGCTGACCAAACTTCAAAGTAACTGAATTTACATCACAATAGTATCGAAAATGTAAGGAGTTATAACTACTAACTAAATTACAGAGTTAATGAACTACGGTTACTAACTGAAATATGAAACTAGTTAATTCAAACTGCTAACCAAATAACAGAACATGTATCTTGCAGTTTATTATATTACAACATAATCGTAGCGCTACTACTAAATGAGAAGTATTATTGGTTACGTACAATTACTAATAATAATAATATAATTTTATTGAATTTCATTTATTAAATATGCTACAAATTATAATGAACTTCTATGAGTAACTCAATTACAAGTTTTCTAGCAAGAATGATTAATTTCATGTGTAATTTAACCAATTTAGTTAAAGACAAAATTTCCATGAGTTTCAGAACTTCATTCAGTTTTGTAAATTTTGGTGGTGATCTTTAAGAACAAATCAATTCCTCAAAAACTATTGTAAAGTAAAAGCGAATGGGACTACCGTTGAATTGTACAACCAGGGACATGCTTCCAGTCCTAGTAAACTTATTTACATTGTTGAGACCCTAGAGTTTATCTGTTCACTTTCAATTATTGCTAGGCCTTGCAGCAGGCATTGGCCATGAATTTATGATTTCCAAGCCACACTAGAATCTTTTAAAGCTTATTATTATCTCGTAAAGTTCGTATTGGCTCAGTTATTTTGTTATAACCTTCGTAAGTTTATTGCCTACGGTAAATAATAACAATGAGGGGTGTTGTTATAATCAACATTAAAGCACGGATGCGGGTCCTTTGTTGCTCCCCTCTACGCATGTCGTCTGTGACCGAAAGCCCAATTCAACAGTTTATCATTATAGGTAAGTCAGTTGTCAAATAAAGTTACTGAAACATTTAAATTAGGTCATAAGCGTCTATCACACGAAGATAGTTCATCAATTCTCTAACGTCTAATTGGCGTCACAATACCGTCTCGACGGTAGGTCGTTGTAGCGTTCGGCAAGCCTTTATACAATTTCTACTATTGGTGAGACTTTCACATTCTATGATTAGATGTTTGACAGTTAGTGTTGAGTTATTGCAAAGCTCGCATACTGGTGCGATATCGGGTACTTCATTGTTCATCAGGTAGCCATGTGTTAAGAATGTATGTCCTATTCTGAGTCTGTTAACTATTATCTCCTCTTTACGTGATATTTTCCCGAAGTCTAACTCTATTCCTGGTGATGGTTGTATTTCCCTTAATTTGTCTCTGCAATTTTCCCACCTAGTTTTCCACTGGTTAATCACGGCTTGTCGAATTAATGGTTTCCAATCTGTGTAGCAAATTAGGATAAATTCTTCGGTTTTTTTGGGTTGCGTTCTTGGCTGCAGTATCTGCAGCATCGTTATCGCCTATTCCGACATGGGAGGGGATCCAGCATATGTTGATGGCTTTGCCGCCTTTTTGTTCTTCGTGTATGTCGTGTTGTATTCGGCGTAGTACTGGATGGTATGTCTCGTACTTTAGGCTGTTAACGACACTTAGGGAGTCGCAGTAAATTACGAATTTTTTATCTCTTTTTTCTTTAATGATGCCAAGGGCCAAGTGGATGGCGTGTATTTCGGCTGAGTATATTGAGGCCTCTTTCGGTAGCGTTGCAGAGCGAACAATAGTGCCACATACTGCTGCCGCTCCTGTGCCATTCTCTCCTCTTGAGCCGTCTGTGTATATAGTCACATATCCGTCATATTTTTTTTTGCCATTCTTTTAAACTCTTGAAGGATTATGTATTCAGGGGTTTCGTTTTTTGGTAATTCGGTGAGGTCGGTATTTATTGTTGGTTTTGTTAGCGCCCATGTGGGAGTATTAATGTTTAGTAGTCGGTATG
Organism: Morinoia aosen; assembly: GCA_030386875.1. Taxonomy (NCBI): domain Eukaryota; kingdom Metazoa; phylum Arthropoda; class Malacostraca; order Amphipoda; family Talitridae; genus Morinoia; species Morinoia aosen. Next base: position 37,059,209 of record CM059572.1, read on the forward strand.
AAAAGTCTGGTTTAACTCAATTTTTCGAGAAGCCAAATTTTTCTATCAGTATTTGCATTTTAATAAAAAATGTTGGAGTTATTTTCCTATTTTGGAAGAGTAGTCGGTTACTCGGCGTCACAGCGTAATTGAAGGCGGGGTTTCCATGTTGACTTCGGACTTTGTAGTAATAACAGAGTGATAGATAATTTCGCCTTATATCGGGAGGCATTTCATTGCAAATAATGTGTAGACTATTTGTTGGGCTGGATTTGAATGCTCCTGTAGCGATTCGTAGTGCTTCGGACGTAATAGACTCGATGGGCTTTAAAGTTGTTTGGCTGGCAGAGTTATAGATTATTGATCCATAATCGAGGATTGATCTTGTAATGCTTCGATAGATTTTGAGGATCGTGGTTTGGTCTGCTCCCCAGCTTTGAGCTGTTATTGATTTTAATAAGTTAAGGGTATCATTCCATTTTTTCTTTAAAACAGTGATGTGTTGTTGCCAGTTCAATTTTTCATCGAAGATCAGGCCGAGGAATTTATGCGAGTTTGTATATTGAATGTTTTCATCATTGAGTTTAAGTATTGGGCTGAGGAAGAGTCCGGGTATGGTATTGAAATGTATTGCTTTGCTTTTGCTAGGTGAGAATTTGAAGCCATGATTTTGGGACCACTTGAATATTTTATTAATACAGGATTACATTTTGTCTTGGATAACCTTGAGGTCTTGGTGGTGGTATCCAACTTGTAAGTCGTCAACGTATAGTGAGTGGTGGAATTTGTTGTCCAGTGGGATCTGCTTAGCTATGTCGTTTATTTTGAGGGCGAATAACGTGACCGAAAGGACACTGCCTTGAGGGACTCCGTTTCGCTGTTCGTAAACACTTGAGCTATAGTTGTCTATTCGGACACTTAGTGTTCTACGTTCTAGGAATTTGGCGATAAAAGTTGGTAATCTGCCCCTGAGTCCGATATCGAATAAATCCCGTATGATCCCATATCTCCATGTTCTGTCGTAAGCTTTTTCAAGGTCGAAGAACACTGAGATGAAGTGTTCTCTGTTTGCAAATGCTAATCTTATGGTTGAGTCTAGTCTGACCAAATGATCTGTAATGCTACGCCCCTTTCTGCATCCACACTGCTCTTCACTTATTATATTGTGCATATCTAAGTATTCGATCAGTCGATTATTGATCATTCGTTCCATCAATTTGCACAGACAGCTCGTGAGTGCGATGGGTCTGTAGTTATTTGGTTTACTATGGTCTTTCCCAGGTTTTGGGATTGGTATTATTATCGAGTGTTGCCATTGCGGTGGGAAGTAACCCGACGTCCAGAATTTGTTAAAGATGTTCAGGATGTATTGTTTAGCCGATATATTTAGGTGTTTGATCATGTCGTATGTTATTTTATAATTTCCAGGTGATGTATTTTTGACTTTTCTTAAGGCTGATTCGAATTCATGCATATGGAATGTTTGATTATAGATTTCTAGGTTTAGTGAACTGAAATGAATTGGTATAGTTTCATTAGCGGTTTTTATTTGTTGAAATTCTGGGGGATAGCTTTGATCGTTTTACACTTCGCTGAAATTCTCAGCCAGTTTATTCACAATGTCAGGGATTGTGCTGTAGTGTATATTGTTTTCGATCAATATATGGGCTTTTCTTTGTACTCGACCCTTTATTTTTCTTATTATTTCGTATACTTTGGCCATTGGTGTAGATTTATTAAGTTGGTTTACGAATTTCTTCCACGTTTCCTGTTTGCTCGCTCGAATTTTGTATTTATGATTTGCCCTTGCTCGTTTCCAGTTTATTAAGTTAGCAAGATTTTTGTTGCGGTGGTATTTTTTGTAAAGTTTTCTCTTTCTTCTTTTAATTCCTGGAGTTCTTTTGTCCACCATGGTTTGGGGTAGTATTTTCCCGGTGTATAAGTTGGAATGGATTTTTCAGCTGCTGAATAGAATCGCTAGTATAAGTCTGTGAGTAGTTGTTCGCTATTAGTTGTGTTCAAAAGCGGCTCGTTCCATGCATTATTATTGGAATATAGATCCCAGTTGGCTTTTGAATAGTTCCAGATAGTTGATGGGGGTTGGTTGGGGCAATTTTCGTTAAGGTAGGTGATCAAAATTGGGCAATGATCGCTATCACCCGGTGAGTCGAAAGCAACCCAATCTAATAGCACGGCCAATGTAGGTGAGCAAATTGTCAGATCAATAGCTGATTCTGAATTGTATCCTATTCTAGTGGGTGAACCGGCATTTAATAGGCAAAGGTTATTATTTGCAATAACAGTTTCTATCAACTTACCCATATTATCTGTATTTTTGCAGCCCCATATGGTGCTGTGTCCGTTAAAGTCGCCGGCTAGGATGAACGGACTCGGTAGTTGGTGGATTAGGTTATTGAGTTTTTCGTTTGTGACTGTTTGTCTACCGGGTATGTAGATGCTGCAGATGGTTATCAGCTGTCCTATGTTTGCCTGAATGGCCACACTTTGTAGTTCAGTCTGTAGATTCAGTTCACGAAAAGGTGTTGAGCTATTGACACGTATTCCAACACCTCCATGAGGGGTTCTGTTGTAGTGACCGTGTCGTAGCACATTACTGTAGCCGTTTATTCTAAACTGGCAGTTATCCCATAGCTTTGTTTCTTGAAGTGCTATTATACCGGGTTTGTGGTTGTTTATTGTTTCCATTAGTTCATCTTTCTTTCCCCTGATGCCTTGGCAGTTCCACTGCAGGATTCCTACGTTAGCCATGGGGTGTGTTTGATTTGACTTTGTTATTCAATCGTTCAATTAGTTACTTTCTTTTGGGTGATCTATCTCTAATCCTAGAGTCACGAGAGTAGTGTGGTTGTTCCTCATCTGAGTAAATTTGTCGTTTATCATGTCTGTTGCGGCTGTAGGTGGGGGATCGTGATTTTGATCGTGATCTTGATCGCTTCTTGTTTTGGGTTTTGGAAGGTTTGTGCTGCTTTGGGGGTTTGAATTCGTTGAATATTCGTCTGGCTTCTTGTCTCATAATAGGGTTGCACTCGCTCGTGCCATCTTCCTCATTTTCAGATCTTTCGGCTGTAGTTTCAAAATTAATTGTGGGTATGAGCAATTGTGTTGGGTTGGGTTTAATGCGGAGTATCTCTTTTTCGCATGTTTCGTGGTCGCGTTGTGAAGTTTGCGGTGGTTGGGTTTGTGGTGTATCGGTTGTGTTATCAGTTGTTCCTGGTTCGTTACAAAATGGGGGAGTTATATTTTGTTCGGTGATCGTTTGGTTTCGAAGTACTCAGGGGGTGTTGAGCCTCTAAAAGTTAGGAGTATTGCTTTTGCATCGGTGTTACGGCTTTTTATCCAGTTGGCTGGTTCAACGTTTTTGATTTAATAGTTTTCCAGCAAGTCTTGTTAAAATTTCTCAAAGTTTGTGAAATCGTAATTATAGATGTAGGCGAGTCCTTTTGATACATTTACGTAGTTATTTTCTGTTACTTGCACTGGGATGTTGTTTATGTCTTTGATTTTTGTATTTCTTCGTTTTGTTCTTTGCGATCTATTTCCACAATAAATATATTTTTACCACCCGATCGGATAGTTTTGGGTTTTCCTTGGATTTGGTTTGCAAAACATTTTTCTACAAGCCATGGTGTAATTTTCCTCTTTTCGTTTTCCTACATTGTTATGTTGAAATGAGTTGTGGGGATGTTTGCTTCTGGTATTGGTATTTCGGAGTGCCCTGTGATCATCTGTATGGCACGACGCCTATTTATTCTTTGTTCCTGTTGGACTTTGCTTATTTCCGTTTTCATGATATGTTTCGGGTATTCTCTGTGGCCAGTTTCATGTTCACGCTTGCAATGCATGCAGGAGAGGGCGCTGTTGCACTGTTCGCTGTCATGGCCTGTTTCTCCGCAGCGTCTGCATTTTGTCTCGTTACGGCAGTGTTTGGCTGTGTGGCCGTAGTTTTGGCATTTGTGGCAGATCATGGGTTTGTTAATGAACGGGTACACTATCGTATCTGATTTTTCTCCTGGGATGTAAATGGTGTCTGGTATGGTGTAGCTATTAAAGGTTAGTAGGAGTGGGGTGGTTTTGGAGAGTCGAGTTTTAATGAAATTGGCACGGACGGCGTCACTGATATTGTACTGACTCTTGAGACCTTCCACAAATTCTTCCATATTATCTATATCATATTCTTGAATGTAAATTAATCCTTTGGATTGATTGTAGTACGGATGTTCGCTGATCTGGCAATTAATACCGTCGACTTTATTTAGTCTGCTGATGCGCTCAGATTGAGATTTGTTTCGGGTTTCTATGATAAAGCTATCTTTACCTGAGTAAGTTATTCTTTTTGCCTTTAGACCGGTTGTCTTGACTATTTCTTCTTGGAGGCAAAATGGATTTATTTGGTTTCTCTCTTCAATTTTGAATTTGATTATGAAGAACTTTGTGAAATGGTCACTTTTTGTCATTTCTTGGTTCAGCGATATTGGTGAGAACTTGTTAACTTTGTTCTGTTTTTTCACATTTTCTCTTCCGCAGTTCGGTTTTTTGCTGTTTTTTCCTATGTTTTGTGCTTTCGTTATTTCGAGGATTTTTTTTGAGCGTGTTTTCGATTTTCTCAATTCGGTCGTCTGTATTTTGTGTTTCTTTTTCACTTTCGTTTTTATAGAGGCTGATGCATTTACTTGCATCATCTGCCGCAAGTCTGTTCAGCACTTCATTTAATTTAGCCTCCAACTGGTCCAGTTTACGGTTGGCACCGTTTGGTTCCGGTGATGGAGTTTTCCCAGTTATTAAATCAAGTGTTTCATTGTTCCTGTTTATCTTTTTGCGTGCGCTAGTGTTGATTTTAAGGTTTGTTGCACCAACATTGGTAGCGGTGCGTGGATTGTTTTTGTCGGGGCTTATTCGTAGTTTTGGTTTGTTTTTCTTTTTGGCGTGCATACTCCCGGCTTCAGAGGGGGTTTCCCCGCCTCGAAGTCGGGGTTTGAGGTATTCGCTGATTGTTGCCAGTAGTGTTTAAAGTTTTACTTTGGGATCCAAAGTAGTAATCCAATATGGACTATTGGTCTGCGTAACTTAAGTCTATTCTTATTGGTTATTTAAGGGCCCTGTAATATAGGGCAAATTAAAGAGAAAATAACTACGCAATTGAGACCCAAGCTCCGAAGAGCTCGGGCCGCCGCCCAACTTAGTTCTCCCCAACAGCGGGGATTTGGAAAAAACTAAAATCTTAATCCCTCGAGAGAAAACTTAAAAGATAGAGGAAAGAGCAGTTGGGTATTTCAACGGTACCACCACGAGAAGGTGCCGGGTCAGCTGGATACCTGCTCGTGAGCAGGTACTCCTGTATCAATCCTTGTCTACGACTTCTTTCCCTTCACCAAGTTCAATAATTTGGTACCAGTAAAATTGGTAAAGGGAACAGTGAAAATTTTTCACTTCAGTAAATAAAACATTACCTAAGGTTAATTAAATGTCTCTGGGAGCAAAATACTTAGATATTTCTAAGTATTATACATTCAAAAATGTATACAACTGTATACAAAGTGTATGTATACAAAAATGTATATAATGTAATGAATGTATACAAAAATTGGGTACATTCAACTGTAAAACTGTAATATAATTAACATAATTTTTCTGGTGGGTAATGCAATCCTGGGAGTAAAATCCGTCCGTAGATTTTCTAAGCTTACCTCTATACATTCCGTTTTTAAGTTTTGTCGTTCTAAAATCACCGTCTTTAGTTCTCATTCCCGTTCTTTCAGAGTGCAAATTATTTTAATCCCTCCAAAATTATATATTTTCATCTTTCGGCATTCATAGGCTTTGAATTTTGAACATTCGGCATTCACTGAATTTGAATCATGAACATTCGGCATTCACTGGATTTGAATTTTGAACATTCGGCATTCACTGGCTTTGAATTTTGAACATTCGGCATTCACTGGCTTTGAATTTTGAACATTCGGCATTCACTGGCATGGAATTTTGAACATTCGGCATTCACTGGCATGGAATTTTGAACATTCGGCATTCACTGGCTTTGGATTTTGAACATTCGGCATTCACTGGCTTTGAATTTTGAACATTCGGCATTCACTGGCTTTGAATTTTGAACATTCGGCATTCACTGGCTTTGAATTTTGAACATAACATCAGTCGGTTTCGAATTCCCCTGACGAATTTCGACGAAGAATCTAAGCTTCGCCCTGACCGTGCGGCAGGTGCTGTTCCTGGTGTGGTGCTTCTCGCCGTCAGAGTTCAACGGGTCGACCATCATCTACAACAAGGTCATCCTGCCGCTCTTCAAGAAGCACGAGAAGAAGTTAGACTCCGCCATGGGCCGAGTGGACAAGGCTGTCTTCTCCGCCTCCAAAGAAGCCCAGAAAATAACAGAAAACATCCGCACTGATATTTAAGCGCATCCCAAACCTCGATAAAATGAAGACAAGTTTTAATCAAATCTGTGGATGTATATTGGTTTATTGTTAAGCCATCCGTGCTGATGTTTTTGTCCATTGAAAAGCGGAATGAAATAGTTTTAATTAATGAAATATGTGGTTGTGAATTAACTCGTTGTCAAACCATTCGTGATGATATTTAAGTCCATCGTCAATGTGAATAAAACGAAACTTGAGTTTTAATGAAATCTGTGGTAGTAAATGAGCTGGTTGTTAAAACCAACCATACTCGTATTTCAGTCCATTGTAAGCCAGAATTAAATGGTCGAGTTTTAGTGAAATCTGTGGTTTTACATTAGCTGATTTTAACAGGATTTAGATGCGATAAACAACGCAAAGTTTAAAGACGCGCTCGTCAGTAAGCGTCGAGTTCAGACGCAGTTCGAGTATCTGGGAGCGTTCCGTCAGGTGGTGTTTTACTGCAAGCAATGTTTCTGTCACTCAATTGTTTGATCTACGGTTATAAGCAGAGTTTTTTCGAATAATTCGACGTTTCATTTCCCATATAAATGCGTATTTGTGCAGAAAATGATGGTTAACACCTTGGAATTTGTAAAAAATCCAGAATTTTGAGTTTTGTGCTTTGAAATAAAACATCTTTGAAGTTGCGTCACAGTGAACTTCTTCCAAGAGCAAGAAAGTTAAGATGTCCAAAACAAACGCTTTACGTCGCTGCAGCGGTATAGCCGGCAGTGAAAGTTCTGTCAAGTCGGCTACTGTACGTGCTGTTTTTCTGCCCACAACTAATTAATTTCAAGCTTTTTTGTAAAAATCGACCACATGGCAGCCCTGTATAGGGTGGAGCTCAAATTTCATTTTCAAGCTCAAACTGCAGCCGCTGTGTGGCGTTTTCTGATGTGTATAGTATCGCTCGTTTTGAAACGTGACTCCAGTTCTCTTTAAAATGCTTCGCGAAATAAACAGAAGCTTTTAATTTATAACGAGACGTGGTCACGCGCATGGAAGGCGAAGGTTACAAAAAAATGCATCGCTAAAATCATCGTTTATTTTAAACCATGTCCCGGGTTGTACAAATATACAACCTTCAGTATCCCTGTAGTAAGAAAACGGCGCAAATATGGGTAGTACAATTACGATACTATCCCGTACATGAATATTGTGAACATACCAGCTAGTGAATCATGTATTACGTGAGAGAAATATTCTCTACATAACTACAGGTTATACAAGATCTTCAAGTCACCCGTTACTGAATAAATCGAAGGAAACCATTTTCGCGATTCTTTTATTATTTGGATGTTTACGATTCTACGATTGCTCGTTGCAACACTTATATATTTTGACTTGTTTTACTACTATTTGTACGAGAGGATATCAAACTCTGTATGACCACAAAATGAACTTTTTTTTCAGTGAGAGGTTCAATTCCTCGTCATGAAGTAAATTAGAATGGAGCAAATTTTAACGTTTAATTGTAAAAATTGCAGAATTATAAACTTTTCTTCATTGACTTCGCCTTGTTTCTTTAAATGAAGTAATTCGGTGGGCTAAACCACCCCTTTTTAAGACGAATCGTCCAACCATGAGCAGCACGCACACCAAAGTACCGTACCCAATAATATCGCAGGCTATCGAAGTTCCCAACAAAACCAAAATCCATTACACATATACGCAACAACTTGCAACGAATGACGCTGCAAAAGCCCTCTCTTCCCAAGCCTGCTGCAGCGAGCAGCGTGAGGGCATACAGAGCGTGTGGGCACCGATATTTGCTGCAGAAATTATACCAACACGGTAAAAAACACGAATAAACGCTTATTACATATTGATCTAACACGGACGTATTGACTGAACATTTACTTGACGGCCTAACCTCCACTTCAGTCCAGTTGAGCAACCATCACGGAGAAACTCGGTGACGTTCAGGATCGAAGGCATCACTATAGGGGGCAAATATCACTTGCTATCCGTGCTTTAATGTTGATTTTATCAACACCCTTCAACGTTATTACTATTATTATTATTACTCAGCTACCACAGCCCGCTCACTACGCTGGTAAAAAGCGTAAGCATCTTGATGAGACGAAAATTTATAATGAGAATAAAGAATGAAAGGTAAAGACGCTTTCGCAAGACGTCGGTTGCACCTCCCACCGGTCTCCTTTCCGAGAGTGAAAGCGAAATGAAGGAAAATAAAGCATGCCAAAGTGAAATTCTAAGCCCATGACAGACTCCGTCAACAAGTGGTACTGATTCTGCAGCGGGTGGGTTACTTGGGTTACCATAATGGTAGGTTACCACCACTGTATACCGTGGTTACCACTGCGGAGCGCTAGTTCCTCAAGGCACGCTGACGACGATAGACACACTCTGTATACTGCTCCTCATTAAGTGCAGTTCAGGAATCCATGTCTCTGAGGAAGGCTATGTTCCCAAAAAATCCTGAAGAACATTTCCCATCGGGGCATGCGTTAGAACAGAAATATTAACTCGAAAAAAGCACACCCTATAAATTACTTTAATTCATGATCAACGTTCGAACAAATACCATAAACGTAACGAGTAACATACCCTGTACAGATTTGAACATACAGCTCCTAAATAAACGTAAAATCAGTCAACGTGTTGCTGAAGAACCTTACCGCAAGAGTACCAAATTCAATTGTTTCTCCTATCTTCACTACCATAGTGACAAATGATAAAAATTGACGGCGTAAACGTCACAAATGGAAAAAAATTAAATTGTATCCATTAACTGTGGTCAGCGTTCCCTCGTGCTCGTCTTTCCTGCGTGAAAGATTGAGGCTATAGAGGCCCCGTATTGCGAGCTCGGTGCTTCTTCTCGTTGGGATCCATGAGATCTTAGTGACAATTCCCCGTTTGAGCCAGATATCCTCTGGAGGATGCCAGTTCGACAAGAGGTGACCGTCGTATAATTCTGGCATTAATTTTAAGGTTTTTAAAAATAAATGTATTATGCTCATGAAATGTATCCGCCAGCCTTGAATTAAGTGTTCCTCATCTTTCTTACAATCATCCAAGGGGACTGTTATAACACGGTATTTCGGTCTCTTCATATAAGAACGTATTAAGAACGTATCATTTTACGTATAAGAAGTAAATAGAAGAATAACATCAGTCAACTAAAACTATAAGTTCCAGCCGCATGTTTTGTACATCAGGTTGTGTGTGGCTTAGAATATCTCGAGGAGCGATAAATCCGTTAAATATACTGACGAGGAGAGACACTGTCACCACCGAGCTGAGCTCGGTTGTCCTATCTACCCCAGAGGATGGATTGGTATCTTGGATACGGTGAGTGCTTTAATCCTCTTTGCTTCGTTATTCCTCTCGAATCCACAGGGAAGATTAGATAAATCATTTCCTTATGTTAATTCTTAATGGAGTCTTACAGAGATCAATTCATACGCAACATAATTCACAAAATTCACCGTTACTGAACACATCGAAACGTGACCTATCTCAATATTTCAGGTATTAATAAGTGGAAAAAACATGACATATCAACAATAAAATACAATCTTAGTGACAAAATCTGCATGAATGAAACAAGAATCGCAATATTATTTTCCTATATTACTAAAATAGCAGCAGAATATTATTTTCGTCCAGCTATGTGATGAGGAAACTTCCAATTTTAGCTGCACTAGCAAAGGTTCGATTGAGATGATGGACGAGTCTAGGATTTTCTTTACCTAAATACAGAAAACGAGGGATCAAATTAGATTAAAAGCTGGTTTTAATCTTCCCAGGCCTCACAAAACGAGGAGTCATGTTCGTCAGTTGTATCATGACTACCATGACTTAGTTGAAAATTGCAGCAACTGCGTAAAAACGGTCACTTTGTTCCACTTAAGCTTTCTTGAATTTTTATTTCTACAACAAATATATATTTGTGATCGTTATGATTATTATTATTAAAACAACGATAGTCGTGAATTTTCTTTGAGATTGCTTGTCAAATTTTCACGCTTTTTTTTAACTGTTCTATTGTTTTACTTGCTATCTAGACCACAGAATTTAACTACACTTCGCCTCACTCAACAGGGGATTAGCCATCATACTATCTTAACCTTATGACCTCACACCTAACCTTATGACCTCACACTTAACCTTATGACCTCACACCTAACATTATGACCTCACACCTAACCTTATGACCTCACACTTAATCTTATGACCTCACACCTAACCTTATGACCTCACACCTAACATTATGACCTCACACCTAACCTTATGACCTCACACTTAACCTTATGACCTCACACCTAACCTTATGACCTCACACCTAACCTTATGACCTCACACCTAACCTTATGACCTCACACTTAACCTTATGAAATCACACTTAACCTTATGACCTCACACTTAACCTTATGACCTCACACTTAACCTCATGACCTCACACTTAACCTTATGAACGAAATTTCTTTATAGGAACACGAAACGACGCCACTTGACCGTATCCATCCTAACCTTAAGCCTCACACTATACATCTAATTTGTTTCAAACTTTACAAAAATTGCATGAATAAATCCGGCAAACAAATCGGATAGCTAAAACTATTCATTTCGGACATCACATTTCAAGGCATTCACGTAAACGTGCGGACGGTAAGCCTAAATCTGAACATTTTGCATAGGGTAAATCATAAAGTTACGAATGAAAATATGAAAGCAAAGAAAATAAAACAACAATGATAAAAACGAAGCTCTTGGCATATTCCACGACGTGAATGACAGTACTTGGTGAAAATGTCGGTCTTGTAAATAGTATGGAGCTTTGGGCATTATGTGTAGTGACAGCATATACGTCACACAGCGCAAAAGGAATGTATATGGCCCCATAGTTTTGTTTTATGGCTCTTGACCTGTACACACAATCGTGACTTCCACACGAATTGCAGATACATACCCAACATTCGATCTCCCCTCACATGTAAATGTATCATGTATATATTTATATATTTAAAGAGTCAGCCGACTTGATATGTGAAACGCTACTGAAATTCCAATGTTTAACAATAAACAATTGAATTGTTTGGCCAGTATATAATAAATTGTATCCTGTAAACACGAAATAATCATGCATTTATGTAGAGACATCGCAGAGGAACGAAAAAAAAAGAAAAAAGACATATATTTCCACTGAGATCGACACGTAAATTGTAATGAAAGAAAGCTTTTTCTAAAAGTGTCTTAATAAGGATGTTATAACTTGAAAGTTTCTTAATTTATTCCCTGTTGTACGTGAAATAAAGGTCATGTCAGACCTTAAAAAATTGAAGAAATTCAAAAAGGCGTACTTCTGATTCAAGTGCCGCGCGCTAACCAATTGCGCCATCACAAAATAACGTCAATTTCATCAACATATTATTGTTAGAATACTTAGCGTTAGTACATAACATTAAGATATAACATTCTCAAGAACTCTATTGCTAGCTGAAAATACTGTTGCTTAAAATGAACACAGTTGCAGGTGTAACGTCAACGTCCTCCGTGTGGGTGAGAGACGTTCAGGATTGTTCATACAACTTAAAATATTTGCCGATTTTACGCGTTGACCGCTATTGCTTCAACGGAAGCTCAATATTTAACTCGAATTTAAAGTCAATTGAGATAATCAAGTTTGAAAAAAGCAAACATGTACTGGATCGTGCCTTCATTTAGCTTTAATTAAGTATTCATAAAAATAGATTTCGTGACTACTGGTCGGTCAGCAGCATTATGAAAATTCCCTCCGTGGCCACCGGTGGCGCACGTTGCGGTCAAAATATTAAAAACTAAATAAAAAATAAGAATTGTATTTCTACTATTATTACAACAGACGGGCACCGCCACCAGGTTGTCACGGAGCCCAGAGTGAGGGAGGGACGGACAATGCAGTGAACTTCAACGAACAAATTAGTGCGCAAATCTAATATAACTTAACGTGTTCTCATGTTAAGTACCCAGTCTAACTTTTTCGCCGCCTGCATGCATGTTTTTCGCCGCCCAATTAATTAAATCGCTTGTTGGGCGGCTAAAAACATGCATGCTCCGGCGAAAAAATTAGACTGGGTGAGGTTGTAAGTAGCAGAGTTTAAAAACGACTTTACTGCTCGAAAAAAAATTGTATCTTTCCAAAGAAGTGTGAAATTTTACCTCGTATACTTAAATCTCTTCTAAAAAAGATGTTGAAGTATGTAATTGAAATGCCGTGCAGTCACACCGATACGTAAATGAACAATTTACCTCGTGGTACTCTAATGCCCCAATAGGCAGTCAACGTGTTAAAGTATGTTGAAGCTATTTATGCAGGTGGATTCTGAAATCCGCACGGTTGACAAAGAGTTGAAGGTTTTCGGAAGGTTACAGGAACATGTCCGAGCGGCTCGTACCTTTCGAAACTACTAAAAAATTAATTAAACTCCTGCCTTGTGAATTAGATTAGATTATATTATTAGTTAGTTTAAGCCTCCCTATCCGAAACAAAGGCTATCCAAAGAGAGGAAGGAAGAAGGCACCATTTAGTATGGAGTTAAAGGAAACGAGGAATCTATGCAGAAAGGGCACAGAAACAGAAAGCTAAGAAAGAAGATCATGGAACAAGAAAAAGTTGAAGAAGAAAGTAGTAGGTGCTGAAAACAGGACAGCAGTGAACCGAAAAAAGATGGTCCATAACAAAACAAAAACCTATTCTATTTTAACAAAAAGAAAGCCTACCTAACCTTTAGCTCAGGCCCTTACATGCCCCCTGGGAGCGCTAATTTCCATAGACACAATAGTTGTATCCCCCTGAGGGGCTCCTGCCCTCTGATATGTCAACAAAGTTTACCAGATAATTATAATACAGAGGATCATCATCAAAATCCAGTCGACCATAAGCTAATCAGATCAAACATAATTTGCTCGAATATAGTCTATCAGATCATAATTCACGAAGTACATATACTTTAAAATGTAGTGATGTTCTATTGGACGTTATCACGTTGACCATAATTTACTAGACGACAACCTAGTCGGTGACACTCCAATGAACATTGGTCCCGTCAACAACAGTAACAGACTAGCGCAAATTTTACTCGAAAATAATCCCGGAGACCACACTCGAGTAATTATAATTCTGCTCAACTACAGTCTACTTGATCGTAATCCAGCGTACGCTAATTTATTCAAGAACAGTCATAACTCTACTTGATCATAATGTAGTGCGCGCCAATATACTCGACAATAATCCCCTCGATCACACTCTACTTGATCATAATCTAGCGCACGCCAATATACTCGACAATAATCCCCTCGATCACACTCTACTTGGTCATATTCCACAGGACGATAGTCCACTCGACAAAAGTAATGTTGAGTACTTGCATGGCGAAACTTCGGAAACAAGTTACACGATACTGCCCCCGAAATTATACCGAAAGATGGCGGTATCTTAACTGAAGTGATATATTTTCCACTAGCTCGTATTAAGTTCAGGTGGTCAGAAACCGTCACCACGCACAGCCTAAAGTTATGATTAAGTACCGTAGGGGGGAAATGATGGAGACATACGGCCACATGTTGTAGTCTGCTAAGACAGTTAATTCAAAAGTGCTGTTATGGAACGCCCATAAAGAAATAAAGACTAGAATGGACTGTCTTTAGCTCCAAGTTTATAGAACAAAGTGTAGAATAAAAGTTTGGCCATACAAATATAACGAAGTGCCACTGAACTCACTATCAATACCTGTGCCTTCAGATTACCTTTGCGAGACACATCAATAAAGCAAAAAAATTAACAGTGCGAAACCTCCCTGAAGACTAAAAAAGCATGGACGAATGCATTCTTCTCCTACATTTCAACCCTCTTTCATTACAAGACATTATAAGTATGAAGATCTACTAGCAAAAAACGGACGGATATCAAACGCTGTACGTATGGAAACATTATTCGCTAAGAACTGCAATTACTAAATAAAAGAATATGCTCTCGTTAAAACAGAAACAACAAATTGCACTTTCCGAGCTATTTATTAACGGTTATTAGTTCATATAGCTAAAATTTGAAAAATTAATAACGTTCAAAGTTAAGTGCAAACGTCGAGAGCAGAGGTAGTAATTTCAGAGCTCAAAGCAAGTGAAGTTGTCAAAAATGGAATTCACACAGTGATAGAGCGTTTTTAAAGACGACACGAATAAATTCATTTGATAAGCGAGTTGCGCGTTTGGTCGATCCAATGCAGAGGATGTTCTATTCCAATCAAGGAAATCATCGTCATATCACCATCACTTTTAGAATGCCTCGCCGTTAACGTCAGGACGTACTGGCGGTAAGCCCTGCTTGAGCTGCTTCCAATCCTTTATTTAAGTGATAATTCATAGACAACCTCGTCATTTTCCCAACGGGAAGAAACGCCAGGTTCGCACCTCTTCGACCTCACTGCCATTTCACATGGAAGGCGGGCGTTAACCACATGGTGTAACCTCAGCGACAAGATGCACAAAGTGAACAACTGCTTCCTCATTCAAGGTAAATGCTCTCAGCGATCTCTACTCTATCCAGCAAAAAAAATGAACACGTGAGGTTTTAAAAACCACTGTGGGTGTAGTATGGCATACATGAACTTGATTGAAATAAAACATTCTTTTGACGAGACACACAAAAATGAAGTGTGGGAATCAAATCTCTTCATTGAAAATTGATATTAAAGGATAGCTTAATGCATCTTTGACATTTTGTAGCCACGAATCGCAACAACTTATTTGTGATGCAGCCAGTTATTTATTTAAATATTCACGCCCAGAGCAGGCTGTATCATACATTATCAAAGAAAAAAAGACAGCGATTCGTCACAGAACAAAGAGCAAATGCTTTCGAAAGCACTTCAGAGAATCGTCAATGCTAGAATGTGACGTTAAGTGATATGGCTGTATTAGAATTCAAATGAACAAAAGAACATCACATGTCGACGTCGAATATATTTTGCCTGTCATGTTTTAATCTTAGATGCCCTAGAAGTCCCTGAACTTAGTCTGGCCAAGAAATTGTACCTCAGCCTGTCCATTGTGATGGTTTATGCAATTATTCTATTATCGTATTACTTGTGGGAATAAATTGTTCGGAGTTATCCCAGTGTAAAGATTAAGTACATATTTAAATATTTGGTGTAAATCCTACTGGCATCCTATGTATCTATGGCGTTTATTCACAGTTATTTGCTCTTTATCGGCCTTGTGACACTTTCTGGAGAACCAGTTTCGGGGCAGCAGAAGAAACACTTCTATCTCTGCTGAAACATTTCCCGAGCGTACACATCTTACGCGCTCAAACGAGCGCCATAATTTCAAAGCCAATGCAGACACCATAAACAATGAAAGAAGGAAGGAACTTAAAACTAAGACACCACTGAACATTTCTGAATGAAATTCAGTAAAATAATACTGTGCGTTGCACGAGATTCTGCTGTTTCTCGCGTCGGAACGACGCCGGCGTTTCGACCACGAAGTTTTGAGAAATCATTAATGTTATTTGTACACGAACAAAATTTGTATTAATTTTAGGTTTATGTTCAAGCACCAAGAACTCAGATACCCTACAAAAGAATTACAAAAGCACAAAACTTGCAACAGTGACAACCTGTCATGTGCTCTGGATGTTGTCACCAAGGCTCAGGGCACAAGTTATAGGGTAAATGCATGTATAGCTGTGTAAATGCATACTAGCCTATTAAATGCGAATTCAACCCTGTGAATAATTTTATGGTACGCCATGAAAAAATACATGTAACACAAGTAGTAATAACATTTATAATAAGAACTCGTCTACACGTGTAATGGCAGTATGACGTTTGTGTTTTGTTGTGATGTTGATGTCAATGTTAAACCATGAAAACTACTTACCTTTATCAACTGAAGTGATCATCTAAGTCGTCTTCGCATGTCCATTAACGTCATAATAGAAGTCAACAAAAGCGAATGAAGAACGTAACATTTTCGCACGTCCATTAACATCTCTATGGAAGTCCACAAAAGGGAAGAAAGAGCGCACCATTTGAACACAGACACACACGCTGGCGGCCTGCCCTCCATCGCAGCCCACACCGCAGGCAGAACCGCCTGCCTGGTGTCGGTGGGCCACAATCCAGCCGCTCAATTCTTTATTTTGACGCTCATTGTCCTCTTTGTGCGGGTACTGCGGTGGGCATCCGCCTCAAAGCTCTGCAAGGTCGAAAAAAATGGATGTTATTTCTTGCTGTAATCGTACATTGTTTCCTTTCATTTTGCGCAGAATTCTGCTGCTAAGGAAAGAGTTTGAATGATGTAGAATTTACGAATTTGGTATATCATGTCTGAATTTTTATTTCTGCGTTATTTTGATTTAAGCAAAAAAAACAAAGAGGATTTTTAACATCAAACAATATATGGAGAGTTAAACTTAATGAAGGACGTTAGGATTAGGTAGTAACTCTGGTTTTCAATACCATGTAAACCTTCTTACACGCTAATTTGAGAATTTTTCCACTATATTTTACTTGCCGTTCAATTTCAACGAGGAGGAAACTATGCCAGAAACAAATTCAAAATTCCTTAAAAATTTTTGAAATCCCGACGAATAAACCTGAATAAAGTGCATCCAAACCACGTAGACTTCAACGCTATCAAACAAAGCCATCTCCGCTTCCCCAAGATGCTTCAACAGCTTCCTTATTCCGGCCATCGAACCTTTCCTTTAAACAAAATACTTACGCATTGTACGCTCCATGTTACAAACGCGTTTTGTTTGAGACTGCAATACTTTTCAGAACCCAACCTAAAGGAAAAGGGTGAAATGTAAGCTCACTGAGTAGGACCGTTTTCATCAAATTGTCTTCTACGAGCCTCTTCCGTTTTCAATACCACAGAAGCTGCTTGCTACGAAAAATGGAGCAGAAGCGGGATCGAACTCAGGACTTTCTCACAAAGTGTGATGCCATTTCTTTGCACCAGGAATACATCCTGGGGTCTAAATATTCCTGAATGAAAAGTACAATAAATAATCATTACTGCAGAGCCAAGTTTACCACTACTGGTTTCCGCTTGCATCTCTTTCCAGCGGCGCACACCCGTTGTCAAATAAAGTTCGTCGAGGGTTTTCTGAGAATTAAATAGTTTGCACGGTATAACTGCGTGTGAAATTTTATTTCTAATTTGCTCCTAGATTTGGCAGGTTGTGTCGCATTTGGGAATTAATTTCATCACTCATTTGTCATAATTACTCTTGCAACATCCACACTGCAATACTACAAAAAAAGAGCTGCTTCTATTTCAATGAATTAAGGGATGTGGCGGTAAAAAAAACGTTAGTTCATGTAGAATGGTCGACCGTTCGAAACCTAGCAGTATGAGCTCAGTGTTTCTTCTTGTTAGGGAAAGAAAAAATTTAGTTCTAATTATTATTACGTGCATAGAAAGAGCACCAGTTTAACAGGAGGTACAAATTACCGCACTTGACATCAATTATAAGATTGGAAAAACAACAACTTAATAAGAAATCTATAAATTTGACTAAATTCGACATTCTTTCAATGCCTTTTCTCCATATTCATGTAATTTTGGCTTACTGCATTGTAGCGTATCGGTGTCTGTCGGAGTTACCTTGCAACTCAAACATTCTTTCTTAAAATTATTTCAAGAGCATATATGACGCACAATTGTCTCATTTGGCATTTACAAAACTTGAATTGTTAATCTTCGTAAATCTTCGACTCAGGTTTTAAAAATACTAGTGCTTATTCTTCAGCCTGAAGCTTGGTTTTGTGAACTTATAAAACGAAAGAATAGGTGTGAAAAGAGCAAGCCACACCTAGTGCAATTTAAAAATAAATAAGATTGTTGCACTCGTTGTACGTACATGGTTTCTACATCAGAAAACTTTCTAGTTTCTGGCAGTCATTTCAACTCCCGTGCTTCTTTCGGTTAGGTTTATCGCATGGGTGATTGCAGTGGCTAGAAATATATCATGATTTTTCCCAATCTGGACGAAAATACGGACGCGGGAACCCTTATTGGTCAACACGACATCTAATTCAAGCACCATTCCCCATTAAACATTGTGCCCGATGAGAAAGTGGAACATTAATTTTAGGCTGAGCAATGGTGAATGATTTCAGTTTTGAGTTCAGCTCACATTTTCTGGGTGCGGTGTGTGAAAAGTGCATCCACTACGCATGTCATCATCACAATAGCAAGTCTCGGTCCGAATCACATACATATCGATTTTAGAAACTGCATGCACGTTCTGACCAAGCGGGTCAAATGATTGAACGACCATATCTCTTAGTATTGAGAATCAGAACACATTTAGTAGTTCAACTGCTACTCTTGTGATGCTTATAGAGAGGATTAGATTAAATGTTAGTTTAAGCCTCCCTAACCGCTAAAAAATGCGTTCCGAAGACAGGAATGAGGAAGGGTCCATTTAGTATAGAGATAAGGGAACGCAAAGTCTATGCAGAAAGAGCATAGAAACAGTAGTTGAGAATGAAGTTTATAAAACAAGATAAAAGTTGAAGAAGAAAGAAGTAGGTACTGAAAAACAGGACAGCAGTGAACCGAAAAAAGAAAAAACTATTTCATTTCAACAAAATGAAGGCTATTCTTCAGCTCGGAATCTTACATATTGCCCCTGGGAGCGCTAATTTTCATAGCTACAATAGTTGCATCCCCCTGAAGGGAATCAACATGAGATTAATTGAAGCGGGCTTTCAGGTTAGATTTTGAGTTATTTTAAGCTCCCCTAACCCACAACAAACTTGTACCCACTATATTGAAGTACCATTGAGTGTGGAATTTTAAGCTCCCCTAATCCACAACAAACTTGTACCCACAATATTGAAGTACCATTGAGTGTGGAATTAAGGGAACAGAGAATCTATGCACGACGTGCATCCTCACATCCTGTGCATGGAAACAACAAGATTGACAGAAGTTAGTTCATGAAATAAGATATAAGACGAAGATGAAAGGAATATATAGGAGTTGAAAAATATGACAGCGAACAGCAAAAAATAGTCCACGGAAAAAACTATTCTGATTTAACAAAAAAGCCTACCCAGCCTTGAGCTCGGGAACTCACGTTCTGGGAATCTCTTCGGTGACCACCGGTGGGTCTCCAAGCAGTCGAAGTATTAACTCTTCGAAATGTCAAAATTTTGGTTTTCTCAAATACAACCAACACACAACTCAGTTTCAGGCAACATAGTAGTGTTGCTAAACAGTGTGATGTTCACGGTCGAATTTGATCAGATAAATAATAAGCTTTGCGATTTTGTCCAGAAAAAGACTAACATGGCAACCCTGGCTGGATCAAGCAATGCAGGTAACCCAGTTTAAAGATTCTGTTAAATATCCAACACTGAAAAAGTTAACCCTGTCATATATCCAACTCGGATCCAACATCCAACGCCGTTATTAAAAACTCACGCTGCCAGCTGTGCCGTTGTGACGTCTCAACACGTTCCCCGCGTTTTGGGCCATTTGTGTACCATTCGGTAAATTGCTCTTTCACGTACCGGTATAAATGAATGACATTTCATGTTTCGCGACTTTTTAAAAAAATAACTCATAATGGAATGTCATCTAGCAATTGCATTTTCATATTTCTTAGGAAGGCTGAAAATGTATAGGAGCATTCAAGTCGATTTCGCAATTCCGCTACTTACAACCCAACTAAACCAGCCGTTTACAAGCGCGGGAACGCGGTGAACGAGTTAAATTGTTCGAAAATCCGGCCCCCTTATTAACAAGCTCCCGTGAAACGAACTGAAGGCACAAAATAGAAATCCCTAGAGCTACGTGTGTCCTTGTTTCCCCTCATGCGAGTTAGTATCACACTCATCAGCATACAAATGATCACCTTGTTGCAGTGTTGTGTGTGTGGGTCGAATTTTCGGCCGTCACCAAGTGTAATGCGCCTTGTGGTGGGTCGGTAGGGAAAGTAGAAGAAGAACAAACTTCAGACACAATTTACTTGCACAAAGCTCACCGAAAAATAGAGCAGCTGAAATTCGCAAGCAATACATAAGAAGTATATAATGTAAAAATAAATTACAAACTATTTATCGAACTTCAACAAGGGGCAAGGTTCTATTGGCTTCATCGTTTGATACTGCAAGCCTTCCAGTGGGTAAGGAAGAATAGAATATTATTAAATGGACGGATAATTCAACCGAACAAGCAAATTTAATAAAAAGATACGCATGTGTGGAGAATTTGGGACCACATTTTACGCCAGTTGCACTTTCAAAATAATCAAGCCTGAAAATATTGCATCGAAGTTGAGCAAAATGAAGAAATGCACAAGGGAAAAAGAAGTATAGAGATTTCTCCTAGATTAATATGTTGACTACTTGGTAGCCCACCGTTGGTCAATGAGATTTTCATATTGCGAGCGACCCACCGGTGGTCACCAACTGCATTTTTATTTATAATTAATTATCCCCAGACCATGGCACTTTTCAAGCAATTTTTGTACAATTGAAAGCAGAATTTTCAAATGGAGGTCAGTTGGAATTGAACCTCGAATTTCAGTTCAATCCGACGCAGTGAACGCGTCAACGTGGAAATATTGTAGCACAATGTGCTCCGAAATCGGGACAGAAGAACCTCATTTTTCTGTAGAGTAGGAACTCTAGAAACGGACAGCGAAGTGGTCCAAGTGAAATGCTCGCATCTAACTAACTTGAAACCTCCCTGTGGCGCCCGACTAGGTTTGTGTATGTACCTTCAATTTAAATCTCTAGTGTAACTTTGCTAAGGTATGACCCGAGTCAATAAATTGTATTTAAATTGGTAATGGTTTGACTTACATCAATGAATTGTGTCGAGTATGCCTTGGTTTGGCCCACTAGCGTCTGGATATTTTGCTCAAATTACCGTCATCACAACCACCGTCATTCGACTGGCCCTGGCATCATATGATCACCGACATTACCGTAGAATGACGAAGGAACTGCCACTCGGCAGCGAACTCCATTAGGGCACAAATTCGACAAGAAATATCATACGTAGAGGTGGATTCTGAAATTCACGTAAGCGGCCAAAGGTTAGGAATATCTTAAAATTTAAGCCCCACACAGACCCAAGCGCCACACTGAACCCAAGCTTAGCATTGTGAGGTGTTATGCATTGTGAAGTCAGCAAGATGGAAACGCATCGAGAACCAACAGATGTCAATGAGTCAGCCAATAACGAGCTCCTGAGCACCCTCTGGAGACTTTATGCTCAATCAGAGAGGGTAGAATTTCTTGGCTCATTTCAAAGACGGTTGATCGTTTCTTTCAGAAGTTAGAGCTCGAATAATTACTCCAGCCTCCGGCACAGATCCGGGCGTCCAGCTGTCTCATGGCGTTCTTCTCTCCAACGCAGACCCGGCCACACCAACAATTGCATGTTAGTTTTGCTGACAAGCGTGCATGGAGGGTCGTGTTCGTGGCACCAAAGCGAGAGTGAGGAGTGTGTGTGTGAGTGAGCATGCAGGGCACATTGTCATTAGAGAACATCACACCAAGACAAAGCGTAGAGACTCACACACCACGGAAGGAAATGTCTCAATGTTTTGTTCAACCTCGCCGAGTTTTACAACAGATATGACGAATTCATTTGGCTACACACTCATAAATGCTTCTCTAAAACTGCGTTTTATGGCGGACATAACAGAATTTCCACTCGTCCCTCAAGGATATAATGAGCGAAATTTCTCTTGTAGTAAGAAAATAAATAAATAATTTAATAAATAATTAATAAAATAACTCACGACTGGAAATACATTTCCTAAATCCAACATATTCCTACGCCGCCTCACGACATCCTACATAAGCACACACTTCTATATAAGATAAGCGCCAGAAAAAATGCCTTAGATTAGATGTTAGTTCAAGCCTCCCTTACGGCAACAAAGGCGTTTCAAAGAGAGAACGAGGAAGGCGTTATTTAGTACGGACTTGAGGAAACGGGGAATCTAAGCACAAGAAGCATAGAAACAGTAAGTTGAGAAAGAAGTTCATGAAACAAGATGAAAGTTGAAGAAGAAAGTAGTACGTGCTGAAAAACAGGACAGCAGTGAACCTAAAAAAGGTGGTCAGTAACAAATCAAAAAAACATCTATTGCACCAAAAATAACGCCTTCCTAACTATAAGGTCAGAGCCACCCCTGGGAGCGCTAATTCCCATAAAGATACTAGTTATCTTCCCTTTGGGTGGAAAAATTACCTCAACAGCCGCCAAAATTTGCTCCACACGACAAACAAAGTTCATAATGCAACAACTCGTAAGTAGATCAGTCACAAAAGGGCATGTTTTTCATTAAATTAATAAACTAAACTGAAGCGCAGCAAAAGGTCACAAATATTTAAGCAGACGCATATGCCTACGAGGAAGAGACGAGAAAAGACAGCAAAGAACTGAAATTCTCTCGCTTGGGTGCCACGCTGCGTCGGTCAACACACCACCAAAATAGAACAAACACTGTAACGAACACTGCTGCCCTGTTTTGCAGCACCTACTACTTCCTTCTTCAACTTTTATCTTGTTTCTTAAACTTTTCTCAACTCACTGTTTCTATGCCTCTTCTGCATAGATTACGCGTCCCCTTATCTCCATACTAGACGGTGCCTTCCTCTCTTTGGAACGCTTTTTTTATAGCAGTTAGGAACGCTTAAACTAATACCTAATCTTATCTAATCTAACCCACAACAGACTCAGGCCAGAAGCGATACACCTCACTGAGGAGTATCACGGCTTTAAACACATCCTAACGGAAGGCTGATAAGTGACAATTTGCGTCAATGTTGCGGTACAGCTGGCAGCTCAAGTTATTATACTCGTAAGTGGACTTGGCTGCGCTACGTAGTGTAGAAAGTAATACCCTGTAATGAAGAGCATAGCAACTACTTAGAAGAACTAACGCAGTCATCTGTATCGCCAAGATGGCATTAACACTTCGGCTGCGACGTGACCCACTGGTGGTCACTGATGGGATTTTCATCATGCGGATGACCGAACAGCAGTCACAAACTCAAATTTTTATAAATACTTAACACTGCAGGGATGCCAGGTATAACCATTTGGCAACATGGTTCCAGCGGGTCTAGTAAATTTTAAGTTGAATGCTATCAACCTAGAACGACGTTAACTTTTTCGACAATGAACTCGTTTCCTTCAAAAGTAAGACTTTCCTATTTTGCACCTTAGTGAATGGGTAGTGAGACTTCAAATAAAATATACAAGATAAAAAAATATTGCAAACTTGAAACCACATGAGCTAACAAGTGACAAAAAAATGTACTGTCTGAACAGTATATTTTTAAAGAAAAGTTAAAGCGATGCTGGATCAGGTAAGTAGCGTGCCATGCTCCCATGGAGCTCAGGGCTGCCTTGGTGACCATATATATGGCCAAAGTTATCAAATTCGACCTATTTTTGAAGATTAGATTATTAGATTATAAGTTAGTTTAAGTCTCCCTAACCGCTGCAGAAATAGAGCGTATCGAAGAGAGGAAGGAGGAAGGCACCATTTAGTATGGAGATAAGAAAATGAGGAATCTATGCAGAAAGGGCATAGAAACAGTAAGATGGGAAAGAAGTTCATGAAATAAGATACAAGTTGAAGAAGAAAGTCAGAGGTGCTGAAAAACAGGACAGTAGTGAACCGAAAAAAGGTGGTCCTTAACATAACAAAAAACATTTTATTTCAACAAAAAGAAGGCCTACCTAACTCTCAGCTCGGGCCCTCACATTTTTCCCCTGGGAGCGCTAATTCCCATAGATACAATAGTTGTATCCCCCTGAGGGGACCTATTTTTGAAGAAGAGATTAAGATTGATTAAAAGTTATTTTAAGCCCCGATTTTTGAAGAAATCCTGCCACTATCAGTAGCCATATCAGATTGCCAGCAACTTGCCGCATGCTGAGTGCACTTCATGCCAAAATATTATTCGAAACTGGCAAATTTTGAAAACCTTGGCCTGAAGAAGTCAAAATTGGCAACCCCTGAAGCAGATCACAGCCAAGTGATACCATAGAATGCGAAGTGACGCATAAAACTCTGCAAGAACTAGGTAAATTTTCAACGATTAAGGTTAAGGAAGCCCAGAAATTGTGCACAAACAAACAAAGATCTGGAAAAACAGAACATGAAGGCAAGGATTACAGACAAAGAAGAATTAATAACAGGTAGGGATCAGAGTAACGGCGATGCTTGAAGAGATTCTCACCAAAACAGGCTTCACTCTAGCGCATAAACAAAATTGGACAACTCCAATTGGAAAATGTTAGCATTCATTAGTCCGTCAAATTCACAACGAGCTCCTCCAGACAGAAACCACGGACGTAGCGGCGCTAAACCAAAAGATAAATCCCGGAAGCAAAACAACTTAAAAACCTCTACTCTGGCAACATGTCCATCTCATGCATCAGTTAGATTAGATTAGATTAGTCGTTAGTTTTAGCCTCCCTACCCAGCAACAATTGCGATCCAAAGAGAGGAAGGAGGAAGGCACCATTTAGTATGGAGTTAAGGAAACGCGGAATCTACGCAGAAAGGCATAGAAACAGTTAGTTGTGAAAGAAGATTATGAAACAAGACCAAAGTTGAAGAAGACAGTAGTAGATGCTGAAAAACAGGACAGCAGTGAACCGAAAAAAGGTGGTCCTTAACATAACAAAAACATTTTATTTCAACAAAAAGAAGGCCTACCTAACTCTCAGCTCAGGCCCTCACATTGTCCCCCTGGGAGCGCTAGTTCCCATAGATACAATAATTGTATCCCCCTGAGGGGGTCATGCATCAGTTAGCAGCCCCCCCCGTTAAAGGTACAAATCATAAGTAAATTTAATAACAACTTTAACACGCTCCCCGCGTTTTGGGCCATTTGTGTACTATTAGGTAAATTGCTCATCCACGTACCAGAATAAATGAATGACATTTCATCTGTTTCGTGATCTTTTTAAAGAATTAACTGTGATCATACGAGGTGAAATGCTATCGTGCAATTGCATTTTCATATTTATTAGGAAGGATAAAAATGTATTCGAGCAGTAAAGTCGATTTCCCAATTCTGCTACTTACAACCTAACCAAACAAGCCGTTAACAACCGCAGTGAACGCGTCCAAATAATGTAAACGTGGAGAGTGAAAATAACAGAGAAAGAGAAAGTGAAAGACCGAGACACGATAACTTTTGTGACAGGTGAAACAGGTCGTCAGAATCTTGATGTTTCACCTCGTAATTTCCACAAATATCTTCCCTCTCATCTTATCGCGTAAACAATAAAATATTAAAGAAACTAATGAAGATAACGAAACATATGACATCACGTTACTACCTACTACCATTTGTAACAATAAAGAAGCGAAGTAACGGAACAATAAAGGCTTAACTCAAATACGTAAATACATTTCTTCATAAGCCAGGAAAACGCGCGCAGAGCGCATACCAGCAGCACTACCAAGCGAAGGCAATAGCGCACAAGCGAGCACTAGAATGCTGGAGACGTCACATATGATCTAAACAGCATTCCTCAACACTAGATTTGCCTAGACCAGATTTAAAGCCATTAAACGTATTCTAATTTAGACCAAGGCAGAGACTACCAACACTGTGGTCGCACACGCCTGTTATGACACTGGCACCAACGCAAAATGACAGGCAAACTCACGCCTCTCCAGTTCACAGATATAGTGGCCGTACCGAATATCGATATAAAGGCACATCTGGAACTGAAGACAGAAGGCGGAGACCTAGGGACAACATGTGGAACTGAGGACGACAGGCGGAGACCTAGGGACCTTATGTGGAACTGAGGACGACAGGCGGAGACCTAGGGACCTTATGTGGAACTGAGGACAGCTGGCGGAGACCTAGGGACCTTATGTGGAACTGAGGACAGCAGGCAGAGACCTAGGGAAAACATGTGGAACTAAGAACAGCAGGCGGAGACCTAGGGACAACATGTGGAACTAAGGACAGCAGGCGGAGACCTAGGGACAACATGTGGAACTAAGGACAGCAGGCGGAGACCTAGGGAGAACAGGTGGAACTAAAGACAGCTTAAAGACACGTAGAAAGCAAACCAACACACCCAGCAATCCTACTCCATTAACAAGCAAACAAGAAAAACCCAAGACCCACTAAGTATAGATTGCACTGAGGAACAAAGCATCGAAGGCAAGCTTTTACACAAACTTTTAGCAAAAGCTCAGCACTAGAAACACTCGCACGCTTCCTAGTGGAACGACTTGGCACCTGTACGCTCACATATTCCTTGAAATAAATAATTTAAACACTACTAATCAAGGAAGGATCTAAAGGAAAATTTCGACCGCAAAATGAAGAGTACCTACTAAATAGTTAAAGGAACACGCATGATCAATCACCATGTTCAGATCCTACAAACATAACGTAACACAACACGCCACTAAATCTGATAGATATTCTTCAGCGCAATACACTTAAAATTAACGTATTATGACGGGCTAAAAAACTAATTCTACTCATCAGGGTTTGAGCGGTTGGCATTAGGAGACATAGGGCAAGTAGGGCCTTCAAATAGCAAGAGCGAGACGTTTGCTATACTGTGCATCAAAGACCGAATCTGGAGTTGGCAGACACGCAGCAGCTCTCCAGTGCACACGGAGTCACCATAGCTTATCGCACACAAGTGAGCGCTATTCCATAGATACAAAGTTCCGAAAGTACAGCGAGCCGTCAAGTTAAATATCTGCGAGCCTCAACTTATAGCGATAAATGTTAGTCTCAGAGTTTCGAATAATACGGTGTTGGAGTCAAGTAATGAGTGACTGGGACTAATTTTATCCGTAGAAGATGAGCCCGCGCGAGTTCCAGTCTAATAAGTCAACTGTACTTTCTCCAGAATCTGCGACTTGCTCTCCTGTCTAAGCATAGCTCCCGGAAACACAAAACTGTTTCAATTCCCCGATTAAATTTAAGTGATATAGATGTAACTGAAACCCTCGCCATTTTCAGGGAAGAATAGGTAAGAGATCTATGCAAATCCACTCAAAATATTAAGCATTAAAGGGTGTTAATTTTGTCGTCAATACTGGCTTGATATAAGAATGATGCAGGAGTGAAATTTTCTGTACAAATTCTAGAGATTTTCATCTGCAAAAAGTTCAACATTTCAGCAAGACGTAGAGAGCCACAAAGTCAGGGTGAAAGAAAAATAACATGGTATAGTAAAATTACACTTAGTATAGTCACCTTGGTCCTGTACTCATCATTGAAAGTTCAAAATAAATTACCATGAGAATGAAAAAATACGGAAATTTCAAGTAAAAAACGACTGAAGGACATTTCTTTCTTACGGAAGCAGTAAAACGAGGGAATAACACAGCAACCCAACGCAGCAAGCACCGAACTTCATCCCTGAGCAATGTCGCTGAGTCAACAATGAAGAAATTAATGCAGAGAAAAAGATAAGCTTAAATGTAATCTGTATATAATTACTTATGGCTTTCGATCCACCTGAGCAATAACATGTTTTTTCGGTTCTTCTACTTCCACAGAAAAAAATCTAAGAATTTCCTCAACCATATTTACCAAGCATGAAAGTCTTCATTTTGAGGATGACCAAACCTGCGATGCTCGAATTGTAAGCTAAAATTAACGTTAACTATAAATATTTAGTTACATCACCATTAAGTATCCATTACAGACGCTGAATTTTACACCAATAACTCGTATCTACAAAGAAAAACTGTCGCAAGCCTATGAAAGCAGCCACTTTCACGCATGGGAGAACAAACCTACTCTTAACCCTACAACACAACTCGCGTATAGCGGTATGACCCATAGCGTGGGGTCGAAATAGAACAGAAATCACACTGGGACTTCTATCAGACGTTACATGAATGGCTCCAACGCAAGTTAAAAAGAAGTCCGCTACAACCAAGCAGAATATGCCTACGTTCACAGCCTTGGAATGTCCTAACATGCTTGTCGGTACACAGACGCGTGAACGCAACAAATTAATATTCCGTGGCCTGACTGAACTTGTTGTTCGTTGGCTAATCAAAAACAAATGAAGTTTAGAAAAAAACTTGTTCAGGTTAAATAGGAAGGTTATTGAATATGGCGCAGGGACCCTGTAGAGGGAAACTTGAAGCGTCTCGTTGCTATGAAGCAAAAACACAAATTTCAGAGACGAGACTGATAAGCAAGGCACTTAGGCTAGAGAATTTCTCAGCAGCTCCTAGCCAAGGCTGATCAAGGAGGGAACTGCATCTCAGCAGCGAGAACCTAGCGCATATTTGATGCAATTAAAACTTAAAACTTAACTTAAAAGATGCTTAAGCCCTAGTATAATACAGAATTATCCAAAAAAATATCTGATCACTCAAAGACTTTAGACCGCATCAGACAGATCCGAGCCCTTCAGAATTAAGAAGAGACAGGGACACAAATATTCTAGATGAAAAAGAAAAATTAAGTCACTGAAAAAAATTATCCTATGGACGTTCATTAAAGTATTACAAATAAGTAGGAATAAAACAGGCAATGGAACTTGTATTATGAAGAGTGAAGCCTCCTCGCTAACTTGAGTACCGCTCCATCTGAGCTGGGCAACTTGAGGTGACAGAGTCCTGCACAGCTTGGTTTCACCTCTACAATCACAGTTGGAGTCCTACACCTAAGGATAAGGGTGCGTAATTTCCCTTAAAGATAAGGGTGCGTGGGTTGTAACTCTGTTGGAGTCCAGAGACGGATATGTAATTTCGGATGAGTTGTAGTTTAGCCCTACTACTTTGGAATTCCTAGCAATGATAAGACTTCTAGTGTTACTTTTTTCAACAACGCAAAAACAGTAGGCATCTAACCACAGTCGATCATTTAGCTACAGATTCCCTTAAGCAAAAATTAAATTAAGTGGATACAAATTAGCTCCAGTTCTGTAACCAATACAACCCCTGATCAAGTGCATGAATAACTGGGACTAATTTTTACCAATACAAGTTAAGGCTTGCATAAGGACGTACAACTTGAGAATCGAACGTCTCCGGCTGAACCAAGAAACGAGAACATCCATTCCCTGGAGCCCGAACTAAAATGTACAGTGATAGCATCAACTCAAGAGCCGAGTACGTGTGCATTATACCTTCAACAGCGGAGCTTGTTGGATGGTGGACACAGTGGGTTGCTTGGGTGGCTGGTAGCTGTACAGGAATATGGAGGTGATAACGAGCCCAGTGCCGAGGACGTACTGGAGGTTGATCGAGAACCCCAAGAACATGATGGACATGAGCATCGACAAGACGATGGCGAGAGAGGTGGCGAAGTTCTTGAGGATGTTGTCCGCGTACTTGACGACCATTGCGACGAGCAGTCCCCCTAAGGCGTTCAGGACGACGAGGTAGGCGACGTAAGAGTCGTAGCCGAAGAAAAATCCTTTGTTTCTGATGTCCTGCCAGTCGTAGGCGAGCGACGTGAGCAGACCCAGCGGCAGCGAGGCAAGGGACAGCTGCACGTTCCGCATCCAAATGGACACGTCCGAGCCCTTCAGGATCTTCTCGAAGTAAATGCCTGCAAAGCCTGAGCAGCAGCACGCTCCAATGGCAGCCGCCACGCCCATCAGCTTGTTTTGGCCCTCAGGCCCGACCGCGGCAGTCGACGATGCTGCAAACATGGAACTTTGGTCACGGTGTCCAAGTTGCACTGCAAAAGCTGATGCAATAGCGCAGAGAAACGTGAGATTAAATTCTCTGGCTAACAAAATCATGACACGCTAAAACCATGACAGAATGATGCAATTGGAATTAAATCACAAAAACGCTGCGTTTTTCTAACATGCCACCAGTACCGTCATGGAAATGCACTTTGACATATTGATAAAACCAAAAAGCAAGACGAAAAACTAATCAAAATTCAAATCTCATTAGGGACTGAAACATCCATAAAAGAACATGTTGCTTTCGGCTCAGTGAACTCAACGAACATGACATTCTGTGATCAGTTCTAACGCCGCTGCTGTAGACTGAGACGGTTGACATTTTAACAGCTTGGCAGGAGACACGTGCTCAAGTTCTTCCTGCTGTGAAATGACCCATTGATTGGTAGTGTAGTAAAAATTTTACAATCTTTTGAAATTATTTGTATTTAAAGGACCCATTTAATGTTTTTATTTGTAAAATTACTGTCAACTTTTAAATTTAAATTTGAGTTGAATATTGAACTTTAGTTTAACTGATTCAAATAAACGCATAACGTGTTAGGGCGTCACCAGCTACTCTGGTCCTGAGGCATGATGGCGCTCCAACATATCCTTGTTCTTCTGTCTCATAGAAGGAAGTACAAAACCGCAAATTCTCAGCCTAACTTTTTTGCCGGAGCATCTACGATTTTAGCCACTGAAGTAATACTTCCTTAATGGGCAACTCAAATCATAGGTCCACCAATGACATAATTAGACTGGAAATGTTACGAACAAACGTTTACTTCAACATGTGTGCAGGTTGAACAAAAAATTTGCCTTACTCAGACTTGATAAGGACAAACAAATAATTCAGTTTCCGTTTAACTTACATGAAGAAAGCCATAATATCACAATAAACACTCAAAAATACTTAAAACCCTGAACATTAGAGTAAGCCACATTTTTTTATGGCTCTCAGAAGGAAGGTTTCTAACTACACAAAATGTGATCGTGCAGTAGGAAATCTCTACTTAGTAAGGAATTAAGAGAACTGTGGAATCTATGCACAAGAATCTACAAAAGGATTCCTCGAGTATAGAAATAGTAAGATTGAAAGAAGTTAATGAAAAATGATAAAAGTTGAAGAAAGGTAATAGGTGCTGCAAAAGTTCACAAGTGACCGAGAAAAGATAACCTTTAACAAAAAAAAATTCATTGCCACTAAAGAGAGACCTAAATAACCTCCAGCTCACACCACTATCGTTTTTTAAATAAAAAAAATAAATTTCATATCCTGAACATTTTCTTGAAACGTCTTACCAAGTTGCACAATTCAAGAGATGATACTGTGCTGGAGGCTAAAAACTCCTTCTCACACACTCTAGCACAGGGTACACACGCTCTAGCACAGGGTACACACACTCTAGCACAGAGTACACACGCAATAGCACAGGGTACACACGCAATAGCACAGGGTACACACGCAATAGCACAGGGTACACACGCAATAGCACAGGGTACACACGCAATAGCACAGGGTACACACGCAATAGCACAGGGTACACACGCAATAGCACAGGGTACACACGCACTAGCACAGGGTAAACACACTCTAGCACAGGGTACACACGCAATAGCACAGGGTACACACGCAATAGCACAGGGTACACACGCAATAGCACAGGGTACACACGCACTAGCACAGGGTACACACGCACTAGCACAGGGTACACACGCAATAGCACAGGGTACACACGCACTAGCACAGGAGACACACACCTCCACAAAGCACACAGCTCACCTCCCGCCAGCTGCACCATAGCCACACCCACAACGAGCAGCACGAGCGCAAACCACTGCGCTGGGCTGAGCTTGCGACCCATCATCGTCACGGCGAACATGGCTGTTGTCAGGATCTTGAGCTGGTAGGTCACCTGCAAGGCGTGTATGCTTCAGTAGATCTTGTTATAATGGAGGAAAGACACGGAAATTAGATGTGAGTTTAAGTCTTCCTATCGCAACAAAGGCGATTAAACGAGAGGAAGGAGAAAGATTAGATAATATGTTAGTAAAAGCCTCCCTAACCGCAACAAAACGATTCAAAGGGAGGAAGGAAGAAGGCACCATTTTGTATGGAGATAATGAAACATGGAATCTATGCAGGAGCATAGGAACAGTAAGCTAAGAAAGAAGTTCATGAAACGAGATCAAAGTTGAAGAAAAAAGTTGCAGGTGCAGAAAAAAGGATAGCAGTGAGCAAAAAAAAAAAGATTAACCCCACCTATAACCAAAATCATTTTATTTTACCAAGAAGAAGGCCTACCTAGTTATCAGCTCGGGATGTCACATTTTCCTCAGGGAATGCTAATTATTTTCCCCTGAGAGGAGGACAATATGGAGGCACCTCCTCGAGAGAACTCAACAAAAATAAGTTTTTAGCTTCAGAGCACTTGAAATTCAAAATGTGTGCTCTAGACAGCATTTTCTCACATTTCTTCCGTTCATTCAAAAGCAGTTTTCACAGAACAATGGTGGCTCTAACTTGAAAATAATGCTGTCACTTTCAACAGCACGAGTATGCTACATTGAATAAGAGCATGGTACATGATAACTTAGCACCTGTCTCCCATGACAGAACAAAATTTCTGGCAGCAGGGGTAATTTCAGGTACTGCTCCTTTGGTTGAACAGTCATTGTATTCTGGTGCAATGACCATTTGTTTTCAAAGGCCTTTGAAAACAAATATACAAGATCAGATGCATCAATACGACTGCAATGAAATAACTTTAACCGAGTTCAGAAACTTTACGTAATGATGCATAAGCAACTGATGATAAAAAAGTAACCCTTTCTCTCTTAAATTTATTTCACTGAAGTTCTGATTTTTGAAAAATGTAATAAAGTAAGGAGTACAAAATGATGTAATAATAAAAAATTTATTCAACAAATGCAGTAAATGATAAAATCCATTGATCAACATTTTAATGGGTTGGGTTTGACTTGGAAGCATTCATAAAAACTGTTTCATATTTATTGTGTTAAGAAACAATTTGTGGTTGGTCCTGCAGCCAAGCAGATATCACATTTTGTCACCTCCATAAGACTGTGTAAACAAATTCAATGATCGGCAAACCATTTAACCTCCAAGTTATACCTTCAGTCACTCCTAGTTAATGCATGGCTTGAGCTCTGAGTAGGCTATCAATGATGTTCAAACCCCATCTATATTGAGAACAAACTACAATTGGATTATTACATAGCTTTATTTCACTAAATATACACAAACCCCCAACTTATGACTAAAAACTCTCATTAAATTATACATTTCAAGAATTAAGGCTACCCTGGCCTCCAATCATGCTTCTCAAGATCAAAAAATACTTCCAAGAATTAGGCAAAAAAGATACCAATCAAAAATTCTTGTTTAAAATTGCACACAAATGCATTTCCAAACATGCTAATTCCACGGAAAAAGTTCACCCATCCCAAGTTGATGGCTTTGTATAAATTTTGATGTAAAGAATGCCTCAAGCTTCAAGGAGCTTGATGACTATTGCAACCTTCTCACAAACATATCTGTGATAAGATCTGAATATGGCATACAAGACTGACACCTTTTTGATGTTCTTTTCCCATTAGCTTTTTTTTCTTTAAACTTTGATGTCCAACACAAGCAGAGCAGATGCAGAACACCAATTTCTTCTCCATTCTAGGTTTCCAATTGAATTTTTTTAACCCACCCACGCAAAGAAAGCAAAAGAATATGCAGCTAATACCAAATAATTTCTATTGCTTTGCTTTAAGAAAAACTTCTTTGACCTCATTTCCTTAGAACCACATCCACAGATGGTAAAAGAAGTTTCAGCACAAATCAATTTGTCCAATGCCATTAGTTTTCAATCAGGAATTTCTTTTTAAACACGCAGAGACTATAGAAGAAGCTTTACCTGATACGTGGCTGCGTCTAAGTTGGAAGCGGAGACGTAGAGGAGGTTGTTCTGGATGAGGTACACAAAGGCAGGAACGGACACTTTCAATGTGTCCACTTTGTTCTTCCACACTTGGTTGTATATGGACATGATCCCATTCTGATGAACATGAGCAGTGCTAAGTCCAGCAGTATGAAATTACAAGGTAGAATCTAAATCAAACAGATGTAATTTGCTCACATAAAAGATTAAAATACAAGTTGAAGTACATTGATACCTATAGAAATGAACATTTGGTCAACCAGTAGTTAAGTTAAAACACTAAGTAGAGGCCTATAATTACTCTCAAAAATTTCACATCAATATCAGTAATTATTTTAAAAAAATATAAAAATAACATGAAAAAATATAAAAAACAACAATTTCCATATTTTAGCATATAAATATGAGACACATAAAGGAATATAAGACAGATAAAGCAACACAACGCATCTCCACACCTGGACAGAAGACTCAATACGGACGACAAGAGCAACAGAAGCCAAGCACTTCACCACCTCCGCCATCAGCACGGCTACAGAAATAAGCATGTGAATAAGTTCTCATCAAAGGCAAGTACTGTATTCCAAATTTCTGCAACTCGCTGACCAAAGAAATTTACAGCAGCTATGGAACAAACTTCATGATGTGCTTCACTGACTCCTTGCTAGTCATGGCTGTATTATCACGAAATAAAATCATTAGATTCTGTATACAGAAAGTTATGACGTAGCAGACACAATAATACTTGTAAGATACAAACTTCTTTGAGTGATCAATTCTAGGTATGAACAAAATCTAACTTTTAGCAGTTATGTGGTGGTTTTGCAAATAAATAGAAGTATGTAGGTCAAAGAAACACACATATACTTTGTAGATGAACACTAAATAATGAAAAAATCATTTTGGAAAGTTGTTATAGTAGATGTATAATGAATGCTATTAAGAAATAAAATGCTATGAAGAAATAAGAAATGATATGCTATGAAAAAAAATAAAATGCTTTGAAGAAATGAAAAATGTAATGCTTTGAAGAAATAAGTAATAAAATGCTTTGAAGAAATAAGAAATAAAATGCTTTGAAGAAATAAGAAATAAAATGCTTTGAAGAAATAAGAAATAAAATGCTTTGAAGAAATAAGAAATGAAATGCTTTGAAGAAATAAGAAATGAAATGCTTTGAAGAAATAAGAAATGAAATGCTTTGAAGAAATAAAAACTGCAATGCTCTTGAGCATAATGTTGCATTACAGATTAAGTTCACTCATGATGATAAGAAGAATATCTGCCCAGCTCAGCTGCAAACACACATTCCCAATAACAATACACATCCACCTTGAGCACCTAGGTCAAGATACCTAAGGGTAGCAACATGTCCTTTAGGTGCAGTACGAGTCAGAAAAGGCTAGGATTTTACATGCTTGTTATATTCTGTGTACAGATTATTAGTTAGTTTAAGCCTCCCTATCCTCAACAAATGAGATCCAAAGAGAGGAAGGAAGAGGCACCATTTAGTATGGAGTTAAGGGAATGTGGAATCTATGCAGAAAGGGCACAGAAACAGTAAGATGAGAAAGAAGTTCATGAAACAAGATCAAAGTTGAAGAAGAAAGTAGTAGGTGCTGGAAAAACAGGACAGAAGTGAACCGGAAAAAAAAGGTCCGTAACAAAACAAAAACCTATGTTATTTTAACAAAAAGAAGCCTACCTAACCTTTAGCTTGGGCCTCACATTGTCCCCCTGGGAGCGCCAGTTCTCATAGACACAATAGTTGTATCCTCCTGAAGGGCTATTGCGGGTACAATGCCTCTTAGATGTACTATAGGGAAGTTAAGACATGGATTTCACAAACCTGTTGAAGCAATGAACATATCCGCTGTTCGTGTTCTGGAGTAGCGCATGCTGAGCGCCACAGCCGCATTTTGTATGGTCAGTGTAACAAGGCTGATCAATTTCATGGAGTTGTCTTTGCCTTTGGAAGCCATGCTGAGTCTGGGCAAAAAAATAACAGAT
This sequence comes from Morinoia aosen, assembly GCA_030386875.1. NCBI lineage: Eukaryota > Metazoa > Arthropoda > Malacostraca > Amphipoda > Talitridae > Morinoia > Morinoia aosen. The sequence goes on from CM059572.1 coordinate 37,095,279, forward strand.
GAGAACCAGACAAGAATGCTGTCACACACAACATGCAGCACAAAGAAATGCATTTTATTGCAAGTACATTAGAGTCACAAAATGTTCTGTCATATTTCAGCATAATATTGAAATATTACATTACACGTTGATGACAAATAAAGTAAATAGCTTAAAAACAAATAGCTCCATTGACAAACAAATAGCTCCATAGTTAAAAATTTTCCAGCTTTGACAAAAGGTAAGTTTTACACATACTACAAAAATTGAACATGAGTGTATGCTTTACAAGGGTGAATTTGAAATAAAATTGCCTCAACTACTATCACTAGGTACAGAGTAAAATACAATGAAATTCAATACTAGTTTATCACTGATGACTATTTGAAGCTTACATAGATTGCACAAGACATAGTAATAGCATAATAAACAAAACAGTTTTCTAATAAAGAATTTTAATCAACAGGGAAGATAGGACTAAAGAATAATTTCTAAACCTCTTTCATAGACTGATCATTTCATTATCTTTTACAAATAATAATTCTACAGAGGATCAAACACTTAAATTATCAAAGCTATGCTTCTACAGATTAGATTACAAGTTATTTCAAGTTTCTCAAACCTCAAAAAATGGGTTCCCACAAAAGGAATAAGGAAGGCATCATTTCATGTAGAATTAAGAGAATGGAGAATGTTGGCATACAAGGAGTGTCCCAACACCCTGCACATAGAACAGCAAGGCTAAAAGAAGTTGAAGAAAGAAGTAATTGATGCTGAAAAAAATGGACAGCAGCTAACACATCCTGAGATTTACTAGATGCAGAAACTGCACCCCTTTAAAAAGCCATGCCTCTACATAGACAAATTTTATGACAAATATTCTCCTGAGAACACTTGAGGCTGAACATTAGCAAACCTAAGTTTTTCATGTGAAATTTTAAAAGGATGCAGAATTGTTTTACAGGTGGTGGTAATGTTCAATTATGCTTTTCACATTAGAAAAATATGTACAATTTAAAGGAAATTTTGCTACCCTAGGACTCAAAAATCAATGAAAGAAAGAATAGAGATCTAACATATAAATGACAATGGTTTTCAATATGAAAAAATCTCAATTACTCTCTTCTAGCTCTCCAACTTTCAATCACAATTTTACTTAATTAATAACTAGCAATTATTTTCTATTTACTCAAACATGAGACATTACACACTTTAATACACATACAAAACACAAATAACTCACCAAATTGATTGTTATATGATAGAATTTATTATGAATTAATTTTCTTAAGCAAATGATAACGAAATACTAAATATTCATAGTAATTTTGACAAATTGCAACAGGTGTCTGAAAGGAAAAGAATAATTATCAGCTAAAATTAAAAATTGATTACTTCCATAACTGCCTTATGATGACTAAACAAAGTAGCAAAGAAAACAGTAAAATCTCCTATGAAGATAAATTTGAACACTAATTCTAGTATCTTTGCTTTATGGAAAATGAAGTGAAGCTAATGATTGCCTGTTTATAAGAAAATATTTCTATCTATCACCATACCTACCCCATACAAATAAAGAACTCAATTCTATACAATGAAAGTTAGAGTATTTCAAGTGAGACAGGAAGTTTCATTTGCAATGTTCAACATAGTTCTCTTTCTACTTAGTGAAGTGCAATTAATACATGCAGCTACATTAACACTTTGACTGCGACTTGCGCTACCGGTGGTACACGGGGGTAATTTTCGTAATGCTGCTGACCGGCCAGTAGTTGCAAACTCAACTTTCATAAATATTTAATCAAAGCTAAATGAAAGCACAATCCAGTTCTTGTTTGGTTTTTTTATTTTTCAAATAGCATACTACAACTGACTTTAAATTTGAGTTTGATGTTGAACTTAGTATTTAGTAGTTGCAGTCAAAGTGTTAATACACAGAATGTTTAGCTGAGTATACATGCAGCTCTTCTGGTAGCTCTATAAAATACAGAAGACGAGTTGAAGAGTTCAAAAGAGACGCTCTTCTTCCTATTGAGCTTCTACTTCATCTTCCTCTAAATTAAGAAGCTGAGAAAGTATTTTCACAATAGGATTGCAGAATAATAATAATAATAAAGTATTCAACAAAAAAAATGGAAAATATGAAAGACCACAACAACATACATATTAGAAATTGTATTGATACTGGTGCAAGGCAAGGTTTGTGATGTTCATTGTGCATTTATATTTGAAGTGCATTGGTTAATGTCAGATGCTCAACATACCTAAATTTCTGAGATGAATGCAGTGCCATCTTTTGCGTTGCACCAAGAAGTGGTGTCACTTTCAAAGTTAGCATGCCTCTTTGTTCATAGACTGGATATACTGTAAAAAGACAGCAAGTCATTGCCATTTAAAATCTCATATTCATTGCCTATAAGAGTATACTTCTGACCTCAGTCTGGTTACATATGGCAACTTACTGATGGTTATAAATGAAAATTTCATGCAGATCGACAAGTTATGAAATTGTGCTAAATCATACGCAAGAAATAAATCCAAGTAAACATCTAAGAAACTAGTACTAGGAAAATGCTTTAATAAAAACAAATTTCTCTCACAATAAATGATTAAATATGAAATTGCATATCCATTGCAATATAATGACAAATAAAGCCTCCATGAACTACGTTCACTGAATAGAAGTTTTCAATACAAACAAACAAGAGTAGTACTAGCTTGCTTGACTGGTAAATCCCCATTCAGAAGTTGCAATTCTGGTGTTTGCCATTAAACTTACAACCTGGGCGGCTCAGAGAAATGAACTAATTGCTAATACAATTTAACTTCAGGCTTTGGATGAAGCACAAAGCTAAGCATGTGTGGGGGGTTAGGTCCGTTTATGACTAGCCAGGCAGGATAAATGATTTGAATCGAAGTTCAGTCCGCAAACCGAAACCTGAAAGGATCAAGTTCGGTTTTTTATTCCATTCGAGTTACAATTCAATATAAACAAAGTACAGTACGTCAGAAAAAAAATGTTAATTACATTAGAAGGCAATACTGAATACGAACATGATTTAATTATTCAATAAACAGAAATGATGCAGGATAACACTCACCCTTTAAACAAGGGTTTTCAGGGCGTAAATCGATACGGAAAGAAAGTACTGGAATTTTCGCAATTACGTCTAGTCTGAAATAGAAAAAGAAATGCTATGAAATAAATTATGAAATCTTTCTAATTCTACAGATAAGTTAGAAGAATTTTTAGAAGTTTAAACAAGATAATACATTAAACAATTTACTAATGGTATTAAGCGCACACGATGCTCTACCGCCCCTAACTGACGAGGTAACAGTCTTTGTATCTTACGCCTAAATGGCAAGTGTTGCCATACACTACACTATCAGAGGTTTTTTTATTAAGCAAAAATTAATAAAACTCGCTGAAGGAGCGCCACATTACTCCCCGCCCAAACAGCGGAGCTGCTAAGTCTAATAATAATGACAATTTGCATCTTTCTTAAATTTCACAATCCTTCCACTTCTCGTACTCCGTAGTGGTGGCGAGGCTGATTCAGCTGTAGACTGACTAGCCTTCGTTTCGTTCTGGCGAGCCTTATCACGCTCGCGAAGAGGATTTGCTCGTCGGCGTACGGGGCAATTCTCAGGTGCAGTTTCTTCACCGCTTGCTGCAGGAGTTTCGGCGATACGCGGGACAGGAGTTTGCGCGTGTACTGGCTTTAGCCGGTCAATGGAGACAGATTCTTCGGCACCCGATGGTAGGGTTATCACGAAGTATTTGTCGAAGCGTTCGCGCACTGGATAAGGTCCAGAGTACGGAGCTTCGAGCGGCCGTCTAACTCTGTCTACACGTTTCCAGACGTGAGTGCACGTCTTTAGAGCAGGTGGCAAGAAAGATTTACGTTTATCGTGATGCGTGGAAGGCAACGATGTCGAGAGGTCTAAGTTTCTCATTTCCTTTGCTAGCAGACTGATATTTGTGTTTTTGAAATTTTCCGTTTCAGTCTTCTCAATGATCGGCTGAGGGAGCAGAAATGAGGCGCCTGTCACTGCTGTGAATGGAGAGAAGTTCGACTCGTTAGGCACGCTTCTAATGCCTAGAAGCACGATTGGTAACGCGTCGAGCCACGATTGTTTCCTTGCAACGATTGCCGTTTTGATAGTTCGATGAGCTCGCTCAATCAAACCGTTGCTTTGAGGGTGATAAGATGTAGTACGTAATTTGTGGAATCCGATGAGACGGGATAGTTCGAGGAAAAGTTCAGCCTCAAATTGAGTTCCTCTGTCCGTCACCACGTACAGAGGTACCCCAAAACGTGATACCCAGCCTGCGAGAAAAGCATTGGCAACGGAGGCTGCGGTTATTTCAGTCAAAGGAACAGCCTCGATCCATCTCGTAGCGCGATCGATGCACGTTAGCAAATACCTCATCGGGCTTAAGAATTGTTCACCGTGCCGTTTGACGGCTGGGAGTGGTCCCACGATATCGATGTGCACAGTTTGAAATCGCTCTGATGGTAAAGCGAATTGACTCACGGGGCTCTTTGTGTGCCTTTGGACTTTTGCTTGCTGGCAAGACATACATTCCTGGCACATTTTCCTGACGCCGCGGTCGATGTCAGGCCAAAAATATCTTGATTTAACGAGTTTTAATGTGCCTTTAACTCCAGGATGAGATATGTCATGCAGCATTCGAAAAATCGATTCTCTTGAAGCTGCGGGTACGAATGGCCTTGGGTAAGGGAGCGAAGTATCGCACCAAATTTCCAAGTTTTCCTTAAGAGGATAGGGTGTCAATCGTTCCTTATACCGATGAATTTCTTCGTCTTCTTTTTGTTTCTCTGCTAGGGAAGGCAAATCAAACGGATCGCAATGAACGGCGTTGAGAGATCGAGATAAGCAATCTGCTACAACATTTTGGTCGCCTCTAATATACTGCACGTCGCTCAAGTATTCAACGAGCACGGAAAGATGCCGTTGCTGCTTGTCTGATTTTGCGGGCTGCTGACTGAAAAATGCAGATTGTAGTGGCTTATGGTCGGTGAAAAGTGTCACATTTCGTCCTTCGATGTAGCTTTTAAAATGCAGAACTGCTTGGTACGCAGCTAGGAGCTCTCTGTCGAATGTGGAGTAGCGCCGCTGCGTGGCAGTCAGCTTCCTTGAGAAAAATCCGATTGGGATAGGTTCGTTATTAACGATTTGGTGCAGAGCAGCACCAATTGCAGCTTGAGATGCATCGGTGACCAAGTGGTAGTTTACGACTCCTGGCTTCGGATGAGGCAAGGTCGTGGATGCGCAAAGATCTTTTTTGATCTGACGAAAAGATTCCTTGGCGCGCTCCGGGAGCTCTAGGGACTTTGCTTTTGGGTGGTCCCTGATCAAGTCAGACAACGGAAGTATGGTTTCACTGAAATTTGGGATCAAATGCCTGTAATATCCGACCATTCCTATGAAACGTCTCAAGGCTTGAGAGTCTTGAGGAATCGGGTATTCAGATATTACTTTGAGTTTGTCTTCAGTTGGAGATATTCCTTCTTTCGAGATTTTAAAACCCAAGAAGTCGATAGAAGTGCTGAAAAACTTACATTTATCGATTGAAATTTTCAAGTCATGCTTGTCGAGAATTTCAAAAACTGCTTCCAGGTCACGGGTATGCTGCTCTGCAGTTTCTGAAAATACTAGAATATCGTCCAGATAAATGAAAACACAATTACAGTTCAAGAAGATATGGTCCATGAATCTTTGGAAGGTGGAACCAGAATTACGGAGTCCGAAAGGCATGAACACATATTCGTATAGGCCAAATGGGGTTGTAACTGCAGTTTTGGGAATATCGTCAGGATTTATGGGTATTTGGTGATAAGCTCTGATTAAGTCAATTTTAGAGAAGACTGCCTTACCGTCCAACTGTGAAGTGACGCTGCGTAAAAAAGGTATTGGGTACCTGTCAGGCAAGGTTACTGAATTAAGGGCTCTATAGTCTCCACATGGTCTCCATTCTCCAGGACTTTTCTTCGGTACCATATGAAGAGGAGATGCCCAAGGTGATTTAGACGGTCGAATTATGCCTGCTGAGAGCAGATTCTTGAACTCGTCTTGTGCGGCTTTTAATTTATCAGGCGCTAAATTTCTTCGCCTCGAATACACAGGTTTGCCGTCTTTCGTTTCGATGTGGTGGTACACGTCGACTGTTGAGTTAGGCGAGGTGCTGCGAGGACCGGTAACGCTTGGGAATTTCTTCAAAACAGGCTTGGCGGCTTCAGGTAAGTCTTCAGTGTTGTTAATTTGTATTTGAGACACGTCATCTACATTTTCTTCAACAGTCATTACAGAGTTGGTAGTTAGGTCACACAGTTTACGTTCTTTGCAATTTACGCTGAGGCAAAAATGGCTCAGAAAGTCTATTCCAAGAAGTGGCTGAGTTGTCTCAGCGACTACGAACGTCCATGCGTAGGAGCGTCTGAGCTGCTTGAAAGCTACGTTCAAGCGCGCTTCTCCCAAGACTGGAATAGTTTGTCCGGATGCAGAAGTTAGTTTGACCGCACAGGGCTTCAAAATCATGCCTTTGGCAAAGCATTTAGGTAATATTGATACAGAAGCACCTGTGTCGATGATGAACGAAACAGAAGCAGAACCTACGGTGGCGACAACCTTAAGAAGTGGCGAGCTGGTTACTGCCATGACAACTCGCTCCGTTAGTTTCCCTGGTGCGAATCAGGTTGTGGTGAGGAAGAACGAGATGAAGGTCTGGATGACGGCTGCATTTTGCAATTCCCTTTGTTAGGAAATTTACACCAAGGCTTGCACGTCCTGGCTCGATCTGCGTAGTACAGATGGCTTCTGCACACTTTAGGGCGTTGATCTTGATGAAATGGTCGTATGCCAACAGGGATCTGGTTGAATTTAGCAGTTGCTGAGTGAGGAGTTTCTGAGTGATGCGTTTTAGCAACCTCTCGCGAAAAGTCACGAGACTTCCTTTGTTGATAATCGACGTTGTGTACTTGCGTGTGTAGAGGCATCAAATTGTCGGCCAGACTGCCCAGTTGAGAAAGAGTCAGCTCTGTTTGAGCCGCAACTGCACTAGCAATCGTAGAGGGCAGCGATTGCACAAACTTGTGTCGAACGAGGTCGTCTCCAATTTTCACTTTAGCTGCCATTCTCTGAAGTTCACGTAGATACGCTGAGGGTCGGCCAGTCATCACGGTTGTTGAGATTAATTTTTCAAATAGCTCCGGCTTTGTTTTCTCATAATAGGAGACAATTTCAGCACAAAGCTCGTCATATTTTTCTTTCTCAATCAAATTAGGCGGAACCTGGTCGAGCACCTCAGACGGCAGAAACGACAGCGCGTAGTAAAACTTTGTTTCACTTTGAGTTATGTTTCGTAGGCGAAACTGAGCGTCTAGGATTTTGAAGAAGGTGGCAGGTGAAGTTTCGGAAAAAGTTGGTGGCTTTAACGCTACCCCGAGCGCATGCTCGCCTCCACCCTCTGCCATAGTTGATAACTTACTCTGCCTGGCTGTTTGGTTGAAACAGCCTTTGGCTTGTTGAAATAGGCTTTCTCTGCCTGGCCGTTTGGTTGAAACAGCCTTTGGCTTGTTGAAATAGCCTTTCTCTGCCTGGCCGTTTGGTTGAAACAGCCTTTGGCTTGTTGAAATAGCCTTTCTCTGCCTGGCTGTTTGATTGAAACGTCTGGGGTCACCAATTGTGGGGGGTTAGGTCCGTTTATGACTAGCCAGGCAGGATAAATGATTTGAATCGAAGTTCAGTCCGCAAACCGAAACCTGAAAGGATCAAGTTCGGTTTTTTATTCCATTCGAGTTACAATTCAATATAAACAAAGTACAGTACGTCAGAAAAAAAATGTTAATTACATTAGAAGGCAATACTGAATACGAACATGATTTAATTATTCAATAAACAGAAATGATGCAGGATAACACTCACCCTTTAAACAAGGGTTTTCAGGGCGTAAATCGATACGGAAAGAAAGTACTGGAATTTTCGCAATTACGTCTAGTCTGAAATAGAAAAAGAAATGCTATGAAATAAATTATGAAATCTTTCTAATTCTACAGATAAGTTAGAAGAATTTTTAGAAGTTTAAACAAGATAATACATTAAACAATTTACTAATGGTATTAAGCGCACACGATGCTCTACCGCCCCTAACTGACGAGGTAACAGTCTTTGTATCTTACGCCTAAATGGCAAGTGTTGCCATACACTACACTATCAGAGGTTTTTTTATTAAGCAAAAATTAATAAAACTCGCTGAAGGAGCGCCACACATGCTACAGGCAACACAGCCTACACATTATTTACTAGAACAAATGAAGAAGCTAAATTTCAAAGCAAAAAGATATATAACATAGACAGGATATTCTAAAATAAAGAGCCTTTCAAAAATACAAAACCAATTCAAAACTATTCAAACTGGAGACAGAGTAGAACAATGCACTTAACTGTAGAAGAATACACATAATAAAATTCTACTGGCTATCACTAAACTAGAAAATTATGTTTACTATCTAAAGAATTTTATCTAGCTAAAAAAACTACAAGAAAAAAATAATAAACCAGATAACAATCTAAAAGCTAAGAGAAATAGAATTAATTTATCAAAACTCTTAACATTGAAGATTTGAGTAATTTCATGAAGGTAAACTTGAGTCTGTGTTTGAAAAGAAAATTCAGATAAATTTAATGAAAGCTGTGTTAAACACAAAACCACTGATACACCACCATCAGACAACATGTGACCTACCTAACATAATTTTCTGCTCTCAATTTCTCATTAATGATAGTCATCAGCTTGCTCAAAGCAAAATTAACTGAATTACTGCCATAAAGGCTATTTGTAAATTTCTTAGTACAAAATCAAAAATTAGTTATGGTTGTGTGTCATCAAAAACCTTTAGAAGGATGTCCTACTAAGTTTTCAATAAAAATTAAGTAATTTTGTACTCCAAATATATATATAACTTCTTGATCAATTTGTATTTTAGGTGCCTCACGGAAATTAAGAATTCGGTTCCATACAATCATCAAAGGAACACATTTAAAAACCTTTTACATAAATGACATTCTGCTTGCTGATGCATCATTTTTTAATTATTAAACTTTGAAGTTGGCTGTCGCGTATCAAAGGAAGCGAGCGCGCCGAGCGGAATTTGATTAATAATGAAAGCTAACCCCCTATTACAAACGTAAAGAGGTTGGGTCGTGAGGGGTAGCCACAGTTCTTCTAGTGAAAATTATGGACAAATTTTACTTTATTATTGTCAAGGATTTTCATAATTTCGTTACTATAGATAGGTAATATAGTCGATTTTAAGACATTTTACACGAATGACAATGTGCTTGCAAATGCTTAGTTTTTGAGTTATTCAAGTTTGAAGTTATATGAACAGCGCTCCTGGCCTTTTTTGCGCAAAAGCAGTCATTTTTTTTGCAATAGAAACGGAAGCTAACCCCCCATTACAAACGTTAAGAGGTTGGGTCGTGAGGGGTAGCCACACTTCTTCTAGTGAAAATTATAAATGAAGGTTCCTAGTGACGTCCGTTTACCTAGATTCCAAAATGGCTGCCGCCATCTTGGGTACCGGGTGGCACCATGGCGGCAGCCACCTTGAAGTCGATGTAAACGGACGTCACCAGAAACCTTTATATATAATTTTCACTAGAAGAACTGTGGCTAACCCTCACAACCCAACCTCTTTACGTTAGTAATAGGGGGTTAGCTTCCGTTATTAATTAAATTAGGCTAGGCACGCACGCTTCCCTGGCGCGCACAAGCCAACCTCAAAGTTGAATAATTCAAAAATAACGCAACAGCGAGCAGAATGTTATTCTTGTAAAACGCTTTTTAAATGTGTTCCTTTAGTGATTCTATGGAACAAAATTATGAAAATCATTGACAACAATAAAGTAAAATTTGACCAAAATTATAAATAAAGGTTCTTCACTCACCCATTAGGGTTACGCCCGCAAGTATGTTGATATCGGCTCCAAGATGGCGGCGGTCGTATCGGGAGGCCGCCGCCATCTTGGAGCCGATGTCAACACACTTGCGGACTTAACCCTAATGGGTGGGTTAAGAACCTTTATTTATAATTTTTACAAGAAGAACTGTGGCTACCCCTCATGACCTAACCTCTTTGCATTGCCTTTGCCCTAGAAGTCGCTGAACTTATTCGGGCCCATAGGTAGCTATACTCAAATTTAACCATTGCATTAGACTTAAGAAACATTCTATCTCTTTATTACCTGTGGTTAATAAATTGTTTGTAATAGGGGGTTAGCTTCCATTATTCATTAGATTCTGCTTGGCGCGCTCGCAGCATTGTTGGAACATCCTGTCCTCTGGCAAGCAATCCCAACTTTAAAGTCAAATAATTGAAAAATAACGCATCAGGGAGCAGAATGACATTCTTGTAACTAAAATGCTTTTAAATGTGTTCCTTTAGTGATTGTATGGAACGGATTCTTAATTTCCGTGAGGCACCTAAAATACATATTGACCAACTTCTTTTACTTTCTTTTTTTCTTTCATCCCTGATATTTATACCTCATTACCAGCTCTTGCAGTCATTCACTTTTTTCTTTCCTGAACAGCCTGGTTTGCCGATTAAAACAATTTTCAAAAAGTAGCAATATTCAAAAGGCTCAACATTATGATTTAAATAGGTTACTTTAGGTAAACAACTAAAATAAATTTATGTTTTATACTTCAACAGATCTAATAAAAAATACAATACCGCTCTAACTTCACAAACAAAAATGTTTCTGATCATACTTTGACTCAAATAACACAAAAATTCAACAGAAGTTATACTCAAGCGCCACAAGAACCTACGCAGACGCGACCGCCAAATTATAAAAATAGCTTATGTTATCTATTTCGAAAATAACTACGTAAGCAATGTAAGGATACACACTACAGCCGCACGAAGACCTCTGACACGTAAGCAGCTGGGACAGAGTTGTTTACATTTGCCTCGGGACAGAAGTAAACTTGTCACCGCAAGAGTACAAACTGCGTCGTTAATTGCTAGAATGATTAACAACTAGTTTGACTATGACATCCAAGCCATTACAAATATCATTTACGAAATTACCTGCTCCACTCAAATATTCATTTTACTTCAGCCGAATTGGTCAATTAAAAAATTACAACTTCATTATTTAAAGCACAACTCTGAATAGAACAACAGAGCACTGTGCTCTAATAGTAGTTGGCATACGCTCTCTAAAAGTGCAGATATAAACATAAATGTGCAACCCCATCAGTTCATTTGAAAATTTCATTCATGGTTTAAATCAGAGTATTGAAAAATATTCGTCGTTAATAAACAACATTAGATTAATACGTTTACATATGAAAAACAGTTAATTTCTATGGAAGCTAGCTCATAATCGAGCGATCAATAATAATTTCATACCTAAAAATGAACAAGCTGATCGGAAACCCTCACACTTCGTGAAGCTGGCACGACTGGAATGGACATCAAAGTGCGGAAGAAAATTCTGATGAGTGTCTGACCCACAGCTGCACTTGGACGGCAGCAAAATGTACGCGCATTTTACCCTAATTTAGCCAGCAGAAAGATGGTTCAGTTACCCCATAAAAATTCTATTTCGCAACAACACTCGCTAAATACTACGTTTATGTAAGCAAGGGGTTAGAGTCAGCTTAATTAAAAAATTTCTGTGCCGTGAGGTTATTATAATTTATGTGTCATCTAAATCCTACATTAGAAGTGCATTGATTATAACAAATTGCTGGAATTTCTCCGTATGAATAATTGAATCAATTTGCATCAATAATCAACTTCAAAACTCATGCCCTGATCAATGCTGTTCTCAAACTTTTCTTTATAAATATAGCTTCTCATGCTCCGCATTGTCCAATGATTCATCTCATCTGTTAAAAAAATTAAACTATTTATATTACAGCTAGCGATGTAAAACAATACTTTTCATGTCTTTTAACCCCGATGTACTCTTTGTGCCAGTACTATTAGCGCAAGTAAGAAATATCATAACCATCTTGTGTTTTGTGATAGCAAATATTATCGTTGGGACACCTTACATAGGGATGAAAGATCGGATGTGGGCTTTCACCGGATGTAAGATATAAACAAATGTGAAGCGTGACCAAGTGTAGAGGCATGACCGGATGCGGGGCATCACCGGAGGAGGGAGTGAAGTGTTGTCGGGTGGGCGAAAGGATTTTTTGGATTTTGGAGTTGATAATTTATTAGAAAAAAATAGGCTCCATTTCCATTCCTGGGCACCACAGATGAAGCACTAGTAATTGTGGAAAGCAACCTCATTCCCCTGCATGGAACCAACAGTTGTGATGCTCATTTTATTCGACAGGAATAAGTAAGATCAATATTTGAATGACTTAGCGCACGTACAATAAGATAAATTTTCACTTCCTAGCAAAAATTTCAGAAATTGAAACTTAGAAATTGAAACACAGAAACTGAAACTTAGTGCCGCCCTCCAAATGCAAACGATCCTCTTATACATATTATTGTTTATTTTTTATTAAATTGTGCTTCTCCCTAAATCCTGTGTCGACAACTATCATGTGTATTACGATAACCATGTATGAATAGCAATTAAGGATCTAAATCATATGTTCCAACATTTAACATGGGTGTTACGATAACCATGTATAAATAGCAATTAAGGGTTTCTATGTTAAGGTATTTGAATGCATTTTTCGCTTTCAGTTTCAAAACTTGTGCGTACTAATGAAAGTGTTTTTCAAATGAGCGTCGCGAGGATTGTGCTCTCTTAGTTCAAAATCAGATTAGGCAGGGAAAGGAACTCAATTTTGTTGTACTTTTTTATCAATCATTTTGTTTCAACATTCTACACGGGTATTACGATACCAATGTGTTATAATCATTTAAGGATGTTAATGTTAAGGTGTTTTAAAAACCAATGTATCGACATTTCATGTTTGTACTTTATTGGAAATAAAATGTTTTTCTTTTCTTTTTTCTTTTTTCTTTACTTCATTTATTAGGCCCTTTATTTTAAACTACTTCTGTGTGTCTTATTATGTTTACACGTAACGCTGAAAGAACACAATCGCGTTATGTTTCTATAGCTGTATTTGAACTAACGTAAGCACAAATTAACACCTCTGTTTTCTCAGAGGCGACCTTTCTCATTCAAGTTCGAAGAAACCGAGAGTTTAGAGTGAACTGTTAAGAAGAACCAAAGACTGAAAAATTAAATTTTTTCCATACAAAAAGACCCATTGACTTCTGCAATGTTTCTGTACATAATTATACTTATGAATAATTATTATATTTTCACGATACTGAGATGAACTCTTTAATTATACGGCTTAGCTAGACCTGGGTAAAAAAAGAGCCCAGTAATTTTTTGTAGTTCGGGCTATGTTTCGAACGATAATATTTTCGATTCCTCTTGAAATTGAGAAAGAAACACAAATGCACACCAAAGGCTAGACAACTGTGAATGGAGCAACAGAGCACTGTGAATAGTAAATGCGACCTAAGGGTTTTGATATAAACAAATGTTAAACTTCATCAGTTTATTTGAAAAATTCACTCATGGCTTAAACTAGAGAATGAAAAAGTATTCGTCCCAAAGAAACAACATTGTACATAATATACGCTTTTGCAGTTTAGGATCGCGTTGTGGTGGTGTTGCCAAACTTTTCTTGTTTGGTTCAAAACCTAGATCGGACGTTGACAGGTGTTTTTATGCGTTAGGAATTTTACTCGTACGTCTCAGATTTTTTCAATAGGCAAGAAAACCTAACGTAATTTCAAGATTATCGGTCCTCAGTTATAGGACGATAATTATTACGTAAGATGCAGGTACGGAACACTGTGTAACTGCTAGCGCCGGGACGACTTCTGTTAGAAAAAACTGTCACAACTTTGAGTTCAGAAACGGGTTTACTTTCAAGATGAGTTTAATAGACTAAAAATATAATATTTTAGTACGACCCATGTTTTTTTTTATTCTCAAATTCGGAAAAAAAATGATATTGAAAGGTAATGAACGAGCTAGAGAAGCTATAGTAGATTTACTCCGGCTGCGCAGAATCTTAAATTTCAATATTTTTATTAATACGAACTGAGATGAAGTCAAGCTGAGCTCATCTTAAAAACTACGATCAAAACTAGTTTCCAAAAAAATCGACAAAACTAGTATCGAATGCGTGTAAATTATTTTTCAAGGTTAAAATTTAGATGCAAGTTCTCTGAAAATTTGAACCTGTTTATATATTATATGGTAAACATTTATTTGTTTCACATGAAAGTACAGGTTTCAGAACCCACAGAGCAGTAATAAAATGAAGTTTAGTAAAAACCGACAGAAAACATAATTCTTTTTAATTTACACGCAGAAATTACTTTCCAGGCTTATTTGCATACGAGTGAGATGATTTGTTTATGAATCCTAAGCTCAGATTGTGTTTATTTTCATTTATCCATTTACATTTTGGGATACAGAAACGTATGATGCTTGTTGGAATGGTCATCGATATCTTTCCAAATTAGTGAACAAGTGTGCTAATTTTATTTATTGTATCCGCTATAGGTAGTTCTGATTAAAAGTCCTATACTAACTGGTCTCACAGCTTTGGCGAAATGTAATTGTCATGACTTAGAAGTTTCGTTTTTTTTTGCGGAAAAAAATAAACACTTCATTATGTGACAAGAAACATACACTGTATACACTGTATTTTTACACTGTAATAAATACACTGTATTTCTCAGTGTAGTTGAAATAGAACAAAAACATAAACAGTGGAACCCAAAAATGATATAGTTTTTAATTTTCTGTCTGAAATATAAAAAAAATAAAGTTATTGTATCTGAACAGCAAAAAAAATTAGGTTTCTCATTTTGTTGTTATTCCCTATACTAACATACAGACATGGGTACATTAAATAAAAAAAGATACACGGTATTAAATTGATATTGTCCAGGAATAACAAGTAAACAAAATTTCTGCATATTGGTTGCAAATTAAACTAGTTGTAGTTTCATAATCGACTTCTCTACACGGGCTAATAGGGAAGTTTTGTCAGAAGGAATAATAAGAACTGAAACACACACTCACAAGTTCTACTTAATACCACTTATGGTTTATACGTTTTATGTGTCGATTTTCGTAATGCTTGCAAAATCCAATCATTATCCAATCATTAATACAAATTAAAATAGAAATAAAAATATTAGTACTAGAGTATAAGTTTTAGACCGAAATCTTAATTTAGCATAACTAATTTTTGTGCTAATTCTTATAACCTGCAACAACGTTATACGTAAATCCGTTTTTGAGGGTGAGTTATTGATGTACGGAACACATCGGACGTGATAATGGACGCCAAGATATTTTTATCATAACGTAAGATAATTTAAAATTTCATTAAGTTCGTGCGACAATTGACGGTATAGTTTGTAAATCTGTCACAATCAATTATGTTTAAATCTAAAGTTATTCAGCAAAAAGGATTTCATCACAAGCAATTACCTTATATTACAGATTATTTCTGTCCAAAAGTAACGAAAGTGTATGCTGTAACTACATCTTTGCAAATTGTGCCAATGAATGAGCCTATGATGTATTCTCTAATGAATGCTGGTATGATAGGTTTCAGGAAAGTTTTTAAGTTTTAGGGGACAACTTTTGATTTTCAGAAAGGTTTTAGAAATGCTTCGAATTCTGGTAAAGTAATAGTGTCCTAGACACATGAAGAAAGGATGTATAAGTTTCACCAATTTTCAAGTGAACAATGAAATTGTAATTCATTTGTCAGTAGCTGAAGCAGAGAATGTAAAATTAAATTTAAAATGCTAGCGTTAAATGTATCTCTCATAGGAGAACCCATGGACTGCTACTTTCGACTGCATATTCCGATGCCTTCCACTCTACCAATGCCTATGAAAGCTTTGACAACACCATTTTTTATCATAGTATTTCAATTTCCTAAGTACCTAAGTTATGGGCACAAATCTAATGTACTTCTATTAGCAGTGATTTTATATTATGCAGACTTTTTATCTTAGGTCCACTGCATTCTGTAATCTGGGTTTATTCGTAGATTTCTGCAGCAGGGCTGCCAATGAGAATTTGACCAAAACCCCAGCATACGCTAGAAAAAAACCAGATTGCTGCTTAAAACCCCATATTCGCAAAAAAGTGTGTTAATGAAGTAATTTGCTTACCTTTGTACTCGTATTACTCTGAATCAGTTGCTGCCATCAAACATACAGCGTTGCTCCGTAATTTCTCATTCTGCCTCTCCAAATATCGGGGACTTATTGCTCCGATTTCCATATCGCGTATTAATTCTTTTCGTGGTTGCCAAGTAGTACAATCATTGTTGCTCCTCGAAATTAATTGTTTTGCCAAAATTCTTTCTCTTACAGTTTCTGCTTTCAGAAAACTGGTTTGTTTCGTTTTACCACAATTCATGACTGAAAAAATTCGTTCAACCGAAGCAGACGAATGTGGAAGAATAGTTAGACTTGTCATAAAAGCAGAAAAGAGGCCAAATTTTGAATTTTGAATTTTTAAAACCGTCCTTGATTTCTTTTAGTTTGTTCCAGTATCTGGGAGGATTTTATATATGAACAATTACTATGTAGGTGTTTTCAATAATTATGTGTTTCATGTACCATAGTAACAGGTACCGCATAAATGGTACTTGAACATTAAATTGTTCGATATTTTTTGCTGGCAGTAAACAGACGTCACTTAGATTTCGACAGAATGCAGATGCAACAGGAATATAATAGCAACTAATGCACCCAATTTCAACTAAACGAATTTGATAATTTAATACCATAATTTTCATTGCATCAAGCGCCGAAAGAAATTATTATATATAAAAACCTTCAATTTGTTACCTCTGCATAGAAAACCCCAGATTTTTGCCAATTTTTTGATAAAAAAACCCAAAACCTTAGGCCACAGCTAAAAACCCAAGATCTGGGGTTAAAACCCCAGCTTTGGCAGCCCTGCAGGTGAGCTCCAACTTCCGAGTTGGCAACACTGTTAGTTCAGTACGCGATATGCTGTCGTTGTGCGAGGGTGTGCGATAAACAGAGATCGAAGTGTTGACCCGGGGTTTTGTTTTTCGCTATGTTTGGTGACAGGCACATAAATATGAATTAATTTTCTGGATAGATCTTGCGCAACACATCAAAATGCCACGAAGAGGTAATTTTATTATGCTTTTTTTTTTACTTATAGTTCCGGTTTAACTCTCTACAGTACTGTGTTTATCTTTTGAAATCAACGAGCATGATTCTTGCCTTTATTTGGTTTACTGAATTGCTGTTTCTCCGCATCCGTTTTTACAAGAGATGTCGTCAATTATTTGCTATCAGTAAACGCCGAGCAAATTAACTATTAAAGCTTTTCTGATGAAACTATTACTTTTAGTAATTCTATCCGATGTAATTCAGTTGTTTATTAAGATAAGTTGTGCAATTGATGAATTTTCGTTGTGCATTTGCATTATTTTGTGTTTTTTTAATGTAAAGTGTATGCCCTGAGGTATAACCTAACCTTTTGAAGCTGGATTTAATTCAGTTCAGTTTACTCCGTTTTTACTCGCAGTCGCAAGCATCGTGACGGTAATTATGGGCTGGATTTATAAGCGTTTGCGATGTTTTGACAGCCTAAGTTCTTTGAGGTGGACTCGGCAACGCTACTGTAGACTGGACCGCTGCTACGACGACATAGGGTAATTCATCAAATATCGAACTGAACTGATTATCGAACAACTTTGGTAATATGCGCGTAATAAATTTAGTAAGCATCTAAACTTGCTCAGTGCCGGTGATCTTACATCTTAAACTCCTATTTTAGTGATAAAAACTCATTTCTGTGAGCTGCAAACTGCTACCAGCTGTTGCGAACGCATTTTCTGTACGACCCTTACAAATTGGTCATTTTTTTCACTTGAAAAATCTTGCGCACCTCGGGAAAATTGCGACGGTTTAATTGTTGTTGGGTCACCGTCAACCTCCAGTCATAATTAGAGTATATAGTGTTGTCATATGATGTTCTGTTGCTGTATTTTTTTCTTTCCCGCCTAAACATTGATAATTATTCCATGTTCGACATTCAGTTCCTTTTTCATGTCATTAATTAGTGAACAAAGGTGTTCGAATCAAAATTCCTTATAAATCATGAATATATGCCTCGAACAAGGCTTTTCGATACTTAATTCTTTTAAATAACTGAATCGATCT
This sequence comes from Morinoia aosen, assembly GCA_030386875.1. Classification (NCBI taxonomy): domain Eukaryota; kingdom Metazoa; phylum Arthropoda; class Malacostraca; order Amphipoda; family Talitridae; genus Morinoia; species Morinoia aosen. The sequence goes on from CM059572.1 coordinate 37,113,536, forward strand.
ATTGAACGCATGTTTCATTTCCTTAAAATATTGTATGTACATTGCAATTGTATGTTTTGCATTCATCTATATATTGTTCTATGTTTATTTCAGGCGATTGATAGTACAAACTAACCTTTAGATGAGAAAAACAAGTGTTTACAGAGATGGCTCCAACTCGCAAGAAATACAGCGAAGAGAACCTATTACGTGCTATTGCAGAGGTTAAAAATGGATCCTCAACATACCGAGCTGCGTCAGTAAAATATGGCATTCCAATTGCAACCATCACTATTCTACGTTCTCGTTACTTCTTGAGATTACTGGCCTCAGTAATCTAAACAATAAACCCATTTCTCCGACCGATTTGTTACTATCCCTTACCGGGCCTTAAACCCCATGATAGACTCGAGGGAGGTGCTACAGAAAATTAGGTACCTTCCACAAGCCTATGGCAATATATACGGACGGGCTTAACATTAAAAAGTGTATTATACGGGTCAAAGGTCAATAAAAAGTCAGTTTAATTACTGAAGAATATATTTGTTACAAAAATAAGTAAAATAAAATAACATCTCCGTCTTAACTGTATACAAGCTCGGTCTACCTCCCCAGACGATATAGGCTACTGTCAGGCTATTGTCGAAGATGCCGACTAGTGCTTTGTAACTTAACAGGAGGGAAAATAATTCTCCTCGCATAACTAAACTCTCGTATCACAGATGCTTGAGAAGCATATATCCGTCTCAGATTTAAAAATTTCAACAGCTAGAATTCGTTCGGCTCTAAAAGCTCGAAGCTTGATTAGCTCGTAGCTTATTCATCTCGACTCAAATTTCAAAAGCTTGAAAAACCAGCTCAAATCTTCAAACCTTGTAACCAGATCGGACTTCGAAAATTACCGAATAATATTCGCAACTTGGAAACTGTTGAAAAGCCCTCGCCTTAATAAAATAATTACTCAGCAACTGACTTCTCTCATATCCCTGAAAAATCAGGAAGATTCTCCGGAATAAAAGCCTCGGAACTTACGGCCCTCAGAACCCTAAAATAGGGAAACTATTATCGCTGGCTCCAAAGAAGGACCAGCCAAATAAATAATCCATAACTGGCACCCAACGTGGATCTGCCGAAGCAACTATCAAACTTTTGGCGCCCAAGAGGATACAGCCAAACCAAATATCCAACAGCTACGTTGCAGTACTTAGCCATAATCGTAAATCTAAGATCTAGAAAATGTACTGTAGTATAAAGAAGAAGGTGCTCCTTGAATATATTGATATAGGGTATCCCACAGCCTTTTTTCCCTAATCCTAGATAGGCCTACATAGTTTTTAGTAAGTTGTGTTCGGATTCAAAATTCGAACAAAAAACCTGTTTGGATCAAAATTCTTATTCGATTCATGTTCGATATTGATGAAATTATGTTATTAAAGAGTTAGATTTTTAGAACAATGAATAAATTCCAACAATCTACGTTGTCTTTAAAGCGACATCACAGAACAAGAAAGCAACTGTTCAAGAATAATCTTGAGGCCCGCAACAGTTATTCAGAGCAAAAGTTACCGATTTATGAAGGTTGTTTCTAGACACACGTGGTTTCTGTTCGATATTTGATGAATTACCCTATATTATTTGAAAGCATTTGTTCTGAAATTGTATTCGTTTCAATTTAATACTCATCTTCAAAATTTATCATTGCGTGCTGTTTCACAATTTTATAAGCGTTCGAGTCGCGTCTGTATAAGCGAAATAAACTCCAAGGTTTTGTGCACAACTTCAGCAGAACTTCCACTTGGTGGTCGACGCTGACTCGGGAAGCTAAATTCGCCTGCAACCTTTTGGGCAATGACAAGACAACCGGAAAACCGTGCTTCACTTGGATGGTCGTAGACGTTCACATTTGTATTTAAAATTGTAATTCCAGTGGTGCCGTGAGTATTATCGCTGTTAAAATAGGAGTTATTTTGCGCAGTAGCACCCGTTTCGGTCAATATTGAATATAATGTTGTCAACGAATTTCATAATTTCGTAGGTATAGGTGGGTAATATAGTCGATTTGGTAAATCTGAAGGAGATGACAGTTGTCGATTTTGTAAATTTCGATGCCTTAGCATAGTTAATGAGATCGAAATAAACAAGTTTTCTTCTATGCACTTTTTGTCTCAAATGAGTATTTTATTAGTTATAGCGGTAAATGACTTACCGCAACTCCAGTCTTTGAAGCGGAAAGAAATTCGGTCAATATTGAATATAATGTTGTCAACGAATTTCATAATTTCGTAGGTATAGATAGGTAATAGAGTCGATTTTAAGACGTTTTACATGAATGACAATGTGCCCGGAAATGCTTAGTTTAGGAGATATTGGATAAATAACGCCAGGTAAGAATAGCATTAACGGCAGTTTCGATATGGCTCTTCCGGCGTTTTGCGGACGCGGACCACGCCAAGTTTTTTGGCGGGAGTCATCGGCCTCGGTATGGTTGAGTTAAATTAAGATATTTTAGGCGTACTTAGGTTAGGATGCTTAACTAAATTAACTTTACCAAACCTTACCTATCGTTACGTCAGAACCTGATTTCTGCTTATTTACCTCTCCGTTTGTTCAATTTTATAAACGACGTTCCTTTAACTTCAAAGTTAAATATCTCCAAAAATAAGCATTTCCGGGCACATTGCCATTCATGTAAAACGTCTTAAAATCGACTATATTACCTATCTATACCTACGAAATTATGAAATTCGTTGACAACATTATATTCAATATTGACCAGAAATTCTTTGATCGAGTTGTATGGCAATACTGCAATGGCGTCTCGCTTCCAGCGCTCTGTCTTGAACGACGAAACCAAACCTACCGCTATACCTCGTTAAATACTCATTTGACGAAAAAAGTGTATAGAATAAAAGTTGTTTATTTCGATGTTATTACCATGTTTCAAGCAACAAAACTTCGAAAATCGATGAGTAGCTGTTTATTCGAGCGCATTCGTCATCAATGACGAAACTAAACTTACCGCTATAAATCGTAAAATACTCATTTGAGACGAAAAAAGAATAGAAGAAAACTTGTTTATTTTGATTCAATTAATTAGGTTCAGGCACCAAAAAGTGGAAAATCGACAACTGTCATCTCCTTCAGATTTACCGTCGATTTTAAGACGTTTTACACCAATGACAATGTGCCCGGAAATGCTTAGTTTTCGAGTTATTTAAGTTTGAAGTTATACGAACGGCGCTCCTGAATGGCCCTTTTAACGCAAAAACAGTCATTGTTTTAGCAATGAAAATGGAAGCTAACCCCTATTACAAACGTAAAGAGGTTGGGTCGTGAGGGGTAGCAACAGTTCTTTTAGTGAAAATTATAAATAAAGCTTTCTAGTGACGTTTGTTACCATCGACTCGAAGATGGCTGCGGCCATCTTCAGCCGGTTGGCGCCATGGCGGCAGCCACCTTGGCGTCGATGTAAACAAACGTCACTCAAAACCTTTATTTAAAATTTTCACTAAAAGAACCGTGCCTACCCCTCACGACCCAACCTCTTTACGTTTGTAATAGGGGGTTAGCTTCCGTTATTAATTAAATTACGCTCGCCCCGCGTGCTTCCATGGCGCGCACAAGCCAGCTTCAAAGTTGAATAATTCGAAAATAACGCATTGCCGGGCAGAATGTCATTCGTGTAAAACGTCTTATAATCGACTATATTACCCATCTATACCTACGAAATTATGAAATTCGTTGACAACATTATATTCAATATTGACCCCCGTTTCGGGTTTCCTTCATGTGACGGAGGTCCGGGTGTTCTTGGGTAAGTTGAGACTGATTTTTATTGTTTGTATGCTTAAAGAGGCTTACCTTTATGTAGATTATAAAATGCTCAAAACAAAGATATGAGGACGGCTTACTATCCTCATTTGGTTTTAAAAACGAATTGAAAATAATATTCATGATATGTTTGTAAAGACAACCCCAAAAAACATAGTATGAGTCTGATGATGTCGACGCTGGTACAATAGTACAAGAAAATCGAAAACTATATGTTAGGTAGTTTCTTCAAGTTTTAGTATTTTATCTTCAGAAGATGCTATATTTTTGTATTTAGTCTTGAAAAAAGTATTCATTCAGACCCATCTTAAATACATACATTCAATGCGGACCTCATAGTTCATTTTACTAATACTGGGATCTAAAATTTAATTAATCTGGATGCAGCCGCTGATCGTGTTCGTAACATCCAATAGAAAATTTGCATAAGTTGTATATAAAACACACAGCGTCTCATGGCTAAAAACATGCCCAAAATGCGAGGAAAATGGATAAGGCTAATCATAAAGAGGTTTGCGTTGAAGGAATGACCGTAAAATTATAAGTCTAGAACATTACTCTGTTGGATAACAAGTTGCGTTCATTGGGTATGATGAGTCCGGTGACTGGAAAGTAATATTCAGGCGATAGTGTTTACGAGGCCTGTCGAAAAAGTATCCGACCTTTGGCCAGAAAAAATACTTCAACAACCTGACGGGGTTGGGACCCTAATCCCCTTCAAAGTAGGCTCCTTGTGCTTCCACACACTTAGCCCACCGATCCTTCCACTGCCGGAAACACCTCTGGAAGTCTTCTTTTGGAATGGTGTTCAGCTCTGTCGTCGCGTTCCGCATTATCTCTTCTCTACTCTCAAAACGGGATCCTTTCAGTGGTGTCTTCAATTTTGGAAACAACCAGAAGTCGCAAGGAGCCAGGTCTGGAGAGTAGGGAGGTTGGCGAACGGTCGTAATTCCATGTTTGGCCAAGAAATTGCGGATCAAATGGGATGAATGTGCGGGCGCGTTGTCGTGATGCAAGTGCCAGTTGTTCGCAGTCCACATGTCTGGTCTTTTGCGCCGAACTGCATCACGAAGTCGCCGGAGAACATCCTGATAGTACTCCTTTGTCACTGTTTGTCCTTCCGGTGCGTATTCGTGATGCACAATTCCACGGACATCAAAGAAAACAGTCAGCATCACCTTGATTTTGCTTCGCACCTGCCGCGCTTTCTTCGGCCTTGGAGACTCGGGATGCTTCCATTGGGATGACTGTCTTTTTGTTTCTGGGTCGTACCCGTACACCCATGACTCATCTCCAGTTATCACGGTGTTCAGAAACCCAGGATCAGTGTTGGCGGTGTCCAGAAGGTCCTGTGCAACGTCACGACGGAGGTCTTTTTGTTCCGGCGACAACAACTTGGGCACGAATTTCGCAGCCACTCGGTTCATGTTCAAATCGTCACGCAAAATGGCATGTGCAGAATCTTTACTCACTCCAACCTCTTGGGCAATCTCCCGCACGGTCAAACGACGATCTGCCATCACCAAATTTCGCACCCTCTCAACAACAGCTGCACTCCGAGAAGTTTTGGGCCTGCCACAACGCTGCTCACTCTCCGCTGATGTGCGGCCATCTTTGAATCGGTTGAACCACTCCTTAATTTGTGTTACACCCATAGCATCTTCCCCAAACACCTGCTGAATCTTACGAATTGTTTCAATTTGAGAATCACCAAGCTTTTGACAAAATTTGATGCAGTGTCTTTGCTCAATTCGTTCAGTCATCTTGCAAGAAAACTAAATCCGACAAACACTTAGAACAGCACCTTACTTGGCGACCACCAGCCAGTGACTGGCCCAAGTGAATGCGGTGAAAAAAGTCAAGCATGCGCATTAAGATTCCTCCTTCCACCGTGCACAGTGGCGCCGCCTTAGAATCACTACTTTGCGCGGGAAAAATTAAGGTCGGATACTTTTTCGACAGGCCTCGTACCTTCGGTTGCGGATTTGATGTCGGTGGTTCTGCGCTTGCATTCCAAGGGTACAATTTTCAAAACAATTTGACGTCGACTCGGAGCTTACCTTGCAGTTGCAGTATGTTACAATGCAACGCATTAAAACGTTTTATAAATCCGGTCGTAGAACGGGCATTTTCCCCAAATGTTGACAAATGCGTGGAGTAGAACATGTAGTGATAGCTGTTATTGTTCTTCAGTACAGTTAATCTTCTTGAGATCGTGAATGCAGCAGAAAATATCATTTGGTGCAAGCTACTATAGCGGTATAGCCTGAGGTCTACCGCCATATATCGCCTACCCAGGTGCAGTTTGAGATGAATAAATGGTCTATCGTTAAATTAAATGCATGGAAATAAACAATATTCATCAGTATCCTAACCTAACCTCACGCTATAGTACTAGCTTAGGTAGATCTCCTGCTATAGTGTGTTAGACCTCACGCTATAGCAGCACTGATCATTCGATAGGTCTCAGAAATGCCTACAGGAGCATTAGTTTGCCTACGCCCTAGCGTAGGTCGGCGGTAGGACCATAGGTCACGAGAAAAATTTCTGGTTTGTTCGCTGTGGTACGAGTTAATTTTTTCATTTTTGTTGTTCTTCAATTTCGTCCAACGATTGCGCGTTGCCGGAAAGGAGTGAACACACGAAGCTGTAATTGCGTCTTCACAGTATCCTACGAAATCGTTAGATTTTTAACACTTCGACTGCGACGTGAGCCACATTTGGTCGCAGAGCGCGTTTTTATTTTGCTGCTGACCAACCAGACGTCACATACTCAATTTAAAAAAAATCATAATCAAAATCAAATGAAAACACGATCCAGTTAATGTTTGATATTTTCAACATTGTTTACTACAATTGACTTTGAATTTAAATTGACTAGTAAACTTCAGTTTTACCTGCAGCAGTAAAAGTGTGAAGACAATCATGATGACGTTTGTGCTCCTGTGCTTCAGCTTCATCAACGTATTATTCCGTGCGATTGAGCTATTCAGGAATTTAAATCTCGCGGTGTCTGCTTGATTGCTGCGACGCTGCAAAACGCCGCTCTGCTTCGCGTCTGAGCTACGTTCTGACTCGCTTATTAAGCGCGGGCCAAATTCTGAAACCAAAAAGAACTTACGGTTGCAATTTAAGTCACACTATCAACTTCTCCTAACGTGAATCTGCGTGGACAAAACTTCAAAGCTCCAATCAAACTCGAGATTTAAAGAACTCCAAAACACAAGGTCAGCTGTACCGCTACTACGCCGCAAAATGTATCGAAAATCCAGCTCTTGCCTGGTCTGGAGTGACGTTACTTATCGATTTTGTTGTTTGCGAGTTGATACGTAGTGCTCTGGACTCGAAAGTTTCTAAAAAGTTGGACTTGATTGATGTTGATTTAACATGGGGGAATAAGCAGCGGTTTGTAATGGAATCTGAATCCGAGTTACTCTATATTCAATTAGTTGGGGGAGTCTGGACCACTTTCTGAATGTGTGATATTTCAAGTCTGTGAAGCCTCTAGTTTATTTTTGACCTAACCCCGCTGCTCAATAGCTCTAAATATTTCCCGTTCATCGCTGGTGGTACATCCTAACCGTATTTGTGGGACTTTTCCAAGATTGAACCATGTGCCATTTCGTGGACAATTTTAGCTGCTCGTCAGAAGCGTTTAATCACTTGGACCGCGACGTGAGCCACCGGAGGTCACTGAAAGGATTTTCATCACGCTGCCGACCGACCAGCAGTCACAAACTCATTCTTCATGAATGCCTAATCAAAACTAAATGAAGGCACGACCCAGTTAATTTTCTAAATTCCTCATGACAATAATCCCCTCAGGGGGATGCAACTATTGTATCTATGGGAATTGGCGCTCCCAGGGGGACTATGTGAGGGCCCGAGCTAAAGGTTAGGTAGGCTTCCTTTTTGTTGTAATTAAATAGGTTTTTGTTTTGTTACGGACCATCTTTTTTCGGTTCACTGCTGTCCTATTTTTCAGCACCTACTACTTTCTTCTTCAACTTTTTTCTTGTTTCATGAACTTTTTTCCTAGCTTACTGTTTCTGTGCACCTTGTGCATAGATTCCGCGTTCCCTTAACTCCATACTAAATGGTGCCTTCCTCTTTCCTCTCTTGGAACATCTTTGTCGTGGTTAAGGGAGGCTAAAAATTTCTTATATAATAATAATATGATAATAATTGACCTAAAATAAATTCGAGTTGAATATTGAATTTCAGTTTAGCCCATCGTGGGTTAAACCAACCGTTTTTATGTGGGTGCATTGTGTTCGACGACAAGATTTTCTGGGACGAAGCCAGAAAAGTATGCGCGAGCTCATAGTGCACATTGGCATCCTACGTGGGAAGATTAGGTCAACTGAGCTGGGCAGGTTTCTCTTTCTGTCGTCGGTGTCTGAATCAGGGCTTCCACGAGTGCGGAAGTTCCTACCCTAAAACTTTGTTCAAGATTACCCTAAAAATGCATAAATTACCCTACAATATCAAGTAAGCCCATTGCTGGTATTACATCAAAATATTCAATGTTTCCGTGTTTATATGTGTAGAAATGATACGACATTAGGGTCATGCGGATATAAGAAATGAAATTCTCTGACTTTACGGAGCCACATGTGTCACGATACGTGCAACATTTTATATTGCTTTCACTATAGATTATCTTCTTTGTATAGGTACCTAGTTGGAAACTTTGTTCAATGAGCGTAAAGTTTGAGGCCAGGCGATCCATTCCTGACTATCAGAGAGAAGCAAAGACATAGTAAGAGGAAATGAACGACAAAGTAATACTCGAAACATTTATTTATGTAACACAACACAAACACAGTTTCAAAATTTTTGCGCAGAAAGATTAGGAGGAATTTAGTTGTGAAATAAGTTCATAAAAACACTAATTCTCTGTGCAATTGCAAAGAACGGGGCAAAGAATCTAATGCACTGAATGAAGAATTTCGACTTCACCAAAATTTTCGCGATCAGTATACTTAATTGGCTCGAATTAAATTACGCATAGAGATAATTTACGTTGAGTTAGACGAAGCAGATGTTGCTCAAGGCTTAAAGTTAGCCCAATTGAATTACAAATACGAACCTCCTTACAATTAAGAATCTCGGCCTAAGGCTAGATTATTTTTCGACAAAAGCCACCATGCCGAAAAGTCAAAATCCTACAGTCGAATACATGTAGCTCCTCCAAGAATCGGAGTCCTACGTTAGTCAGCCCTTGTGCCAAGAATAATAGAAGAAGAACCTCGATTTCTATCTCACAACCTTTTTTATTCACTCCCAATATCTGTATTTCCACCAATCCAAAATTTCTTCTATGAAGTCGAACATTCATTTTTTTTAGCAAAGAAGCCACAGAATTTTTGGATCCCATCATAACGTTAGTCGTGTCAGAACAGAACCCTACAATGTCGCTCAATTTAATATTTTTATCCCTCGCCTCTGGGGGATACAATTATGGTATCTATAGGAATTAGCGCTCAAAGGGGGACAATGTGAGGTCCCGAGCTGAGAGTTAGGTAGGCTTTCATCTTTATTGAAATAAAATGTTTTTGTTATGTTAAAGACAACCCTTTTTTAGATTCACTACTGTCCTGTTTTTCAGCACCTAATACTTTCTCCTTCAACTTTGGTCTTGTTTCATAATCTTCTTTCCCAACTTACTGGTTCTATGCCTTTTCTGCGTAGATTCCATGTTTCCTTAACTCCATACTAAATGGTGCGTTCCTCCTTCATCTGTTTGGATCGCATTTGTTGCGACTAATCTAATCTATTTTTATCACAGAAATCTTTTTTGTAGTAAGCAATCTTTTAGCTGTGCTATCCTTTTTTTCAACAAGATGAACAGAGGAGCTCTTAATTGCACTCCCACTCCATTATTGGACGATGACTCCGAGCTGTTTAGCTGTACTGAGATCAGTTGTTTCATCAATTATTACATAATATAAACTTCATTAAGGACAACGACAAGATCACTTAGTAGATGTTTACCAAAACATTGTCTAATAATGTTTGAAGCTCCTTGTTTCCCTAAGCTTACTTTCTTTAAGAAAAATTTGTTTCAGTAGTAACGAAATAGGTAAATCATGCTCAGAAAGGTTTGCACTTATCGGCAGTTCAATTTTCATACCTGACTTGTCAATTGGACCGTGTGATAAAATGAACAGAGTTATAGCTTGTGTTTTCCTTCACTGCACTGAGAGATTTTATGGCGTTGCGTGTTAGCGTGAAGAATAATCTCAGATCTACCAAACGTAATGATAGTTGAGCATATAGTACAGTATGCCATATCCTTTGTTGAGGTATAAGACTTAGACTTTTTTAACTAGCCTCGAAACAGTTGTCTCTATCCTTCCTTCCCTTTTCTTGAAAAGGGCTTACCAGACGATGCAATTTGGCTTTTCTTCAAGGGTGGTGTAGCAGCTCCATCGTACACCGAATCTATTCAATAGTACCAATTTTACTGAAACGCAAGTAACCAAGTATTTTGTCACGATGCAATATTGCACCTGGCACAGTTAATTGCACCTGAATGAAACAAAACTACCTACCCTCGGCTCTGGCAGTGTCGTTCTGTACACGTTATGTAGCTGTTCAATTCTAGTAGACGACGATGATCGATGTATTGGTGTAAATCTTGATGCAGTTACGTGTTAGTTATGTAAACCTAAAAAATATAAAATTCACAACACTATATCAAGTTGCATATCACTTTAATTATTGTAATTACTTTTAATTAACCAAGGTGTTATTTATGCAGCAAATCTGACAACATTATACTGAAGAGAGATTTGAGTTCTGGGAGATCTGCAGCGATGTGCACAACAATTTGCGCCTTATCGTAGTGTGCAATAAAAACTAAATTCATAGCGAGTTCGGGCAAGTCTGTTCCAAATATGACTCTTATTGAACATTTTCATAAATGCTTCGGTAGCGTTTCTTCCGCAATGTACCTTACACGAGGTATATTGTAATACTTGAGAGCAAACTTGATATTGGTAATGAAAACTGGCCATTACCCTACAATTTTGCTACGCTACCTCGACAGAAGTCGAATTACCCTAAAAATCATGGAATTTTGCTTTACCCTAAACTCTACCCTAGACAACACCTGATTACCCTAAAATGGGGTATTTTACCCTAAAGTGGAAGCACTGGTCTGAATACCAAACGTGCCCGGGCTTGGCTCTCGTTCCATGGAAGCTGGTCTCCCACGAGTCTTTTATTCGACATTTTTTTACGTATGGATGAAAATTGCCGTGGATAATGTAAATTTATGTAGTCTTTATTTGTTGTTATTCAACAACATTTTTAGCGTGAGAATGAAAGTTGCGTTGGATAATGCAAATCTGTGTAGTATTTGTTTGTTGTTGTGCTATAAATTCCTCGCAGGGTTTGCTATGCTAATGTGAAGGACAAAATTAAGTTTGATATTTGTTGAGAGGAGCTTGTTATCTTCATGTGTAGTTTACTTCGGCAGTTTTCATGATGTAAGGTAAACTTTAGAATGCAATCACTGTTTTAGTTTGGCATGTTAGAGGTACACTTGCATACGCAAATTACTTCACCAAATTACTGACCATATGTATGTATGATGCTTCTAAGGATTTGGCTACGGTTTTCCTGAATTTGAAGTTCCATTTCCTATAGCTTCACAGAAGGCCATCACAAACTCAGCATCCTTTATTGTTGAACGCTAATTTTGGTCGAGCAGCAATGCAATTGCCAAATGCTGAATGATCTTGACGGCTGAACTCCGTTGGAAAAGTTAACGCTGAGAATCTTGCCCGAAATACAGTCCCAGCTTAGCAGCTAAACCCGTCGTCTTCACCCTGGACTTGAGCGGAGGTGGGTGTGTCCTGTGATTGATGCTCAGTACCGAGCGTTTTTTGTCGAGAAACTGTAATTCTGGAAGATCTTTCGTTCAGATTTCAAAATGCTTATTATGGGGTGAGAACGCACATGTCACAAAAATGATTTTTTCTTTGGTGTAGCGGTGTTCGTGGTTTTAGCCAAATGTTTCTCTCAAAGGTTTGTGCGTGTTGCTTTTGTTGTTTAGTAAAATTTTTATTTAGATGCTCGAAAATTAAGGTTGGAATCTGACAAAAGGTCCGGGCGATTTGAGTTCCTGTGGTAGATTTTTGTTAATAATTTGTTCAAGATTTTAAATGGATCTGGATTCCGGTCCGCATAGGAGCCGGGGTCTACCGCCATGTCTCGCCTACTCAGGTGCAGTTCGAGATGTCCAAATTTTTTATCGCTAAATTAAAAGTATGGAAATAAGTAATGTGCGTTAGCAACCAAACCTCATGCAATAGTACCTAATAGCTAGCGGTAGATCTCCTGCTATAGCAGCACCGGAGCCGGTGTGTTACATCAAAGTTTGCGTGATGTGAGAACATCAGAGATGTTCACCCAGAGACGGGACGTGAGTCTCTCGATGTCTGCTACGTTCGGCCGAGTCGCTGGTGCTCAGCTGCGTCAGGTGGCCAATTTCCACGCGACTTGGGCAATTTCAGGATGACTTCCTTTCCCATGCTCAGGACACCGTGAGAGCGCTACTTCGAGTGCTCATGCCTCTGTAGTGCTGTGAGCATTCTTGTTAGCCTTCATGTCTTGATTGTTCTGATGCCACGTATATTGGTATTTTTATTGGGTATGTGAACTGGTAATGTACTAAGTAAGTGTTCCATATGGTTTCCTTTTCTATCATGGAAATTTAAACTTTGCCTCGTGCATTGGAACTGCTCACCTCATTGATTAAAAAAAAATGTGTTAAGCTAGTTGCTATTTATTTAAGGAGATCATCCCAGGCCCCTGCCAAGCCCCTGTCGGTCCGGGGGTCATTTCTCATGTTTTTGCTGGAAAAGGACCCTTAGTTGGTGGACTATTCGGTCCTAAAATTTTATGGCTCTACGGACAATAATCTCCCCCCCCCCGGGAGGGGGGGGGGGGGGGGGTGAGGGGGACCAAAATCTCATTTTTTCCTGATTTTGACCCCATATGAAAAGAGACCAAATGGGAAATGGAAATAAGCCCAACGTGAGTTTGTTAGAAATGTTCCAAGGATTCTAAAACTGTCTTTGTTTTTGTTCTAGCATCAAAACTGAAGGAGGAGTCCCATTTTGAAATATCACTATCAGTGAAATATCAATACCTAAAAATCAATATGTCAAATTTTTGCAAAATCTAAGGCCTAAATCAAAAAAATGAATGGAATCAACTGTGTTTCTTTTCAAAGGTTACATATCATAGTCAAATTAATTTCATAAGAATCAGACTGAAAAAAAATCATTTTGTTTGAAATCACAACTCACAGTTTGAATATGAAGTTATGTATGGAAAGTATCGAAATAAAAATTAAAACTGCATTCAATTACATCAATTGTTCATTATATTACACTTCAACAAAAAATGTTTTTTTGCTTATACCCAACACTTCTAATGTTCAACATTCAAAATTGAACTAGTCCTCGAGTTTTGATGCTAGAACAAATCCAAAGACAGTTTTAGAATCCTTGAAACATTTCTAACAAACTCAAGTTCGCTTTTTTTTCAAATTCGAATTCTTTGAAGAAATATATAGCTCTAAACCCCAAAAAATTGTTGCTGATTTTTGAAATTTCAATTTTTTTTTGAAAAAATAGAAAAAAATTTGAATTTGAAAAAAGCCGAACTTGAGTTTGTTAGAAATGTTCCAAGGGTTCTAAAGCTCTTTGTTTTTGTTCTAGCATCAAAACTGAAGGAGGAGTTCCAATCTGAAATATCAATAAAAATATACCAAAAAACACATTTTTCGTCAAAAAAAAAAATTACTAAATCGAAAAAATGACAGGAGTAAAAAAGGTTTACTTTCACAAAAGACATATACTGGCCAATTTTCAAACGAATCGGACGAAAAAAGTTGAAAAAGTGGATGATCTTAAAAGTATCTTTTAGTTAGTATTATCTGAGTTCGTAACACATTTGTGTCCGCCGGTTTTGGTGTAAAACTGTTCTCTTTAATTCCTCAGTTCAGTATTCGACCACGTTTCGTATTTATGAAAATCACATTCTTGGGATGATAGCACCCTTCACGAGACGGATCCTTTTGACGTTAACACTTTGGTTGCGATGGGTTAAACTAAAGTTCAATATTCAACTCGAGTTCAAATGCAAAAGTTGTTGGCAATTTTACAAATACCAAGCATCAACTGGGTCCATCAAATCTCATTAATTTTAAAGATTGTTATAGATTTTTCAAACAACCCTTCAGTGGGTCATATCGCAGCAGGAAGAACTTGAACACGACCCATCGATGAGTCGGATCTCAATGTGTAAACGAGTTAGGATGTGCCACCTACAGACCACGGAACTCTGCTAATCTTGCTAGCTTGTTGCTTGCTTTGCTGGTCACCGTCCACACGCATCTTTTGTTTCTGTAATAACGTAACGCAAAATTCAGCAATTTCAGTACTAACATGAAAAAAAATGTGAAGACTATGGTTGTGGGAGCGGTTTGGTTCAAATATTCATTTTACAATGAGTACTTTCCGTTGTCTCTTCAGAAAGTATAATTATTTTTTTTAAAACTTAGTGGCGTACGAATCCTGTAACCGAGCTGGTCACGTGTGGTCTAGCAACTAGAATGCCGTACTAATGCCTGCCCCGCCGTACCGTCGGAGTCTGGAAATGAACAACTGCAATTCAAAGGCTTCCATGACCTTCGTGATGGTCTAGTTCTCCGGCCTGCAGTTCAACACGCCATTATTTTCTGGGGCAGGTTGCTTGTGCTGGTCGCTACAGCCTTCAGTGAACTTCTTTTGCACACCCAAACCTTCGTTACTTTACTTAAATTCTTTAGCTTCGTAAATTTCGAATTAAAAAGCTCTTTTATGTGAATATAATTCAGGAGTATGTTATTTGGTCTCGTTGAATTTTCGTAACTCTAGTAACAGATATACTCGGGAAAGGTAAAAGATTTATATAGCATACTTCACAGACAAGGCTAAGAAAGGACACAGAAATATAGAAGGATAGCGAGGTGCAGCGTTCACGTGCGGTCGCACTTCCGCTGCAACGTGAGGTGTGTGGACGTGAAGGAAACAAATGCGGTTACTCATTTTTTTTGGGTGGGTGGCGGCAAAGGGGGGGGGGGGGGGGGGGACGGGAATAATTCTTAGCGTGTTTGTGTGTTCGCCGTCATGTATTATTTGACAGGTTTGGCATGCTAACCGTGTGAATCAATGTCAGTTGTGCTGAGTGATAAGTTATTATTTGGATTTAGGAGTGTGAAGTATACTCGTTCAGAAGCATGTTCCGAAGGCGTTTTGTTGTTTCAGATACAGGTAGATCCCAAGGAATTTAATATTCGTGTAGCTTTTTTTAAATATAGAACAGTATGTGTTTTATGGAATTACCTGTTCTTAAAGTACATTCCATATTCCAATGATAAATTGCAATAGTGTTGCACTGCCTGCCGATCTTATACTAGTGCGTGCGAGTCAAAC
Organism: Morinoia aosen; assembly: GCA_030386875.1. NCBI lineage: Eukaryota > Metazoa > Arthropoda > Malacostraca > Amphipoda > Talitridae > Morinoia > Morinoia aosen. The sequence goes on from CM059572.1 coordinate 37,128,841, forward strand.
ATAGCTATTCAAACATGCATGCTTCTGCTGCAATGTTTGTGAAACGCTCTCTTGGTAGGTGACGAGTTCTTATGCTGAAAAAATGTCACCTCTCAGCCCTCAGGGAAATCCAACTATTGTATTTGGGGATCAGCACTTCCAAGGGGAAATGTGAAGTCCTGAGCTGAAGGCTACGTAGGCATATATTTTATTGAAATGTAATAAGTTTTGTTTTGTTGAAATGTTACGGTAAAAATATCTTCGGTTTACTGCTGTCGTGTTTTTCACCACCCACTACTGTTTTCTTCAACTTATCTTATTTCATAAACGTTTTTTTCAATTTAGTTTTTATGTGCTGGGGGTTATATGTGGGAACACACTGCGCGCTAAGATTTCGTGTTCCCTAATGTTCATACGAAATGTCTTCCTTCTTCCTCTCTTTATAACGCCTTTGTTGCTGTTAGGTTGGCTTAAATTAAATTATCTAATCTGAAAGAATATCAGTCAAAATGAGTCTCAATAATCAAATTGCCCAAATTTTCAATTACTCTCAACCTGAATCTGCACCTCGATCACCGTTCAATGCAATTAGGTTATAGGGACTTATACATCTAAAAGGTTCAAGGCTTTTTAATTTCTGATACGTGGTACCTTAAAAATCTTGAAGCTCAAGTATAATAAGAGGCTAGCGTGGGTAGCTCTCCTACGGCTGCACGCCGTGTTCCCTCGTCCAAATTCACTCGCTCCGCTATTGTGAAGCCAGAGCTTGCTACCTCAGGGAAGTGGTCTGCTGCTCGTAAGCTTGTCTGTCTTTGTCTGTGCTCGTGCAAAAAAATTGTCCAATATCACAGTTTGTGAAAGGCGAGGAAATTTGTCAACGTGATTTTCCTCAGCCCTACAAGACGGCTGTAGTGATTTTTTGGTAATTTCTGAATCTGTCACTCTACCACTGTGCTTAACTTCTGGTACTTTGCCAAGGGTGTGTAGAAAAATTACGTCACAAACTGAAAATAAGCAACCAATCGTGGTCCAATCTCATGGTTAGCCATTGCTAATGTTTGCCTCAATGTGTTGGAATTGTCTTGGTGTGGCTTCATGTTTAACATTCAATTTCGGGGCCTCAGGTCTGGTAGGGTTGATGCAGTTCGCTGCTTACTTTTTCAGCGACATGTTAACATATCGATTTAAATTGAGCAATTAAGGACTTTATTTAAAATTAATAAAGGATTTGATTTCAATTATTCAATAATCTAATAACATTATTTAAGAAATTAATTGATTTAAATTCAGACCTGAGTTTCACAATGCAGCTTTCGAATGCAGCATTGGCTCACTTCACAGGATGTGCTTAGGTTGCCTACAGTAACTGCGCGCATGAGTTGATATTAACGTTCCCTGCGAATTTGTACACATTTGTACTAATAGATAAATTGCTCATTCACGTACCAGTATCATTGAAGAGCATTTCAATTGTTGCACGACCTTCATTTCAAGTAGACTATGGCTAACCCTTTCCCCAGCAATTTGTTTGTTAATTAAAAACGTTTCTTTTTCAGACTAATTTTTTCATTTTGGTTATTTGTAGTATTTTTGATGTTGGTAATGAAAACAGTTTGTAATTCTTTTTTCTTCCCATTTTTGTGGTTAACTTTTTATTTTGAAAATACCTTTGTCGGCAAAAACGAGTCCAATAGCCATTGTCTGATGTCGAGAAATAGTCATTGTTGGGAAATAGTCATCGTGTGATGAACTGGCAGAGTTATCAGAAGTATTCAAGCTTCTGAGGGAAGGTTCATATTCATTATCTTCCGCTGAACTAGACATTAGGGGTGTAACACTTGAAAATAGTACAAAAAAAAAAAATGAATGGAAATGTGGATGCAAACAATACCCATCCAACGACAATGGCTGTCGGAGCAAGTCTAGTAACAATGTCCTTGAAATCCCATAGCTCTACCCTATCGCCTCTGCCAGGCGTACAATTTGACGAGAATACTCGTTTCACACGTAGAATGGCTTACAAAGGCTTAAAATCGACGAGTATATACGTATGTAGCTGGTTTTTGAGGGTAAAGTTTTAGACGAGTATACTCGTCGACGACTGAAAAACGAACATTTTGTGAAAACGAGTATACACTGCCGGGGAAGGGGTTAAATTGTCATTATTCAAATATATTTTTCCCGCCTCTTAGAGAGGATAAAAATGGTATCAGGCGATGAAGACGACTTTTCAATTCTGCTACTTCTAACCTAACCTAACCCAACCAAACCAACCGTAGCCACTGCGCAAACGCGCATCACTTCATATTTACATTGAACACGTGACTGATACCTGCGTATGTTGACGCTGGCGCACAGTGTGCTATTCTCAGGCCGACGTTCTTTTGCACTGCTTGCACCGATCGAAAATTAAACGCTTTTTTGAACTTAGCAATTGTAAGTTAAGTCAACATGAATTATGAATGTCACCGTCGTAGTGTCTCATTTGAGAAACTTGCAACATGTGTCGTACCCTCCAGTGTCTCACGTGTAAATTAGGGACGAATTTCTGAATACACATCTTGCTATATTTTTCTCCATGACTTAGTAGGCAAATGGATTTTCGTATGTATGCTACAAAATATATTCTTGCACTTTCCACAGCGTATTAGGTTGTTTGTTTGGGTTACAGCCGTTAAAGTTCACCAGAGTTTCGTGCTGACGATCTCTTTGTAATTGTGTTAAAAAATTCGACGGTTTCAATTATGGCATGTTCAGTTCTTATGTGGCTCTGTTCTGCTGTTAGGGGAGAAAACCAAGTATTGAGTGACCCGAGTAAGATATTTTTTTTCTGTAATCGCTTATTCGTCGGTCTGTTGTGTACACGACCCCTCTGGGGGATACAATTATTGTATCTATGGGAATTAGCGCTCCCAGGGGGACAATGTGAGTGCCCGAGCTGAGATTTAGGTAGGCCTTCTTTTTGTTGAAATAAAATGTTTTTTGTTATGTTAAGGACCAACTTTTTTCGGTTCACTACTGTCCTGTTTTTCAGCACCTCTGACTTTCTTCTTCAACTTTTATCTTATTTCATGAACTTCGTTCCCATCTTACTGTTTCTATGCCCTTTCTGCATAGATTCCTCATTTTCTTTTCTCCATACTAAATGGTGCCTTCCTCCTTCCTCTCTTTGATACGCTCTATTTTTGTAGCGGTTAGGGAGGCTTAAACTAACTTATAATCATAATCTGTTGTGTACACGGTTCTATTAATTCTTTCATTTTTTCTTGAATTACAAAGTTCTGTTTCTGGTGTGTGAATAATTGGCGTCAGGAGATTTCCCCGATGTTTACAAATGCCGACGTCTCGTCATCCTGGCATCAAACCTTTCACAATCTCAAAGTGGATTTGAAAATTCTTATTTAATTTAACACATATTTTTGATAGCATGGCTTGGAAAACTTATTTTCAATTAAAATAATGCGTTCATGCCTTGCCATCTTCAACAACCAATGCCAGTAATGCCGCTTATCGCATCATGAGCCGTGCCCTGTGTCGTGAGGAAAGGATAGGCGAAGGATGATTAATCCTTGACTCACGGGCCTGTCCAAACCAAGGCTTGGCAGATTAGTCTTTTTTATGGGTGAAATTTCATAATTTTTCCTTTTTCAATTAGCTTTGGCCTTAGTAATTTTTTAGCATTAGACATTTTACTTGAAAAAGTGCTGAATTTGTTGGTTTTGACCAGAAAAGGCCACTCCGGCAACCCTAAACTGACCGTGTCGATATCTCGTGCTTGTTTTCTGCAAATAAAGTTTTTGAAAAGTTTTTCTTCATGTTGTTCTATAAGTCTCTCGAATGAACGTATAAGAAATAAGTGTTCTCTGATAATTCGGCCTGAGGGGTGCAAAATTTTTGTCGGAGCTTTCAATCTTGACAAGCAGTCAAAAAAAGTTACCCACTCCTGGTCTGTCAATAGGTTGAGAACTAAGCTTTGGCATCTCGTCTTAAACAGGAGCTGCTCACGAGCCCCCACAGCACGTTTATACAAAACGATTTTTGATTTGATGTTTTCTATCAACTAGCCAGCCTTTTTTGTGGATTTACCTGAAATGTTTTTTCACAAATTCCTAGCAAATCCATAAGTTTTGGTTTGCCTGGGCAAGAGATTTTGTATTTTGCCAGGCCAGTTGTAAACCGTATCTAACACCACCACCTTCTGACCGTTCACCAGTACGTGTATGCGGTACTTCTGGTCTGAAGATTAGCGTCATCCCCAAAAGAGGTGCGCAATGTGAGCGCAGGGACAGAGGGCCACTCCATATCCCAGCCTTGTATAGCAATGTGTGGCGGGCGCTGTAGCGGTATTGGCCTTATGTTCCCTTGCGAGCGGCTCCCTTACGATCCTGTAATCAGCATTTATATTCATTGAAGCCGGAAAAATGCGTGTTCCGTTTCAAAGGATCACCGGTGCGTTGTACCAACGGGTTCATGTATTAGGTTTGTAGGTTAGCACTCCACCACACTGCAAAGGACTTTCACTTGGCGCCCGCGCTTTGCTCTGCTCGAGTCCCGTTGTAAAGTACGCCAATGTGAGCGCTTTACGAGGGTTTGTTGTGGTATCTGAAGCTCCATCGCTGCCCTGTGCTGCTCAGCTCTGGTGCCAGCGCTCAGTCCAAAAAAGCTATCGATATTTCCGAGGCTTCTCCCGTCGGTTAGAATTGGTTTAAATTAAAAATCGATTGCTCTTCAGCCGTAAGTGGGATATTTATTTACTTGATTTAAAATAAAATGGTATTCGGATTAGAATGCAAGTGTTGTTAATGTTGGATGTGCGATATTTTAATTAGAATTTGCGTGCGTGTTCCGTTTATTTTGTCTGCTCATTCTTTTCAAATAGGTTGCTTTGCACCATTCTCTTCATTATTACATCAACAAAACACTGCCGGTAAGAGTTTTTTACGAAGAATTTTTGATTGCAAATTTCTTGGTGTGCAGAAGTGCGTGAGAAATGAATTAGCTGTGGTGCTATTACCTGCTCTAAATCTCTCGTGAAGTGGCTATTTTAAATTTGACCGTCAGAGTATCGCAAGAAATTTACAACTTCATTTCAAATTTGACTGATAGGCTTGCATCCTCGTGTTTTATACACGTGAGGAACTATGCTAAGTTTAGCATACACAAATACTTAATTCAAAATCGTGATCGGTTGTTCCACACCGCGCTCTCGCTCTTGGTGCATTACGCATTGCTTCCTGGCTCCTGGTATTGCGTCTGAACTAAACCAGCCGTATAATTTAGCTGCAAATCGAGAACAAGCCTACAAAGAATGCATTAAACCTGTTTTAGCAGAGCCCCAGTTCAATTGTACACAAAGCTTTGGTATTAACACCTCATGCGACGAACGTACCATCCAGCTGATTGTGGTTAACTTATAATTTGAGGACCTCGGAACTAACTAACAGCTGGAAGAGTTGTTGGCATGATCAAGCCTAACATGGGGTCTAATGGTTCTGTAAACCGAGCGCGAGACATAGCGCCGTAGCCGCCAGATCGCGATCGTGGACATATTTGGGGTCGGAGAGATGCGTGATGGCTTATTATCAAGTCTTCTATGGATCAGTTTTGAGATAAAATCGTGGTCAAAACCTGAAATGGGTGGAAGTATCCGCTCGACAGCGGTCTCGGGTGAGCTTTTGGGCGTCTGTAATTGGCGACAATGGTGACCCAACTAGCTGTGCGAAATGGTGTAGGAATGTTTATTATTTTGTGGGTTCGAAAAACTTCAATATTTTTCTTTAATCTCTAAGGGCTATGTGAAGCTCAGAGCGTCAAATTTCAAAGGCCTTCCTTCTTGTGTGCCTTCTACCCCTTAGCGCCACGTTTGGGCGTGATATTCTGTTTCAATAAAATAGGTTTTGTTTTGTTAGTTTTTTTTTTAGATCACCGTTGACCATTTTTTTGCAGGACTTGATACTTTCTTGGGCCTACGTCTTGTTTTACTACAAACTTTTTTAAATTTGCCGTTTCTGTGTGCAGGGCGTGGGGACACCCCTGGTGCATTGATTGCCAATTTGCTTAATTCCATATTAAATATGGGGCCTTCTTCTTTCCTCTCAAGGACTCATCTTTGTTTTTGGTAGGGAGGCCCTAACTAACGTTCCCACTCTAATTTTTTCGCCCTAGCATCTATGATTTTAGCCGCCTAAGTGTGGTCTCAGCACTTGGGGACTAAAATCACAAATGCTTCGGTGAAACAGTTTCACCGGGTATAGCCTACCTTAACTTTGGAATTAACGGTATCTGTAATTTGTAAAGTTAGGGATTTTGTGGTCTCCTAGGATGAAAAACGTACTCACGTAGAACGTCTGGTATATAATGATGTTGGTCTGACATTGTGCTTGTAAATTCATCCCCTTGAAACTTAAGAATTTGTTTTCATAATTTCTAAGAAATCGGATAATCAGGAATGAGATTGTAAACATTTTCCTCTATTATGAAGACTTCAAAATTGAATGTATCCTCATAATCTTCTAAAGTAATGAGTGCGCGTATGAGGTGCTTTCATTTTGAAAATCTTTGATATAGCATAGTTACCCTGATAACCTTCTAAAGAAATCAATGCACGAATGAGACGCGACAAACTTGAAACCATGACACCTTTTTCTACCAGCCAAAGGTGTTGTGCTCAGGTTTTTTTTACTGAGCGCGCTCTCGGTGGTGTAATCTTAACTGCGATCTGCCTCTGTGGCGCGCAGTTTATGCGGTAGGCAATAAATTCGTATGGTAACTGTGAAATGCTTCTGGTTTTTATGAATGCTTGCAAGTTTTTAAACAGGCTCTGTGGCAGGAGCAGTGCTTTTTTATCCTCTTCATGAAAACATATATTTTTAGCAGACTATTGCATCAGAATGTTGAATTTTGTGTTAATCAGGTGTTATTCGAGGTGATATTTATAGTTTAATGGTTATTTAATGCAGTCCATGGCAATGTTGATGTATTGTGTAGAAGACCACTTTCTTCTGCCTTTCGAAGAGTTTCGCGCACATTGTGCCTCACGACTCCCGTCTTGTAAGCCTACTTGCTAATTAAGTTCAGTATTGGTTGAGCGTTTAAAAAAAATAAAAGAATGCGTTCTTTGCTTTGCTATATTCCTTGACTTTGAACTTAATAACATGTGCACATTGAACACATTTGAATCGTGTATCTGTGCTACGGACGTGATCTTATTTTTTACAGCATGAAGGCCGAACGCGGCTCTCGCTAAAGAATAGATATGAGCTCATGGTGGAGTTCATACCACGGTAGAGAGCTCATATCTACTACCTTGGTTCATACTCCGCAATAGGATGCGGGTGTGCACGCTGTGGGGATGCTGTGGAATTTCTGTTGCGTTCGAGCTTTGGCGTACAGTGGGCTTTGCAAGAGGATTTGGGCGCTCTCTTGCCCGACTGTGGTCTGAGTGCTGGTGAGGTGACGGGGAACACCCGTGTATAAGAGTTGCCTTCCACGAATGGCGTCGTATAGTATGGGCTACCTAGATGCTGATCGTCTTGGTTGTAGTTCGTTTTGAAGGGTAGATGTTGCGTCATGCGTGATTATGATCGAAGTGCCGGTTATGACTTTTGGTTTCTGAATATTATAGATGTTACCAGTGGAAAAATCATTTCAATGTAAACTATGTAGAAATTAAATCAACGCTCTCTTCTTTAGTGTAGGTAAATTATCAACTCGTCATCGATGTATGGTGTTCGAAATGAAGAGTTAACTCAAAAGGTTGCTGATCCGTTTCCTCATTCACAATCGTGCAATTTTTCGCTGAGAATGATCAAGTGGAGAAAACCTTTTTCCACAAATTGCTCCTAGATTATAATGAATGCCTTTACGTGGAGAAAACAATTTTCTAATTATATGTGTGATAATTTTCGATTCAGTTTGTTGTATACTACGTTTCGTGAAATTGGAATCGTGAAAGACGCAATCATAAAAATGCTCTATCATTCAGTATGGCTTCTTTCAGTTCCACACATAGTCGCATGAATCTTGTGTGCTCATCAAAAATATGTTACTGCTAATGTGTTTTAAGTCATAGGTAGAAAGGTGTTTATTTTGTTTAAATTGTTTATTTAAAACACCTGCAAATGAACTGCTCAATTTTTAAAGTAGACTGAGAGGCGTGTTGACAGGATGCCCACTAACGGTGACGGGATACTTTCAGAGGCTCAATACCGTGAACAAATGTGTATGTACGTGTGTATAGTATATATATAGTACTGTAAATGGTGTCTCATTCCCTCTCTTGGGAACACCTTCGCTGTGCTCAGGAAGACTTAAACTAACCAAACCTAGTCTTCACGCACAATAATGCACGGCGTTGTGCGCGTACTGCGCTCTCACGCACTTGTTATTCAGAAGCTGCCTCGAGTAACCGGTTTGTGGGAGCCAAGGCTGTGTACAGAGGAGGCCTTAGACGGGCGGCAGCTGAGGTGGCACGAGAACTTTGCCTTTGCTCTCCCGGGGCCGGATTTTCTAACTATTTCCGTCGTCGTAGCGGTGCTACCGCAACGACTTCTCCTGCAAAGAGACTGAGTGGTCACTGAGGGGGTTGTCGTAATGCTGCTGACCGACCTGCAGTCACTAACTCGGTTTTTGTAAATGCTTATTGAAAACTGAATGAAGGCAGCATACATTTGATTAATTTTCGGTATTTTCGAAGCTGATCTCTAAAATTAATTCTAATTTAAGTTAAATATTGAACTTCTGTTTTACCCGCCGCAGTTAACGTGTTGAATTAATGGAAATTCGGCCACCTCTGATCTTTGTTTGGAAATAACGCTGACGGTGTTGCTGTGTACTGTGTGTCGGTGTCAGTAGCAAGATTGGCTTCTTATGGGAGGGAATGTTAACAATTGAAATGCGAGAAATTCCTGCTCTCAAGCCAGATGCTTTTTTTTTGCCTCGTGGATGCGTATTTGTTACACGTAGTATTAGGGAAACGTATTTTTATAGACGTTTCAAAGTATCGGTGTCGACGGATTAGGTTCATGTGTGGGTATTGGTTGCAAGTGCGCACGTCAGAAATGATGCGGGCATCGATTTCGATGTTGGCGTCCAAGCCTATTTGTGCCTCGCTATTGAGGTACGTGTCTGTGCCAGCAATTTGCGTGGCACTAAGGAATACTGCAACAATTTTCACAACTGAAAATTGTTGATTTTCACAACTGAAAATTGTTGATTTTTACAACTGAAAATTGTTGATTTTTCACAACTGAAAATTGTTGATTTTTCACAACTGAAAATTGTTGATTTTTCACAACTGAAAATTGTTGATTTTTCACAACTGAAAATTGTTGATTTTCACAACTGAAAATTGTTGATTTTCACAACTGAAAATTGTTGATTTTCACAACTGAAAATTGTTGATTTTCACAACTGAAAATTGTTGATTTTCACAACTGAAAATTGTTGATTTTCACGACTGAAAATTGTTGATTTTCACGACTGAAAATTGTTGATTTTCACGACTGAAAATTGTTGATTTTCACGACTGAAAATTGTTGATTTTCACGACTGAAAATTGTTGATTTTCACGACTGAAAATTGTTGATTTTCACGACTGAAAATTGTTGATTTTCACGACTGAAAATTGTTGATTTTCACGACTGAAAATTGTTGATTTTCACGACTGAAAATTGTTGATTTTCACGACTGAAAATTGTTGATTTGCACGACTGAAAATTGTTGATTTTCACGACTGAAAATTGCTGATTTTCACGACTGAAAATTGCTGATTTTCACGACTGAAAATTGCTGATTTTCACGACTGAAAATTGCTGATTTTCACGACTAAAAATTGCTGATTTTCACGACTAAAAATTGCTGATTTTCACGACTAAAAATTGCTGATTTTCACGATTAAAAATTGCTGGTTTTCAAAACTTAATTGCGAGTTTACTTTGTTCTACAAGGGTTTCTTTTCCTTTTACTGCATCTCATTCACACTAACGGCGCTGTCAGTGGGATGCTGTTGGGTTGCCTCAGCATCTGTAGATACGCCTTCAGGACTTCTGTCTTCTGTGCCCGCATACTGTAGCTTCTTTCAGTTCTCATGCCGTCTTCGCTGTCCCACGTAAAGCGGCCCATAGACGATCAATTTAATTGTCCATATCATTGGTGACATTTTCTTGCCCACTAAGTCGATTAATTGACGGTCGTCAATCAAGCCCACAGACGATCAATTAAATTGTTATTTCATCATTGTCAATTATATTGACACTAAAATTGATCGTCTATGGGCCGCTAAAAGACAGAGCTGCAGCGATTCTACGTATAGGAATCAGCGCTTCCTGGGAAAGGTGCGAGGTCCAGAGCTGAAGGTTAAGATGGCGTTTCTTTGGTTGGAATAGAACAGTTTCTTTGCTTTGTTAAAGACAATTCTTTCGGCTCACTACTGTTCTGTTTTTTTTAGTACTCCTTGAGTTTCCTATGCGACTTTTATCTTTTTTCAGAACCTTCTTTCTTAAAATTCTTGTTTCTGTACGCACGGGATCTTGTGTGGGAACATACCTTGTACATGGATTTTTTTCGTTGCCTTTACTCCGTACTGAATGGTGCCTTCACCCTTCCTGTCTTTCGAATACCTTTGTTGTGGTTATATGGGGGAGGAGGGCTTAAACTAACTTTTAATCTAATGCAATCTAATATTTTTGACTATTATTGCGCACAACCTTAAGCATAGAATCTTGCGGCCACTGCTTACGCGGAATAAAAATAAACTTGAATTTTTTTGCCATGGTATTTTCCATCGCGCGTGCTCCCTGCACGGGTTCGGACGTGTCACGCAGCTTGTGGGCCGGCCGGTGGTGGGCAGACCAGCTGCGGAATTGCGTCTCCCAGCAAAGAGACAAGTTTCGCCTGTAGGCACCCGCATGCGCCTCACCAATGCCTGTCTCGCTCGTCATCACATTACGCTCTGCCTGATGTTATTCTTCTTCTTCTTCATTTGGTCCACCGATCACGGAATTGGGCTTTACTGCTTGATTCATTCCCCCTCAGGGGGATACAGGTATTGTATCTATGGGAATTAGCGCTCCCAGGGGGACTATGTGAGGGCCTGAGCTAAAGCTTAGGTAGGCTTCCTTTTGTTGTAGTGAAATAGGTTTTTGTTTTGTTACGGACCATCTTTTTTTGGTCCACTGCTGTCCTGTTTTTCAGCACCTACTACTTTCTTCTTCAACTTTTTTTTGTTTCATGAACTTCTTTCCTAGCTTACTGTTTCTGTGCACCTTCCCTCAACTCCATACTAAATGGTGCCTTCCTCTTTCCTCTCTTGGAACATCTTTGTCGTGGTTAAGGGAGGCTAAAACTTTCTTATATAATAATAATAATGCTTGATTCATTGTTTATTGATGAAATGCTGGTTTTGACAACTCTACACTGCAGTATATGATTTTTTCATTCAAAAGCTGGAGTTAACCGCCATGCCGGAGTGTGTTTTTTTCTTGTGCTGGTTTTGCTTGATCAAATGTCTGGAGTGCAATGTATGCTGCAGTATTTCATCATTTTTGTAGGTTTTTCTCAACCAAGTACGGGAGATTAAATCTATTGCAGTATTTGAAATCGCCGAGGGTGGTTTAAAGTTCTGTCAATCGTCGTCTTCGTACTCTTATTTTGAAGGACAAATTAATTTGGTTCGTTTGAGCTGCGTCATTTCCTCGTGGGGTACAACTATTTTATCTATAAAAGTGCTGCCAAGAGGAAGATGTGAGGGCCCGAGCTGAGAGTTAGGTAGGCCTTCTTTTTGTTGAAATAATGATTAGGCTAATGTTTTTTTCAGTTCGCTATGGTCCTGTTTTTAAGCACCTGATATTTTCTTCTTTAGCTACTATCTTTTATCATGAATTTATTTCCTAACTTGCTTTTTCTATGTGCAGGGGATCTTGGGTCTTGGGGGGATCCCTCAACTCAATGCTGAATGGTGCCTTACTTGATCCTTCCTTTTGAACACCACTGTCGTATAGTTAATGAGGCTAAACCAACTTATCTAATCTTCGCGTTGTTCGATCAATATACTCGAATTAAAGAATGGCAGGGAGGCGTAATAAGCTCCTGAATTGCGTGTAAGTCCAGCTGATAAGCTCTTGGGCTGGTTTATAACAAGTATCGGGGTATTTCCTAGATTTCTAAGCAGCTAACCGTACATGAACTTTCCATTTCGTGTTCAAGTAGAGCTTCTTTCTTTACGTGAAATCGTGCCGTACAATGTCTGTAAATAGCTCGGGCGCCTTTGGGGATCTGAATTTGATTTTAACTCATTGAATTTCGTTATGAGATCTCAGCAACCAGTCCCTGTGTAAAATTGAAACCTTGACCTGTATGTTACTAACTCGAGTCTACCGGCCGTGTTATTTGCCGAGCTGGTCGTGAACGTTGTTGCGAGGGCGGACTAACTCGCAAAATGCTGCAGAAGTTACCATGGCTCAAATTGCGTGACCGGAATTTACTTTTTTATTATAATGTTAGATAGTAATATTTTATTTGTTTGAAATTTTATGTTTAATTTTCAAGTTATAGCCAACTTTGTTACAAAATTTTACCGATTCTTAGTGGCTGAACGATATTATGCGATGCTCGTGTGTGTGTGGGTGCGTGTGTGTCTCTGTCTGCTGAAGAACGCAACAACGCGTTTTTAGTTCGATTATTTGTTCTACTCGTCTTCTGAGTATAGCTTCATTCTTATGAAATTACTGCTACTACTAATGTAACGCTAATGTACCTGAAAATGATATCCAACATAGAAACTGTAATTTGAGCTTCAAATTACACTATGCTAAAATTTCCTGACATCGAAGCATCCGATACCATGAACTCAACTATTGCGAACTTAACTATGAGATAAAAAATACGCTCTACTTGAAGCCTGCAAAATTTCCCGCAAGTGCTGCTGCGGTAAGGAGATTTCGCCTCGGATATAGAGGACGTAAAGGCTTCACTCACGCATGCAGGGTGACATCCCTGCGTGAGCGAAGCCTTTTATAGGTAGTTATCACAGGTCACAGGATATCGTGTGGTGGTGACCCGCTGAGTTCTGGCGCTCGATGGCGAGTTCTTGTCTTGTCTTCTCTGTGACGTACAGGCGGAGCTTTAAATTTCCCTTCAAAAGGATTCTATTGGAAGCAATTGCCCGCTACGTATGCCTGAGCAAGCAGCTTCTCTAGTGGGTACAGAAAACGGAGAAAACGACGAGATGTCGTAAAGGGGCTCTCCAACTTAATAAGCTTGCATTTCCCCTCAGGGGGATACAAGTATTGTATCAAATGGGAGTTAGCGCTCAGCGCTCCCAGTGGGATTATGTGAGGTCCCGCGTTAAAGGTTAGGTAGACCTTTTTTGTTGTTGAAATAAAATAGCTTTTTCGTTTGTTACGGACCATCGTTTTCGGTTCACTGCTTCTTGTTTTACAGCAACTACGTCTTTCATCTTCAAATTTTAACTTGTTTCCCAGCTTACTGATTTTATGCGCCTTGTGCGGAAATTCCTTGTTCCCTTGAATCTGCACTAAATTGTGCCTTCATCCTTCCTCTCTTTGAACATCTTTGTTGTGGTGAGGGAGGGTAAAACTTTCTTACAATCAATCAATCAATCAGCTTGCATTTCACTTCTACATCCATTAGTCAAGAGCTGGACAATCCAAGGAGGTTGGGAATTGCAATCATACTCGTAGCTACTGCAAGCAATGTCGTTTCAAAATGGAACCATCAATAAAGATGCTTACACCTTTTCTGTGAGAGCGAGCGATGTTTAGCGTTTTTATCCTAACTTCAGAGAAAATAGCGAAGGTATGTACTTTAAATTAAAACCATTGTGCCGTGAATCTCGGAGGAATCGATGTGAATGACAAGTGAAGTGCTGTTGTAGAAATATTTGTTACTGTTATATACTTTCTATGCAGAGTTTTTTCTTCAACACAGATGTGTGTATGCAAATGTGAACGGATGAATTTTACCTTACTCTACCAGTCTCTTTTCTTGAAAAGAGAAGGATGTCTGTCCAAGCTATCGGTCCGTTGACAGCGAAATATGCCAGCTGGCCTTACCATGTGTATGCAAGGGAGCCCGTCGCTGCTCTATCTGTCGGGTTATAAACTATTTATAACCCGAACCCCATGGCTTTACCTTTGCACCGCTCCTGCGACCGAAAATATCCTCCTCTGGGATTGGTCTGTATTGGGAATGGGCCAGTATTGGTATCGATTGGCGTTGGATCTGCCATGTGGCAGCGGCTGTCATTGGCGGTTGCCACACCGCCATTTCGCCAGTGTGGTAACAGTACTCTCCATTTTGCCAGTGTGGTAACAGTACTCTCCATTTTGCCAGTGTGGTAACAGTACTCGCCATTTTGCCAGTGTGGCAACCGTACCCGTCATTTTGCTGGTATGGCAATCGTAGCAGTTGCCAGTACCATACCGGCCATTTTGGAGGTGTTAGTAACTGTCAGTAGTGGTTTGTATCAGTAGGTATCGTCAGCGACAGTTTCAGCATTTCATGTGGGATTTCATGTGGGAGTTCGAGCTCTCAGGGTATTATGGAGATTCCAATATAGAAGTTAGATAAGCCTTACTTTTATTGAAATAGAATATGTTTTTTGTTTCATTACGGGCCACTCCTAATAAGACATCGGATTAAGTGAACTGCTGTCCCGGTTTTTAGCACCTCTGACTTTCTTCAACTTATATCTACCATGACTTATATCTTGTTACCTAACCTTCCTTCTCAACTTACGGTTTCTAAGCGCCGGGTATCCTTTACGGGAATACACCTTGTGCATAGATTACCTGTTTTCTACAGACTTTGCTAAATAGTCCGTTCCCTTCGCTTTTTTGAAATCTCATTGTTCTAGCTATAGAGAGTCTTAAACTAAGTAATAATGTAATAATCTTAGACCACTTTTGTTCGGTTCAGTGCTGTTCTTGTTAGAGCGTGTTACTTATTCTTTCAACTTTTATGTTTTCAACGAACTTCTTCCGGTCCTGCTGTTTTTATGCACAGGGTGTGGGGGCACACCTTGTGCACTCTTCGTTCCTTTAATTTCAAATGAAATTGGGGCGTCTTCCTTCCTCTTTTGAGAACACCTTAGTTGTGGTTAGCTAACTAGGATTATAATCTAATAACTATTTGATATAGTAAAGGTTATAATCGTTTTCTCTTAATGAATACATATTGTTCACACTTACGGTATAAAGTAACCGTTACTTCTTGTCCACATGTACAGTCTGAAGTGATCGGCTAAACGATGTCCGATAAAGAAAACTTAGACTCTTTTATTACTTGTAATTGAAATAGGGTTAGTTTGACTGTGAGGGAGGCTGAAGGCACATATTCACTAGGAACGTTTCCTTTGCTGTAAAAAATAGGAATTTTGAAGGTATTTTGGTGGCTTTGATGATAGTATTTACGGTTTGCTTAGTATTTACAATTTTTGGCTGTCAATTGTACTGTTGGATGCCGATTTAAATTATTTTATGTGTTTATTTAGTGCTGGTTGTTATTCGCATTTTATGATGACATTAAATCTTAAAAAAACAGCGCCCTTCTTATTAATTGTAAGTTATCAATATTCATTTTCACCAGTATAAAATTTCCGTAGAACATGCTAAATTTCTCCTCATGAACCGCGAAGAGTAAAGTGCACCTGTTTAATGAGACGTTCACAAAGCACGTTGACTCGACGTACACCTGCGCGTTGTGCAAGTCGATGCAGGACGCGTTGCTGTGGTCCTCATAACGAAGCTCAGTGTGGGGTCCAAACCTGTTCCTGCGTCCAACCATTATCGATAACAGGGAAGTACTCCCTGCGAGCTGCTAGCGTGTATTATCATGAGGGTGTTGGGCTCAACTTATTGCATCGGATCTGTCGTGTTACGCATTTTGATGAGCCACTCAACGTGCTCGTATTCTTTCTTCCCTCTTCTAAGTATGCGAGTAGCAGTTTTGTTCATCTACTTCATTTCGTATTGCTCTAAATAAAAACTGATTTTCTGTTTGGGCTTCCTGCCTTTTGGTAAAAGTAATAGACGGTTTTCCATTCCGCTTAGAGAGTCTTTATAATTAAATCCTCGATAGTGCTGATTCCAGTCCCATGTTGATAATATTTTTCATGATCATGTCTAAACGCGCCACTCATCGAGGGTGTTTTGAGCCTTATAAGAATCAACAGATCTGGCTGGGAAAATGTAGAATTATCGTTGGGTTGACCACGTAACATCGAAGCTTCTTTTCTTTTGGTTCTTGTATCTATGGGAATTAGCCCTCCTAGGGGGAAAATGTGAGGACCCGAGCTGAGAGTTAGGATGGCTTTCTTTTTTGGGGAAATGAAATGTTTTTTTTAAGTTAAAAACCATCTTTTTCTCGGTTCACTGCTGTCCTGTTTTTCAGCACCTAATACTTTCTTCTTATACTTTGGTCTTGTTTCATGAACTTCTTTGTTATCTTACTGTTTCTATGCCCTTTCTGCATAGATTCCGCGTTCCCTTAACTCCATACTAAATGGTGCCTTCCTTTTTCCTCTCTTTGGATCGTATTTGTTGCGGTTCGGGAGACTTAAACTAACTAATAATTTAATCTAATAATCTTTCTTTAGGTTTTCGGTCGGGTTGGAAATGTTTCATGCCAACGAATTTCTCCTCATGAGCTTTGGCTTCTGTTCCCGATTTCTTATGCGTTTTGTATTGGGTGTGGATGAACCTTTTGAAGTGCTGCATTTACTGTAAACTGCATGAGAGATTTTCAGCCATGAATCCCTTAGACGGAAAAGCCTATTCTATCTAAATTAGAGTTCCTAGGGGAAAAATGCGAGATCTCAAGATGAAAGGTAGACCTTTTTGTTGAAGTAGTGTTTGATTTTTGTTTTGTTACGGACCTGTTTTTTAGGTTCACTGCTGTCATGGTTTTCAGCACTTGTTACTACCTTCTTCAAGTTGTATCGGGTTTCCTGAACTTCTTTCTTAACTTACTGTTTCTGTGCTCGAGGGATATTGTGTGAAACGCACATTTTATAAGATTCTGCGTTCTTTTAACTCCGAACTAAATGGTGTTTTAATCCTGCTTTTCTTTGAAACACCTTTCTTGTATTTAGAAAAGCCTAAACTAATTTGTAATCTAATTTATCTTCTCATCATGCATCAATTCATCCGGCAGATATTGTACAATACCGCAGCATGTTTTATTTTCTCCGAAAGAAAATTGTTATAAAGAATCGAACATAACGATACGATTCAATAAAATCCAGTATCACTCACGTCCACGTTCAATCAATTTTTTAATACAGGTTCTTTAAAACAGCTGTCGGTTTCTCAGAACCATGAAACGTGGGTTTCAAGCCTAATAAACCGAGCTCGTGCATCATAGCGATGAGAAGGTTTGTGTACCCTGCCGCCGCAGTTATATAGGCCATCACTCGTGTTTACTTTGAGTGGTGTGGGGGCGCACCATCAAAATGTGGCTGATGTCCCGCCGTTGGCGGTTGACTCCACGACCTATACAAGCATGAAAGTCATGCTTGAAAGTTTATAGTCATACAAGCATGCCAATAGAAACTTAGGGTCAGTCTGTCTAGTGTTTCACTCGAGTTCGTTTGTCTTTTACCGTTTTTTTAATGACTAACTGCTCATTTACATCGTGTTTAGAATACAAATTGATGGAATTGAAGACTCTGAAAAATGGTAATTTCTTTTCGGGAACTGGACCGCTCCATTGTCACGCGTGCGATTCAAGTCTAAAACGCAACTTTCGATGCGTATTTCTTCTTCATACAACGAACTGGGACGCATCAAGACCACTTTCGAGGTCAAAAATTAGGCAAAAAATGCGGAAACCTGCATTGAGAAGCGCCAGTGTCATGCACACGACGAGCACCGCCGTCAGGGTGTGGTCTGCGTTGGTTTAATAGAATTCATTACATTAGCTGAGATCCGTGGAGGTTGCGTCACGCCACTGCATTAGCTGAGGTCTGGCACTGGCACTCAAATGGACGACTTCCTCTGCAGGTCTCCGCCGCACCGCCCCGTTGCATTGTGTTCCAGCGACTGCAGATTGACCGACAGCGTAGAAGTTGTCTGCATGGGTGCTTGTATTTGTTGTAGTGTTCGTAAGAAGTGTACGTTTTCTGGAATTTGGTTCAGTGTGTTTTGTTGACGGTTTCTTTAATGGTTCAAGTTTTTATCCCTTTGACTGCGACGTGAGAGTTTTCATAATGCTGCTAACCGACCAGCAGTCACACACTCAATTTCCATAAATGCTTTAATCGAAACTAAATGAAGGCACGATCCAGTTAATGCTCGCCATTTTCAACATTGCTTACTTTAACAGTGACTTTAAATTTGAGTTGAACATTGAACTTCAGTTTATCAGTCGCAGTCAAATTGTTCAACGTCATTTTGCGTTTTATTGTTCTGTCAAATATAAAATAAAGAGGTTGTAGAAATTGTAACAAATCAAGGTTCACATATTCATGCCACACGAACTTGAAGAATGACGGTATTTCGCCTGATCGCTTTTTTCTTCCCAAAATTGCCTAATCTATTAATTTTTCAAATAATATTTAGCTTCGTAGGCGTCTTAGTACAACATCGAATGATCTTCATGGCCGTTTTTTTAAGAAAAAAAGGTTGAATTGGAGAATTCCGACCCGGAAAACCTTAATACGGC
This sequence comes from Morinoia aosen, assembly GCA_030386875.1. Classification (NCBI taxonomy): domain Eukaryota; kingdom Metazoa; phylum Arthropoda; class Malacostraca; order Amphipoda; family Talitridae; genus Morinoia; species Morinoia aosen. The sequence goes on from CM059572.1 coordinate 37,147,501, forward strand.
TGCCACAGTAAAATCTGACTACCCCAGTAAAATATCAGTCAGACCACAGTGAGCGCAGCACACCTGAACCGCGGCCTACACCTGCATTCCTTGCATCACTCGCTACCAACACCTGCCCTGTTGCTGCCTCACAGAATCGATATCTTCGGTATTGTACATCGAGTGGTTGTCTTTGTGTTCTTTCAATGTCAAGCGTATTTGGTCTCTGACTACAAAACCCCGTAGAAAGAAGCGATGTGTAGCCGAATTACTAATGTGTCGAGTTGATAAGGGAGAGGCGACACATTATAATTTAAAATCAGCTCAAGGAACTAGATCGTTGGACTCCTCAGGAGGATACAACTATTTTATTTATGGGAATCAGCACTCCCAGGGGAAAAATATGAGGTCCTTAACTGAGAGTTAGACAATTCTTCTAATGAATTTTGTATTCTTGGTATGCTTATTTTCCAGTTCGATTTCATTCTTACTTGTCTTTATTATCGATGATGTTCATTTCGCGCATTTCGCTTCCTGCCAGAAGTTTTCTGAACCACAAGATAACTTCTTCAAATATTACATGCTCTTAGCGCTTTAGCCATCCGCTACGCAAAATTAGCTACTGGTAAAAAAAAATGCGATACCTGATCTACAAGTTATTTTTTGCCAAGATATTCCACATCTCTTCTATTTCTTTGAAATTGACTATCTCACACTATTATATTAAACATTTGCACTACATTTCAACGTTTATTTAGCGTATTTTCTAAACTAACGTGTGATGGGAGCGAGCAACTCCACATGCATGCAAATCAGCCCCTGCTGGCACGGATACCGTGAGCGGCGGAGTCCGTTGCCCTCCGGTGTGTCAGTCTGCTACGTCTCGTGATGTTCTCGCTCTTCTTACAAGTTGTGATGTCGCAAGAATATGTTTTTCTCTTTTTTTTTTCTTGTCTGTGATGATACTATTCTCTCACGGATACGGTGCATGCGTTTCTACTTATAATGGTGAGTAGTTTTACTTGATGTTTGGGTTGAGTTTTTTTGTTATTATTCTTTGCCTCTGTTCGCCTTTTTGAATGTGGAGCTGTGGAATTATTATTGTATTATTTGTTCGAGACGCTGATATCGTGCATTTTTGTAAAGAACATTTCACTATTTATTTGCCACTCGAAAACAAGTTTATGTACTTTTTTCTCCAAATTTGCGAGTTGATTGTTATTTTTTGTTGTATGACGTACAGTATATGCCTCCATACTCACTTCACTAGAAATAAATGTATTAGGATCTTTTTTAAAGTTCAGTGTAGCTGTCATTATATCTCACTTGCTGAGAAATTTATCGACCAACGTTAGTGTTATTTTAGACAGTTTCTTTGTTTCTTATTTAATTTTATCTGGTTTACTCCTTATTCAACGATGGGTATGATAACGATATGCTTTCATGCATTTTAGTACATTTCCTCTGTCAGCTTACTTGCTGTGAAAAGAACTTTTTAGTATCTTCATCGATGACTTCAAATCACAGGACATGCTCTCAACCCTCGCTCAATTACCCTCCGTGCAACACTTTCTTCATTTAAAATGACCGCAAGTATTTCTTACAACCCCGCCGGACGCACCAGTTCAGAAGTTACTAATCCTCCCCTCATGGGGATATAGCTATTGTATCTATGGTAATTAGCACTCCCAGCGGGAAAATGTGTGAGGGCCTGAGCTGAGAGTTAGGTAGGCCTTCTTTTCATTGAAATTATATTCTTTTGTTATGGTAAGGACTACCTTTTTTCGGTCCACTGCTGTCCTGTTTTTCAGCACCTATCTCGGTTCATGAACTTTTTTCTCATCTTACTATTTATATGCCCCTCTGCGTAGATTCCGCGTTCCCTTATCTCCATACTAAATGGTGCCATACTCCTTCCTCTCTTCGGAACATATTTCTTAGTGGTTTGGGAGACTTGAACTAATATTTAATCTAAAGTCACTAATCCTACATTTCGAGTGAACAAGCATTACCTGCTGAGCGCAAGCGATGAGCTACGCGTATGCACACACGACCGCCAGCTCAGATGAGACCGCGGACAGAGGCGTCTTTGTGAGCCGTGCTAGACAGCGCGTTGGTCTTCTCACTCTTCACCTAGTCTTGAGTGCGTAGCCTAGGTTCTTCACCTTACTTTCCGTGTCGGTCCTGCGTCTTGATTGCTGTGGGGGTGATTGCTTCTCTTCTTGACGGATTTAGGTCTTCAGTGAATGGGTTTTACATGTCCTATTCTAAGTCTGGGAATGAAGAGGTATGAACATGCCGTAATCTAGGTTTAGGGCTGATCAGGGATCATTATGCCGTATTTGTAAGTTAAGAAAAAGTCCACTGGAACTAATGATTGGGCGTGCGTGAATTCTAATGAGAAAATAAGTACGAATTGCCGTGTTAACAAACTAATGGCGTTATCTTTATTTGATCTACTGCAGTAAATGATTCTTAATGTGAAGAATAGTTTTTATTCCCAAAGGGAATTCATGATTAGGCGTCGATTCGCCCTAAGTATCTACATGCTATTATTTCCATCCAAACCACAGCTACCCTACGTAACAGTTCGTCAGCTTTTTATTTCTGATACGACGACCATTTAACATGAACTAATGGAGAGTTGTTTGGGTGATTGATCTTAATTTTCAAATCTCATCGTTTTACCTGTTACAATTTTCTTTTATCTTGTTGAACAGCGCATCTTACATTTCAAAAATATTTATTTTTCTTTAGTATGTGTGGAATACATCAGGCAAATAAAAACCGTAGGGTGAAGGCAATATTGAGATTAAAAGGCGCGTTAGGTTAGATTTTTAATAATTAACTCGCGTAGTGCTATGTTGTTCAACTTTTCTTAAATTCATGTATTTATAAACCCATCATAACCGCAGCCTGAAATATAAGACTTACTTGGTAAAAATATAATAAATTTCTCAAACTTATAGTATCCTGTTTACGTTCACGACGGTTGTTTCACGAAGCTAATCTCTTCTGTGTAGGTTCCACGGTAAAGGAAACAAGGTAGCGTCATTTCTATGGGAGAAAATGCATCTCCTCTTGTTAGGCTTGCTAATAGCACGGCTATATTTCAAACAAATTTATGACGTCACCATTGCGACATGTCGTCAGGCCAATAGTGGTGCTAGATTTGGGGCAAGCAGTGTTGCCAGATGCAATATGAGCGCAGCTATTGGTTCGTTGCCTTGACGTCAGCATTGCCACAAAAAAGACAGGTTTGACCCAACTTACTATCTTCTACCGTGGTAGGTACTTTAACATATTTCCTGCGAAATGACCCACCTGTGGTCACTAAGGAGATTTTCATAGTGCTGCTGACCCAACTGCAGTTACTAACTCATTTTTTATTAATACTTATTGAAAGCTAAATGAAGGCCCGATCCAGTTAATGTTTGCTATTTTCAAAGTTGATTACCACAATTGACTTTAAATTTGAATTGAACATTGAACCCATTTAACCCATCGCAGTTAACGCGTAAACACGGCTAGACACCGTAGCTCTGAAACTCAACACGCTAGCCGCCCCTTCTGTTACACCGCAGCTGTGGACGCTACGAGATCGCGTGACTGCGCTGGCCACCGCAGTGCTTGCTGATGCTGAATTGTATCTTGATAATATGCTCGTGTGTTGTCAAATGGTGTTCTCGTGTTGGTCTTGTGTAACTTTCACACTGATTCGTAGTCCATGACCGTCTCATATCTTGAGGCCTCTGTAACCAAGTTATGTCGTTACTTAGTTGCGTACAGGTGTCGTTCACTATCCAAAACCAAACAGAGGAGTAATATGAATAAACTATCGATTTCTGTTCAAAAGCACGCTAAAGAACCACACGAATATCGCCTTAATGCATTAGGGAGGTATAGCTATTGTATCTATGGCAATTAGCACTCTCAAGGGGAAGATGCGAAGTCCCGAGCTGAAAACTAGGTAGGCCTTTTTTCCTTGAACCACAATTTTTTTTTGGTTTTATCAATGACTTTTTTCAGTTTAGTGCTGTCCAGTTTTTCAGCCCCTCTGACATTCATCTTCAATTTTTGTCTTGTTTCGTGAATTTACTTTATAACTTGCAGTTCTGGGTGCAGGGGGATCTTTTGTGGGAACACACCTGGTGTCCAAATTCCCCATTCTCTTTACTCCGTACATATTGCACCATCTTCCTTTCTCTCTTTGGAACATCTTTGATGTGATTAGGAAGCCTCAAACTAACTTATCGTAATTCTAACTTCGTATCCTAACTTCATGCATACTAAATACCATACTCCTATCTTTTTTTGGAACCCCTTTTATGTGGTCTGGAAGGCCTAAACTGACTCGTCTAATTCACAGGCACATCATCACGAGGCTGCTGCAGCTGGAAGGCCTAAACTAACTCGTCTAATTTACAGTCTCTTGCATTTGCCCAGGCACGTCATCAAGAGGCTGCTGCAGCGTGCCGGTGCTCAAGTTCGGCCTGGCGGTGTACAACATCTTGCTGCTGGCGTGCGGCGGGTGCGTGGTGGGCGTGACGCTGTGGAGCCTGGTCACCAAGTACGACCAGGGACCGCTGCTCACCAGCCACTCCTATCCGGCGGTGGTGGGCATGCTGCTCGCCGCTGGCATCGTGTCTCTCCTCGCTGGAGTCCTCGGCTGCATTGCTCTCGCTCGAGAGGATAGATGCTCCCTCGTCGTTGTGAGTTCTGGTTCTAATTCATATCCCTTCCTTTTTTGTGTGATTTCTTTCTTTGGTTCTGATCTGTATCTGTACCTTCATTGTGTCGAGTTCCTTTCTTAGGTTTTGATTTATATTTGTACTTTCGTTTCATGAGTTTCTTTCTCTGGTTTTGATCTGTATATCTGCCATCTTTGTCTGTAATTCCTTTCTTTGGTTGTGATTGTTATATGCTTCTTTTCTTTTTAGAATCCAAGTTTAGCGTTTTTGAAATTTTCCGTCTTTCCAAGCCTAATCTTCAAATCAAAGGAGTTATTTTCCGAAAGAAAAGACGTTTCTTTCAATGCGGCCACATCGTTTTACTTGTTATAATGAAAGATGTACACAAAATATGACAAGAGATTGATGAAACTAGCAAATATAGGGATAATAATTGTTACAATAGTCTTACGTAACTCTGAGTATGCAGCGATGACGAGGTATGACAATAAGGCCTCGGATTTACGTTAAATTATTACGTGAAATTAACACAGAGTCAGGGTCTAATACGGTGTGCCAACCGTATGCAAATTTTAACAAATTAAAGAAGGGGCACGAAGAGACCTTCCAACGTCGATTTCTCAGGCGGGAATGAATGCCTCAAACTATCGTCATGTTCTTAAATAACCCTCGAGCTGCCGGAGTTGCCGCAGCTTCTCGTAACTGCCACAGCTGGCGTACGCAGCATCGCCGCGTCTGCTGCTGGTCGCGCTGTTGTCGTTGAGACCAGGGCCCTGCCGCTAGCTCGCCGAGACCGCGCTGCCGTTGCCATTTCGTTGCCATACCGCTGCCACGCTGTTGCCACGTCGTTGCCACGCTGCCGCTGAGAGCGTAGGCGTCGTCTCTTTTTTTGTAACCGTCGAGCCGCTGCTGTGCAAGCATCGACATCTGGCGTGTTGTATTATGCTGAGCTTTGTGATCTTCTGATAGCAGAGCCCGGTGTAGGCTCTCGCGTCCAACCGTCTTTACTCTTTTTTGTGGTGAAAACTTAACGGTTCGTACTTGGGACATAACAGAAATCCCCCCATCCTATATTAATCAGCATCCTCCTGGATGTTAAATGGAAGTTTCCGTCTACTGAAGTCACGCATCTGAGATTCGTACTTCATTGCAGGGGTGAAATTTAGACAAGCCTTGAGATTTGTGCTTCTGACGCACTTCTGAAACGAAGATCTTAAACAAGCGATAGCTTACTGTAGTCGTCGGGACGCCCTTTTCCAGTTTACTACCGAAGACCTTCTCTCTTGGCTAATGACGTTCTATCAGAGGCCTTCTGAAGACGTCTAGGGGTAAAAACACCCTATTAATACAAATGTCGAGTATTTACTCGATCAGTCCATATTCAACCACCTGCGTGTAGCTATTATGGACGTATTGATGTCCATCGGTATCTTCTTTATTTTTCCTTCACCGTTGTCGAATCCGTGTCCGGCGAAAATATAGATGTTCAGGAGAAAGTCTAGTCCTTGTACGAGTGCGTGTACTGTTGCTGCAGATGGAAGCTGGGTCCGCCGATTGCGTCTGCACAGCTGGGGCCGCGGCACGCCAGGACAGCTGAGGTGGGCCCTTTAATCGCAAGGTCGTCGTGAACGGCGCGTAGCAGAAACAGCTGGTATGGAGAGCGGTATTGCCGTCGCGTCGATCGCGCACTGTGCAGACCAGCCGCTGCGCTGCTGCAGTGGTGAGAGGAGGGCGTGTGCTGCCGCTGCTCAGGCCTCAGTTGGCACAGCGTCGCTGTAATCAATCATTCGATGTTAATCTCAGGGCTTGGCAAAATTCTCTCCTTTGGATTTCTTTGACTATCGTAAACAATTGTATCCATCTACTCATTCCATATTTCTCCTGCCATTTACAACCCGGTGTATCATCCTTCAACAGTATTTAACTAGATCAAAGTAATCTAACGCAATAAGCTCAAAGAAATCCACTAGAGAATATTATAACTAACACGAAATGAAATAAATGCAAAGCAAAGGAAACGGATTAGAAACACACAATACATCCTACAATGTTTCATATAGCTAGTGCGCTGCAAAGGAAAATTCTTTATGTACATATTAGCACGCATTCCTCTAAAGGAGTTATGAAAAGACATATGAACGGGACACAAATTTGACATCAAGTAAATTTTCTATCTTATTAATGAGCATCATCAAGGTAAATACATAAATTGGTTCATCAAATCGACATTAAAATATAATACAAGAGAGCAAAAGCATCCTACTCGCATTTCGCTGGAGGAATCAATTAATTCTAAGTCAGAGCACTTATCCTAAATTCGTAACATGAAAGAAATGATAAACACGAAAGAAATGATTAGGAAACATCCTTAATATTAAACATAGTATATCTTTAGAATGAAATGAGGCAATCATTATCGAAGTTTTGGGACATTCTTGCAAGACACAAGCAATTACATATAGTTCGGACGCCTAGTCCGATTCCTCAGAGAATACCTAGGGATCATTCCTTCATTTCTCTGGCTCGTGCTCGGCACTGTAGGAATGTCGTTCGTCTCTGCCCCTGGCAGTTCGTCTTCTTCGTCACCGTTGTTGAAAGGGAAGGCTATGGCGTCGTCCAAGTAGGCTCGTTTGACTCGGTTGAGGTGAACGGTTTGTTCTTTTCTGTCTGAGTACAGACCTTTGATAGTGATGTTATTTCCATGTCGAGATAGTATCCGATAAGGCCCCATGAACCTGGTCGGAAAGGCCCTGTCCTCGACACGTCCTGCCTCATTCCTCAACATGATAAGGTCCCCAGCTTGGACATCACATTCTTTGGCCGTTCGATTGTAGATGTTTGCGGCAGCTTGCCTCGCAGCTTCCGAATTCTTCCGAACTGCAGCAAATGCTTTAGACAGACGGAGAGAAACCTCAATCGAATAATCTTGGTGACACGCATAGTTGATGGGCTGTTCCTTGAAAATGTCGTGGTAAGGAAGGTTAGCATCTCTGCCGTAGAACAAAAAGAACGGCGTGTCTTTAATCGCAGTCTGGTAGGACGTGTTTACAGCTAGGGTAACGAAGGGAATGCTCTGGTCCCTCGTGAATCTATCTTCAGCAGCCAAGTGGGAGATTGCAGTTTTCAAGACACCGTTCATTCTCTCGCAACAACCGTTCGCCATAGCGTTATAAGCAGTCGTAGTCTGTGATCTCGCCTTGAGATTTTTGCAGACATCCTGAAATAGCTTATTAGTGAACTCGCTACCTCTGTCGCTGACAATAGTATTTGGGGCTGAAAATTTTCCGACGTACTGGACGAAAGCTCTGGTGACAGTATCAGCAGACTTATCTGTAAGGGGGTATGCATCGACATACCTCGTGAAATGATCAACTATGGTCAAGAGGTATTTGTTACCTTCGTAACTGACAGGCAATTCAACAAGGTCAACAGCAACTCTTTCAAGGGGGTAAGAGGTCTCGGGGAATTTACCTAATGGGACTTTAAACTGGCCCTGCCATTTCATTCGCTGGCACTGTAAACATTTCTTCACATGGTCTTTGACGTCACGAATTTGATTAATCCAGAAGAATTTATCTCTGGCACGTTCAAGAGTTCTCAAGAAACCCATGTGAGCAGATAAATCATTATCATGGCTTAACTTTAAAGCAATCTTAACTAGAGACTTAGGAACGACTATTTGTACATTACTTCTACCGTTTCTGCGTTTCTTTCTCGACAACCTACATAGGACATTGTTATCATCAATAAAATATTCGTCAATGTTTGAAATCTTAGTATCACCCAAGTCATTTCCAGTTAACAAGTTTCTTACACCAGACCAAAGTGAGTCCTTTTCTTGCTCTGAAACAATATCATCCAAGCTCAATTGCTTTGCCTCGACGGCAACACTTTTATCACGTTCACTGTACACAGGTGGAGGGCACACGTCGTCGACAGGAACATCTGTCGCATTATTATTAGAACAAGGCTTAATTCTAGAAGGAACATTAGTATTATTTTTAGGATCACTCTTATTACTACAGTTTGATTCGGCAGTGTCAACAACAGCATTGACAATTCTTTCAGACCTAGACAGGTAGTCGGGCAAGTGGTGTAGCGCTCCAGGCTTATACCTGACAGAGAAGTTATACTCTTGCAGAAGTAAAGCCCATCTCGAAATGCGGTGGTTACCTGTTTTATTAGCAAAAATAAAAGTTAAGGGGCGGAGATCTGTCACCACGACGAACTCGTTTAAGTACAGGTACGCATCATAATGTTTGATTGAATCGTGGATGGCAAGAGCTTCGAGTTCTGTTGCAGAGTACTTAAGTTCGCTTCCTTTTAATTTTCGACTATAGTACGCTACAGGTAATTCGATGCCGTCGTGCATCTGAAGCAATGCTCCACCAATTGCAATGCCCGAGGCGTCAGTGTGCAACACAAACTCTCTCTGAAAGTCAGGAAATTTGAGTATAGGCGCGGACACAAGTTTATCTTTCAAGTTATCGAAAGCTCGCTGATGAACGTCAGTCCATTTAAATACGTTCGTTTTTTTTGTAAGCTCGGTTAGAGGTGCCGCGATATGAGCATAATTTTTAATGAACTTTCTAAAGAATCCGGTAGAGCCTAAGAATCTTTTCACTTCCTTAACACTTCTGGGCCTCAAAGCATCCGCTAAAGCTCGCACCTTGTCAGGTCGGGGGATTAGTCCTTCTGAACTGACTTTAATACCAAGGAAAGTCACGCTGCTTGCCGCAAATTGGCATTTTTTTAGACTAAGTTTGAAGCCTGAAGCAGCTGTTTGAAGCAACGCCTTATCCAAATGTTCGACATGAGTCTCGAAATTTTTAGAATAGATGATGATGTCATCAACGTAACAGAACAGAAACTTTGAAATGAATGGGGAAAAAACCATATTAACTGCTCTTTGAAGTGCAGCCGCAGAAGTGATGAGGCCCTGAGGTGAACGGCAATATCGATAACTACCAGTCGGCGTTCTGAAAGCGGTAATATCACGGCTCTCTGGGGACAATTCGATCTGATGATAGGAACTTCGCATGTCTAGAGTGGTGAACAAGTTCGAGCCCTTAAGACTTTCTAAGGTGTCCGTCATGTTCGGAATTGGGAAAGTGTCTTTGCAAATTTTATTGATAAGACGGAAGTCAACTACGATTCGATGCGAGCCATCACTTTTACGTACAGCTAAGATTGGGGAAGACCAAGGCGAGAAACTTGGTCCAATAACCTTTTGCCTAAGCATCTCTTGGACATGCTCTTCAATCAATTGCTTTGTAGCGTGAGGGACTCGATACTGTGGCGTATTGATAGGATTGTTTCCCTGAACGTCTAACCTATGCACAGCATTTCGTGCGAGACCTATCTCGTCTCCAACCGCGAACGCATTCCGGTGTTTGTTAATCAAATTTACAAGGCTCATTTTCTGATCCTGCTCTAAATAAGATAAGTCGACATTGTCAATCATTTGGTTGAATTCAGGTTCATTGCGTTTCTCTGCGACACGTATGAGTCTACTATTCCCAACCTCAGCTTGCCGGTCAGAGCGGCACCGAGTAGCCTCACTCGCTTGTTTACACTCATGGTGTACTGCTGCTACAGCACCGTAGGCCTCGTGTCGTGGCTGTGCTCTAGCGTCACTCACACTTTCATTTGGGTCTGACTCTGGCGGCTCCTCAATAGCAACATCTAACGTAGCACAAATTTTATTTCTAGGTACAAGAACATTCTTATCATTATAATTTACAAAGACTATTGGCACGGTGCCATCACGGACTGTGGCGAGGGTACGAGGAATAGCTATTCCTTTGCAAGCAGAACTTTGTTGGATTACAACCTCCTTGTCGTTCATGTGTTTTGGTACTCTAAGATATGAGTGACACAGAGTTCCGCCCTAAACAGTCAGATCATGTGACATTCTTGCGACACTGAATGATGCATCCTCTGATTGTTTTACAAAATTTACAGAATTAGAAGCAGCAACTGATTGAAATGGGTAAATTCTATCATTAATTCTCACATGACCTTTCTCGTGCTGGCTGTATTTTATTTCAACGCCGAATCTCTTAAGGAAATCTCGGCCTATCAAGACAGCTCCAGGGAAGTAAGAATCTTCCACAATAATAGCGGAATGGCAATATTCAACATTACCCAGTTTAAATTTCAGGTCAATCGTACCTCGAGTGTGGAGATTATCTCCATTTACAGAACAAAGAACTTTCGTGCATCGTTTAATTCGGGGAGGGTCTTTGAATAATTTGTTAATTACACAAGATTTCACAAGAGTTACGGAAGAGCCTGAATCAACGAAAGTGGAGCATTTTCTCTGTTCAACATTTAATAAAATCACGGGGGAAAAGCTTTTCGGTTGCTGTGAAAGTTTTTTGACTTTACTGCGGCGATGTCACCATTCTGATTCGGATGGCCATTGAATTTATGTTGGTAATTATTGAAGGGGCGAGCATTTTTATGTGAGGTACTTTGCCATTTGAATGGGTTTTTAGGCTGGTACGCTCGCTTTTGTGGTGAATTGTATTGATACTTCTCAACTACTACATCACTCTCGTGAATTCGTCTCTTCCGGCTCAACATAGTTCTTTCTTCGATCAAGGACTCCTCAATTGACCTCGCTTTGTCTAGGAGTTTTGTCACACTCTCAGGGTCAAAATCATGTGCTAATTTTTCACTGATCTTGGGATTCATATTTTTTATGATGGTAGGAATGAGGATTTTTTGTGCTTTACTATCCTCGTAGTGCCATTCTGGACCGAATACGTCCTTCCAGCCAGCCAGAACGCGAGTTGCAAATGCATTGACTGTCTCATCATTCTCTTGATGCAAATTAAATAGAATTTTGTGGACTGTCTTCCTATAATTCATGGCTCCCTTGTAAACAGAAACAAGCCAAGTTTTGACATCGTCCAGTGTGACAAGTTGATCCGACTTAAGAACATATGAATCCCAAGCTTTTCCAGTAAGTGCATTTTTCAAATAACGACATTGCAGGTCAACATCGTTCGTGTAAATATCAACTCGAGTCTGGAAGTGTTTTAAAAATGAAGTTACACAGCCTTCACCATTAAATTTAGGCAGTTCAATTGCATGATTTAAAGTGACAAAGCTACTTTGACTATTCTCACCGTTATTTTGGTTATTTTCATTATCGTTCCCTGTCATGATTTCAACAGTTAATTAGGGCAAAATTGGCGAAGCAAAGTAGATTCACAATGAACACTGATAGCAATTTTAGAGTTTCAAATTAGAAGTTTAAATGCAATATTTCGCACAATATGTTTCCAAATACACAGACATAATTGAGTTTTTCGCACAATAAGTTTCCAAATGCACAGAAATAAACGAGTCAGCGATAACATCAACAACAGTAATGAAAGATAGGGTCACAATAGGGATAAAATGGGGTTTGAATAGGCATAATAATCATATTAGAAAGGAAAATGGGTTAAATTGCGCTATGCAAATGAGACAAATAAATGGGTAAAGCATCAAAATGGTAAATATAGTACAAATTCACACGAAAATTTTTTTTAGAAATAAATACAATACACTGACACAAAATGCAAATAATGACACTAATTCACACAGAAAATACACAAAATAAATCAATAGAATGACATAAATTACAAAACAGAATGGGTTCAATGATGAGTGAAATATATAAATTTCCTAATGAACAATGGCCATTTATATTATACGTTAAGTTTTTATTTGAAATAGGTAGCGTGGCAATAACGGTCTCTGGCGGAGACGTTGAGCGTTAATGGGTTATGATCCCACATTCGCTGCCCACCATTGTTATATGCTTCTTTTCTTTTTAGAATCCTAGTTTAGCGTTTGTGAAATTTTCCGTCTTTCCAAGCCTAATCTTCAAATCAAAGGAGTTATTTTCCGAAAGAAAAGACGTTTCTTTCAATGCGGCCACATCGTTTTACTTGTTATAATGAAAGATGTACACAAAATATGACAAGAGATTGATGAAACTAGCAAATATAGGGATAACAATTGTTACAATAGTCTTACGTAACTCTGAGTATGCAGCGATGACGAGGTATGACAATAAGGCCTCGGATTTACGTTAAATTATTACGTGAAATTAACACAGAGTCAGGGTCTAATACGGTGTGCCAACCGTATGCAAATTTTAACAAATTAAAGAAGGGGCACGAAGAGACCTTCCAACGTCGATTTCTCAGGCGGGAATGAATGCCTCAAACTATCGTCATGTTCTTAAATAACCCTCGAGCTGCCGGAGTTGCCGCAGCTTCTCGTAACTGCCACAGCTGGCGTACGCAGCATCGCCGCGTCTGCTGCTGGTCGCGCTGTTGTCGTTGAGACCAGGGCCCTGCCGCTAGCTCGCCGAGACCGCGCTGCCGTTGCCATTTCGTTGCCATACCGCTGCCACGCTGTTGCCACGTCGTTGCCACGCTGCCGCTGAGAGCGTAGGCGTCGTCTCTTTTTTTGTAACCGTCGAGCCGCTGCTGTGCAAGCATCGACATCTGGCGTGTTGTATTATGCTGAGCTTTGTGATCTTCTGATAGCAGAGCCCGGTGTAGGCTCTCGCGTCCAACCGTCTTTACTCTTTTTTGTGGTGAAAACTTAACGGTTCGTACTTGGGACATAACATGATCTGTGTTTGTATCTTCTTTGTAATTCCTTTGTCTGGTTCTGGTCTATAGTTTTACTTACCTTGTGTGGGCTTCCTTACTCGATTTGTGGAAGAAGTATCACTAATTAATTGTCATCTTTCAGTACATATTTCCCCTCAGGGGGATACAACTATTGTATCTATGGGAATTAGCGCTCCCAGGGGGCCTACGTGAGGGCCCGAGCTAAAGGTTACGCAGGCTTTTTTTTTGTTAAAATTCGGTTCACTGCTGTCATGTTTTTTCAACACCTACTACTTTTTTCTTCATGTTATGCTTCTCCGCATAACTGTGTACGGAACATCGCTAAGGATCTGAATAATCGTCCGGCCAACGACTTATTCATAAATGATTCAAAAGACCGAATATTAAGCCTGATTTCTGCGAGAAAGCATCACATCGTTGAATTCTAGAACAATCGACTCTTCAGGAACAACGTTCGAACGTCGCCGATACAAGTAGCGAACGATCACGCCAGCCGAAGATGCCAAGAACCTCAACGGATGTCTTCATTTGCTTTAATTAATATGTATAACATTGTTTGTGGGGATTTTTATATAGTAATGAGGGTAAGGTTAATGATGTATGTTTTCTATTCGATAGTAGGGATATATCACCTTCTTATTGGTAACCTTGTTAGGATGTTATTCAAAGTTGGCACCTCAAGGTGACGCCAGAGGCGGGTTGCCTGAGGCCGAGGGACTCAGAGGGAGAGAGCGGCAGTCGGGCGAGGAAGACGAACGAGAACGGTCACGTACGAGCTCAAATTATCAACCCCCGCCCAGATGGGTCGAGGCTTGCCTCTTAAATCCACTATTTCAAGTCATCCTAGAACATCTGTGCCCTCATTCGCTCGAAAGTGATTTACTTCAAGAATACTCAACCGCAGTGCCAATTTAACGTAAATTAGAGATTGCCAATCTAGACTGCTAACTGTCGGAGCCATCAACCTGGTCTCTCTGCCCTCAACAAAACATGGCGGCCTTGCTCCAGCGCGCCAGCCAGGCGACATTCAAACTGCGAGCCCTGATCTCCAAATCTCAGTTAAGTCCCTCTCTGATATTATGTCGATCCGAGTCCCCGCTCAAGCTTCTAAGTATGTTAGGATTGCGAGTGCGGAAGTCACATTTATTCAATTAATGCGTAATTTCGATGATTAATGTATCAATAATTTCTCTTGTCCAATAGCGAATTTCTTTAATGTCCTTGTGTTCTTCATATCCTTCAGATAGATAGGAAGAGATGAGATAGATTGATTTGGAAAGAAAAGATAATGTTTGAAGCCAGGAAACACGGCTAGAATGCACGATTAATTTATGGCCTTAAGCCGTTCGCAACGCTTACCGAAGATTGAATTAAATATTTACTCAGACTTACTCTGAGTTGGTGGCAGCTACCTTGATATTAACAAGTAGAAAATAAAAGAAATGTGACGAATAATCTTAATGTCACGACTAATAATATCACATGGAAAATATCATGCATCGCAACAAAGAATGACGGCAGAAGAAAATGAAGACCGTGACCTCAGCGAGACAAAATAAAGAGGGTCACGACATATGGTGGCTGAGCGTTGGGATTAGAGTTTTGCTTTAAATGTGAATGTTACTGTAAAATCTCATGCCTACCGGACTCACACCTCCAAAAAAAAATATATACGTGCATTCAAACATTCAAATTTAAAAATTGATATTTGGCCGACTAAAAATAATTTCTTTATCTGAATCATCTTATCTCTCTCTTCCTAATGAATACTTATTTGCAGAATGTCATTTGGAACGATAAAGTAATGTTGTATTAATGTTTCATATTTCAATGTTGTCGATAGACTCATAATAGGTACGGGTGTGCAACGTATCCCTTCATCAAGTAATTTTAACTACCATGTATGCGGCATTTTCTGTACCATCCAATGTAAAAACTGAAATGTAACAACATGCTACGTTGGAGACGAATGTTAGGATCGAACATTCCTCAATCCTTGAGTGAGCCGGCTTTGCCGCGGCAGCTCACGCCCTCGCCAATGGAATGTGAGACTATAAACAAAGCCCACGTACCGGCGTACGAACTGCCACAAATGCCACACGCTAGAGCTTTCCATGATTCTAAACTTCAATAACGCGAACGATAAATGTTGTGAATCACGATTTTCTTAGTTTAGGCATGTAATATTTACGTTTTTCTAATGAAAAATAAATTTAATAACACGTGAGAACGTAAAATTTTAATTATTTCATCATTACTGCGTGTAAAATTTCTAATTCGACGTTCGTCAAACAAATTTCTGCGGATACCACGGCATAATTATGTCAATATCATGGGAATTTTATATTCAAAATTTAAATACTAATGATCAAAGCCAGCTTATAGATAATTTTATTCCAATTTCCGGAGATAGCATTCTTTAACAAATTTAAATTTAATATTTAAATACAATAGATTCAATTTAAATACCAAATGGCACAGTTTCAACTAGAATGAATGTAAACCAGAGGCGTTTGTCTGCTATTAGAGTTACTAGTTAGTTAAGGTTTTCAAAATTTAATCACGATTCTTCGGAACAATTTCATTTTGGGCGAATAATCTAAAGAATTAGATTTACTATTACTCTTAAAATAATTAATAACCTGCGAATGCATCACATAGGGATTCTGATTGTCACTAAAACGTAATATAATTAATGCGCGAATTACCAGAGACACCACAACGTATCTGAGTAGAGAAAATAAGTTTAATTCGTGGTTTCAAAAATTTATCACAGCCAGGATTTATTTCTAACGAATGAATTCGATCACGACGATCTCATATTAATATGTTTGCTCAAACGTTCTACTGGCCCTGAATATAACTATGAACTCCATTGCATCGAGTTGATCGAATTTAAATACTATGTATGATTTTTGTAATTAATATTTCTGTGTGGGGAAAATAGTTCAATTTGTTTCACTTTCATGTATTTCGATAATTCCGTAAATGTGTGTGTACTCGTAGGATGTAATTAATTTTAAACTTTGCGATCTATACTTAAATAATTTTTTGAACCTTATGTTCTATTCGTAATTTGCTTATAATAACGTAAAATTCAAACGTAGGATGCTTAAATCTTTTTGTAAATACTTGGGAGTTTGAGAGGGAAGGCTTGATTGACGTGATGTAGAGGGAGGCTTGGGAAAAATTAAAGAAGAACATCAGAACAAACACTTAATGGGATTGACCTTTCAGGAGTGGTGGATGACATCAGCTGAGCGCGGCTGAACGCACGCGCCGGCACAATCACTCACCACTCACCATGGTTGGTGAGAGCGGCACCTCCACGAACACGCGCTGCACCACCGCTCTCACCGTCGCCCTGCTCGAACGGTATCACTACTACGGGTTGGCCGCGCACACACGAACACACGCTGCACCCCGCTCCCTACTCCACCATCTACACGACGCTTGGAGCACGACGCAAGACGACAACCACCTGAGCTCGCGCGCCGACTCGTAGAAAACGAGTACGTGAAGAAAATTTCTTATCAGCGGACTGGGTCGACGACCGCGGCTAATTTTCTACTGAGGCACGGTGAATAGAAAACGACAGGCGTTTAAAATTTAAAAGGACAGCTCAACATTGGGATTTCAATCGCGACTTCGGACTTCGGATGGATTCGGCAACGACGGCTTCACATCGGTGATGAAAATAATACGGAGGCCCGGAGGAAAATCAACGTATCAACTCAAAGATCTCAGCATAAAGGCAGCGAGTCCTACGCAACCCCAAAAAGATGATGAACTCCACGAGATAGTAGTCCACTTCGACCGACGACACACGGAATATTTTTCGGAGATCTCTATAAGACTTCTGCAAAGTGGTGGAGCAAGTCATGCAGCCCAGGATTATACGACTTGGGTGTATTTGGAAGTGTTCGCTACACTTCCGAGGGTTTTTACTCTCAAGGATTACTGCAGTGATCCACGCAACGGAGGGAGAAGTCGGTGTCATCTATAGGACACGGTTCTGCCCATAGGACAACTATAATGACTCCTTTATTTGACGACTCTGAATCAGCGCTCGCCAGAAGAGCAAACTCCAGTTGTAAGCATCTTGACTCTCCCCACGTTCCACGCATTTAAGGCGTCGGCTGCACGTGTGAGCAACGTCGAAGATAAGCCTTTCGAGCACAAGCAGGAGCTTGTGATTTGTTCGGCCACGGGGGATTTGTTATGCTTCTCCGCATAACTGTGTACGGAACATCGCTAAGGATCTGAATAATCGTCCGGCCAACGACTTATTCATAAATGATTCAAAAGACCGAATATTAAGCCTGATTTCTGCGAGAAAGCATCACATCGTTGAATTCTAGAACAATCGACTCTTCAGGAACAACGTTCGAACGTCGCCGATACAAGTAGCGAACGATCACGCCAGCCGAAGATGCCAAGAACCTCAACGGATGTCTTCATTTGCTTTAATTAATATGTATAACATTGTTTGTGGGGATTTTTATATAGTAATGAGGGTAAGGTTAATGATGTATGTTTTCTATTCGATAGTAGGGATATATCACGTTCTTATTGGTAACCTTGTTAGGATGTTATTCAAAGTTGGCACCTCAAGGTGACGCCAGAGGCGGGTTGCCTGAGGCCGAGGGACTCAGAGGGAGAGAGCGGCAGTCGGGCGAGGAAGACGAACGAGAACGGTCACGTACGAGCTCAAATTATCAACCCCGGCCCAGATGGGTCGAGGATTGCCTCTTAAATCCACTATTTCAAGTCATCCTAGAACATCTGTGCCCTCATTCGCTCGAAAGTGATTTACTTCAAGAATACTCAACCGCAGTGCCAATTTAACGTAAATTAGAGATTGCCAATCTAGACTGCTAACTGTCGGAGCCATCAACCTGGTCTCTCTGCCCTCAACAAAACATGGCGGCCTTGCTCCAGCGCGCCAGCCAGGCGACATTCAAACTGCGAGCCCTGATCTCCAAATCTCAGTTAAGTCCCTCTCTGATATTATGTCGATCCGAGTCCCCGCTCAAGCTTCTAAGTATGTTAGGATTGCGAGTGCGGAAGTCACATTTATTCAATTAATGCGTAATTTCGATGATTAATGTATCAATAATTTCTCTTGTCCAATAGCGAATTTCTTTAATGTCCTTGTGTTCTTCATATCCTTCAGATAGATAGGAAGAGATGAGATAGATTGATTTGGAAAGAAAAGATAATGTTTGAAGCCAGGAAACACGGCTAGAATGCACGATTAATTTATGGCCTTAAGCCGTTCGCAACGCTTACCGAAGATTGAATTAAATATTTACTCAGACTTACTCTGAGTTGGTGGCAGCTACCTTGATATTAACAAGTAGAAAATAAAAGAAATGTGACGAATAATCTTAATGTCACGACTAATAATATCACATGGAAAATATCATGCATCGCAACAAAGAATGACGGCAGAAGAAAATGAAGACCGTGACCTCAGCGAGACAAAATAAAGAGGGTCACGACATTCAACTTTGATCTTTTTTCATGAACTTCTTTCTCATCTTACTGTTTCTGTGCCCGTTCTGCATAGATTCCACGTTCCCTTAACTCCATACTAAATGGTGCCTTCTTCCTTCCTCTCTTTCGATCTCATTTGTAGAGAATAAGGAGGCTTAAACTAACTAATGATCTAATCTAATCTTCAGTACATATTTATCCTGATTATCATTATTATTACAGTACATATTCGTAGTGACTGACCGTCTCATACATATAATGAAATACATATTCGTGCCAGTTTCTTTCTTGCTCGGCTTGTGACACAAGTATCACTAATTGTCATCTTTCAGTACATATTCCTGCTGATCGTGGTGCTGGTACTGGAGGGCGTGGCGGGGGTGGTGGCGTACGTGTACCAGGAGCAGCTGTCGCACCTGCTGGCAGATTCTCTACCGTCCATCATATCGGAGCAGTACTCGCTGGACCGCTCTGTTACTACTGCTGTAGACAGCATGCAGATGCAGGTGAAGCTACTGAGTGTCTCGTGCTACCTGCTTGTAAAATTGTCGCCTTTATTTAGGGTTTGATCTCGGAAGAGATCACAGCCAAGTGCCCATTGTTGTTTAAAAGAGTTCTCAAAAGCATGGAGTGTCTCATGCTATCTTCTTATAGAACCGCCGCTTTTTCTTTGCGGTGATTGTGCGGGGATCACAGGAGATGGCAGTCAGAAGTCCATTATTGCTAGAACGAATTTTTGATGTACACGGTAATGCTGAAGTATTATTTTGGGTGGCGGAAGAGACGCCACCGTACTCGGTGAAGTGTGTCAGACGCCAATTAGTCGTATCGGACACCGTATTAAAAACCAATATTACCGGAGAATTAGCTTGTCGAAGTGTGTTGAAAATAGTGAGGGAGCTAGACAGGTTCTGTATGGTCTTCAAAAGGTAAATTCCATATCAGAAATCCATTTTTATCTCGTGCGTGTATGCGTGGAACGTTCAAAACCTTTTCTTTCCGCTGAGGTAATGTTCACAGTAGACATGCAATTCCAGTCAGGGTCAGCTGTGTGTACGGATGGATCCGATAATCTGTTTTGGCATTGGAAATTTTTTAAGACGTCTGCGTTGAAGGTTCCAATCCGTACTTGTCTTTAGCCGATGTGTATCTTATCTTTTTTTAATTTTCTCGCTGCATTATTATAGGGAAAGTTTTTTTTTGTGGTCCCAAGTGAACTTAAGGGCTCATTGAAGTACTGTCGTGCCTCGTTTATTGTGGGTGTTAGGATTCGGGACCACCAACATGGGAAAATTTGCGAAGTAGCGATAAAATATTTTTTCATCACCGTAAATTATAAACTAATACGAAAGTCCCCAACACTGTTATTAGTTCACCCTCGACTGTATTATACTTCCTCACGCTCTTACAAGCACTTTGCAACTGTATTAATGTTTAAACTTTCAATACTGGGTGTACAGAACTATAAATCATGAATAATTTTTTATTTTACTCAGATATTTTTCAATATTTACAGCAGTTTATATATTGCAATAAGTATTATTTCCAGCTCTATCACAACAATGTTGCGGTTTTTACAAAATTTTCAAATCCTGTTATTTTTTAAAATTAATTTGGGGAGAAAAAACATTTTCTTAGTCGAGGAAAAGGTTATTTTATCTCTTAAATAATGAGAATAAAGCGGGTTGATTATTTCGATAATCTGTGGCATTTCTACGATGTAGCAGGAAATACGCTGGATAAAAAATGCATTTAGATGTTGAAAAACTACAAAGCTGTGAGATCGTGAAAGGTGAACCACGATTTAACGAAGGACGATTGTATGTAATTTTAGCGTGGCATTTGTGAATATGTTACGGAAAATATGATGGAGCAACGTTTGGATGATTTATTTATACTTCCCCATTTTTCGAATGTGTATT
Organism: Morinoia aosen; assembly: GCA_030386875.1. NCBI lineage: Eukaryota > Metazoa > Arthropoda > Malacostraca > Amphipoda > Talitridae > Morinoia > Morinoia aosen. The sequence continues at coordinate 37,168,234 of CM059572.1, forward strand.
GTAGTAAGACGCGTGATATAGTGATACGTTGCTTCTCTTCCGTTGCTGTTGTACACAGTGCCTGCCTAACACTTCGTTTAATCGACTGTTGTGTGGATATAAGAAATTGTTTTTCATGCGTGAGTGGAATTCATCGCAGGCTTGGAATTTCTTATGTATTTTTTTGGAAGGGAAGGCAACGGCTTTGAAATTAGTGACGTCAAATGAGCTTATAGGTTTTGGTTTGTTTCATCGAATTCTACTTATTTAAACGTGACTAAAAAACTGAACAATTATCATAATCATCGAGTCAATTGCATTTCCGATGTTACTTTACTTTATTTTTCTTATTTACGGCTTATTTGACGTAGTAAAAGGTTTTAAAATAAGAATAACAAATTTAGAGAGTTGAAAGCTAGGAGCGTTATATGCGGCAAATATAGGGCGAAGTTGAAATTTGGTAGCAAAATCAGATTTATGGATTTTAGGTAGTCCATAGAGTAAACCAGGGCCAGAACCTGTCACAAAAAGTGTCTTATAAATTTCATCAGAAATTACAGATAGTTTTTTCAGTTTACGTAAAAAATTATTTACTTTGTCCTCTACTTTTAAAGCATACCCGTGAATTGGTTCCGAGATGCGTTCAAATTTAGTACAATCGGATATGACGACCTTCATTTTTTCAAGATAAACAGACCTGTCAAGTAATACAACGTCTTTTCCTTTATCGGGCTTGCACACAATAACATCCTTATTTTTACCTTGCTTCCTCAATTCAGAGATATCACCAGGTGTAATGACCGCTGAGAAAACTTTTGATGAATTAAAATTGAAATAAAACTTATTGGCTAAACATTTCAATCGATCACAGAAATCATTGAAACGCATCTCGGAACCAATTCATCGGTATGCTTTAAAAGTAGAGGACAAAGTAAATAATTTTTTACGTAAACTGAAAAAACTATCTGTAATTTCTGATGAAATTTATAAGACACTTTTTGTGACAGGTTCTGGCCCTGGTTTACTCTATGGACTACCTAAAATCCATAAATCTGATTTTGCTACCAAATTTTAACTCCGCCCTATATTTGCCGCATATAACGCTCCTAGCTTTCAACTCTCTAAGTTTGTTATTTGACGTATTTTTGACATGACCGCTACGATAAAACTCGTCTCAAGCGCAGCTGAAAGCGCCTCATTGCCCCCAGTTCCGGTGCTGCGGTGGCGTCTCGTACACGGACTGGCAGGACAGCGTATGGAAGACCAACGCCTCAGACCACAGGCGGGTGCCCGACAGCTGCTGCAAGACGGTCACTCAGGGCTGCGGCGCCAGGGACCACCCTTCTAATATCTGGTACACTGTAAGTGGCCCATGGATAAATTAATGGCACACCGTAAGTGTTCCACGGATAATTTAAACCCATTAAGCGCTTGTCTTATGTGATGATGAACCCACGGATAAATCAAACCCATTAGACCCTTGTCTAATGTGATGATGAACCCACGGGTAAATTAAACACATTAGACCCTTGTCTAATGTGATGATGAACCCACGGATAAATCAAACCCATTAGACCCTTGTCATTGCATGGGAGTGGTGATAAATGTAGCTCTTGTGTTCAGAAACCCATCTCCATTGCGGCACAACTGCATGAATGCACACCAACTGCTAGAGTTTAGTGAGCCGTATTAGTGAATGCGTGAAGGAACTGTCTACCGCCTCTTGGTGTGAGGTCTAACTCACGGATGTAACACGTTCTAGAGCTCATTCAGGTGAGGAGGGATGGTAGCCTTCATGCCCTGATGGTGTTTGTCCTCCTCTATTTACCTGTGGACTTACATAGTGGGTACTAGGCATTCTAGCATTCCCTTGAAATATACCTACATCTAAGGTATATATGTATATTTTATATACCCAAGGGCACCTGTCAACGCTGGTTGCAGGAGTTAGTTGTGAATTACTGATCAAACAAACAATTCTTTTTCCTATTCTTTCTTTTTCTTATCGAAAAATCCAAAGTGTCTTGCAACTGACGTTTTTCTGTGTAATTTTTCTCACTTGTTCATATTTTCAAAACGCTTACGCTGTCTTTGGCTAATTCTTTGGCACTTTGTCCCATCTGTTGTTGAATTTAAGTGTTCCAACGTGTTAACATTGTCAGTGCTATCGATCGAAAGATTTATCTCCCCGAGTGTGGAAGTAATAAAAACTTGTTTAAAGCGAAGAACGCTTGCCACGTGACGGGACGAGTGGTGCAGTTGCAACCAACAGGATCAACTGCTTTCTGACTGGCCACTATTAAATAGATAAAGCGGGTCATGTACGTACAGTTATTTCTGGCGTTGATAGTACTTGGTTTGTGCAGGGCTGCGTGCACGGGCTGTCGCAGTTCCTAGGCGAGCACGTCCAGTTGCTGGGTGCCCTGGGCTGTTGCTTCTGCCTCCTGCAGCTGCTCGGCCTTACCCTCGCCTGCTGCCTCTACGTCGTCCTCTCCAGAGCCTATTGAGACCATCAACTCCCGCGTCGTCTCTGTAATTGCACTCTCGATGCTTGTGGGTTATCTGTCACCTCTTTTGATTTATGCTTTCCTTTTGATGTTAAGGTTAGCTTAATTAAATTATGTCTGAGATAAAACAAAATTAAAAAGAATAAAAAATTAATGATAATTTTATTAAGTTAACTTTAACATTAAAAGGAAATCGTAAATTAAAAGTGGTGCCAGATAACCCACAAGTACCTCACTCTCTTCATGCGAGATATTAACATCTATGTTCAATGTAACTGCCTTTACCGGGACCGTGAGTTGCTTAGGAGTAATACGAGTATTAGTGACATAAAGCTCAGCTTTCGGCTTCTCGTCATCGCAGCTGCTGTAATATAATTTCACCCTTGCTTGAGGATAGAATCTCGATTTCCATGTTGCTACCTTCACCGGGACCATGAGTTGCTTTAACGCAATTCTTTTATTTTTGTATGCGCGCTACGTAAACTTCATTAAAAACGGGCTATTTTGGCTCTTTTCATGTACGTTTACAGATGTTTTCTTTATATCTGCTAAAGTACTTACTCTGCCTGCTAGTTATCTAGAATCTCGAATAGTTTTCCTAGCATTATAGCTGGCAGATACGGCTATGGAAAGTGTACTTTAGTAAATGATCTTGGGTTTGACGAGCAAAAATGATTGTTTTCTGATCTCTATCAACTGTGAGCGCACGAGAACTTATTTCTAATTTTGAGTTCTCACTCGCAAATGTGAAAATCTCCTCATTAAAAAAAATTTACTTTGGTTAAAAAAACTCGTTTTGAAAACGAAGAATTCCAGCTTTTTAACACGTTAGTTGCGATGGGTTAAACTGAAGTTCAATATTCAACTTAAATTTAAAGTCAAAAGTGATAAGCAAATTTGTAAATATCAAACACTCACTGGGCCTGTTAGATACCATTAATTTAGAAAGGTTGTTAGAATTTTTCAAAACGACCCATCGATGGGTCGTTTCGCTGCAGGAAAAACCTAACTACGACCCACCGGTGGGTCATACCGCAATGAATGTGTTAACTATGAATATTATTGGTGTCCATCACAAGTGCCGAGTGAGTGCCTGGCTCACAAGGGCGTGGTGTTAGCTCATACCAGCGGCCGAAGAGGGCGTACCTGCGAGCCGGGTTGTAGAAGTTGGCAGGTCTTGAGCTTGTAAGGAATTTCGAAAATTTCAAAAGCGGGAGAACTGACGAGTTCTTCCTCGTTAGGCAACTATTGTGTCTATGGGAATTAACGCTCCCAGGAAGACTATGTGAGGGTCCGAGCTTAAGGTTAGGTAGGCTTTCTTTTTGTTAGAATAGAAAGGTTTTGCTTTTTGTTAAAACAAAATAGGTTTTTGTTCTGTTACGGACCATCTTTTTTCGGTTCACTGCTGTCCTGTTTTTTCTGCACCTACTACTTTTTTCTTCAACTTTGATCTTGTTTCGTGAACTTCCTTCTCATCTTTCTGTTTCTATCCCTTTCTGCATAGATTCCGCGTTCCCTTACCTTCATACTAAATGGTGCCTTCTTCCTTCCTCTCTTTGGATCGCCTTTGTTGCGGATAGGAAGGCTTAAAGAAACTAATAATCTATAATTGCATCCAATCTTCCTCGTTACGGATTAAGCGCGAGAACGTGTAGCCATTACGTATCGGTAACCTTCGTCTTGTGTTGAATAGAGTTGTCAGACGAATGAAGCTACGCTAAATTGAATGCTTGATTTTGGACCTGCAAAATTCGGTGTAAAATACAAAGTTTAATTTCACAACATTTTAAATTTTTGGCGTAACTCTTCATCTGTTCAATCACTCGTTCTTTTGTAATTTTTGTTCTGGTGTCCCATTTTCATTATAATGTATTGGTACAAGCTGTAGCTCACAATAGTTTCATTTTTCGTTCTACTGCATCGTTCGTTTTGGATAGCACTCGTTGTAGTTAATTTTTAGCTCACTGTATTACTTTCCGACTCATATTTTCATAGTTGGCCGCCATGTTGGTGGTCAATGGTTGGTGTGCTTGCCTTTCGACTTGTAAATCGTGCAATCAAGCTCCGCAGTGTGAGCTCACTGTCTCTTCTCTTTGGGAAGATTAAAAGTTTAGCCACAATGTAGGACCCACCCATGTATGTGAAGTGGGCACTGGCACTGGCTTTAGCTGGGCTTAATTGTCGTGTCCGTGCGTTAAGGATGAGACGTTTGAAAATTCGCTGTATGATCTGACCAGTATCAGTTTGAAAGGATAAGAAAACGTTCTGCATTCTATCATATCAATCGTGCGTTGCAGCTCCTATGAGATAATTTATTTATCATAGTATTTAAGGCTAAGATACTGAATTTGTTACTCTTTTCGTTTTCAGGAAACTTTCTTGGTATTGGAAAATTCAGATAATTCAACAACTTTGAAAAAGTAATCAAATGCTAGTCCACGGACCACCTTTTGAATAGCGCTGTTGTAAAGAATTACTGTAGTTGTGCAGCAGCCTTACTCTTATTTCGTTTACCAGCCTCGCTATTATTTTGTACACCACATTTTACCACCATTCCCACCGTGTTACTAGCCTGGTCACTCGCTTCTGCCTGCTTTTCTATGTAGCAGTTAGTGTCTTCGTCGCTGGCAAATTTCTAAATTTGACGCGTATTTATGTTGTCGGTCTTGTAACTCTAAACCGGCCTTCTTGGAGGTTATTGCTCATAACAGAGGTTCTCAAGCAGGGGTAAATTTTCCCCTGGTTGAGATAAATTTTGGCCTCATGTATTTAATACTCAAAATCGAGGGGGTCAAATTCAGTAGCGCAGCCACGGGAGCCATGGCATTCTTAAGCGGCTGTAAGTGTGCGATCATTTGCGATTTACTCATCCATTATCCCGATCGATTCACCTAATTTTCAAGTTGTAGCTATGATACTGGAATTATTGACATCTATACTCCTCAAATTTTTTGTGTTCTTAATTCAGAGTCTGGAATTTTCTAGTTCCTGTGTTCAATGTTTTTAGTGTGATTGAGCTTGCAAGAGTTTTGAGACCAAGTTAAAATGTGCGCTAAGTTTCATATTTGGAAATTCCCATGTAGCCGTAGAAGATTTTATGGTAGGACCATAATGAATTGTTAATTGTTTGTTGTCTATCGCTTTGTAATTTAATTTTCTTATTTTTTATGTATAGTGGATTGTCTATATTGGTTGTAAAGTTAGGGAAATAGACACAAGGGTTTGCTGTGACGTTAATTTAGACAATCAACTTCGCTTAAAACTTGAAATATTAAATTATAAGATACTGACGGGGACCAAATCGAGTAGTTGTTTCTCCAAATTAACGTCCACGTCAACTACTTATGTAACCTAATTCAACCTTCTGTGCGGACAATGAACCATACACAAAAATCAGGAACTTATATTACAAAGTGTTTACACACAATAATCAATACCTAAATTGGTACATGTAAACTAATTAAACTTGAATTGGTTTCTTCTACGTAATATACAAGCGACTCCTTGCTCTCTTGTTGGTCAACGCGCCTGCGCCATGAATTATTTTGTGGTTTGTGGTGCACATAGCAACTGCTCGACCTCTTTGGTGCTGTAATCTGATCCAGAGGGAATTTTGTTTCCGTAATGTCCTGCGTAACTAGCCAATCGCGAGGTGGCCAAGGAAACCCCTTCGATTTCATGCTGCAAAAATATTTCTGGATTACTCGTAATCTTGGATAATCAGGCAGGTAGGGTAATGACCACGGACCACTCGTAATCAAATTATCTTCTAGATTTGGTGTTGAAATTATCAAGGGACTTCAATCTCAGTAGGACTGAAGTGAGTTGCTGCTTGACAGCCGAGTACTGTTTTCCCCAGTAACGTAAATTGAAGAATCTCAAGACGACGTCCATTTTACCGTGTTCTTCACTTCACCCCTCAACCGATGCACCAGGTAACTTCGTCTCGTGTTCTCTCAAGTTGACAGACGTTCGCTAGCTGGCGTGAGAGACATCCAGGTCTCCGTATGTGATCCGTCCTTGGTCTTGTACATGCGAGGTTGCAGTTGCTTCCTGCACAACTGATGTGAGTAATCAATTTACTTATTTTGATTGTGATATCCTGCGTAATAAGCCAGGATGTTACAAGACCTGAACGTAATTAGCCAGGGTATTACAGAGACCTAAGCGCTGCGTTGCATGCTTTCAGCAGCATAACTACGTGTCCGGTGAGACGCGTGATGGGCATAGAAAGGCGACTCAAGAGTTGGTAGTTCGGTGTTGTTGCCTCAGTAGTCCAGTTTTCGTTGAGGTGTATTGCGTTATTCGTATCGAGTTGTAGCTAATAACTTCTTATAATTGAGGTGAAAAGAATATTTGCACTTTTGCTGTCTTGAATGTTACTGAACACCTCGAATTTATCTCCCCCCTCAGGGGGATACAACTATTGTATCTATGGGAATTAGCGCTCCCAGGGAGACTATGTGAGGGCCCGAGCTGAGAGTTAGGTAGGCCTTCTTTTTGTTGAAATGAAAGTTTTTTTTGTTATGTTAAGGACCACCTTTTTTCGGTTCACTGCTGTCCTGTTTTTCAGCACCTCTCACTTTCTTCTTCAACTTTTATCTTATTTCATGAACTTCTTTCTTATCTTACTGTTTCTATGCCCCTTCAGCATAGATTCCTCATTTTCTTATCTCCATACTAAATGGTGCCTTCCTCCTTCCTCTCTTCGATACGCTCTTTTTTTGTAGCGGTTAGGGAGGCTTAAACTAACTTATAATCTAATCTAATCGAATTCATCTCACACGCTCGTTACCTATTACGCTGGTGTGTGACCTTTGAAACTTCAGTTGCCCATGTTTGTTTCTGTTTCTATTCTTGCTTATTGCTCGTGTTCGGTGGTGCTAGTCGTACTCCTAATTATTTTTTCGTGGGTTTTGTTTTACAGAACACCTTGTAGTCACCCTGATGGCCGGCGGCAGGGAGAGTTAAATGTTAAGGAAGACAAGTTATCGACGATGTGGCTGGTGCTGTGATAAGTTTTCATATTGCTTTTCCATGCATTAAGATGACTTATGGGTTTACTTACGCTATCGGAGAATGTAGAACTCGATGCCGAAGTGTGTGGGGTAATTGTGCACAAAGGATGTGTGGTTTCGACTGAATTTGTGCTATTAAACTCATGTGCACGCTCGAATCTCTTGTAAAAATCTCCACAATTCATCCGTCGTCTCGTGTATGTTTTAATTACACTGTGCTTATATTGAGGTTAGTTTCATGCTTGTACCAATAAAAATATTTAGTGCATGACTTGCGCAAAATCGACTGAGGCCAAAGCTGAAAAAAATACGTTGGAGCGCATAGAAGAAAATTCGTGCCTCGCGTAGACATTTTGGGTGCCTCTGTGTAAGTTGCTGGGAGTTGAGCGATCCTATGCTGTAATTCTTTTGTAGATTTTATATTTTCTCTCGTTTAGCTTTTGTGTTTACTCGTTTCATGCAAGCGATCTAATGCACAAATTTAATTAATACGTCGTAAGTTTGATTTCTTCAGTTTTCCGTCCTGTAGAGAATTGCATGCATTTAGATGTGTAACCTCATTGGCTTTAAAGCAAAAAAATTGTATACAGTAATGTGCTTAGTTATAAGTTTTTGAAATTTCTTGCGAGTTTGTAGGACTTTGTGGGAACTGACATATTATTTCTATTTGTCGGTTTTGAAAGCGAGAACGTTTTTCTACAATTTCTTAAAATTCCTCACTAACAGAATAGGTCTAGGAATAATTTCTGCTAAGAAGAATTATTTTCCATGTGTGCCTCTGACGGCGCGTGTTCTAATTCAAGTCTCAAGCTACTTCAAAGAATGCCTTTTTTTTCAAATCTTACATTCCTCTTTTAATCGTATGCTGGCTGTTCTATTTGTTGAATTTTTAATACGCTGTTTGAAGAAGTTCAAAGCTATTTATCGCTACTTTGGTCTGTACTGAGTTTGATACATTGTATCGTGTGCTTCTATTCAAAAGAAACAAGTTCTAGTGTTAAAAGTAACTTTTAGTTTCGTTAAGGAATCGATGTCTCTCCTCGTCAGCGTTTCCTTCGAATTTCCTCTTCTTCATGAAAATCTGCTTCATTACAGGGAAAATTGTTTGGTCTCTATGCGAACACAAGCTACTGTCGTATTAATTGATGATTTTATTTCAGGTGATAGCGGTTTTATTTCTATTACTTTCTCCGTTCTTATTCAAAGAACAACCGAAAAACATATTGTAGCATGTCCCGTTACAAGTATTGTTCCATTTCTGCGCCAGTTTTCTTCAATAGTTTATCCTCATTTTCATCAGTCGTGTCAGCACGAGGTCGTCCATTTCTTAGATGTGGACGTCAGTTACGGCGAAGGCTGTTGGTGATGTTCCGGTCGCTGAATTTCTGCTTCATTTCGGAATGTACCTTATTCACTTGAGAAGTGTCTCCCCATTCTTCGAAAGGGATGCAGTTATTGCTTATTAAATAATTAGCGCTCCTGGGGGAAGATGTGAGGCCCTGAGGTGAAGGCTTGGTAAGCCATCCTTGTGTTGAAATTTGGAGAGTTTGTTGGTTTTGTCACGTACGACCTTTCTTCGGTTCACTACTCTCCTTTTCTTAACATCTATTACTTTTTCTCCATCTTTCATCTTGATTCATACTCTTCAACTCTATATTACTGTTTCTATGCACTAGGGTTGGAGATACCTTGTACATAGATTCCCCGTTCCTTTAATTCTATACTAAATGGTGCCTTCTTAATTATTCTATTTGGAACATATTTGTTGTGGTTAAGGTAACTTAAAGAAACTTATAATCTAAACCAAGTTTTTTTTCATTGAAGTAAAGCGGTGTTTTTTTTTTGGCGATCTATTTCCTTGAATTAAATCGAAAAAATGTGATTCTGACTCCATTGCCGACATGATCCCACATTCTGCTGTTCTATTAAGTCCCCGCCTTGTTAGGCGCATAAAGAGAAACCTTTTGGTGCATCGTACAGTACAATGAAAAATCTTCTCATAAATCATTCACAAGAAAAATGAAAAACAGTTCATTTCCAATGAAGATGATACAAAAATCATCATCTCTTTTGAAAATATTTCAACATAAAGCATCAGCGTTAGTATGTACGTATTTCCTCCTGAAGGAACTCTATTTGATGGCGTGAGCGACTTCGAACCTCTCGTTGTCAGTTTTGGACTCGGTGAACTTTGAAATGGGCTGCATATTTTTACATGTTCTGCCGAATATTTCGTGTTTATCCACCGTTACCTACAATATATTTACGTCATGATTTTTGTAATTAAAAATAGATATATTGTGCATCAGTTGTTGGTGTGTTTCATTTTCTAAGGCTTTCCTTCTCTTCGGCGTCGATGGGTCTCGTCTGACCAGCTCAATGTAGATGCTTGGGGGGTGTGCTGTCAAAGTATCGACATCCCAGAAAGTACAGTATTTATGTTATAGTAAATATTGCCAGACAACAAAGGTGAGGTGATTGTGCTACAAGAAAAGATAACGGTAACTCATTATATATGTACTCGTATTCTCTTTGCGGATTGAAATAATTACGTATTTTTCTTCATGAAATTACGTGTTGCAGAGTGTGCATAGATGGCCCTTTTCCCTTACTGCGTACTTAATGTGACCCAAATGGTTTCACATTGTGGAAATATACGTTTGACTACCTACCTAGTTTTTCATTTCTGTGTTAGCCGTTTAGCTTATAGGCTGCTCATTAAGTTCCGGTTCAACTGTATGCAAGTCACAAAATCATTCGACGCTTTTCAAGAGATAATTCATTTGTTGGTTCCTTTACCCTTCCAGCTTTAGTATACTTTTTTGATTGATTTTCTACTGGTTTCAGTTTTTGTAATCATGTGGTTACATTGTGTAGGTCTACATTCTGATTGCTTCACAAGGTATCCAAGCTTTGCAGCCTTAGGGTCGTACTGATTACTTCTGTAAGTCCCAGGGGCCAAAACCAATTTCAAATTCCCTGCCTTATTCTAAAATTTTTAGAGTAACCACCAAGTACATTCCCGGAGCGAGCACCCGCTAAATTCGGTAGTTCAATTGCTATTGTGTATCGGATTTGGCTCCCGGGCGGTAGTATGGAGACCGTTGGCTCAGACCTGTGAGTGTAGAGTTTACTGCATGTTCGAACTTTATTTAAAGACATTTAATGTTCTATCTGACGTCTGACATTCACTGGCAACCGCGACTCAAATGAAAGTGAGGTACAAACTCTCAGTAACAGGAACAGTTTGCCTTCCGCGGAACTGGTGTACGACTTGAAAATCAAAATGAGCGGCACTCTTTGTGACAAATAACCGTAAACCCAGAGCTAAGCTTCAGAAAATATAAAATTAAGTTTTGACGTCTTTTTCCTATTATTTTGAAATTTTCGTTGACCAGGTCCAGAAAGAATTTTCTTCCCAGCATTTAGTTGAATTGTTAGCGGGGTTTTTTAGTTTCGTAGATGCGCTATTCAAATTGCGGACAGGAATCATCTTACACTGACCGGTTTGTTGTCATGGCAACTGGTAGCGTCGTCTAAACGCGCCTTCATTGATGTCGCTCAATGGAGATTCTCTCCGTGTAATGAAGAAAATTTTCATTTTGATACGATTCCGAGTAACAGAAATTGCAATTTTTTTTATTTCTCCTACCTTTTTTGCGTTTTATATTTTCGTGGGATTTTGAGTCTACTAACGTTTCAATTATTTTGTTTTCTGACTCAGAAAATTGAGATATTTTTCGATCAACATGGCTTATAGATCTGTCATTACCATTTATTTGCGCAGATACTTCATTACTGGACAATATTTACCTTCTCTGTGAGTTATCTTTAGGGTTTGAAAATTTAATTGTTTTTATTGCTGGAGGTATTAAATCCCTGCAGATCACTCGAATACAATACCATAGTCACATTCTATTATATTATTCTTGCAAATATTGAATATTTGTTAGTTAAGTCAGGGGAACTTGCATAGCTATTTAGAAATATAAGCACGTTGAAATGTGTAGAACGAGTGACAGTTTCCTATTACGCTTGATGATTCAAGTATTTCAAGATATTCTTTCATGCGGTAATTAATCAACAAAATGTCCGGCAAGATGGCGCCTGATGAACTACGCCGTCGGTGCGTTGACGTGCTGACGGCCCTCGTGAACGGTGAGTTTATTTTGAGCTATTCCATTTTTTGTACTAGTTAGCGCCACTTGTGCCATACTTTGTGTATCATGGTTGTGCGATGCCTTCTGTGTTATTTTTGTGGAGCTGGGTTGTTACCTTTGCTAAGTTGCACACCGTCGGTGATTTAAAGTATTTCTTTGCTTTAAACCAGTTTTGTTTTATTCGATTTTTTTCGAAGGAATGATGGAAGTTCCCGATTGGAAAATTTTCTGTGGGGCGGTTCTAATCATCACAAAGCTACTCAAGGTCTTTGGTTTAAAGTTTTTGCTTCGTTGTAAGGAAATTTCATTTCTTCTCACATTTTCTATCGAATGACGAATGGCGAGTCCTCGACTAGAGTTGGTAGGTTTTATTTTCCTATTTTCTGTGTAGGTAAACCTTAAATACCCGAAGGTAAGTGTAAACATATCGCTACACTTTTGCCGCTGTATAAATTTCCGTCATTGATTGTGTAGCAAATTCATTAATATAAGATTCTGCACTGTGCTGGGTTTCGTAAGCATGTGGCTTTACCTTCGGAATAACTTCTACCTCCGTGAAAAATTAGTCTCAGGTTAGCCAAAAGTACCAACTAACATAATTTCAAGTTAGTTCAATGTGACGCTCTTCTTTGGATTTTGTCCATGGAACTTGTAGCTTCAGTGCATTATAATCTACCCGTACTACGTTTTTCTCATGAAAAGTCGAGTTAATTAATGCTTAAACTTACCGTTTTCCCTGTACTCAGACGGTCACTACTCCCTGGTCCGAAGCTTGACTGGTGGGGACCGCGCCGAGGTCTGCTCTGGACTAAGCGTCCGTCTGCCTCTGCTGCATGGTATGTTGTTGCCATTTGATTTATTGTGACAATAATGAGGCATATTAATTGCTGGTGTTAATATAAAGATACGCAAGTTTTCTCTGCGTAATTCTTCTTGAAATCAGTTCAAGCGAATTACCTAAGTTACTTCGCCGAAATTTCACGAGAAAACTCATTGCGTGATTTATTTAAATCTATTGGTTGAAGGGAATTAATTTTAATCAGTCTACAGAAGCTTGTGGAGAAAACTCATTCCCTGATTTTTCTTTAAATCAGTTGGTTAAAGGGAATTAATTTGGTTACTTTATAGAAACTTGGTAGAATCCTAATGAAGGGTTACGCTAAAGGAGATTGTTCTTTCATCTTGGGAACTTGTGTTTTATGCAAAGTCCCTGATAAAACGTATCCTTCCCTCGGGAGAATATAACTGTTGTGTCTTTAGGAATTGGCGCTCCTAGGGGTAAAATGAGGGGTCCCGAGCTGAAAGTTAGGTAGGCCTACCTTATGTTCATATAGAATAGGGGTTGTGTTTTGGCTAAGGACCCGACTTGTTAACTTTTCTCCTTGTTTTGCTCACTTTTTTTTATTCTATTGTGTTTTTCAGCATTTATTACTTTCTTATTCAACTTTCATATTGTTTCATAAACTTCTGTCAATTTTACTGTTTCTATACGAACTCTCATCAATTTCAAACTAAATGGTGCGTCACTGCTTCCTTTATTGAAAACATCGTTGTTCTGTTTAGGGAAGCTAACACTAACTTATAATTTAATGATGTAATCTAACAGCGTGTCCTTGTGAGCAAGTACTGATTAACTAGAGCTTATCTCCCAGGGGAAAATGTGAGGGCCCGAGCTGAGAGTTAGGTAGGCCTTCTTTTTGTTGAAATAAAATGTTTTTTGTTATGTTAAGGACCACTTTTTTTCGGTTCACTACTGTCCTGTTTTTCAGCACCTCTGACTTTCTTCTTCAACTTTTATCTTATTTCATGAACTTTTTTCTCATTTTACTGTTTCTATGCCCCTTCAGCATAGATTCCTCATTTTCTTATCTCCATACTAAACGGTGCCTTCCTCCTTCCTCTCTTCGATACGCTCTATTTTTGCAGCGGTTAGGGAGGCTTAAACTAACTTATAATCTTAATCTTAACTAGAGCTTATTTATGGTGTTGCGAATTACTTATATAATTTTAGCCTTTCTCCAAATTGCTTCGAAGCATTTATTCTTTGAAATTATCACTACTCTTCCCATCTCTCATACAGATAATAAATAATGAAGGATGCCCCTCTGGGGGATACAACTATAGTATCTATGGGAATTAGCACTACCCCAAGGGATAAATGTGTGAGGGCTCAAGCTGAGAGTTAGGTGGGCCGTCTTTTTTTTTAAATGAATTTTTTTTGTCATATTAAGGAGAACCTTTTTTCGGTTCACTGCTGTCCTGTTTTCAGCACCTACTACTTTCTTCTTCAACTATTAGTTTGTTTCATAAACTTCTTTCTCAACTTACTGTTTCTATGCCCCTTCTGCATAGATTCCGCGTTCCCTTATCTCCATACTAAGTGGTGTTTTCTCCCTTCCTCTCTTGGGAACACTTTTTTTTAGCGGTTAGGGAGGTTTAAACTAACATCTAATCTAATCTCACACGGACGAGACTTCGATACTGTTCCATCGAACTTGTGGAGAAGTGTCTTCTTTCCTGTTCCTTTCTTTTTCTCACGTCATTTCTAACTTCGTTTGGTTTGGCAATAAGTACACTACATCTTCATGCTCTTTTTTTTCATCTGAGAGCAACTGTATCTTTGTAGTGTACTTATGATCTTTTTTTTTCATCTGAGAGCAAATGGTATTCTTTTCATAAACGGGCAGGAGATGGGCAGTGAGATGTTGCCCTGTAGCGTATCTTGAAGGATTCCTAAGCTGCATTGAGGAAGTATATTGATATCAATCTTCATTAGTGTACTTCGAGGAATCAACGCTTCTTAGTATTTGCCCTAGCTATCCTCTGGAAACTCAGTGACACTTGTTATAAAAGTTTGCTTAGTGTCTACATCTGTGATTAAATAGGCGTTATCTTTTATTCTTTACTTCCCTTTCTCTGCCGTGGAGGAAGCCAACGTACCATGCAACCGACTTGGTGCACCAGGGTCTCCATGTTTAAACTCTATTCTCGCTTCTCCTCCTCGGCCTATCGAGATGCATCTACTTGTTTTGGCGCCGTAACGAGCTGTGTTGGCTGAGAAACTGAACTAGTGAGCACTTGTGGTGCGCTTGAATTTTGAAAAAAGATGAAACAACTTTGCATGCAGCAATAAAACGCCATTGTAGCAAAACAAATGAAACAACTTTAAATGTAATAATGAATCACCATTATCCAATAACGTGCGTAATGTTTTGCGGTTGAGCGCTTGCGCTCGATCCCGGTGATCCGTACTGGAAGCGTCGCGCCCTGGCCGAGCTGCTGCCTCCCCACGTGTACACCGCGCAGACGCTGCTGCGAGTGCCCGCTCGTGGTTGGACGCCCTCTGGCGGTCAAGGCTCTTCCGACAAGTCACCCTCTCCTCATAAATCTAACACCATTGCTTCGTCTTCCCCTGAGGAAAAAATGCAAAGTGCTGGAATTCGAGGTGCAAGGACTGTTCAATCTGGATTAACTTCAACTCTTCCTGCTGTAAATGTTAGTAGTGTTGTTGTGCTGTGCTCGTCATAGCCTTGTGGTTTAAGGACTTGCCCTTCCGTGAAGGCATCGAGGGTTCGAATCCCAGCTCTGGGTGGCGATTTTCTCCGTTGGGTATAGGGGAAAAACTCAAAGCACAATACCACACTCTACCCAGGTGTCTGAAATGAGTACCGGTCTTGGCCGGGGGAAAGCGTCATGGCGTCCTGGTGTTAGTAATAAGGCGTTTGAAAAACCAATGTACAAGGTGATATGTATCATGCTTGAATTGGAAATAAAGTATCCTTAGATGCCTATGTTTGTTTGTTTTGTTTGTTTGTTTGTGTGACTACGCAGAGTATGGTGGGTGTTGTAGTCGCTATTCTGTTTTTTCGGTCGTTGTTAAAGTTGGGCGTGACAGAGTAAATTAAGGTGACTAGTCTTAGTTTTATAGGTTAGGGTTCATTCATGTTAATATTGTAGGCTTTATGGCGGTCGTGGCAAACAAGCGGGCCAAGTAAATGGGGGCACCAGATGTTATCCTTGGAATGTCATTTATTGCATTATATTTCGCGCTATAGATGACAGAAGCAATAAATTCTTTTAGACGGAGATGAATTTAAAGTTAACTGAACACAAGCAATTTTGTCAAAGTAGAACAGAATTATCTCCCATGGCATAATTATCTCCACTTGTCTCGTAAGCCACAATTTAATTTTAACTCACACAGCGCATCAAATGCGCTGGCACTGACGACTTGTATACCGCAATTTAATTTCAACTCTCACAGCACATCAAATGCATGGATGGCGACTGGAAGCGGCGGTATTTAGAAGAACTTCTGTCCTTGGCTCTGACGTGCCGACTACGAGCAATTCAGCGCTCAGATGAGACTATTGCTAAAAGTTAGTTTGATCGAGCAGCAGTAGAGTCTGTAATAATTAGTGATAACTTGTCATTACAAACTTGTAATTCGGAACAACGTACACTTTCAAATAATTACGCTAGTCACCATGCTATTATGATGTATAGATTTTTAAATTTTTATTCTGATTAAAAACCCATACTTCGTGAAATTGGCATCTAGTTGCCTGTTAACAATTTTTTTACTGATCTTTGTTAAATATTAATGAAGTCTCACATTTTCCAGCGTCTGGTTCACGAGCTGACAGGACTGGCCAATCACAAACACAGGCAATGGCATCACAACGTCACCGGACCAATCGCAAGAAACAAAGCTCGCGGTCGACGACCTTGGACCTGGATATGGTTGTGGGCGCCTGTAAACACGACGTATGACATTTGCGGGTACCCCGCTTGCCGCCCCTGGACCTTAGGTGGGTGAGCTTGTATGCGTCCTCAAACTACTATAGGTATATTGTAGTAATTAGTGATTTTTGAGCGTATTGTTAACATTTGGTGTTTTCCAGCATGAAAACATGGGTAAAAATTACGTTCCCTAGGTTTCCTGGGTGACCTGTTACCTTTCCAACGTGGTAAACGAACACAACTGACTATGTTGTATCTTTTAATCTAGATCATTTTATTTTGTGCAAGGTAATTAGATTATATAGTATTTCTTGTTGTCATACTTGTATATTTGTATAAATATTTGCACTGAACTCGAAGTAAATTGTTCTTTCCACACTGATTATGCCCTTTTGTTGAAGTGGAATTAGTATTTCTTTTTGTTTTGTCACGGACCATATTTTTTTGATCACTGCTGACCTGTTTTTCAGCACCTATTACTTTCTTCTTCAACTTTTATCTTCTTTCACAAAGCTCCTTCCTAACCCACTCTTTTTATGTGCGGGGGATCGTGTGTGGGAACACTTCTTGTACATAGATTCCTCGTTCCCTTAACTCAATACTAAATGGTATCGTCCTTCTTCCTCTCTTTGGATCACCTTTGTTGTGGGTTAGGAGGATTAAACTAACTTATCTAACTCCCGGCAGAATTGACGACAGCGCCACGTGGATGACTCGTGTGATCGGTGCAGTAAGACAACTACCTTGTTTGGAGGTCAGTGCCTGATTTTCTGGATTGTGGTGTGCTATTTTAACATTTTCCTTTGAAGTAAACATGACGCTTCGATCCTTCGAAACACAAACGAGGAAGATGTTTAAATTCTAAAATACGACTGAATGGTCTAAAGTTATAAGATGACGTATTGTCTCCTGTGCATTTGAGTGTAGGGAAGCTTAAAATATTTTACACGTATCGTGATGTTTCAAAATGCTGGTTATTCATTGAGCTGTCAGCTATTAAGTACAGCTTGAATTTGAAGCTTGCTTGAGCGCAGACGATACTGGACAGTTACAGGTCAGATTTCTATCGTCAGAATATCGTCAGACTGTAATGTAAGGTGGTCCTTTTTGTAGGTTTGATGAACAAGTGCTTGCTCTGCGGGTTCTGTGTTAGAAATAAATAATGGTGGTCCTAATTGTTACTTTGAAATAAAATTCACAAAGAATGAAATAAGTAAGATTCTTTACCAGTGCATTCGAACTTACGATTGTGGCCATATTTTTGGCATGGTGTACCATTGTTAATAGATTTTACCTCCCATGTATGTTCTCCAGCTTTGAACTACACGTTCAGTTTCACTTAACTAGCTGTTTCTATTTATTAAAACGTCCTTAGTAGTTACAAATAGTTGTTACGACTTCAAGCTTTTCTAGATCATTACTAAACGCTATTGGTATTATATTTCTGATATTCGTATTCTTCAGAAATATTTTTACTCTCCTAAAATTTCGTTGTACTTTTGTGAAAAGGTGTTCTTTATGCTCCATAATTCGTCTCAGTCAATCTGCAATAGTCGATGTGGGATGTAAGGGACGATTTGTAGTGATGTCTTTCGTTTTTTTTCCTGTCGTTCTTCCATTTTTCACGCTTTTGATAGCATCGGTTGCAAGAACAATGATACAAGTACGCCCATGAACTCAGATCCATTCCTTCTTTATTAAAATCTCACCCTCAGCAACCTGCTGGGTTGTATTCAGGGTGTCGAGGTGTAGTTTTCTTCTGGGAAAAGGAAGTTGATGCAAAATTCCTCAATGGTCGTAGATGCATAAACGGATACTGGCTCGGCATGAAGTAATTGAGGTTTGTTTTTAATTTTAAGAAATTTTCGAACTCATTATAGGTTGTCCTCGACTTTTGCATCATATTACGCGAACATGAACTTATTCAGATAAAAATTAGTCTAAGCTATTCATTACTGGAATCAGGGATCGTATTGGTTGAATAGCTAGGACTGATTTTATCAGCGGTTGAGGTTCGGGTTAGATCAGGGGTCTCCAAATTTATCAGCCTTAGGGCCATACGGATTACTCCAGAAGTTCCAAGGGCCAAAACTGTTTTAATTTTTCTGTCATTACTTTAATTTCTAGAGCAGTCGCCGAATACGCAGTCGGGTTAGCTATCACGGGCCGGATTGATCACACTGGCGGGCCGGATTTGGCCCGCGGGCCGTAGTTTGTAGACCCCTGGGTTAGAAGATAAATAATTGGTGTATTGTGTACGTAATACATCTACGCAATATGAGATGAGAACATCTTTCCAGAGCATATCGTTGGTGGTGTGGCCGAGGACTTCGCGTGACGAGCTGCTCTCCGTCAGCGGAACTGCCCAGTTGGGAGAGGCTCTCGCTGGCTGCTCGATCACTTCTCTGAGGTATGCTGTGTTCCTCTGAGCATGTTTCGGCACTGACATTTTCAGAAAAAAGCAAACTTTTCTGTCTAATGTGTTAAGCTATTTCTATTCGTCTTGACATTCTACAATTATTGCTACGCTTTTTCTTATACATAAATTCATATTCATGTTTACTTTTTAAATTTAGTAGCTGTAAAATCCTGGGGTTATTCTATAATTTACATGTGGTTTCATGTGACGAAGAAACTTAATGAAACTCGATGTGCGGTTCATTAAATTCGAATGTGAATGAATTTATCAAGTTACGTGAATTCCAATGCCGTGCGAACATGAAAGCCGTCAACACTCATTATTTTCATGTAGGAAAAAGATTCAAGCGGCAAGGAGTTCAGTATTTAATATATAAACCATTCAAAGAACTGCTGTCTCATCTTAGAAAAGATTAAAAAAAAGGGTATTTTAGTCCTGTATTATATTTTTTCTGGGCTTGACTAAAATGACGGTCTAGTAACGGAGAAAGGTACTCTGTTCGTGTTTCTAGCATGATAAATACCTTGAAACAAGAATGATAAATGCAACAAAAGTGTAATTTAACAGTTGAGGGGGTTTGCTGAGAAGTTTCGATACTTTTAGCAGAAATATATTTTGGGGCTTGGATTTTTTCAGTCGCTATTCTGCCTAACATCTATCCTGCCTCCTCTGGGAGACACGACTATTGTATGGATGGGAATTACTGCTCCCAGGAGGAAGATACGAGATTCCGAACTGAAGGTTAGGTAGGCTTTATTTTTGTTGAAATAGACGAAGTTTTTATTTTTTACTCGCTACCCTTTTTTCAGTTCTTTGCTATTCTTTTTTTTAGTACGTAATACTTTTCTTCGTTCACTTATATCTTGTTTTATATTTTATATGGCTTTCAATCTTGCTGTTTCTATGCGCAGTATGGAGACGCCTCGTGCATAGATTTCCCGGTCCCTAAATTCCGTAGTAAATAGGTCTTCCATTTTTTGGGTACACCTTTGTTGTGGTTAGAGAAGCTTTAATTCACTAATAATCTAATCACTTCTTCCATACCCCATACCATGCGCTATTTCCGAGAAAGCCATTTTACGTTCTCAATGAAATTGCGAGATTGATTAGTTTTTTTTCTAACTTATTGCACACTGATTATATTTTTACAGTTTTGCCCTGTTGACTCAAAAATTGTCATAGATATCAGCATACCTACGGTATTTCCATCAATTAGATTAAACGGACCTTTAAATTAGTAAAATTTAACTCTAAATGTATTACATTTTGTATCAACTATTTGAAAATGAACTTTCTCTTTTCGTTTTCTGTGTGATATCATGTTTTTGCCATTTTGGACATTTAATTTTAATGAAACGTGATCATTCTTTTGTCTTCAATTTAACGATTGACCACGCAGCGATATTACTTTACAGAACCAAACGTAAGTCCAAGGAAGGATATGAGGTTGTGAAGAATCTCGCTCAATATTGTTAGCAAGAGCTTCCGATCAGTCTTGAAGTAACTGAATTAAGCATCATGGCAAGATAAAAACCACTCACGAAATGTTAATGTTAAAAATGATTCCTTATGTCATCGAATCATTTGTTGCGGTAAACTTCCACGGATCTGCGTGTGTGTGGCGCTCAGTTAAAGGACGGAAAGTAAAAAGAACGATTTAATCAAGTTGAATCGTATACCATCATAGTATTTCCACTTGCCTTATAACTAACCCCCAACATGCAACGACGGTAACCCTTCATTGACTCGGTACTCCTTTCATAACATTTGAATTAAGCAAGGAATTTTATCGTTTTCTTCACTTTTCCTAACGGGAAGAAACGCTGGGCTTGCACTACGAGGCTCGAAATGCTCAGCCTTTCACTTGATGACAAGCACGCTGATAACTGAGCCTCGATTCTTCAATATTTGAACACTTGACCATTAATTTTGGGTTTCTTTTCCGGGCAGCTTCACCCAAAGTGGACTTACAGACGAGCACATGCAGAGCCTGTTCGCCTTGCACAGCTTCCCTTCGCTCGCCACCCTCGACCTCAGCCACAACAGCATTGGGGCCGCCTCTGCACCGCTCCTGGCCTCCATGATGTCATCGTCTAATTTTCGTGTCCTCAAGCTCGTCAGTAATGTTCTGGGTGAGCTAAGTATTATAACAGGATAAAATGTTAGATTATACTGAACTTGTATTAAGGTTTATCTTCGTTACACCTGCACACAGTGTTAGGAAGGCTATGTACCTTTCCCTTTTCCGGTACTTGGTTACAGACGAGACTTGTGTTCTTTTTCGTTTTTACGGAATGGCTTCTTCCGTAGATCCATTCATTCAATAAATAATTTAGAAACCAGTTTGTGAACTTCTGTTGCCTTTTGGCTTATGATAAACGATGAAATGCTTCAAATCTAATGCTGTCGCTGACGCAAAGTAGCGAAATACTGCCGCACGTTGGCTATTGTGCTCATCTATATTAGGGTTCTTAAATATGACCTATGCCTCAACAGTTACGAATTGTTGCTCAACATGCTGATCATTTTACAGACTCGAGTAGCTGCCGCATTTTGGCTGAACATGTGAAATCAAGTCCGCATCTGACAAGCATATCTCTCGACACCAACCCGCTGTGTACCGAAGGCGTCACCTGCTTACTGGAGGCCGCTGGACGTGCGTCAGGTAAGATTCAGGGAAACAATTTATGTTCAGTGTGTGAGGCTCAAGGTTGGGATCCTGTTAGCTCATGGTGTCTCGTTGTCAGTATGTCTTGGAAAACTAGCGCTACTCTGTCACTACAAAATCAGCAGAACTTGTCGCAGGAGTCCACTCGGGGTCATACGATATGCAATACTTCAGGTAGGTTAGATTTCATGCAATGGGGACAGGCGCCAACAGGGTAAATATTATTAGGCTTCCTCAGTTATAGATAGGTCAGGAGTGCAATCGACTTTTCTGCACGAGCGTCTTCGTTTACTTTCGACATCCACTTGACTTTTTCGCTCCTTTGAGAAGCTGCTTTACCTTTCGCCAGCATAATAATTTTTTCTACACCGACACACTGTGATTTTGCACCCTTATGGAATTACCTGAAATTTAGCGAGTTTCTCTGTAAACAGCGCCTCATCGAAGCTAAACTGAAATTAAAAGTTGAATAAATCTTGGACTGAAAAGGTAAATTTTCGATATCATTCGCTTATACTTTGTTTTACGCTGTGTTAGCATAAGCGAGCACAACACAGCGAAAGCGCTGTGTTGTTGATTGTTGAGTTAGTTAGCACTTGATTGAATTTGTCCACAGCTTTTTAACAGTGTATTTCATTTCAATACTAAATACCATTGCATAACAAGTCTTTAAATACAAGTACGGTTTCGCACATTGGCGATCAATTTTTACATGACTGAAGATGAGAAGCCTACTTAAGGGATATAATGTACTGTTGTTTTACTAATTCTATTGAAATATTGAGGCCATGTTATCAAGTGGGCTAGCTGAAAAAGACGGTACAACTTGTGTTGAACTAATTTGCACTTGGATTTATGCTGAAAGGGCTGTAATTATTTTCATCAACCTCACATAAATGTATTTATTTTGTAGCCATTTTAGAAGAGAGGTGACGTTGCGGAAAATCTTGCGTACCTCAATTATATGTAAACGGCCATCCGGCAACCGCGCATAAGTTTATTTTTGTACGTTTATCAATTGTGGCAGGAAAAATGTGGATCTGAAAACCTCATTGTTGGAAATCAAACGCACAAATATTACATCCAGTTTTTATGCGAATTATTTTTTGTGCAGCTGGGCTCAAAATCCTGTCGCTGAGTGGCTGCCGTGCAGGTGGTTGCCCAGCTCGAGACGAGGCCGTGTGGCTCGCTCTTCTCTCTGCTGTGTCCGGGGACATCAGATACGTGAACCTGACAAGCAACGATTTCTGCACGGTGAATATGAAGGATTATTTTTGGTCACGAAATATTTGAGTTACACTCAAAGGAACGAAGTGTTCTGAAGGACATTGAAATTGAAATGTGTGTGTGTTGTGTTCTTGTGTCAGTAATAATAATGAGGTGTTGATACAATCAACATTGAAGCTTGGGTCAGTCAGTAGCGGGACTGAACCTGTCGGCCTGCCGGGCCTCGTGCGTCGAGTAGCGGTAACGGTTTGTTGAAACAGATAGTTTTATCTGTTATTGATTCAATACTTTTATTCACGACATGTACGGCAGTCGGCTTTGTATGCTCGCCTATCTTATTGCCTGCTCATCTGTCTGTATGTGCTTTGCTACCTGTATATGTGTGCTTGTCTGCTCATCTGCCTGCATGTGTGCTTGTCTGCTCATCTGCCTGCATGTGTGCTTGTCTGCTCATCTGCCTGCATGTGTGCTTGTCTGCTCATCTGCCTGCATGTGTGCTTGTCTGCTCATCTGCCTGCATGTGTGCTTGTCTGCTCATCTGCCTGCATGTGTGCTTGTCTGCTCATCTGCCCGCATGTGTGCTTGTCTGCTCATCTGCCCGCATGTGTGCTTGTCTGCTCATCAGGCTGTCTACATGTCTCTGCAAGTCTCTATCTGTGTCTCTGCCTCTGCAAGTGTCTGTCTGTGTCTCTGCCTCTGCAAGTGTCTGTGTCTCTGCCTCTGCGAGTGTCTGTGTGTGTCTCTGCCTCTGCGAGTGTCTGTGTGTGTCTCTACCTCTGCGAGTGTGTGTGTGTGTCTCTGCCTCTGCGAGTGTGTGTGTGTGTCTCTGCCTCTGCGAGTGTGTGTCTGTGTGTGTCTGTGTCTCTGCGAGTGTGTGTCTGTGTGTGTCTGTGTCTCTGCGAGTGTCTGTGTGTGTCTGTGTCTCTGCGAGTGTGTGTCTGTGTGTGTCTGTGTCTCTGCGAGTGTGTGTCTGTGTGTGTCTGTGTCTCTGCGAGTGTCTGTGTGTGTCTGTGTCTCTGCGAGTGTCTGTGTGTGTCTGTGTCTCTGCGAGTGTCTGTGTGTGTCTGTGTCTCTGCGAGTGTCTGTGTGTGTCTGTGTCTCTGCGAGTGTCTATGTCTGTGTCTCTGCGAGTGTCTATGTCTGTGTCTCTGCGAGTGTCTATGTCTGTGTCTCTGCGAGTGTCTATGTCTGTGTCTCTGCGAGTGTCTATGTCTGTGTCTCTGCAAGTACCTATGTCTGTGTCTCTGCAAGTACCTATGTCTGTGTCTCTGCAAGTACCTATGTCTGTGTCTCTGCAAGTACCTATGTCTGTGTCTCTGCAAGTACCTATGTCTGTGTCTCTGCAAGTACCTATGTCTGTGTCTCTGCAAGTACCTATGTCTGTGTCTCTGCAAGTACCTATGTCTGTGTCTCTGCAAGTACCTATGTCTGTGTCTCTGCAAGTACCTATGTCTGTGTCTCTGCAAGTACCTATGTCTGTGTCTCTGCAAGTACCTATGTCTGTGTCTCTGCAAGTACCTATGTCTGTGTCTCTGCAAGTACCTATGTCTGTGTCTCTGCAAGTACCTATGTCTGTGTCTCTGCAAGTACCTATGTCTGTGTCTCTGCAAGTACCTATGTCTGTGTCTCTGCAAGTACCTATGTCTGTGTCTCTGCAAGTACCTATGTCTGTGTCTCTGCAAGTACCTATGTCTGTGTCTCTGCAAGTACCTATGTCTGTGTCTCTGCAAGTACCTATGTCTGTGTCTCTGCAAGTACCTATGTCTGTGTCTCTGCAAGTACCTATGTCTGTGTCTCTGCAAGTACCTATGTCTGTGTCTCTGCAAGTACCTATGTCTGTGTCTCTGCAAGTACCTATGTCTGTGTCTCTGCAAGTACCTATGTCTGTGTCTCTGCAAGTACCTATGTCTGTGTCTCTGCAAGTACCTATGTCTGTGTCTCTGCAAGTACCTATGTCTGTGTCTCTGCAAGTACCTATGTCTGTGTCTCTGCAAGTACCTATGTCTGTGTCTCTGCAAGTACCTATGTCTGTGTCTCTGCAAGTACCTATGTCTGTGTCTCTGCAAGTACCTATGTCTGTGTCTCTGCAAGTACCTATGTCTGTGTCTCTGCAAGTACCTATGTCTGTGTCTCTGCAAGTACCTATGTCTGTGTCTCTGCAAGTACCTATGTCTGTGTCTCTGCAAGTACCTATGTCTGTGTCTCTGCAAGTACCTATGTCTGTGTCTCTGCAAGTACCTATGTCTGTGTCTCTGCAAGTACCTATGTCTGTGTCTCTGCAAGTACCTATGTCTGTGTCTCTGCGAGTACCTATGTCTGTGTCTCTGCAAGTACCTATGTCTGTGTCTCTGCAAGTACCTATGTCTGTGTCTCTGCAAGTACCTATGTCTGTGTCTCTGCAAGTACCTATGTCTGTGTCTCTGCAAGTACCTATGTCTGTGTCTCTGCAAGTACCTATGTCTGTGTCTCTGCAAGTGTCTCTGTCTGTCTCTGCAAGTGTCTCTGTCTGCCTCTGCAAGTGTCTCTGTCTGCCTCTGCAAGTGTCTCTCTGCCTCTGCAAGTGTCTCTGTCTGCCTCTGCAAGTGTCTCTGTCTGCCTCTGCAAGTGTCTGTGTCTCTGTCTGCCCCTGCCTCTGCAAGTGTCTGTGTCTCTGTCTGCCTCTGCAAGTGTCTCTGTCTGCCTCTGCAAGTGTCTCTGTCTGCCTCTGCAAGTGTCTCTGTCTGCCTCTGCAAGTGTCTCTGTCTGCCTCTGCAAGTGTCTCTCTGCCTCTGCAAGTGTCTCTCTGCCTCTGCAAGTGTCTCTGTCTGCCTCTGCCTCTGCAAGTGTCTCTGTGTCGGTATCTCTGCCTCTGCGAGTGCCTCTGTGTCGGTATCTCTGCCTCTGCGAGTGCCTCTGTGTCGGTATCTCTGCCTCTGCGAGTGCCTCTGTGTCGGTATCTCTGCCTCTGCGAGTGTCTCTGTCTTTGTCTCTGCCTCTGCAAGCGTCTCTGTCTTTGTCTCTGCCTCTGCAAGCGTCTCTGTCTTTGTCTCTGCCTCTGCAAGCGTCTCTGTCTTTGTCTCTGCCTCTGCAAGCGTCTCTGTCTTTGTCTCTGCCTCTGCAAGTGTCTCTGTCTTTGTCTCTGCCTCTGCAAGTGTCTCTGTCTTTGTCTCTGCCTCTGCAAGCGTCTCTGTCTTTGTCTCTGCCTCTGCAAGTGTCTCTGTCTTTGTCTCTGCCTCTGCAAGTCTCTGCCTCTGCAAGTCTCTGCCTCTGCAAGTCTCTGCCTCTGCAAGTGTCTCTGCCTCTGCAAGTCTCTGCCTCTGCAAGTCTCTGCCTCTGCAAGTCTCTGCCTCTGCAAGTCTCTGCCTCTGCAAGTCTCTGCCTCTGCCTCTGCAAGGCTCTGCCTCTGCAAGGCTCTGCCTCTGCAAGGCTCTGCCTCTGCAAGGCTCTGCCTCTGCAAGTCTCTGCCTCTGCAAGTCTCTGCCTCTGCCTCTGCAAGTCTCTGCCTCTGCCTCTGCAAGTCTCTGCCTCTGCCTCTGCAAGTCTCTGCCTCTGCCTCTGCAAGCCTCTGCCTCTGCAAGTCTCTGCCTCTGCAAGTCTCTGCCTCTGCAAGTCTCTGCCTCTGCAAGTCTCTGCCTCTGCAAGTCTCTGCCTCTGCAAGTCTCTGCCTCTGCAAGTCTCTGCCTCTGCAAGTCTCTGCCTCTGCAAGTCTCTGCCTCTGCAAGTCTCTGCCTCTGCAAGTCTCTGCCTCTGCAAGTCTCTGCCTCTGCAAGTCTCTGCCTCTGCAAGTCTCTGCCTCTGCAAGTCTCTGCCTCTGCAAGTCTCTGCCTCTGCAAGTCTCTGCCTCTGCAAGTCTCTGCCTCTGCAAGTCTCTGCCTCTGCAAGTCTCTGCCTCTGCAAGTCTCTGCCTCTGCAAGTCTCTGCCTCTGCAAGTCTCTGCCTCTGCAAGTCTCTGCCTCTGCAAGTCTCTGCCTCTGCAAGTCTCTGCCTCTGCAAGTCTCTGCCTCTGCAAGTCTCTGCCTCTGCAAGTCTCTGCCTCTGCAAGTCTCTGCCTCTGCAAGTCTCTGCCTCTGCAAGTCTCTGCCTCTGCAAGTCTCTGCCTCTGCAAGTCTCTGCCTCTGCAAGTCTCTGCCTCTGCAAGTCTCTGCCTCTGCAAGTCTCTGCCTCTGCAAGTCTCTGCCTCTGCAAGTCTCTGCCTCTGCAAGTCTCTGCCTCTGCAAGTCTCTGCCTCTGCAAGTCTCTGCCTCTGCAAGTCTCTGCCTCTGCAAGTCTCTGCCTCTGCAAGTCTCTGCCTCTGCAAGTCTCTGTCTCTGCAAGTCTCTGCCTCTGCAAGTCTCTGCCACTGCAAGTCTCTGTCTTTGTCTCTGCCTCTGCCTCTGCAAGTCTCTATCTTTGTCTCTGCCTCTGCCTCTGCAAGTCTCTATCTCTGCCTCTGCCTCTGCAAGTCTCTATCTTTGTCTCTGCCTCTGCCTCTGCAAGTCTCTATCTTTGTCTCTGCCTCTGCCTCTGCAAGTCTCTATCTTTGTCTTTGTCTCTGCCTCTGCAAGTCTCTGTCTTTGTCTTTATCTCTGCCTCTGCCTCTGCAAGTCTCTGTCTTTGTCTCTGCCTCTGCCTCTGCAAGTCTCTGTCTTTGTCTCTGCCTCTGCCTCTGCAAGTCTCTGTCTTTGTCTCTGCCTCTGCCTCTGCAAGTCTCTGTCTTTGTCTCTGCCTCTGCCTCTGCCTCTGCAAGTCTCTGTCTCTGTCTCTGCCTCTGCCTCTGCAAGTCTCTGTCTTTGTCTCTGCCTCTGCAAGTCTGTCTTTGTCTCTGCCTCTGCAAGTCTCTGTCTTTGTCTCTGCCTCTGCAAGTCTCTGTCTTTATCTCTGCATCTGCAAGTCTCTGTCTTTGTCTCTGCCTCTGCAAGTCACTATCTTTGTCTCTGCCGCTGCAAGTCTCTATCTTTGTCTCTGCCTCTGCAAGTCTCTATCTTTGTCTCTGCCTCTGCAAGTCTCTGTCTTTGTCTCTGCAAGTCTCTGTCTTTGTCTCTGCCTCTGCAAGTCTCTGTCTTTGTCTCTGCCTCTGCAAGTCTCTGTCTTTGTCTCTGCCTCTGCAAGTCTCTGTCTTTGTCTCTGCCTCTGCAAGTCACTATCTTTGTCTCTGCCGCTGCAAGTCTCTATCTTTGTCTCTGCCGCTGCAAGTCTCTATCTTTGTCTCTGCCTCTGCAAGTCTCTATCTTTGTCTCTGCCTCTGCAAGTCTCTATCTTTGTCTCTGCCTCTGCAAGTCTCTGTCTTTGTCTCTGCCTCTGCAAGTCTCTGTCTTTGTCTCTGCAAGTCTCTGTCTTTGTCTCTGCCTCTGCAAGTCTCTGTCTTTGTCTCTGCCTCTGCAAGTCTCTGTCTTTGCCTCTGCAAGTCTCTGTCTTTGTCTCTGCCTCTGCCTCTGCAAGTCTCTGTCTTTGTCTCTGCCTCTGCAAGTCTCTGTCTTTGTCTCTGCCTCTGCAAGTCTCTGTCTTTGTCTCTGCCTCTGCAAGTCTCTGTCTTTGTCTCTGCCTCTGCAAGTCTCTGTCTTTGTCTCTGCCTCTGCAAGTCTCTGTCTTTGTCTCTGCCTCTGCAAGTCTCTGTCTTTGTCTCTGCATCTGCAAGTCTCTGTCTTTGTCTCTGCCTCTGCAAGTCTCTGTCTTTGTCTCTGCCTCTGCAAGTCACTATCTTTGTCTCTGCCGCTGGAAGTCTCTATCTTTGTCTCTGCCGCTGCAAGTCTCTATCTTTGTCTCTGCCTCTGCAAGTCTCTATCTTTGTCTCTGCCTCTGCAAGTCTCTATCTTTGTCTCTGCCTCTGCAAGTCTCTGTCTTTGTCTCTGTCTTTG
This sequence comes from Morinoia aosen, assembly GCA_030386875.1. Taxonomy (NCBI): domain Eukaryota; kingdom Metazoa; phylum Arthropoda; class Malacostraca; order Amphipoda; family Talitridae; genus Morinoia; species Morinoia aosen. The sequence continues at coordinate 37,196,768 of CM059572.1, forward strand.
TCTCTGCCTCTGCCTCTGCAAGTCTCTGTCTTTGTCTCTGCCTCTGCAAGTCTCTGTCTCTGCAATTCTCTGTTTTTGTCTTTGTCTATGCAAGTCTGCCCGCCTATTCTACCACTGTGTTTTTCAACAATACAGCATGAAATATTAATGAGTGCCTTACGGAAAGTATATGCAGACAGTCTGGTGTGAAGGAGGCCAAATTTTAATATCTGAATTATCATAAATCCTACCTGAGGGAAGGGAAAAATTTGATAGCTAAGTAAGATGCCTAGTAGCGATAAAAATTGCGAAGAATTACGTAAATATACGAGACAATCAGCTCACATTTGTTTTCACCTAGGTACCCCCTGTCAACGCGCTCAACAAGTACCAGGCGGGAAAGTGCTGCTTGAAACTATCGTCGAAAAATGGGAGAATCGCGTTTTCATTTCCCGGAACTGGAAGCATAAGTTTAGACTCAAATAATGTGCCCGTTGCAGGTATTATACGTGATGAGGAAATGAGTGAAGAGCAACAAGGGTCAAATGCAGGTTTGAAGATGGTAAATGGGAAGCCGAGTCCACCATGCATGCCAGAAACTTTGCACGGCATCAAGTTATTTCATAATCAATTCAAAGTAGAAAATGAATACCGAGCGTTGAAATTGTATGTACAATAAACCAGCTGATAACATAAATGTTTATTACTGAGTAATCACAAAGTTAATCAGTAGGCAAATTCTATATAAAGATGTACATATGTAATAATCTTTCTATGGCCAGAACAAATCTTTTCTGTCATTTATGGATACCTGCCGACGCACAGTCAGACGTAAGTAATTGACCTCATATTTTAGCTATTGGCTTAGAATTCTAAGCCAATAGGTAAAACCCATCTCACTTGAAAATTGTTTTACACTAATGAGTTTCATTATTTTGATAGCCTGGTTTTACGTTGAATCGTAACACCCTCCAACAAATCTGAAAAATCATGGTCGAGATTCGTTCGTTTACTATTCGTTAGCGTTTATAAACATCTTTTCCCACACCTATAATGAGAGTACCTACGTCATCGTCATGGAGTTTCACAGTCATTCAGCCGAAGCTGCTGCGACTGAGTCGAGAAGAGGAAGCAGTTGCGAAGTTACAGATGCCAGCTGGCGGTCAGCGTTCACAAGGCTGTACAGAACGGGACAATCTAAGGATGTACAGCGTCTCCCCTCAGGACTAAAGCCCTGGCAGGCGCGACAAATCTGGAAAAAAATTACTCTGTATCAGATAGCGTTCATTGCCATAAACGCTTGAAATGACCTACAAAAGGTACAGATTTGGGTCAAGATAAAGTTAACACTAGTGAGTTATCACATGAGGTTGGCGTATTTCATTCTATATCAAAACGGCTTGGAAAGAACTTGATGACCATGTTTTTCACGCGTTATGCACGTGAACTATTTTAACGGGTTATACTCCCGTTAATGCCCCAATATTATACTGACAGGTACTTCGAAATGTACAATTTATTTGACTTAAAATGTGTTCAAATGCGTGAAAAATTTCGATCATAAAATTTTAATTTGTCTGTAAGCAGTATGAAAGTACACAACTTTGTTAAACTAATACACATAGAATTATAAGATAATTTGATTCGCGTTAGAAGTTAAATTTATTTTTCTGTCTTCAACAATTATCAAGGAACCCGGATTTTATTTTATGTACGTTGGGATTGGGTAGTCACAATCAGCCACACACCTAATATTGCTGAAACCATTTAGACTTCCTAAATTTACGGTGGCGGTGTTCGAGCATTATATGCAGTCATCAAAATCGTGACAAACAAATCACCCATATACACCGACCTTGTTGATGTGTTGGACGGCTCTCTCAGCGGTGCGGACACGTTCATTGAGAGCCAGCACGGTGGCCTGCGGCTTGCCGCGGCACTCACGGCACAACGCTGCTACTCCTGCTCCTTCTTCAGCTTCCTGAGCCGCAACAGGTCTGGAGTGCCCCGCTGCACGCGATATTAACGCATGTTAGTGTTCTAATTCACTGTGATGGCGAACCTGCCAAGGATTGTGGTTACTGTATAACGATCTGTCTTGCTTTAGGGAAGAAGCAAAAAATAAATAAAAAATATAGCAGAATATATTTTATGCCTGCCACATTATACTAAAATACAATAATGAAAACGGAATAAAAGACTCCGTTTGTATTAGTCATTTGATACATTTATTGATAATTGCAATTTTTTTAATTTAAGTAAGACAGGATTGTATTTTTTTTTTCAAACATTTAGGCATCTAAAATGAATTACTTGCGTTACTTCAGACTGTCTACGCAAGCTCCTAACGAGAGACAGATAACTTTAAGCGAGTTACAGACCATAGCATGGGCGTTTTAAAAGTCAGACTCCTAAAATGTTCGCAGCTCACAAATTATAGCAAATACTAGGCATTGTTTATGCGTCGATTCACACCTTTAGGAACGGTACTCGCGCCACAGATGACGCACGCAACGGACGAGAAGTACTGAGAGATGGTGGAGACCACACCGGCCGCACCTTCCGCAGCTGCCTCCTGCGGGACAGTCAGCGAGTAGGCAGGAACGTGTCCGCTCGGACGCGACATAGATTGATACCTGAGGACAAATGTTTATGTACAGTATTTACAGACATCTGCTTAAATAATCAATAAAATATTAGTGTGCGCAATTCAGGGGCGCATATTGTAATTGAAAATTTTTCGTGCATTAAACAAACAAAAGATCTTGATTTGTTGATCAATGTGCATAGGGTATTTTATTTTTTAATAGTTGTATGGTCAAATGTTGAATCGTTACAGAAATTTACGAGTGATAACATCACCAGTTCTACCTTGAGCACCAACGTGAGCTGAGTTACATAGTCGTAAGGAAGACATATGAGCGATGACATTGTGATAGCGCAGCTCACCATTTCATGACGCTGACGCCGACCAGGGAGAAGCAGCGGTCCAGCGGCGGGATGACAGCCTTCGTGATGTAGTAGATGTAGTTTGGGCGCAGGCCGCTGCCAGCAGGGGACAGCAGCTCCGAGGGACACCTAGTGAATGCAACACATGATCTTATTCAGTGCGCCACCTACTCGCTACTTATATTACAATTAGCGTAAAATCAAATGAACAGTCTATTAATTGGTTCTTTCTTCAGAACGAACGCTATTTCAAACCAAGACTTCGGCAAATGAAAAAATTCGTTTCATTATGTAGTCAACACTGCGCCTTTAATGTACTTTCGAGCGCCTGTTACCAACGATCTAAGCTCATCGTTGTTCGCATTGTCAGCGAGTTTTGCTTCTTATACATTAATAGGCGACCAAACCTTAAAAGACAGAAACCACTTATAAATTTTTACAAGTCTTAGTTTTTTTTCGTTTCCAGATGTCATCAGTGATTAAAAAATAATTAGAAACTTTTCTTTATACAGCAAAACTACTTGGAGGATTTTTTCGTTCAGACTAACTTTTTATTACACAAAATTTCAGGTTGAAAGGTTTCTATTGAGGCGGAAAAGCGCTATCCGTCAACTTTGCGCATCGGACCACAACCGAGCTCGCACAAAACGGAACACTGTAACATAGACTTGGGAACAGGATAGGAGCACTGAGGCATGACTGACCAGCGAGCTTGCTATGACGTTATTACTACGCGGGTTACCCTGTGCTTCGAAGTACCAGCTCTGGCTGTATAGTGTGTTTTGACCTTCATGTCACAGAAAGGAGTACGTTCCAAAATCCTCACGTCAAATTTGTTTAAGAAACGGGACTTATGTTGTTAACCTTGTCGTACACTGTATTATTAAGTACGCACGCATTGTGGTGTGGGTTTTTGAAATAAAAATTATTTCAATCCAAGAGAACCCGGTAGAGATTCTACACAGTATATTACAGTATTCAAACCAAAGGATTCTCATTTCAGATTTCATTTTACATGCCACTTCATACGTAGTTTTGTTTAATGAAGCATTTAGCTACACACGTCTGGATTGTGTACATGTTTGTTCATCGTAGAAAGCATACAGACTGTAAGTGCACACTATATTCCAACATAAAGAGTATGTTGGGGGCAAGTAGTTCTGTCAGTCTTCATTCAATTTATTTCTATCAATTAACGAGTTCACTGATTTTGACGCACTTCAGAAGGCACTCATATGTTTATTAGCACTGTTTACAAAGCTTTTAGAGATTTTCAAGTTCTATTCATGTTTTCATTAAAAATAAAGACTTCGATCATAGCAATTCATCGCAACGAGTCACTCGAGTACTAAATAAATTTTAACGTCTTAAGGGTAATCATTGAGTGCGACAAACTTCGTACCTGACCAGCCTGATGAGCGGCAGTCCCGGTGCCCCGTACACGATGACGTAGGGGACGCGCTCGCCAGGGAGCGGCTCATTGCGAGGGTCGAGCCGTAGCCGCTGCCTGCCGCCATACACGCATTTGAAGGAATTTCATATGCCAACATCAATAGGCTTACATTAAAGCGTAAATCACCTCCAATCCATGGTACACAAATGAGACGTTCCTTGTTTATGCTAAACAGAGTTCAAACAAAGGACTTTCATAATCTCATCTCACTCCAACTACACCTGTAAAGGTAAAAGTTTTGGATGCCCTAATAGCTTCAGCCGTGGTGATCTCTTTACGAAAGAAAATTAAAATCTGAAAGTATAAAAAATTCCAAGGTGAGATGAGAGCTGTACTGTGTTTTAACCTTCTTCATTTAAAACCGTAGCCTAAACATGCAAAACGACCAAAACAAGGACTACTCAGTGATTGTAAATTTAAATTTGAAGTTTGAAGCACAGAAGTACTGAAATATAAAATATCATGTGATATTTTATTTGTTCACCTTGTTACTCTTAGAAATCATTCGGATGTATATCCCTACGGAAGTGGTGCATGTGCTGAAGAACGTGTTTGTTTCAATCATTTGCTTTTGGTGTAAAAATTTACCATTACTACGTTCACGCAGCAAGCGCCAGTTCTTGCTATCGGTAGGTACATTTTTAGCTGGTAAATATTTTAGTCTCTCCCATTGAACTTAAACGCCTGACCATGTTTGAGAGAGTGCACTCAGCCCGGGCATTCAAGTTGACAGGATAAAATGCAACTAGGAATTGAGTAGAATAGTGGATCAAGCGATGATACATTTGAGAGCTCAAGCTTCAGATATAACGAAAACAAGCTGTGCATTCCTCTGTCATCCCCAAACCTTCATGTCTGGGGAGCGAGTCTTAAGTGCAGAAAGTTAAAATATTGAGTATCTTCAGTGGTTGTTGAAATACACCGGTTTCAAAATCGCCAAACTTTTAAGCCGTTCCCTGACATTTTTTTCAAGACCAGCGCTTAGTACCATGTGATACCAGAGGCTTCAATCATACCCAGAACAAGTCTCGCATGCAATTAGAGCTTCGCTGTGTTAAACGTACTAAAACAAACTCCGTGTTTAATAAATATATTTCAGATAGTATATTTTGAATAGGATTGGGTAGTATAATCATGAATGGTAAATTTCTTGTTCAAATCAGTTTACGTCTTTGATTTGAGACTACGTTTTTAGCCTCTACAGACATGACAATGCTACAGTGTGTCTGTCCAACGTGAGACAAGCATATTTTTCTTGGTAAGTTTCTAGTGGCACTTGTGAGCCTAACTTCTTAATGCGTGCCTAAATTACATACGATCATTTTCATTGTTCGCTCCAGCCTGTCTAATCTCCTTAGACCACTAACCCAGTGTGAGCCACTCTCTAATTTTGTAATTTAAGATGTGCATTGTGCAATGGTTTACTTTTATTCAGTGTAATTCATAAGGTGTAATATCTGTACTGTGCTGCCCAGTGAGTTCAACACCTACTTTGCATGAAAATATATGTGATTTAGAATACTATTTCGCTATGTAACATTATTTTATATCGTTTTTAAAGTTCAGTGTCGTTGTCCGTTTGCAGGAACAATAATTGGAGTTTGACTTCTGTTCTAAAATAAAAGTTTAAAAAATCGCACGATCTTTTATTGCATCCAAATAATTCTATTTCCATCAACGCGGAAATGCGTTACCCTTTGCGATTCTAATTCTGACCCAAGTATCACAAATTGATGTTCTATGACTTGGAGCAAATTGACACAGTAAGGAAGGACAAAATTTGTTCACCCGTTGTGCTAAATTTATATAACAAGTTTTACTAAACAGCACGAATAGCAATTACTTTAACGACAAACTGACCTCGCTAAATGTAAGGCTGGAACACATGCCCCTGGTCGGTACCCACGACCTCCCCGATATTCTTTGGCGAAGGTGAGTAGCTGCAGCGACGTTCTCCCAGCCAGCAGCTTGCAGAACTGACGGACGAGATACTTGCGCACCAGCGATACGTCAAGGTCCGTAAACAAGATACGCAAGCTCTGCTCCAGTAACTGCCCAGAAGTTTTGTACGGCAATTTTGAAAGCGACCTCTCATGTTTTCTCAGTTTGAAGTCTATATAGTTAACAGTCTCATCTTTGGCGGTATTTTTCATGGTGCAGCTGTGTCAATAGAGCCTCGTTATGAGTCTGGCTGTGTAAGCATACATTCCCACTAGATATCTAAAACAAAAGAACGAGTTTCCATTGAACATTATATTTAGATACTGCTCAGAAAGATAAAACAACCTAGTAAAATATCGTCATTGTTAGTTATCATGTAGACCAGATATTTTCAATAGATCTTAAACTTCATTATAAATATCTTAAATACATTGCAGAATATATATATATCTGTGACATATAGGGGCCTACACATGTTATTCAAATTGAAAATGCACTTCTTAAAAAAAACAGTGGTCATATTTTAGAATTCTTTATTAAAATTAAGTACAGTGAATGCCATATTCAGGCGACTGCTGCAGTGAAGCTCGAAAAGAGATAAAATTGTTTAGAACAAAACACAACCCAGCCTAATCATAAGCCCCAGCCTAATCATAAGTGAGTGGAGATGATATAAGCACGATGCCTCAACCAAGAATAAAATTAGATTGGTAACTCCAACAAGAGCCAGATCGCTTTTGATTCCAATCAAGTTGATACACATAATCTTGTACATATCTTGCACTACTCTCGAACAGCTTACTGAGTCGTTAACTGAAGAGCTTTCACTTTGTACAAGGGTGTTCACGAATTCCTTTGACGATATCCTGTTAGGGTTTCCAGAGCTAAAAACATTTTTAATACCATATAATTAACATCAGGACGGCCAAATTTCCTTCTTCCCTGGTATCGCAAACGCGTGAATAAAAGAAGAATTATGGCAAATTCCCTTCGCTTTCTCAACAAGACGAAACACCGGGTCCTACGGGTTTGTGAACCTTTGAACCCTACACAAATTGAGAGCGCTCTTAACAACAAGGTCACGATAGCCGTTGATAGGCATGAGGAAACGCGAATAATCCAAGTTGTAACACTACAATAGATTCCCGAACGCATAGTGCCGATTCTCGAGGTAGCTGGAGGGACCTAAACGGAGCACAACTTCCAAAGATTAACCAAGATTATATGAACACACGATGTTCAATCGTACCCTTCCGAAGAGGGACTCCAGAAACTTTCCAAGTTTACCTGCAAAAACCAAGTTTAGTGTACGGGCTGAACGCGAAGCTTAGCAGGGTGCGTCACGAAAAACAATACATAAAAACAACTAAGTCAATACAGAGTTATTTAATCGTCATTTCGATGAGCTTTGTAACAAGGTCAAAGTGAAAAGTAGAAGCTTCTAATCAGTCAAGAATTATCATCCCTCTAATTCAGCAGCCAAGTAATACGATCACAAGTTACTGTAAACTCAGAAGATAGGAAAAAACGTTCACATGCACCACTGATGGTTGTGAGATGTACTGGCTTTAATAAAATCTCCATGCGGCGGTTAAGTACTCCAAACAAACACGATTTGAAATAAAACTCTATTGCTGATTTGACCCGATTCTCAAAAGACTCACCTTAGCAGCCAGAGGGCAGCCGTCTCTCCGAACAGTTTCTATGCCTTTAGCATCGAACTGCGGCTCTTTCTGGTCTCGGCTTTCGTACATGAAGCCCACATACCGTTTCTTCGTCTTGAAAGAATAAAAGACGCATTTCAGAGATGGAACCAATACATTACTTCAATGAAATTACTTGCTAGGCACAAAGGAAGAAACATAAGATACAAAACATAGAAACGCAACTTCGTTTTCGGCTGGCCCAGCTGTAATTTTTTGACATCCATGATGCTATAGTTGATAACTGATAAGACGAAGTATCTAGTTTCGATTAACAGTTGATACAAAAAACGAATTATGCAAACTGATGCTGCATAGGATGCGTATTTTTTTAATAAAATGTAACAACGCAGTGAGATTAAGCAAGAATTTTCTCATTATGATCCATTTACTTTTACAAAAGAGCATGATCGTTCGTAGTTGAATACTGACCTGTAGTATGCACGGTAAGTAAACTTTTTCAAACCGGAGTTTGACAGGCTTAGGATTCATCTTGGTGACAGCGTCAGCAATTTCCTGACCGATATGAAATGCTTGGTCCTTCGTCTTGCCCGGCAGGTGTACGAACATGGAATCCGTGTCCCCGTACACGACGGTGCCCCCCCATGAGGGGTGATTGTTGACCAGTTTGATGGCCAGCTCCAGCGTTTCCCTGCCTTTGCTCACCACGCTGTCAGCCACCTGCAGCATACAGCAGCTCACTAAGTTATATCAAATCAGACGTCACTGGAAATTCGTACGCTATTTAAAAAAACTATTTCAACTAATGGGAGGATAGAAGTACTGGGGATTTATTTGAGTAATACCGTTGACTGACATTAAGAATTTCAAGCGAACTAGATTTTAAATTTTGTGTTCCAAGTAGATTTCGTCTCACTCACACTTTTAAATTATAATCACTTATCTAAAATACGTTCCATTAGTTATGTTTTCAGTGCACTCGAATAGTAGAACACTATAGTAGAACACAGTAGAACCTGTCTACATTGTATCATCCATCGGACAGCAACGACTCAGAAATGTGAAACAGGTTCAAGAAGATGCACTACCTCAACGCAGGGCATCCTGCCCGAGAAGTTGGCGCTGGTGTAGCCGTAAGTGACGTTGGCTATGAGCTTCAGACCGAGCTGGCGAGAGTGAAGCGCCTTCTGCAGCGTTGCGTCATCCTTGTGCATCTTCATGCTCTGTTTCACCTGCACGCAGATGAGGCACAAGTCGGTATTAGTTCTGACGGGTTCTGTTTGGTGTACTCAGACGGTCCTACTACTAAGTGTTATGGTATAGTTTGTGTGTAAGGCACCGTCACTATAGATCCGAGAGGTTGTCTTATGTGAAAAGGCTCATTGTTTTGATATTTCTTGAACTAACTGGAGTTCAACTAACTTGATATTTCTTGAACTACCAAACAACACGTGATACTGCGAAAACTACATTTATCAATAAGGTTTTTAAAATATATGTGCTCAGATAATGAATTCATGCTATGGTGAGCCAATACTTTCATCGACAATGAGAAAAATGACGTAAATATCGTTCTAATAACATTTCTGAAATTTGTTGGGTTCTCAACTGAAATAGGAACCTATTATCAAAAATAGCATAAAGTGCATCAGCATGAAATATCAATACCAAAAAAATTAAATCGATTTTTTGTGATTGCTGATTTGAATGAGAAAGCATACGATGGCAGCCCCAATAAAAAAGCTTCGGGGTTTATGAAGAATTTTCGCCAAAGTAGACTAAAGCACAAGTTAAATAAATGTACTTCTTTCACAGAGATATGCAAGACAAAATATCAGTTAAAGTTCTTCCCTTTGAACAAAATACGATAGAGACGAAACAAACAAAGCAATAAGCACGCACCATAATTCTGGTGTTGAGAATTTCCTCCAGCATCTGCGGGAGGATGCCGTTCCTCACTCTTTTTGGAACGAAAGCCACTCCACACGGCGAAAAGTGCAGCTGCAAGAAAAGAACAAAGATATAATCATCATTATTATTAGTTACTACTAATTCAATTATTATGATAATTATTTTAGTTGACTTAAATAATACAAAATGAGTGAATGCTATAACAGTAACATGCTTTCATTGATAAAGTAACAACATCCCGATGAGTTCCATTTGCTGACAAGTGAATAAGGATGTATTTATTACGTTGCACCTTGGTAGATAAAGAGCAGGGATGTTGACAGTACTGAGCATGTAAAATATTTTACTTCAATTTATAATATTAGGAAGTAATAACCTCTTTAAGACCAAAATAAACGGCAAACGTTGAAAACGGACAACGAACAGGCTCATTAAGAAAAATATTCTCTTATAGAACACAAGTATTTATCTAAGTTCTAAAGATGATTATTTATGTCATGGCCAGAAAACATTTTATGATGCTCTCACACAAAACGATCATTCTAATTTGGGTCTGACAGAGATTTGCGAAAACTGTTACTGCGCTAAATGCTGTAAAATCAACTTCAACTGAGATCGTAGAAAATCTCATCCGCCAAATCCTCACCTCGTTCACCACATCCTCCAGCTCCTCACCTCGTCCACCATCTGCTCACCTCATACAGCATATATTCGCCTTGTTCACCATATCCTCACTCGGTCCACCACATCCCCCAGCTCCTCACCTCGTCCACCATCTCCTCGAGGTCCTCACTGGACACCTCCAGCATCCCAGCCCCAAAAGCAAAAGGCTGCGGCCCACCCAGGAGCTCGACGCGACCGAGACACGTGGAGTAACAGTAGTTGTAAGCGATCATGATGCTGGGGTACAGGCTCTGGAAGTCCAGCACCAACACGGGATCCGTGTATAACCTGCGCGCCGCACGAAATACACAACAATGCGAAGAAATCAACTTCAAAAGCCATACCAAAACTTCAGTTCCGCTGCAAATTTGATTTTCCGAGTCAATGAAATAACACCATCTATGCATAAATTACGAGCACGGGTGATTTGAAAACCTATAATAACATGGAGTAGCTGTTCTGAAAATACACCCATCAATATGGCTGAAATTCTTCGTCAGAAACGCAAGCGCAACATCAAATACACTATCTTATCTCTTGCCATAAACTAACAAGGCTTTCATGAAATATGAGCGCTAATTAGAATTCTTTTAAATATGAAATTGCCACTTAACATGTAAAACTGATATGAATAGTTACTTGAGTTTCAATTGCTAGCTAGAAAGAATTTCTTGTCCATTGCGCTCCGAAAAAAATGTTGTGCGCATAGTAATATCTCATCAACACACAGAAGCGAATAGCTGAAACTTGTGGATCGCTATGGAGTAGATCTTTGACTATAGAGTAATTGAGGGCTTAGAAGAATGAATAAGAAAAACATAACAAAAAGTACGAGCAAAAATTTAGAACTTCAAAAATACCTTTTTGTGTTGCTAATCTGCAGAGTGGAAATAAAGCGAGTTACCTGAGTGTATGGGAGTAAAGTTGATGCAAGTTCGAAGAAATAAAAATCAACCATCATTTTCTCTAACACACACATACTTAGACTTGACATAATCTACTTAGTTCACAGAAATAGCCATTCATTAGAACATCAAAAAATGTTTAATAAAACGATATTATGTGAACGCTCCCGCAGTTCGAATAATGGATGAGTCGACCATCATGGAGACGAGTCGTATCTGATCTAAACAACACATCGGAACCTGTAACGCAATAAATACTAACACGAAGCTAACCACAACACTGCACAAGGGACCGGAGGTGCTACCTGGACTGAGGCTCCATGTTGAGTGCGATCCATTCTGGGGCCCTCATTTGGGCTCGCTGCTGCACGCTCGGAGACAGCGCTACGAAGTTGCTCCTTCTGCTCAGTCGCAGCATCATTGACTCCACTCGGTACTGGAGACAGAGTGCAACGCCAGGATGATACACACAAACACTTGGAGGCATACCACATTAATGAGAACCTTGGAATTAAAAAAAAAAAAAGAGTATGAAATGCATCGATCTAAATGTCCCGAAAGACATAAACGTCGATAGTAGGTCAAGCAGACACACAAACATTTGAAAGCATTTCTCGCTATTGAGAACCTCAGAGTTGAAAAGAAGAGAATGAAATACGTCGATCTGAAGAGGCATAAACGTCATGAGTGGGCCTAGCTCAGAGTATTGCACTTCGCAGCGCACCTGAGAACCTCGAGCTAAGACGTCATAGAACTCGATGCCGAAGAGCCTGGCAAGCTCGGAAGTCCTGTTGACGAGGTCGAGGCGCTCGAACAGCTGCAGCGAGAGGCTCGCCCGCTGGAGGTAATGGTTCAGCACTCGGCACCTGAGCGGTAGAATGCGCATCCGATGAATGTGTACAAGTCGTTATGTCTACCATGAAATTTAAAAGTAGCGGCATGTACTCGTTTTAACGCGTTGCTGGTGATACAACCCACTGATGGGTCGTTTGAAAAATGTTAACTATCTTTTAAAATTAAAGGTATTAAATTGACCCAGTTAATGTTTGGTGTTGATGAAATTGTTAATAACTTTTGACTATAAATTTTAGTTAAATATTGTAAATCTCAGATACAAAAGCAATCACCCTAAATATTTGTATGATCGAGGGTCTTCGTGGACAGAACCAGAGATGCAAATTCTACTGGGGAAACAAAGAAGAATTGGCCTTCAACAAAGAGGAAAGTCATAACACGAAGACGTCTAGGCGACAACACAAGCACTTTCGTCAACGTCTTGTCATGTACTCACGCAGCACCCGCCTACGTGGAAAGAAATAATAGAAAACGATCACATGTAGGACCAACATTGGCTAATATCTACATTTTTACGTTGAAAATCTGGTAATTAACACTATGCCTGCTAAGCTGATATTATGCTGTAGACACGTAGATGATATTTTCGTTAAAGTAAAAGGTGTAGAGCAGTTGGAGATGTGAAATAAATTGATGAGAGATAAATCGGTGCTGAAACAAGCTCACACCCAGACACTCACTGCGTCAGCTGGTCGGTCCACCATCGCTGGAGCGTGGCGTAGCTGTACTCAGGTACTCTGGTGTGCAGCAGGTGGTGGCTCACGTTCTGTAGGGTGTAGCTGCACAGAGCAGCCTACGGGCACAACAAATTATAAATTGGTCGTAAGAAATGAAACCTTTATTAAAGATGTGAAACACAATGTTACAGATGCATTTACCGATTGTTTTGGCTGCGTAGTAACACTTTATACAGATTGAAATTTGCACTCGTAATACCGTTATTACAATCACAAGTACTACACTGCTACTGGCTGTCTGGTGTCACCATCACAATGAGGAAGTAGCTGCCCCTCAGCAGGTAACTCCAAAGAATACATTAGAGTGCAACATATAATACAAATATAACATATTAAGGCTATTTTTCGAAAAGGGGTCGGTATGGTCCTCTTCAGCTGTGAAGGGTTAAATCCCACCCACAAAATGAATTGATATATTAAATGCCATTCTTTCAACGAAGTTGAGTTAGGATGACTTTTAAATTCCAATGAAAACACGTGAGAAATTTGCTTAGTTTTTTCAGCGCTAATTTCTAGGCAACGCTCACATTCTAAATTCTGATTCTCCACCATAATAATGGTACTGTCATAGAACTGAAGTTACTTGAAAACGGTCGGAATCGTTTATTCCAAAAATTTTTGGAGATTAATAATTTTACGATAAACTGCACTTGAGGTGCACATGTTCTAAGATCACAGAATGAGGTACAAAGCGATTTTGATCACAATTGTTCCCTGATTATTTAATGAAGCTAGAATTCGATGGCAAAATCGGTTGTGCAGTAGAACTGAGTAATGTAACATTTCTTTCATCTTTTGGATCAACCACTCAGTTGACCAGCTCATTCATGTCATCACAAGACTACTTGAAACAAACTATCAACCCTACCAGGCCTGAGGCCCTGAACCTAACTGTTGAACCTTAAACCACACAAAATCAATTTAAACAAAAAGACAGTCATTTGCAATGGCTAACCATCAGGTTTGACAACAATTGGTTGGTCATTTTTGGTTTTTGACGCGTTTTTTCGCGTACTAGGCGAAGTACCAAAAAGTAAGTACCTACAGAGAAATAGTGGCAGATTAAAAAAATAGAGAAAAATGAGTACAGCTGTCTGGTAGGGTTAATCATCACCTCTGACGATCACAAAACCTTGCATTGACAAAAGACAATGCTGTCGATCCTCGAGTTTTACATCTTTGACAAATTTTAGCTTGAAAAAATGAGTTCCAGCAATTCAGTTAACACGACGCTTGATTCAAGTATTGCATAACTAGGGCAAATTTTCGCAAGTACTATTTAAGGTTGAAACAAGATGTATAAATCGAGGATCAATTGCATGTAAGCACTAGGAGCAGCCAACCTCGCTTTTCATGAGCCTCCAAACGTTGAGGACGATGCGGCCCGCGACGTGAATGTGAGACGTGTGCAAGGCCCCATACTCGTCCAGCTCCGGGTCGTGGTGACTCTGCTGGGCGCTGGGGTTCTGGTGCGGCACTCTCGACAGCTGGGACACCAGGTCCGCGCCGCCCAGCGCTGAGCATCGCTCCAGCACGTAGCCCCACGAGCTATTCTGCACCTGAACACAACAGTATAATGGAACTCAACGCGCCGCTCTGCACTAACCCGGGAGGTATGGCAGAAGAAGTGCCATAGGGCCATATCGGTGAGAGCTTAGTGAACACGAAGACACTTAGAGTTTTTGCATCAGAAACGGTCGCTTTACAATCTATACTATAATAACAGCCGCGTCCGTCCGTCTGAAGCCAGCCGAAAGTGTGTGATGAGCGTATCCGTGATACAAGCTCCACTCCTAATATTTTGACGGAGCCTCATCAACAATCGAGAGACTGAATTTTTATATTTAGTATGGCCTTTCTTTAATTTTGCCTTCTTTCTCATTTCAAATAAAGGGCTGTGGACTAGTGAAGCTATAATAATTACCAGCCGCACTGAGATGTTCCTGAAATCAGCAACATTTAGGAACGACCGAAAACACAGAAACAAACAAAACTTCATAAAATGGAGTATTTCAATTTGATGTACTGCGTGACATCGCGTCAAAAACAGTTCGAGTAATGTAAAAGTGGACTCGTGAAATATAGGCGAAGAAGTACTGAATTTCATCTCAACCGTAAACTTCAATGTACACTCATACACTATACACATATTCACTTCACTAGACACTCATTTATGACCACTCACAGTATTTTGCAAATACTTCGGCCCCAGAGGATTGAAATTGATCAGAACGTAAAAAACAGATTATTGCCTACACAGAACAAACTTGTGCACAATTGCGCACACTCCAACGAAAACTAAAGAAGTGTCCAGATTTTTAAGGGGCATAGTTATTGTTACTGAGATCCATTGGAAAAATTGAACAGCTGCAGAATTTATAAAAGAACTGGACAGTACCAACTGAAAATTTGGCACTGAATTTGCTAACTAGATATAGTTTGTCTCCACTTAAAGGTGATTTGGACCTTGTGCTGTGTCATGCATAAATAAAAACTAATCAATAACTTCTCAGCTGTTAAACGTTAAAAATACTTGAAATTGCAGCATATTTATCCTCTACAGCTAAATAATCGCAAAAAATTGCGTAAAAATCGATAATTTTGATAGCAATAACCTCAAATAAATTGAGATCAAGTTCATGTAGACGGGATGTGATAAGCCAGATTGACGAGGTACTTTGGAATCCACACACAAAGATATAGCTTCGTTCAGATTCATAAGGGAACGTAGAAACTAAATAGCATTAGCCCTTGATTGTCCAAATTTTCTACTCATATCCCCAATATCACAACCACTGTCATTAGACTGACGCTGGCATTAGGTTATCACCATCAGAATAGAGGCAAAACTGCCGTTTGTCAAAAAGCTTCAAAAACTTTAACTTTAACCCTTCATTAAAGCTTCATTCACGTCTCAAACAATATACATTAGGGAAAAAATTTGACAAAAAATAAATTTTGTTTAGCATTTTTAGGGTTGAGCAAGAAGCAACGCTACGCAGCATGGATGTGCTGCAAATGAATTCCAGTCTGACGTACAAAAGGGGCTCACGATACACATAAGTGCAAAGAACGCAAAGCTCACCTCGTAGCCCATGAGGATGTCCGGGTCCCAGGTGCGGACCACCGTGACGAGGTGATCCAGCAGCTGCAGCTCGCTGGGCACCCGCACGAACGTGACGTCATCTGGCAAGCCTGTGCTACTGCAGCCACCCACCGCCACAACCACTGCCGCGTCAAATTTCACGGTTACGCTTATTGCGATATGTTTAAAGAGTTTTCACACAATTCACCTCGTAGCGGTACAGTTGGCTGCATTAATTTCACTGTCGACGTGACTGCACATTTTTTAATGGGCAAAATCAAATATGCTCAAACCTGAGAACTTTGCCAGAGAAAAACAAAACGTACCGTGGCTAAATTGATAGAAGAACCTCTGTCGAGGCTGTGCCACCATAATGGCGCAAATTGTTTAAAAATCAGGCCTCCCTCTTCGTTCAAATGGCTTACTAAAGTTTACATTTCACCATGCGGCAGAAGTTAACGTTTTATACCTTCGCCAAACGTGGGCGAGATGGAAGATCATTAGCTACGAAGCACTTTCGTTTGCTGAATCCTTACACATTATCTTTCAGATTATGAATTCAGATAAAGGATATCAAACTTGAATCACAAAATATGTGCAACCAAATATCTTGACAGATTTCGTAATAGTTAGCACACTCGTGACGTCATATAAAACTACAGATGATAGCCCCCCCCCCCCCCCCAATGTAAAGCAGGATGGCATAATTTTCGAATTCAAACCGATTTCGTTACCTCATCTGCTGTTTTCGTTATATTATTTGGGCTCTCCTTACATTAGCGTCATTTTTTACCAGCTAATCATGTCAATCATAACATGGTTGCAAGAATTCTCTTTATTTTCTCGTCTTGTTCGTTTACCGTTCTTTTTAACTCCTCAGAAGACATTTCTGAGGACGCAGAATAAAATAAAAATCTGATATCCTCTACACGGTGTAAGTTTGCCAGGAATCCTGGATACCGCTGAGCGTAATTACATGTCAGATGAACCATTCCTAATGATATTATAGCTCGCGTAAAGTGTGTATTTTCTGTATTCAGACTAAGTTTTTAGAACATAATGCAGGAAAAGAAAAGTTTCCAAAGAACTGAAAACGTAAAAAAAGAACGCAAACTTGTATGTGTTGTTTCTATGAGGTTCCTCCATTTGCCCGTCGGTTGAAAGTGAACTCGGCGGTCAGGAACTCATAATACAAGTGAAGTAAAATTTGACGTGAAATAAAATTTGAGAATTTCAGCTTCTTCTTAGAACTTCAGAAGAAGAGCATTGGCTTTCGATTTTCTCCAGAGGCAAGCGGCGAAATCCCATATACATAGTTATGAAGTTCGTCGGTTGCTCACATTAATGGTCTTTTCCCATCTACTACCATAAAATCAGAAGTTAGCAGCAACTATCATAAATTGCTGGAAATTACAGCGTACAGGCGGAGTATCTTGATTTTTTTTAACTATGTCATATAATCTCAAATTTATACCGTAACGCTACATAACAAAAGCAAATTCATTTTCATTTAATTTTATTATATTTACACTGAAATACAGGATTCTTATCCAAATCTGAAGACCCAGTACAGGAAAAATAAAAGAGGTAACAAAACCTGTACAATTGTTGTGACCTAGTAATCAGGAAGAAATCAACGCAATCGTGTACTTAGTAAGTTACTTTAATCATTCACGTCTCAAACAATTAAATAAAACTGAGTGACAGCTTCAATCGGCACTTTCGAAAGCGCGGAAGCACTCGTCAAGAAATAAGATAGAGGCGTATCGAAATTTGAGTCAAAATTTTACGTAGATCTTAGCCGTCGAACTGACACAAACTGTCTCAACACATATAAGTACTCTAGATGGAATTAATGCATATCTCACATTTAAAAATCATACTTTAAGTTGGTTTAACACGTTGACTCCGAAGTGGTACACATGTGTACCACTAGGTGAATTGCTCATTTACATACCGGAATATACAAATAACATTTCAACTATTTTGCTACCTTTTCCGAAATTAATTTTAGAGTAAAAGGTAACACATTATGGTTCAAGTGTATTCTTTACACTTTTCAGAAAGGTTAAAAATGTATTTGAGCAAAAAAGCCGGTTTTTCAAAACGACTTCTTCTAGCCTAGCCAAACTGACCGTAAGCAACCACACAATCGGAGTCAACGTGTTAAGTTCTCTTACCAGAAAAGAGGAAAGGATAAAGAAACCTTTAGCACAGAACTGAGGACACGAGAGGAATCTATGCATAAGGTTTTTACCCACGCCCTGTGGATAGAAACAATAAAGTTGAAAAAGATTAGTCAAATTGGAAGAAACAGGTGTCGTAACAAAAGACCGCCGTGAACCAAAAAAAGATAATCTGTAGCAAAACAAAAAAACCTTTTCTATGATATAACGAAAGACGGCCTAACCTTCAGCTCGGGACCTCACATCTTCCTCCTGGGAGAGCTAATTCAAATAGATACAATAGAAATTTAAAAACGAAGAATGCACCACATATTGAAATATATTTATTCTTAATTAAGATTTTACACTAACTATATATTCAAAACTAAGTCAGTTCTATAAAACGTTTCGGAGACCAGCTCCATCTTCAGTCAACAGTCAGCAAGTAAAAGGTAAAGAAAATCAGTCTTCTATACAAAAAACAAGGGTAAAATAAAATCTACGAGTGAATTCGCAATGGGTATGAACTATTGGCGCTATTAAGATCCGGTTTTTCTTTCGAAATAAAAAGAGATCCTAAAATACCTAGATCTAAATAATTAGATGCTACAATTGTATCTACAAATAGATACAATAGCTATACCCCTCAGGTGATCTCACGTTTAAAATAACCTTTCGTGTGCAGTACAACAAAACAACTCAAACAACCTGTATTCAACTCAAAATACCCATAAGCTCTCCCTTTATCTCCATTAGCATACGCCCGAAAAAGCCTCTATGGGCACTGCTGAGGCAATAAACAACGCAAATTTCAACAGAAAAAGTAATGAAGTAACCCTTGAGTTTGTCGTGCAGGAGCTGGTCAGAAGGCGAGTCCCGCACCCCGATGAGCACAGCAGCCAGCACCGCGTCGTGGTGAGGGTCGGGCTTCAGGCGGCCCCTGCAGCACACGTGCGTCTCGAGGCAGAGGGACCCCACGTGCTGGTGCTGTAATTAATGGCTGAGAAATGAAACAGAGACCACCACGTGCTGGTATTGAACCTAACAGCTGAGAAATGAAACAGAGACCCCCACGTGCTGGTATTGAACTCAACAGCTGAGAAATGAAACAGAGACCCCCACGTGCTGGTATTGAACCTAACAGCTGAGAAATGAAACAGAGACGCCCACGTGCTGGTATTGAACCTAACAGCCGAAAAAATGAAACAGAAACCCTCTCACGTGCTGGTGCTGAAATTAGCAGCTGAGAAATGAAATAAAGACCTTTATCGCGTTGGTGCTGAAATTAAGATGACGTTAAGAAGGATACTAACTTAAACTTCACACGAAAGCGACCACCGACGTGATATAATTCCACTAGAAATTTAAATTAAAACTTACGGTCATTAAGCATTTGAAGTTCGAATGAAGTTATTCTTGCGGAAAACCAGAGAAGTTCAATTCTAATTACAAAAATCGCATAATGCTGTAACTGAGCTTATTTCATTTGTGACAAAGGAAATATTAATAGCACACAAACATTTGACGGGGCATTATAGGTGATATAACTAAGTGGTATTTTTTGAGGCGCAGGATTCTTGAGGTGCTAAATTGACTCCTAAATAAACGGATTTGTACTAAAAAGTAGCCCCAATCAAAAGTTTGCAATTTAGTTCACATTAATGGCATTGAATAATGATAAATTAAACAAACCTACAGTTTCACACTGTAAACATACCTGAACATGTGCTTGACAGGTGATCAGCACATTCTAACTCAAAATCTAAATATGTTAGCATGGTTTACCAGTAATAGCTAACTATAGCTACCTTTCAGTTTGCGCCCTCGCATCTACCACTTATGTGCAGAGACATCGTTATTATTTCCAAAAATTTAAAACTCCCTACCCACAACAAAGACAAACTCAAGAGAGCGAAAAGAAAGGACCATTTACTTTGGATTAAAAAAAAACAGGGAATCTATGCACAAAGCATGTTCCTGCACATAATGCCCTGCATATATGTTAGAAAGGAAGAGGAAGAAAAGATAAGGAATAGCTAGTGATGAAGACGAGAAAGCTGAAAGAAGCAAAGTGAGTGCGAAAACTAGAATTCCAGAAGGCTCATCTACAGATGAGATAACCTTGAATATTCCCTTTGGGGCAGTGGGTTTTAAAATCCTTTTGGACAGTATAGGGTTAAGCGAAAATATACACCGTCTTTTGTAGAGTACCTTCATCGTACTTTCGTATTCATGACATATAACAGAGGAACAGCTCAACAGTTGAAATAATTTTTGTAAATCGGTTAACACGTTCGCTGCCACTGGACGCACATGTGCGTCTAGCGGTCTCATGTTAGTTAAGTTAGGTTGTTAGAAGCAGAGCTTAAAAAAATATTTTACTGCTCTAAAAATTTTTTTTTCTTTCATAAGAAGTGTGAAAATGTATTAGCATGATGATATTTTGCCCCGTATGTTTAAACCTCTTCTAAAAACGATGTTGAAACGATTTAAAGTCTGTTCATTCGCACCGATAAGTAAATGAGCAATTTACCTCGTGGTTCATCGGCAGCGAACGGGATAAATTGACCACTAATACTAAGGTGTTCACTCACCTGATGGAGAGAGCGTGCCGTTTGCAAGTCCAAGTTTTGGAAGCGGAAGCCGAAGGTGTTGTCTGCAGGGCGCGACGAGGAGCCCTACGATCAGAGACCCAGTCAAACAAAACCAATCGACAAATTCCCACCATCGAGTCCGGGCCAAATGAGGGGCAACCGATAACAACGTTCTATGAAGCGCTAAAAATCACAATTCGAGGGAGGAGCTTCGGTCGATTTAGTTTCGTTGGGATTGGGCTGGGAAAACTACGTGTCAAATATGCCAAGAGATTTCGTTTTGCTCCGGGAGTGCCTAGGAGTTTATTGTGAACTGTTATCTGGTGTTTTACGGAAGTGATCATGAAAACATTTTTAGGAAGTGGAATTTCAATTTTCGTCATTCAAACGCGCAATTGCTCGAGGTAAAAAATTTGGTCCCAAAGAATTTAAATTTCAAGGGGGAAGTCAATGGCACAGAAATTATGCTCTTCTATCTTTCAGGTTTAGAGCTGTCTTCTTCTTCCTCAAGACTTAAGCATAAAAACCGAGTTAAAAAATAATTTATTCAATGAATTTAAGAATAGATACAAGCTGGCCTATAAGTACAGACTCAGTCTAATGAAAATAGATAACATTAAAACTACGAAGCATTGAGAGTTCAGGCAATCTGAAAATGTCATGAAAATTAAAATATATCAAAATGCGGCATCTGATTCTAAAAATCCTCACCCAATAAAGTAAGAGTCAATAGCTTTACTGAAAAGAATTTTCCACGCACAGATTAATTTCATGGTCAGTTGCCACAATCATTGCCACCTCGATCTCGATCTTCGATTCAATGGCCTGTTATTGCTTTCTCTGAGAACATTGAAAAGAAAAAGTCTACACTAATAAACCTGCTACATAAAAGAATTAGAACGCAATATTTTCCAAGAAATTACACAACATTACTCCAGAGGTCATGGGTAAATTAATGAACAATACCATAATGCATCTATCTGTTCGAACAGTAATGGTGGTCATCTAATTTTTTTTATACTTAACACACCACATTCCAAGCTCTCCAGCATTGTTTTAAATTATTCTGAACTCGTTATGCTTTATAATTTTCTTGTTAACGATTTTCAAAATCAGTGAACTAGCTACGGGCCACCTTGTACGTACGTCAGCAAATAATTATTGAGGACTATATGTTCCCATCAAATTAATCATTCAAAGCCGCTTGAATACAAGATTTATGTTAAGAAGCACGTTGGAATATACATTGAATAAAAAAGTATAATGAATTCTTTACAGAGCCTTCCCAAGGTACACCAATGTTACAATACAATGAAGGCACTAAAAAATAAGTACCAAGACAAAAATTTATGATCTCGACAAGCCGACAAACAGCCAAGGAAAGTGACAACCTCGTTGATTTCGGCGTCCCTGCACTACCAGAACAATCAACCACCTAGAAGAAAATTTTAGACTATAATAGCACAAGAGCATCAGCTTACCCGAGAACAGAAAGCTTAATTTAGCATTCCACTCGATAGGATTCATTGCTAAGATGCATCCATCTCGCTCAGAATACTGCGACGGTAAGTCGACATGTGAAAAAATTGAGTCACTTGCTTTTAAGGTTTACTGGATAAGAGAATGAGAATAAGTTTTTGAAGGAAGGTTCAAGACCTAATTTTAGCACAACAGTCGCGGCTGAAAAGCCTGCCCCAGTAGCGATGCGAGTTTTTAATCAATCTCACCACTCGTCGACTAACTAGGGAAGTAGTGTTGACGGATATAAGTCATGGGAACATTTTAAAATGTCAAAATGTACTACCGGTCAACCAGACACTAAATCAGGGAACCTGAAAACACTTTGCAGTTAATACCTACAGAAATCTAATAAGCCGAAGGATCCAAAAACTCGAACAATATTAGCACCAACGACAAAAAACACGGACTCTCGAACGAGAAACATACTTGGATCCGGTTTTCAGGATAAAATGAGAACGCAAAGCAATGGTATATTATTTATTACAACGATGGGGAAACAAGGAAACTTAAGTGCGCAACCAAGTCAACTGATTCGTCTTAAGTCATAGATATTAACTAGGTAAAATTCACGCGATATATACTGTAGAAAAATATTCAGCAAACCCAACACAGCAACAGACAAAGTATGCAGAGCGATATGTACTTATATACAACTCAAGTGTTATTTAAAGCAACACACGCTAGAGACCGGCAGTAAGTAAGAGGGCAGAGAATGTTAGCAAAACTATTTCATAATGTTGATTAGAAGCAACGCATCAACTGCTCCGTTGTTTTTGCAATTGAATCATGTTAATAAAAAG
Organism: Morinoia aosen; assembly: GCA_030386875.1. Lineage (NCBI taxonomy): Eukaryota > Metazoa > Arthropoda > Malacostraca > Amphipoda > Talitridae > Morinoia > Morinoia aosen. The sequence continues at coordinate 37,219,990 of CM059572.1, forward strand.
CTCCCATAAGAGTTCAGTAAGACAAGCAGTACGCTAACTTATTTTTCAAATTGAAACCATTCGACATACGAATCGATCATTGACCGAAGGGGTTGTATTCTGCCGCCCTAAGAAAATCGCCAGCCAAAAAGAAGATGAAAAATCAAGAACGAAGAAGCAAATCTCAACGATACATCTGCACTCCCCCTCGGTAATAAAAATTTAGCAAGGCAAATTTACGCTCGCCGGACAACTCATGCGGGGAAAGGGATAACTTTCCCTTGAATTTAAAGATGAAAGATTTTCTTTTTTTATTGCAACCCCTCCAAAGAGTGGCTGAAAAATTGAAACTCAAGTCCATTCACTTTTAAGAGAAGTGACCATAATCAACTTTTAGTAGCACAGATGCTCCAGCATCATCCCGTGCGCGGTATGCGCTCGGGAACATCAAGAACAAGGAAAACTAAGAATGATTTCTGATTAAGTTCTGATTTGTGTTTTAAGAGAAAGCAGCAAGAGGGTTTGCAGGTTAATCGAAATTAAAGAATAGACAAAAAAGTTATTCCTTCTGGCCATAAGAAAGAACATGAGAGCTAGTAATCCAGATCAGTTATCTGGATCCGATGCAGTGCACTTCAATGACCTAAAATGAAAGTCAATTCTTGGTACTAAGCGATGCGCGAGAAGAGGTAAGCATGACTTTACATTTTGCTACAAAATACTAGTGCTTTAAAAAAGTCATTTGGTACATAAGTAGCGTTTAGCTATTTCAAAATCACGCAAAACACGTATTTGCACTTTAATTCAGGGCACATATTGAAGCCTAAGCTCGCTAAGAAATCCAAAAAGAAGAATAGAGCAGGAAACAACGCGACTGCCTTTGTATATACCTGAACAAATAAACAATAGTTGAAAACGGGAGATTTTAGGAAGCGGAAACAAGAAGAAAATGTGACATGCACAACTTATGAAAGTAAGTGAACGACGAACAGAACGCGAAGTCCACCATAAATTAGAGGCAAGCGTGATACTAAAATATATTATTCCACCTATAATATAGATAAATTAATGAATTGAGAGAGAGAGATCAAAATAAAATTGAGCAAGAAACGCAATTATCGAAATCATCACCCTGACTTCGCCCTCTCTACGGACCGCACCTCGTACGGCCAATTCAGTACTGCTGATAAAAATAAAATCATTTCGACGAATACAAGAGGCCAAATCACGAATCATTAATTCCCAGATAAAGTACAAGTGGAAGTAAAATGTAATAATCCTTTTAAATTTTTAACAGGCAATACTAATAGAAAAAGTTAAGACATGTATTATGGTAAAATGAAAACGCAATAGAACGATTGAGAGAAACCTGTGTTACGTGTGAGCACACAAATCCTTAGGGGTATTCACTGCTCGCGAATCTCAAGAGATGAATCAGAATCTCAAGAGATGGATGTGATCTACCAGGTGTTATAGAAACTTTCACCTAATTTGAAACGTATTTAAAAAAATTTCAGGAGCCCTAGTGAGAGCAGATCAAAAACTTTAGATGCGTGCATGTGTTTATTTCCCATTCGTAGTACCCTGCAGCCTGCTCAAATGAACAACTCGTAACTAATCTCTTCACAAGTCAGGCACTCCAGTAGCTTGAGAATTGCAGCTAATTATGGAAGATTTAAGCCAGGATTTAACTGCATGGTTGCAAATTTTGCTAGGTATGATAGTTGGTCTGCCATAATTATAATAAAATCCCCTTACGCAGCGACGGGTTCATTAATTCATTTTCTCTCAAGTGTTTCACTTTATGAATTACGACCACGTAGAATAGAAAATGTCAGTTCAGATGCTATCACAGGTTTCTAAAATCACGGCATAGCGAGTAATTAGGTCGGTTTCGTTTACAAATTTTGTAAGCCATACAAGACGAAGTCATCTCTTGCGAAGGGCAGACGAGCAGTACCTAATATTGACTACAGGAGACTTGTTACGTAATTGAACATATTGGTGCCCTAGTTTGACTTATGAAATGCAGCTCGAGTATGCCAAAGTTTTACAATGGCCTTTTGTCTCTCATACGGTTCACTTCTGTGACGTCATTAAAAAAATTGGAAATTTCATCAAACAAGAGCAACGTGAGAGAATATTATGATGTTCTGCGCGGACAGGGACTACGAAAAAGGAACTTGAATAAAAAATTAAAGTAAAATAAAAAAAACGCACGCTTGCCGTCACACCGATTGAGTGTTCGTAAAAATTGCGTTACATTTAGTACCTATCAAATTTTGATTTATTCATGCCGAGTAATTATCAAAAATTAATTCCTTTGAATTAAAAGAAATACCTCCAAAAACAAGGAATTATTTGGGAGCCAAAACTGACAAGTATGAATGGAGAGAGATGAATAAATATTATTCGAACTAGCTCCTAAATATGCAAATAAAAATTCAAGAATTGAGAAAAAATAATTTCAATTAACTGAAATACAGTACAGGTAGCGGAGTCCACAGACAATGAAAGACGACAGTCGTTGCAATTAATACTTAACCGCGATTTAAATCCCTAATGCTCAGCATCTAGAATTCGAACCTGGAATCACTGACGGTTACACAAAATTTTGTGCTTAAAAAACATCACTTCTTTACGTTGTCACAGCGTAAACCCCTAAGTTTTGCATCCCTACATTGTGTTGATCATCTAACGTTACCGGTGCAGAAGTGGGCGTTATTCACCCAACAAAAGACATCAAGAACTCATCAATAACCTCAGACAAGCTATCAAGTAAGAAATACGCCAGTTTTTCAATGACGCAGGCCTATTTTTAAAAGAATGTTACCTTCGCTTCATAGAAAAATGCTTCAATGTTCTTTTCCAAATTTTTTCATCAGTATCATCACTCAATTGCCAGCGTAATGCGCTCAGTATAAGCACTGGTTGTCAGAGTTTACCATTGCACACTCCCCTGAGAAGTACAACTGAAGATTTTTTTCATGAGTAAACGCCCACGCTACATCCTCCGTTTTTACGAGGGAGGCGTAGACTGAACTTCTTTCTGAACCCTCTCGACTTCGAAGAACAATTTTACTTGCAACTGAATAACAACGCATGAAAATAAAAAATAATTGTACTCAAGCAGAGAGAAGAGAGGGGGAATGACAGACACAAGTTACGAGTCAAAATACCGCAAAAATCTAACGCTTCTGTAAGAATGAATTAGAGCTAAGACTATGCGTTACTGTGGCGATCAATTTAAATGAACAACAGTTGGTGCACCTTAGGAAACAATGGCCCACATCTTGCAACTTACTGATTGGAACAAACCTAATAAAATTTCACACAGAGTTCCATTAACACAAATGAAAAAACAAAGAGAATATTCTACATTGAGGAAGAGATGAAAAATACTCAACAATATGTTCTCTCAAGGATCTGTCAGTCCATTCCTTCATGCAATGAGAAACATAGTGTATCGACTTAAAATACAATGGGCAAGGAACACAAACTAATTATTACATTATAATGAAGATTATAAAGAGATAGGTTGCGACGAGTGGCGACACTAAGAAGTTAGTCAACGTTACCAGCTATTAAAAAAGTCTTCTCGTAAACAACAGCACTTCTCGTACAAAAAATATTAACAACAATCACAACAGCCTTGTCCTACCTTACTCGGGAAATATTGCACTTCAAACGTATGAGGAATTTTTACCTTGAAGCCGTGGTAGGTCAAGTGAGAAACCCTACCCCAACGGCTACAGAATTCAGAGCCACTATGTGCACTTACACAAACACGAGTGACTGAATTGTCCTTCGAAAAAAGCTAACATGTTTTTATAAAAAAAGTCTCATTGTAAGCAGTTGTCGATATATGGTTCGGTCACGATCAACTTTATCTTCAATCAGAATTATCTACAAACACTAGAAAACTAATTAGTAATTAAATTCAGAGTCGGTCTATGAACTCGTTACAAAAATTACCTTTTTCAGAACTAAGCATTGAAATTAAGCGTCTACATATATACCGTCCATCTCCATCTTTAGAAATGGAGCAAACGATCGAGTCTTAGTCAATCTGTGAGCTTCCACAGAATGGGTCACAAAGAAAAAAATAGTCGAAATATTTAAATGTTCATTTACCTGCGAGTATTGATCGTAGCGACCTCATTTTGATCCTATTTGAAACATCAACTTGCTTATTTTCATCTATAATGAGCAGCTTTTGCTTACACGAATGGTTTCTGTATCGTTACGTAAAAAGTAATTGTATTTTTCATTTATTGTGCGAGCGATCAGTTGAAAAATTAGCCCCCAAAAGCTTAATTTTGACGATACAATTAACAACGGAACAGTGAATCTTTTTGTCAGAGCTTTCAATGAACCTGAAAATGTCGAAGAAGCTGTTCAAAATTTCAAGATTATTTTGTTGGGCACAGACATGCTACTGCGATGAAAACGCTTGCTAAATTTATAATACGTGCAGTTCAACTCTTTAGAAACAGTAGGGAGACAGGATGGCGTTCCTAAAAGAGACCACATAAAGCCATCCAAATAGCACATGAAGAACTTCAAAAGAATGAACTCAGTTTTTCTATTGCAATAAACTACGCGTTGCCCTTCTTTTAGTGTCCAACTCGCACGATGAATAGAAAAATCCTATCAACTTTTAGTGTAACTGCACCAAAGTTATTCGAGTAAACGGAAACCTAATACAACAAGCATAATTTGATAAAGTAAGCTTAGGATTAAACTAATATTAGGTCTGCACAATTAATACTTTTTGAGAAATGAACATTTAAAAATGATCGATTTCTTTCCTGGCTGACCCAGTATATTTGCTTGTATTTCTGTATACCTGAATGTGAAAGGGACATTAAAAGAAACACTACACTCAGTGAGATTTGTAAATTTGAAATTAAAAACCAATTTCTCGTTAAGAAAAATTTCTCAATGAAGGTGGCGTTCCGTACTTACCTCTTTTAAGCAGACCTCGGCAAATGAACGAAAAAAATAGAATATGTGAACGTGATTCTTATTTTTGTAGATAGAAACTTCAAGTCGGCGGTATGAAGCTAGAGGAGTAATTTATTTCATCAACAGCTTAGTACCCTCCAACATCGGCTGACAAGCTGTGTTCCATCACGAATGGGCTCCAGAGTACAGTGCAACTCGAGTTGTCGTGTAACACAAGAAACTTTAATCAACCTAAGTTTGCCTGTTCCGGGGCATTTAGCACAAGAACATCTTTAGGCAACTTTTGAGCGCTGTAGTAATTCCATGGTCGACCAAAGTGACTAATTTCTAACTATACCAAAATAAATCGCAGGGAAAACTTGCAATCGAGGGATAATAGTATTTTTCATGTCCAATTGACGTCTCATTTCATTATCTGGTAGATTCTGTCTGTTAGTAGAAAATGTCTATTTGCGTCGAAGAGAAATATTCCAAGTCGGTTCAAGGGCGTCATCAGTCATGCATGTGGAGCTAGACGGCAGGAAAGATAGCGTCAACTCACGTTAAGCGAAGATGATCCCAAACGGAAGCTGGTCGAGTGTTGGGAAGCCAGGTGATATTGTCTTCGGAAGTGTGAATCCATCAAGAGGCGCCTTGCGCATGGAGTAGTCAGGGTGCCTGAATTTCCCCCCATCGATTGGTTCGAGGATTGTCCACTGCAGGTGTATGAGTGAGGTGTTTCAATACGAGGCGTGTCCGATAGGGTAATGGTCTCCGCTCGAGAAATGGGCGTCTCCGCACGAGAAATGGGCGTCTCCGCACGAGAAATGGGCGTCTCCGCACGAGAAATGGGCGTCTCCGCACGAGAAATGGGCGTCTCCGCACGAGAAATGGGCGTCTCCGCGGGAGAAATGTTCGTCTCCGCGGGAGAAATGTTCGTCTCCGCCGGAGAAATGAGCGTCTCCGCCGGAGAAATGAGCGTCTCCGCCGGAGAGACGGGCGTTTTTGCGCCAGGGACGGGCGTCTTTACGCGAGAAATGGGTGTGTCACTACGAGGCAGAGGAGTGTCACTACGAGGCAGAGGAGTCTCACTCCGAGTGGAAAAATTGTCATGGTGAGAATGAGGAGCAAGACGCAGGACATCTGAGCCAGGGCCAGACGTTCGTGCTGCAGTTGGTGCAAGTGTTTCTTTGTGAGCATCAGCTAGGCCGGATTTCAAACCTGACCCTTTCTGACAATCCAACATTCGAGATGACTTCTTATTTTTCCGTTTCTTAGATTTCTGAAAAACAAACAAGAAAATTATGAGCATGCGACGTTAAAAAACAATGAAAACATCACAATACTTATACGCGAAGACGGCATTTCGATAATTTTTGCATATCACTAGGGTAAATAGTCACATTTCTTGATGTAACGCCAAAAAGTGCGCGAAGCTTCATAATGAGATTTTATGAACACATATTTAATGATACATAAATCCGTATTCTATTTTTGACACTCAAATTAAATTTTCAGCATTGGTTTGCACAAATTAGGTAATAAAGGTAGAACAAAAAGTATTTGGATGGAAAATAGTCAAACCATATGCTACACTAAAACATAAAAACATCTTAGGTCAGAGTAAAATTGGGCAACAAATACGTCACACTAATCCGTTGAAAACCTACGGCACATAATCACATCTTCTAACGACACATACCATCAAAGAAGGGAGAGACATGGTCTACTTTTGCTACGTAAAGAAAAATGACATTTATTTATTAGCACATCAACAACTTATACATTCTCCATAGAAGAGGACAATCCATCCAAAAACGTCTCGCGTACACACGTATGCCTTTTTCATCATAACACCCAGATGGTGAGTGAAAGAATTAGATAGCTCTATCTACTTTTTTATTCAAACGCGGGTTCTATCAAAATTTCCCCCTCACTCGTATTCTCACGCTCATAAGACACTAGACACACACACCTCCAATTCCGACACTTGCCCACGAACACAAATAGCAAGATACGATCACGCAAGTTGTGCTTGCGTTTTCATGTCTTACTTTAGGTTGAAGGCGAAGTATTTACCATCTCACCTTAATTTTCAGTTTGAAACTTGGACAATCAAGCAAAGGTGCGTCAGGTTGAGACGAGTTAATTATATCATCGTCGGAGTCACTTCGGTTGTCTGGACTTTCAGCGTCGACACAAGGTGCGCTGAGACGAACAGCTTCACCACTCAACAACTCGCTTTCTATGTCTGCAGAAGAAAGGAAAAATATAATGTGATTAATAATTCACACAATACATTCTATGGTCGTTACATCATTACATAAACGTTGCTTATTTCATTGTAACGCATTAACAAAAATACACCAATAATAAATTTATAGCATGTCGTTTCAGTCTATTTCCCTTTCGGAATCAAAGAGAAATGTTGTCCTGTCACTTCGCCGAACACACGGATAGTTAATTTTTAATCAGAAATTCAGTCTTTTAACTACTCTAAAAATATTCTCAATTTAAATCAACAAAAAATTTTCAAAACAATAAATTGCAAATCCCAATTTCAAGGAAATATGCTCGAAAATTTATATTTTAGAAATTAACTCACCCAGGTTACTTCCACGGTCCTGGTGACTGTCAGCTTCTTTTTCATTTGAGGTGTTGGCAAACTCTTGATTTTCTTTTATTGGGCTGAGAAGCTCAGACTGAATTAGTTTCAGGCTGGCGAAAGACTTTCTTTTCTTCGCTACAGGGCTGCCTCTCGTGACGATAATTCCCGACACTAGTGGTGACTTGGGACGGTCAACGTCGTTGGAAGAAACGCGCCGATGTCGCTTATGAGGACGCCCATGGTGTCGTACTTCGAAGTCCCCCGAAGCTCGTCTTTTGCTTCTACAACCGAGAGTTGGTGGCAAGCCAGGCACGTTAGGGTAGTTCACTCGTGCGACAGGCGTAGAGGCAGCAAATGTATTATCCAACAGTGGGCTAGCAAATACCCCCGGGGAAGTGTTTTTAATGCTAACAGACGTTGATGGCGTAGCTGGAAGTCTCTGTAAAGTTTCCACAACTTTCTTAGATTTCACAACCGAACTTGAATTGTTAGGCTTTGTGTTCGACGTCTTGGTGTGTACAGACTGCCCATCGCGAGCAGATCCATGTTTATTTAGCAGCAAACGAATTTTTCTAAATTCGTCACCTTTATCATCATCGTCTTTATCTGATCCATCACCATCCCTTCGTTTGATTTTCTTCTCCAACGAAAGAATTTGTCTACGAGTTTTATCCCATTTAGCAACATCATCGTAAGACGGTGGACTTTTCAAGGTTGCGAGCGAAATTAGGCTCGTTGGAGACGGGGATTGATTAGAAACTTCAGATTGAATTGCAGTGGTTAATACTTTCCAATGATTGATTCCGATTTCGTCGAAACATGAAGAAAATTCTTTTAAATCAGAGACGAGGTTTGATGGGATGGTTAAAATATCTCCTCCCACTTCTATTGGCCTCTCAGGCACGTCATTCTTGTCGCTGCAGAAAAGGATCTTGTTTTGGACAGGTACAGAATTCGCCACTTCGTCGAACGCTGGAGGTGAAAATTTGTAACAAATGTACACAAGGTTATCCGAGGACATTTTCGAAATTATTGATTTATCAATGTGGCATTTAGAAACAGATTTTATTCCAGCCCCCGAATGACTTTTCAAGTCATTAGATTTTTCTTTTGTAGAACCAATGAGAACAGGTGTAGGGTTGAGGGGATCGTATTCATCCACAGTAGACTGGCCAACCAACCCAATAGAAGTTGGTACGTACGGTTCCAGATCATTTATATCAGCAACTGGATTGTACTCTTCATCTTCATCACGACGTTGAGGGACGGAAACGGAGGGTTTTAAAATTCCTAAACAATCTTGCCCACGCTTGACAGCTCTCTCGGAAACCTTCTGGGCAAGGGTGATGATTTTCTTCTTTGTTTCTTGGTACTGGATCAGTGAATCAGAATCGCAAGAGGGGACATATTCAGTTTGATCTTTGCCAAGCAGCTGAGAAAGGTGTCCAAAAGTATACGTAGCGGTCAACTTGTGACCTTTCGAAGAATCACCTGGCTTCCCACTAGACTCTTCATCAATAACTGTAGGGACGTAATCCGAAGCGCCGAATTTAGTATCACTATTATTCAAACATTCGGGCTGGTATTCGTCAGTTGATCCAGGTATTCTTTTACTTAAACTTTGGAAGGTTTTTTGAAGCTTATAAGGAACCTGTTTACGAAAAGAAAGATTCTCATTAGACAACGCTAATTTTTGTTGGTCTGAATCAGAATTTGCGTCGTTAGTCTCGTCAATATTTTGTTCCTTAGAGACGAACTGAAGATTTTCATTCAAATCTCTCATGGGACTTAACTTGGAAGACATTTTTTTGACTGGTATTTGTTCGGTACTAGGTATTTTTTTCATATTGCGATCTACGTGCATCAAAATATTGTGAAGTTCAGTTTTAGACAGGTTAATGTTGCGCGGAGTTAACAAGGAAGGACTCACGACTGCTTTATTTCGGACCTTAATTATTGAATAATTAGAATCCTGATCAGTAATTGAAGACCCAGTATTCGCTTCGCGAGTTCGCCGGTCATCGGTTGAAGTGTCGACATTACTCAATAATGCATCAGGAAAATCCCGAGGAAGCTGCCTAAACGCCTGTATTTTTGGTGATTTTGCCTGTGTAATCGAAGCCATTGAAGGTAATGGATCGTCATATTTTGTTTTAGAATCTGACGACGCTGTAATTTTAAAAGATTCAACAGTATTTAACTCAAAAACATCGTCTTTACTTAATTCAGATAAATTTTCGGTTCCATAATACTCATCTTTCGATTCAAATAATTTACTCTTTGACTCAGGAACACATCTCAAGGGTTCTAAAAATAAATTATCAGACTCAATAGGCTTTTCTACACATTTTGAATGTCTGTCTTTAGATGCACAAGACCTGTCCTTGGACGAAGAGGGCCTGTCCTTGGACGAGGAGGGTCTGTCCTTGGACGAGGAGGGTCTGTCCTTGGACGAGGAGGGTCTGTCCTTGGACGAGGAGGGTCTGTCCTTGGACGAAGAGGGTCTGTCCTTGGACGAAGAGGGCCTGTCCTTGGACGAGGAAGGCCTGTCCTTGGACGAGGGCCTGTCCTTGGACGAGGAAGGCCTGTCCTTGGACGAGGAAGGCCTGTCCTTGGACGAGGAAGGCCTGTCCTTGGACGAGGAAGGCCTGTCCTTGGACGAGGAGAGCCTGTCCTTGGACGAGGAGAGCCTGTCCTTGGACGAGGAGGGCCTGTCCTTGGACGAGGAGGGCCTGTCCTTGGACGAGGAGGGCCTGTCCTTGGACGAGGAGGGCATGTCCTTGGACGAGGAGGACCTGTCCTTGGACGAAGAGGACCTGTCCTTGGACGAAGAGGACCTGTCCTTGGACGAGGAGGACCTGTCCTTGGACGAGGAGGACCTGTCCTTGGACGAGGAGGACCTGTCCTTGGACGAGGAAAACCTGCCCTTGGACGAGGAAAACCTGCCCTTAGACGCGGCAGCAGACTGGTCCTTGGACGCAACAACAGACTGGTCCTTGGACGCAACAGACTGGTCCTTGGACGCAACAGCAGACTGGTCCTTGGCTGCAACAGCAAACTGGTCTTCGGATGCAGCAGCAGACTGGTCCTTGGGTGCAGCAGCGGACTGGTCCTTGGGTGCAGCAGCGGACTGGTCTTTGGGTGCAGCTGCGGACTGGTCTTTGGATGCAGCAGCAAAATGGTCCTTGGACGCTGCAGCAGACTGGTCCTTGGACGCAGCAGCAGACTGGTCCTTGGACGCTGCAGCAGACTGGTCCTTGGATGCAGCAGCAGACTGGTCCTTGGATGCAGCAGCAGACTGGTCCTTGGATGCAGCAGCAGACTGGTCCTTGGATGCAGCAGCAGACTGGTCCTTGGATGCAGCAGCAGACTGGTCCTTGGATGCAGCAGCAGACTGGTCCTTGGATGCAGCAGCAGACTGGTCCTTGGATGCAGCAGCAGACTGGTCCTTGGATGCAGCAGCAGACTGGTCCTTGGATGCAGCAGCAGACTGGTCCTTGGATGCAGCAGCAGACTGGTCCTTGGATGCAGCAGCAGACTGGTCCTTGGATGCAGCAGCAGACTGGTCCTTGGATGCAGCAGCAGACTGGTCCTTGGATGCAGCAGCAGACTGGTCCTTGGATGCAGCAGCAGACTGGTCCTTGGATGCAGCAGCAGACTGATCCTTGGATGCAGCAGCAGACTGGTCCTTGGATGCAGCAGCAGACTGGTCCTTGGATGCAGCAGCAGACTGGTCCTTGGATGCAGCAGCAGACTGGTCCTTGGATGCAGCAGCAGACTGGTCCTTGGATGCAGCAGCAGACTGGTCCTTGGATGCAGCAGCAGACTGGTCCTTGGATGCAGCAGCAGACTGGTCTTTGGATGCAGCAGCAGACTGGTCCTTGGATGCAGCAGCAGACTGGTCCTTGGATGCAGCAGCAGTCTGGTCCTTGGATGCAGCAGCAGTCTGGTCCTTGGATGCAGCAGCAGTCTGGTCCTTGGATGCAGCAGCAGACTGGTCCTTGGATGCAGCAGCAGACTGGTCCTTGGATGCAGCAGCAGACTGGTCCTTGGATGCAGCAGCAGACTGGTCCTTGGATGCAGCAGCAGACTGGTCCTTGGATGCAGCAGCAGACTGGTCCTTGGATGCAGCAGCAGACTGGTCCTTGGATGCAGCAGCAGACTGGTCCTTGGATGCAGCAGCAGACTGGTCCTTGGATGCAGCAGCAGACTGGTCCTTGGATGCAGCAGCAGACTGGTCCTTGGATGCAGCAGCAGACTGGTCCTTGGATGCAGCAGCAGACTGGTCCTTGTATGCAGCAGCAGACTGGTCCTTGGATGCTGCAGCAGCAGACTGGTCCTTGGATGCAGCAGCAGACTGGTCCTTGGACGCAGCAGTAGACTGGTCCTTGGACGCTGCAGCAGACTGGACCTTGGATGCAGCAGCAACAGACTGAACCTTGGATGCAGCAGCAGACTGGTCCTTGGATGCAGCAGCAGACTGGTCCTTGGATGCAGCAGCAGACTGGTCCTTAGAAGCGGCACCAGACTGGTCCTTGGAAGCGCCAGCAGACTGGTCCTTAGAAGCGGTAGCAGACTGGTCCTTGGAAGCGGCAGCAGACTGGACCTTAGAAGCGGTAGCAGACTGGTCCTTAGAAGCGGCAGCAGACTGGTCCTTAGAAGCGGCAGCAGACTGGTCCTTAGAAGCGGTAGCAGACTGGTCCTTAGAAGCGGCAGCAGACTGGTCCTTGGAAGATGAAGATTTGCCTTTAGAAGATGAAGACTTGACTTTGGATGAAGACTTGTCTTTGGATGATGAAGACTTGTTTTTGGATGATGAAGACTTGTCTTTGGATGATGAAGACTTGTCTTTGGATGATGAATTCTTCTCTTTGAAAGATGAAGACTTCTCTTTGGAAGATCTGGAAGATGAAGATTTCTCGTTGGAAGACGAAGATTTCTCGTTGGATGATGGAGATTTGCCTTTGGATGATGAAAGCTTGCCTTTGGATGATGAAGATTTGCCTTTGGAAGATGAAGATTTCCCTTTGGAAGATGAAGACTTGTCTTTGGAAGATGAAGACTCGTCTTTGGGAGATGAAGACTCGTCTTTGGGAGATGAAGATTCGTCTTTGGGAGATGAAGATTCGTCTTTGGATGCTGGAGACTCGTCTTTGGATGCTGGAGACTCGTCTTTGGATGCTGGAGACTCGTCTTTGGATGCTGAAGACGCGTCTTTGGATGCTGAAGACGCGTCTTTGGATGCTGAAGACTCGTCTTTGGATGCTGGAGACTCGTCTTTGGATGCTGGAGACTCGTCTTTGGATGCTGGACACTCGTCTTTGGATGCTGGACACTCGTCTTTGGATGCTGGAGACTCGTCTTTGGATGCTGGAGACTCGTCTTTGGATGCCGAAGGCTTGTCTTCAGATGCCGAAGGCTTGTCTTCAGATGCCGAAGGCTTGTCTTCAGATGCCGAAGGCTTGTCTTCAGATGCCGAAGGCTTGTCTTCAGATGCCGAAGGCTTGTCTTCAGATGCCGAAGGCTTGTCTTCAGATGCTGAAGGCTCGTCTTCAGATGCCGAAGGCTTGTCTTCAGATGCCGAAGGCTCGTCTTCAGATGCCGAAGGCTTGTCTTCAGATGCCGAAGGCTCGTCTTCAGATGCCGAAGGCTTGTCTTCAGATGCCGAAGGCTTGTCTTCAGATGCCGAAGGCCTGTCTTCAGATGCCGAAGGCTTGTCTTCAGATGCCGAAGGCTTGTCTTCAGATGCCGAAGGCTTGTCTTGAGATGCCGAAGGCTTGTTTTCAGATGCCGAATTCCTGCCTCCAGATGCCGAAGGCTTGTGTTCAGACCCTGAATGCATGTCTTTAGATGCGGAAGACTTGTGTTTGGAAGTAAAAGACTTATCTTTGGATGTAGAAGACCTATCTTTGGATGTAGAAGACCTATCTTTGGATGTAGAAGACCTATCTTTGGATGTAGAAGACCTATCTTTGGATGTAGAAGACCTATTTTTGGATGTAGAAGACCTATTTTTGGATGTAGAAAAGCTGTCTTTGGATGTAGATGACCTGTTTTTGGATGTAGAAGACCTGCCTTTGAATGTAGAAGACCTGTTTTCGGATGAAGATGACTTGTTTTTGGATGTAGATCGGTTTTTGGATGTAGATCTGTTTTTGGATATAGATAACATGTCTTTGAATGACCTTTCTTTGGATGCAGATGACCTATCTTGGGATGTAGAAGATTTGATTTTGATTGTAGACCTGTCTTTGAATGTAGAGGACTCGTCTTTTACAGAACTAGAAAACACGTCATTTGAACCAGAACATTTGTCATTTGTACCAGAAGACTTGCTATTTGAATCGGAAGTAGTGTCATTTGAAATAGAAGACGCGCTTTTAATTCTTAATATCTCTTCTTTCGAGCTTGAAGGTTCATATTTATAACCAGGAGACTGGTCTTTCGAACCAGACGAGTCATCTTTAGGACCTGAAGACGGATTTTTCAACCCAGAAAGCTTATCTCTTAGACCAGCAGACTCGGTTTTTAACCCAACAGACTTTTCATTTTGCTCAGAAGACTCATCTTCTCGACCAGAAATCCTCGCTTTTGAACCAAGAGGCCCGTCTTTTGGATTAAGAGGCCCGTTTTTTGGATTAAGAGACCCATCTTTTGGATTAAGAGACCCATCTTTTGGACCAAGAGACCCATCTTTTGGACCAAGAGACCCATCTTTTGGACCAAGAGATCCATCTTTTGGATCAAGAGGCCCATCTCTTGGATCAAGAAACCCATCTTTTGGATCAAGAGACCCATCTTTTATATCAACAGATCCATCTTTTAGAACAAGAGATCCACCTTTTAGATCAAGAGACCCATCTTTCGGATCAAGAGACCCATCTTTTGGATCAAGAGACCCATCTTTTGGATCAAGAAACCCATCTTTTGGATCAAGAGACCCATCTTTTGGATCAAGAGACCCATCTTTTGGATCAAGAGACCTATCTTTTGGATCAAGAGACACATCTTTTGAATCAAGAGACACATCTTTTGGATCAAGACCACTTTCTTTTGGATCAAGAGACACACCTTTTGAATCAAGAGACCCATCTCTTGGATCAAAAGAACTTTCTTTTGGTTCAAAAGACCTTTCTTTTGGATCAAGACCCTTTTCTTTTGGATCAAGAGAACTTTCTTTTGGATCAAGAGAACTTTCTTTTGGATCAAGAGACCCATCTTTCGGACAAAGAAACCCTTCTATTGAACTAGACGACTCGTTTATATGGTTAGAAGACCCATCTTTTGTACCAGGACACTTGGGGTTTAGATTGGAAAACTTTTTACTCAGCGAGGACGTCTGTTGTGATCCAGAAGAGCTGGCTTTTAGGACCAATGTTTCTGAATAAGTTTCACCTATACAACTAGAGACGTCTTGAAAAGAATTACTTACCGAAAGAATTTCACAAATGAAATGATGGTTTAAATTTTTTGCCGACAATTCTTTGCACTCATTCGTAAGCGAACACCTCTTGTCGATCGCACGTGTACCTATTTTGGAGTGATTCAAGACTTTTTCGACCGGTTTCACCGAAACAGAATTCCTATTTGTGGACGGTTCTCCATTGAACTCCGTCGATCGATTGTCTTCCGACCTCGCAGGTGACTTGTAAGTCGTCCCCGTCGATGGCTTGCTTTTCGTTCCCGTCAATTTGCCCAATTTTTCAGTAAATTCAGTGATGTTTTCCAACGCAGTTGATTCGATTTTCAACTCAGAAGAGCCCAGTTCTACAGAACTAAGCTTTAGATGTAGAGAATCATTTTTTGATTCCGAGAACGGGTTATTCGATTCTATGGAATTCTCCCTTGTATTAAAATCATTTGATTCACGCGACCTTTTGGAGACAACAATCATGTTTGCGTTTAAAAACTTCTCAGATTCTGTAGACTTAGCCGTTTTCACAAACTTGTCCAATTCCGAAGATTTGGCAGATTCTAAAACGCTGCCTAGTCTCCGATTTTTTGTAACGAAAAATTTACATACTGGAATCTCGGACTTCGAAGACCCTGACTCGGACTTCGAAGACCCTGACTCGGACTTCGAAGACCCTGACTCGGACTTCGAAGACCCTGACTCGGACTTCGAAGACCCTGACTCGGACTTCGAAGACCCTGACTCGGACTTCGAAGACCCTGACTCGGACTTCGAAGACCCTGACTCGGACTTCGAAGACCCTGACTCGGACTTCGAAGACCCTGACTCGGACTTCGAAGACCCTGACTCGGACTTCGAAGACCCTGACTCGGACTTCGAAGACCCTGACTCGGACTTTGATTTCGTGGTCTCGGACATTGACTTCGAACACTCGGACATTGACTTTGAACACTCGGACATTGACTTCGAGGACTCGGACCTTGACTTCGAGGACTCTGATCTAGACTTCGAGGACTCTGATCTAGACTTCGAGGACTCGGATCTAGACTTCGAGGACTCGGATCTAGATTTCGAGGACTCGGATCTAGACTTTGAGGACTCGGATCTAGACTTTGAGGACTCGGATCTAGACTTTGAGGACTCGGATCTAGACTTTGAGGACTCGGATCTAGACTTTGAGGACTCGGATCTAGACTTTGAGGACTGGGATCTAGACTTCGAGGACTCGGACCTTGACTTCGAGGACTCGAACCGTGACTTCGAGGACTCGGACCGTGACTTCGAGGACTCGTACCGTGACTTCGAGGACTCGTACCGTGACTTCGAGGACTCAGACCGTGACTTCGAGGACTCGGACCTCGACTTCGAGGACTCGGACTTTGATTTCGAAGGATTAGATTTAGAACCCAAATGCTTCGCAATGCTCTCCGAGGAATTACATTCGAGTTTTGAAAATTGGGATGTGAATTGTGTAGACACGGCTTTCGATTGTAAAGATTCTGAGTTGAAAGTTTTACACTTTGGACCTGAAAATTTGGACTCTACCTCCGTAGACTTGGACTCCACCTCCGTAGACTTGGACTCCACCTCCGCAGACTTGGACTCCACCTCCGCAGACTTGGACTCCACCTCCGCAGACTTGGACTCCACCTCCGCAGACTTGGACTCCACCTCCGCAGACTTGGACTCCACCTCCGCAGACTTGGACTCCACCTCCGCAGACTTGGACTCCACCTCCGCAGACTTGGACTCCACCTCCGCAGACTTGGACTCCACCTCCGCAGACTTGGACTCCACCTCCGCAGACTTGGACTCCACCTCCGCAGACTTGGACTCCACCTCCGCAGACTTGGACTCCACCTCCGCAGACTTGGACTCCACCTCCGCAGACTTGGACTCCACCTCCGCAGACTTGGACTCCACCTCCGCAGACTTGGACTCCACCTCCGCAGACTTGGATTTCAAGTCTGAAATTTCAGATTTTGATAGCTTTGCTACTGATTCTGAAGCCTTGGATTCTAATTGTGAAGGTCTGAATTTAAATTTTGACGACGAATCTTCACGTTGGGGAAAACCTTCAGACTTCAAGCGTTCAGCACAAGATTTCAGTTTTGATTTCTGAATTTTGTTCAAATTGAATGAACTACTGCTCACTGACTTTGTTGATCTACTCATTGCTTCTGATGACTTTCTCTTCAAACTCGATGATCTACCGTTCGATTCAGACACGCTTTTTGCTTTGTGTGATACACTTTCGGACTTAGACAACTCGTTCTGATACTCATCGTTTAATCTACACAATTTAGCACTATGATCAACATCAAATACAGAGCTAGAGCTAGTAGCACTGTTTACTGAATTTTTATCGTTGTTATCTGAAATTTCACAACTGAGTATTGAATTTGATTGAGAGGAAGCGTCTTCCTTAAAATCCGTAGATCGATCAGTTAACTGAGAAGATTGGCAAAACCTATGTGACGGTCGAGGTTTAAAAAACGATCTGCACTCCGAATGTGAAAGCTCGCCTGCAGTTTCCAGAAGCTTGTCTGCAGTTTCCAGAAGCTTGTCTGCAGTTTCCAAAGGCTTGTCTGCAGTTTCCAAAGGCTTGTCTGCAGTTTCCAAAGGCTCGCCTGCAGTTTCCAAAGGCTCGCCTGCAGTTTCCAAAGGCTTGCCTGCAATTTCCATAGGCTTGCCTACAGTTTCCATAGGCTTGTCTACAGTTTCCATAGGCTTGTCTACAGTTTCCATAGGCTTGTCTACAGTTTCCATAGGCTTGTCTACAGTTTCCATAGGCTTGTCTACAGTTTCCATAGGCTTGTCTACAGTTTCCATAGGCTTGTCTACAGTTTCCATAGGCTTGTCTACAGTTTCCAAAGGCTTGTCTGCAGTTTTCAAAGGCTTGTCTACAGTTTCCAAAGGCCTGCCCACAGTTTCCAAAGGCTTGTATGCAGTTTCGAGCTCGCCTACAGCTTCCAACGGCTCATCTACTATCGCTAACTTGTCCTCGAAGTCTAAATGTTTGCAAACTACGTCCGACGACTGATCTTCAGTTTCTACGTTTTGCCTCTGAACATTGGATGATGAGTCAGATGGCTCTGCTTCACCACTCATGAAAGCTTTCTTTGTTACCGGAATGTCAGAAGTTTTGAAACATTTAGCATTTCCATTTTCAGTAGAAAAGGAATTCTTTTCAATATCTGAACACTTTCTTTTCAAGCTAATAGATAGGTCATTCTTTTCTGACGAATTTGTTACTTCAGATATTACCGATTTTTTTGGAGACAAATTTTTCTTTTTGAAAAATTCCTTAATTGACTGCGAAGTCTTACCCAATACCGACAAATTGTTATTAAGTTCGACCGATGCTGTTGTTTTTAATGCCGTACATATTGTCCGATATTTACGCTTACTACTCGGAGACAGCGCTCCTGTATTAGAAAACTTCCTATTAGTTTTGCCAGAAAACTCTCCTCTACCGCCCGGGACCTTAGCTTTAGTTTGCGGAACCATTATTTTTACAACAGATAACTCGGCAGTCTTGTCCTTCTGCCCGGCAGACTTGTCCTTCTGCTCGGCAGACTTGTCCTCCTGCTCGGAAGACTTGTCCTCCTGCTCGGAAGACTTGTCCTCCTGCTCGGCAGACTTGTCCTCCTGCTCGACAGACTTGTCCTTCTGCTCGGCAGACTTGTCCTTCTGCTCGGCAGACTTGTCCTCCTGCTCGGCAGCCTTGTCCTCCTGCTCGGCAGACTTGTCCTTCCGCTCGGCAGACTTGTCCTTCCGCTCGGCAGTCTTGTCCTTCCGCTCGGCAGTCTTGTCCTTCCGCTCGGCAGTCTTGTCCTCCTGCTCGGCAGACTTGTCCTCCTGCTCGGCAGACTTGTCCTCCTGCTCGGCAGACTTGTCCTCCTGCTCGGCAGACTTGTCCTCCTGCTCGGCAGACTTGTCCTCCCGCTCGGCAGACTTGTCCTCCCGCTCGGCAGACTTGTCCTCCCGCTCGGCAGACTTGTCCTCCCGCTCGGCAGACTTGTCCTTCCGCTCGGCAGTCTTGTCCTTCCGCTCGGCAGTCTTGTCCTTCCGCTCGGCAGTCTTGTCCTTCCGCTCGGCAGTCTTGTCCTTCCGCTCGGCAGTCTTGTCCTTCCGCTCGGCAGTCTTGTCCTTCCGCTCGGCAGTCTTGTCCTTCCGCTCGGCAGTCATGTCCTTCCGCTCGGCAGTCTTGTCCTTCCGCTCGGCAGTCTTGTCCTTTCGCTCGGCGGACTTGTCCTTTCGCTCGGCGGACTTGTCCTTCTGCTCGGCGGACTTGTCCTTCTGCTCGACGGACTTGTCCTTCTGCTCGACAGACTTGTCCTTATCCTTCTG
Organism: Morinoia aosen; assembly: GCA_030386875.1. NCBI lineage: Eukaryota > Metazoa > Arthropoda > Malacostraca > Amphipoda > Talitridae > Morinoia > Morinoia aosen. Next base: position 37,239,291 of record CM059572.1, read on the forward strand.
CTCGACAGACTTGTCCTTGTCCTTCTGCTCGACAGACTTGTCCTTGTCCTTCTGCTCGACAGACTTGTCCTTGTCCTTCTGCTCGACAGACTTGTCCTTGTCCTTCTGCTCGACAGACTTGTCCTTGTCCTTCTGCTCGACAGACTTGTCCTTGTCCTTCTGCTCGACAGACTTGTCCTTGTCCTTCTGCTCGACAGACTTGTCCTTGTCCTTCTGCTCGGCAGACTTGTCTTTGTCCTTCTGCTCGGCAGACTTGTCCTTGTCCTTCTGCTCGGCAGACTTGTCCTTGTCCTTCTGCTCGGCAGACTTGTCCTTGTCCTTCTGCTCGGCAGACTCGACCTTGTCCTTCTGCTCGGCAGACTCGACCTTGTCCTTCTGCTCGGCAGACTTGTCCTTGTCCTTCTGCTCGGCAGACTCGTCCTTGTCCTTCTGCTCGGCAGACTCGTCCTTGTCCTTCTGCTCGGCAGACTCGTCCTTGTCCTTCTGCTCGGCAGACTCGTCCTTGTCCTTCTGCTCGGCAGACTCGTCCTTGTCCTTCTGCTCGGCAGACTCGTCCTTGTCCTTCTGCTCGGCAGACTCGTCCTTGTCCTTCTGCTCGGCAGACTCGTCCTTGTCCTTCTGCTCGGCAGACTCGTCCTTGTCCTTCTGCTCGGCAGACTCGTCCTTGTCCTTCTGCTCGGCAGACTCGTCCTTGTCCTTCTGCTCGGCAGACTCGTCCTTGTCCTTCTGCTCGGCAGACTCGTCCTTGTCCTTCTGCTCGGCAGACTCGTCCTTGTCCTTCTGCTCGGCAGACTCGTCCTTGTCCTTCTGCTCGGAAGACTCGTCCTTGTCCTTCTGCTCGGCAGACTCGTCCTTGTCCTTCTGCTCGGCAGACTCGTCCTTGTCCTTCTGCTCGGCAGACTCGTCCTTGTCCTTCTGCTCGGCAGACTCGTCCTTGTCCTTCTGCTCGGCAGACTCGTCCTTGTCCTTCTGCTCGGCAGACTCGTCCTTGTCCTCGGCAGACTCGTCCTTGTCCTCGGCAGACTCGTCCTTGTCCTTCTGCTCGGCAGACTCGTCCTTGTCCTTCTGGTCGGCAGACTTGTCCTTGTCCTTCTGGTCGGCAGACTTGTCCTTCTGTTCGGCAGACTTGCCCTTCTGTTCGGCAGACTTGCCCTTCTGTTCGGCAGACTTGCCCTTCTGTTCGGCAGACTTGGAATTTCGGTGGGATTCCTTGATTTCAAAACTTGAGAGTGAATTTGGAACTTCTGGATGCATTTCATTTTTTCCAGTATTTTCCTGATTGCGAGTGTCATCCGACTTTCCAACATCAGGAGATTCGGTATTTATTAACCGCTTAGTTGTTGTTAATTGCGTGCTTTTTTCCGAGTTTGTGTTCACAGGTACATAGCTACAGGTATTGGATTCGACACTTGACGATTGAACAAGGTCTGTGGATTTGCATTTTAAATTTAGAAAACTTTGTTTCGATAACAAACACTTTATTGATGGTGCAGGCGGTGTTGTCAAAGTCTTGGAGGATTCTTCTCTGCCGAAGTTCGTAAATTTGGACATAGAGTCATTAGTTTCGGCCAATTCGAAATTCAGATTTAGCGTATCATGACGGTTTGAAGTCTGTACGCTAACGTTTTTGTTTAATGACTGCTCTCCGATTATATTCGCTGTGGACTTGTCTGCATTTAATCGATCATTCATGCGTAATGGATCAACTGTAGGAACTATTTCAACACCAACCTTGGATGATAGCTCACACAATTTTTTGTCTGTGTGGTTCGCCGCTTGCGGTATGTTGATTGCCGGTTTTTTTGCTGTGTTTTCTTCACCTGTGGACAAAGCTATCATGTTGATCGCTGACGATTTTTTCCCAGTGCTATCTTTCTCAATATTATTGGTGCGTAACTTGGTCAGTGTCGTTGATTTTATTGACGAGTCTGTCTGAGATGCCATAGAAACGGGTAAACTTACAGGCTTGCATTTTTTGAGTGCTCTACCATTCAGCGATTCTAAGCTTGCATTTTTAGAATCGCGCTTTCCGTGCATATTCATTGTACTTTTTGAAGCGTCAGTAGATTTTAAATTCTGATTTGATGTGGAACCATTACTTGGGTGTGCAGCAGATGGAGAAGATGAAGAATTTCTTTTTAAAAGCTTCGCCACAAATTTTTTCGAGATTTCACGAAATTTGCCGCTGGGAACAGAGCAGTAGGAATGGATAATTGGAGTCGACTGGCAACCACTCTGCACAACTGCTTGTGGATTTTCTTGTGATGACTTCGGTTTCATCTCTTTTTTGTGAACAATGTGCTTTCCACCACTCGAATTTACCCCTTTCTTTGCTCTTTCTTCGCAAAATGATGCAGGGTTTGTTTGTTCCAAAGATTTTTGTTCCACCGAAAAATTTCTGAGATCCTGTAACTCAGAACTTAGACTTTTAGAAACTGAAGAACAAGTAGAACGTGATGATGCAATGCTGTAGTCAAAAACTGTTTTTGGGTAAGTCGATTCTATCTTATTGGCTGTTAGGAATGAGCCCAACACCCATTTACCTTTTGCGACAGGTTTTGACGGAACTTCATCAGCAGTGACACTGCCTGTGGTGCATTTACTGATCGAGTCCGTTGGTTTAGGCGTATTATCACTCTCAACGCTAAGTGTATCACTCGTGTTTATTGCAAGAATGTCAGATCCTCGAGTCAAACCTTCTGAAGCATATTGAGCACATGCAGCTTTATCGCAAGGATCGTTTACAAGGCTTTTCGACGAATCAACTAAGTTTAATCCTAGATTTGCCCGAGAATTTGACGAGCTGTCTAGACTTTTTAAATTAGGTAACGCCATTGAATTTATTCTATTTTCATTCTCATCAACCGAGTTAGGCACTTCTCGAACAAGATCGTTGTTGGTAGACACTTCTTTATTTTTAGTCTTTACAAGAAGGGGCTCTAGGGCGGCACGGCCCTGTTTATTGGGACATAACTTCGACGTTCTGGCCTGAGTAGAGGCCAACCCACCAGAGACCGGAATTGCACATTTCCCGGAAGTTTCTCCTGAATGCGTTTGGCTTATTTCCGACTCTTGGTTTTCACTGGGAGCACAATCCACGTTTTTTCTGCTCTCAACAACATTTACGCATGATGCGTCTGAGACGAATTCGTTAGAAGTTTCTCCACAAGTCAAGCTTTTCGAATCTGTTACATTTTTTTCAAAAATCTGTGATGCACAAACAACAGGGTCTATGACTCTAGCCTGGCTAGATGAGCTAGGTTCGGAATTTATTTCAATAGCTTGTTTACTAGTTTTGAAAGTAAAAGTTTGACTTTGTGAAGCATCAATAGGCTGAGAATTTTCCGAGTTATTCGAGACTTCAGACAGAGCAGAAGCCCTTTTTTCTGCGAAGGCACATTTGTTATCAGTCCGCACACCATCATTGAAGGAGTTTTCAGTTTGGTTTTCTTCGTCGCATTCTTCGGCGACTGAGGACGATGATCGAACTTCAGTTTTGTCATGAATAACCCTAGAATTTGTTTCATTGTTGAAGGATGCGAGCTTAGACTTGTCTGATTTCTTTGTAGTGATAGACGCAGGTTTGTCAATTCTAGTTTCAAACAAATTAGAAATTTCATGAACATTTTGCGAGCCCAAAATGTCAACGCTCGACATCTGCGAGTCTGGACTTATCATTTTCTCTTGAATATCGTTCGGTTGCAATGTTTCATTAGACTTTGAGAGAGGAACATTGTTGTTCTCGTTCTCACTCTCATTCACAGACACTGAAGTCGGATGATCAGTTGAGATTTCGTTCACCATTTGAGAATTTTTCAACAATTTCAACCTCACAATACACTCGGTAAGTCTAGACTGGGATGCGAGTTTAGATGCATTCTTAATGCAACCAGGTGTGATGTTCTTAACCTTTGGTCGTTCTGAAGAACTGTCTTCATTTTCACCGACTTCCGCACGTAATGGAATGGAATTTCCACCGGCATCCTGACTTCCTGTGCGATTGGCCTCACGTTTAGTTAATTCGATACCTAACAAATTATCAATTTTCAACAATTTCGAATCGAGTTTTTCAGAACTGTTTTCCGAGTGAGGCGCACTCTCTCCAACGTCGACTTCCTTTGAGCTTTGAACATCATGCGCCGGCACTCGAGGCGCACCGGAGAACGACGTAGTTGCTTCTGAACTAAAAATACGAACTTCAGAAGTAATAATACTTCCAATATTTTCAAGCAAACTAACTTTCTCTGCGATTTTTTCAAGGTGAGGCTCACTCCCAGTAGAAACTGAACTTGATTTCCTTCCAATTTCGAGATCTTTTTGTTTCTTGGCGGCTTCAATACCACTTTCCTCAAGTTGCAATTTCCCTTTCTCATGACAGACATCGCTTTCTGCCGCACTCAATTCTTCATTCACAATAGCATTGCCCTTGACAGGAGTTTTTTCCAAATGTTTCGAACTATCGGCATTATTTTTCGCTGAAATCTTACCTGCACAAGGAAGTCCGCCAACTGGCTGGAGGTAGTTACTGTCTTCCGTAGTCAGAGAGTCGCACGTCTTTTTTCCTACGTCAAACTCAGATAAAGTTTCGCTACTATGAGTTCTTATTACCGACTCTGAATGAACTAATTTATTAACACTTGAGTCGTCTGAAGAAGCTTGAGTAATAGAACTAAAATCATTTTCATTGGAGCTATCAGGTGACAACGAAAAGTATTGCTTACGAGAAGCTTTAGTGAACATTTTACGACCATTAGAAGTGCCACTCGAACAACCATCTGTAATAGAATGTACAGAACTTGTCTTTACACCAGAAGATGAGCTTTTTAATTCAGCAGCTTTTCCAAGCATTGAACCTTCATCTGAAACACCATTGGTAGACATTTTAAAGGCGCTATCTTCACAATTTAAAACATTTCTATTACTACTAATACTACAACTACTACTATTACTACTACTGTCTTCTGCACAAGAAACAGTTCGTCCAACAGAGGCAGCGTCGGTGGTATCAGAAGCTGCTGTTGTGTCTCGCTGACCAACGAGCTCAGATGCACAAGATTCTGCGGAAACAGAATTGACTGTCTCCCCAAAACGGGATACAAGTTCATCTGCAGGAGTTGCTCCGACGACTGATGAGCAAACGGCGGAAGAGGTAACAGGCGATTCGATGGAATTAGCGCCTTTACCATCACTGGCAAGTGAAGTTGTCGACTTCTTTGGGTTTGCAGCTTTCACCAAATCGTCATCAGCGCTGTGGAAGTAAAAAAAGCTTTAATATAAGGTATTCGAAGCTTATGGTAGAACCTAGACAGTAGATATAAAAACCGCTAGAGAACTTTACCATAAAATGAAAACTTTGAACATTTACCGTTTCCGAAATATCGAAAGGAGAATGGAGCCTATCTATGGTTGGGGCCGTCCCTCAAGCATGGGTGAATATTCATTGTTACATAAGCTTTATCGTAAAATTTGAATCAAATAAGCGTTCAGATCTGCGTTGCTATTGGAACGCAGATCTGCCACCTACATAGAACCGATTCCCAGACACGATGAAACACTCGTGGAATCCCACGTGTCTCGCTGCGTCAGTTCTCAATCATACATGAACCATTTCGGTATTTCCAGAATTTCATACGCGAGTCATTGGTGTCAATCCATATACCAAGACCTATTCTCTCCACCAAGAAGGGGTAACCCACCAGGAAGGGGTAATCAACCAACAAGAACCAGATTTTTCTTAGTCACATAACCTACAATAGTTTTATCACACACATCACTAGTAGGCACGTCTTCAGGGCACCTCTTCTACAGCAAGGTTCGAAAGCACAACGTGTTGGTTTACCTCTGCTGCTTCATAAGGGTGACAAAATTTCTGATCCACCCGCGCACTTCTTATCAAAAGAACTGAGCCACTCTTGCCGGCCAAGAATTCCCACCCATCTGAAAAGCATTTGAGGTAGGCGCTCACAATTATTCTTCGTTCATCTCTTGCTATTGCGCATCCTGCAAGGTAATACCTCGCTCGCACAACGCCCTTTCACCCACATCATCAACCCAGTCTTTGCACCTCCCACATTCCTTCCACGTAGCTCTAACTTCATCTCTTTCATCGCCAACCTTCTTTCGGCTCCTGATGGCTGAACCCGTAACAAACTGCAATCCACTCCTCACGCCAGCACTCGCGTAACTCCCATCATTCCCCAAACCTACTCATTCTTTCTCCAATCCCATGTAAATCCAACTATACTCAGACACTTCAACCGACTCCAATCAGCCACTCGCAAGTTCCAAGTCTCAGATCCATCCAACACAACCGTCACAACACAATCCTACAACTTCCATTAGCAGTCATATTCAGGGACCTTTTCCTTACAACTGTGCCCCCAAAGATACATTGAAAATTTGCGAGGTTCAGAGGCGGAAGTTAGTTAGATAGGCCTTTTCATGTTGAAATAAGATTATTATTTTGTTGTGTTAAGGATCATCTTCTTCAGTTCACTATTGTCCTGTTTTTCTGCATATGACTTTTTTCAATTTCTATTTTGCTCCATAAACTTTTTGTGTAACTTATTGTTTCTATGTGCACGAGATGCTGCATGGGAGCATGCTTTTTTCACAGATTCCATATTTCTTAACTCAATAATAAATGGTGCCTCCATCTTAACTTTGTATGGGAACACCTTTATTGAGATTCGGAACGTTTAAACCAACTCAATATCAATTATTGTAACTTTCAATCCCCAACGCTTGGCGAGTTGAGTTTTAAACTAACTTTATATCTTAATCATTACAGTAACGTTCAAACCTCCCCACGCTTGGTAGATTTAATTAGATTATGACTTATATTAAGCCTCCATAATTACAGCACAGGTATTCTAAAAGAAAAATGGAGGCATCATTTAGTATAAAGTTAAGGAACACGGAATATACGCACAAGGTGTGCTTCCACACAAGTTCCCGTGCGCATAGAAACAAGTTAGAAATAAAGTTTAAGAAAGACAAAAGTTGAAGAAAGTTAGAGATGCTGAAAAACATAACAGCAGTAAACCGACAAAAAGATGATCCTTAAACAAATACAAAAATGAAAAAAAACTACCAAACGTTTAGCTTGGAACCTGACTTTTCTTCTGAGAGCGCAAATTCCCATCAATACAATAGTTGTATTCTCCTGAAGAGGAAGTCAATTTTCGTAGATACTCAAGTTGTAAATCTGAAGGGGTACCTTTAATATTTGATGTCTCGCCAACAACTAATGTTTAGATTTCTATTCTACGTAAAAATTCTTTCGAGGTTTTTCATCTCAAAGTTTACATCATTAAATTTTAAATACCCTACAATTACACTTAGCACTCTGTACTATTTAGTAAGAATGCAAACTATAGAATATTTCACTCCTCAATTTCAATCAGTGAAAGAAAAGTATGAATGACTTAAAGGCAAGCAAGTTCATTTCAAAGTACAAATTTGGAGAATGCCATATAACATTCTGTAATGCCCAAATCGTTTCGCATCCAATGATACTCATATCATTTACTGTACCTCAAAAATTGCCAGAGGAGTTCATTTTGAAACCCTTCTCCCCCCCAATTCCGTTTTCTAGAAATTACTCGTTTTCTATTGAAAAATCGCATTTTTATAGATGACAAACGTTTTCAATTTGCACTTTTTATCTGTATCCCTAATTTCGTTGCTCTGGGTTCAATAACAAAAAATATTTTCTTAAGGAGGGACGCTTCTTCAACCTATTGATAGTGATATCTCGAACAATGAACGAGTTGATAAAATATACAACACCGAATTATGATTGTATGAAAAATTCATTCAATGCATTGCAATCCCAACGTTGCTCAATGGTATCACTTACTTAATAGTATTACTTTATTTTAGCTCATATTCTCTCCAATGTTCGATCTCCTCAGATACGAGTGCCTCGGCTCAAAGCCCCTCCACACTATCAATCTTTCGGCCAAAGCTTACGTTTTTCGGCAGTCCGCGAACACTAACACAGATGGAAAACTACTAAATTTCGGCGTGTTCGTGTTCTCGACTATTGGAAAACTTCGAACACAAACTTTCGTAGAAACATCGAACGATCGCTTGTTACTGTATTGGGTGTGGACGGTGTTTTTGCTCGTGAATTGCTTTGTTTTTTTATCTTTTTCTTATCTTATTGATTTATTGTTTTCCTCGTTTGGACTGCATAGATATTCTACTTACCGAAATTAACTACGTAACGTGTGCAATATTTCTTCAGTAATAATCTAATATATCAAGTTTTGATTTGATTGATATTAATTTAGTTTTTACTGCTACTGCTCGCGGACAACTTCAAGCCAACGAAAACGTAGTCTGGATACGATTCAGAAGTTTGTTTTTGTTTGCGTTTCATGTTTTTGATTGACGAAAAGCTGGATAGTGTAAACGGGCATTCAGAAACGATGCTTGCACGCTCGTCTCATTTTGTCGATCTCATTTTGCCAATACCCGGCTTATTTTGAGACTCGTGCTCAGAACACGCTTCTTTTAGCATGAAATTTTTTAATCTACGATGTAGTTATTTCCACACGTTGGTCGCACCTAATACAGTATAGGACAAGTTCTATATTTCCTTCGCCGTTTTCACGTCTTTCCTGGAAGCTTAAATTTCGTTTTGCGAGGGATTCTTTTTCTTTTGTAAGAAATGTGTTCCGTACTACAAGCCGGCTCTACTAACATTTCGAGGTAAGTATTGCCTCATTTGGAAAAATAGATCAAAATACTGAATTATTTTAGTACATTAGAATTATACGTGGGCGATTCTTGGCGATTAAGATCTACTCAGTCACTTCAGAGTTGAAATGTCAGTTTTTTAGGACTAGTATTGAGCAAGATACTAGAGAGTACCTATTACTATCTCAATTAAATATGCCAAATAATTTCAAGAAAATGAGTATAAAGTTTGTCAGAAACGTTTTTTTCAAACATTTCATCAGTGACATCGAAATACTCAAAATCTTCAACAAAGCGGAGTAAGCCATAAAAATTATCACATGAAATAAATATCGGAATAAATCTTATCCACAAATTTCACAGTGATTAACACTGCGGCGACGTTAACATCAGTAAAATTGAATGATGCATAATTATAGACAGTCGCAATATTCGCTTCTACCTAAATGAACGATGCATATTTATGGACAGAGGCAATATTCGTTTACTACCAAAATGAACGAATTTGCCATCGTACAGCGTTGTTCGAAGTCTTAAGAATCGGTAGTAAAAGAATATTACGGATATTCGTGCTTCAACAAATTTGCTATACATACTTTCACACATTGTTTCACGGCATTCTTATGAGGCAGAAAGAAGCCAGCAAAACCAACGTTACTTTACCAGCGTTCAAACGCAGATCTTAGTATATTATTGCATTAGTTCGAAACGACCAAGCCCTCCCCAAGCCGAACAAGCCCCAAAGATCTCGCGAGGTCGAAGAGATGGAGTATAGGCTGAAGAAAATGCAAGATGCAATGATACGGTGTGTTGTCACACAAAATACTCAGCTCAAACGGTGCAAAGAACAAAACAGAAAACGGCCGCCAACGAAAAGAGGGAGCACGTAAGCTAAAAATCTGAGAGCTTGTCTGAGGTAGCCTTACAGAGCCAATGTTCCCATAGAGTAACCTGAACTTGTTCTCTTGTCCATGCCTCTTGAGGGATCTTAGTACATCTTAATTTTTTTGAACAGCTCTCGAATAAAAACTGCCTGCACTGCTTCCATTACTACCGCAGATAAGTGGACATAACTGTGTCTCAGTATTATCACACTAAATTGTATACTGCAACTATTTTCCTTGCAAGTTGTAGATTTGAATTTTTAGCGTAAGCGTTTTTGAACGGCACCTACTGCTATAGAACTAATTTACAGTAAATTTAGCCTTTTTCCAAATGATATCTAGAACCCCATTACTAGATATTCCCATATAACTTCACTACATCGTATCTACGACGTAAAACGCTGTGAGTACAAGTGCGTCTGGCCAACGCCTTCCATTCTAACGTCTCGAAAAGAACCGTCATCGTATGACAAATATATTCTCGTCAATAAGCGCAGCATATGCGTAACTCTACGATCCTCGCTCTATCACATCACAATCGGCCGTTACACCGCCAACGGGCAACGTTTGAAAGCTTTGTTTGCCCTCATACTTTCACCCTCTTCGCATCTGCACCGCCACGTCGCCGAGCATTCCCAAGCAGCCGTGCCGCCAGGCACTCCTTTTTCTTTCAAGAATATATTTTAATATCTTTGTAATCTTATTCATTCTATGTAGATTAATTGAGCAATCTAATCCAATTTAGTTATTCGAGAACACGGGCCTTTTTCCATTCGTTAATCGACAAACATGGTCGTACGAAGCCTGTTTGTTCTCATGCGTGACGAATACGTCTCAAGTCCATGAGAATATCCCACTCCTTCAGAGTGGCCCACCCGGGCATTCAATATAAAGCGGTGACAGGAAAAGGGCGTCGTCCCCCTGAGCGAATCAGGTTTCACACTTCAGAAACAATAACCAGTTCACATGAAACTACAGTTAGGCAACCGAAAAATCTACAAACTCTCAATTTATTCCCACTGTCAGATGAGGGAAGCATGGGGGAATGCCCGGAAATTTTCCAAGATTTAGGTGTACAAATCGTCAGCTCAAAGTCTTCCTCGATCATTTGTCTGAATTCCAAATATGTGTTGAAATGAAAATGCATGATAGTTTCATGTTGGTGTATATGCGTTAGTTTATTTTTAGCCAATGCTTTGGCTACATAAGATGTTTTCTGGGTTATGTCAATTTGCCAAAGTGTGTATTGCTTTTCGTCTTATTTGATTTCACTAAAAAGGTCAATGAACTGCTCGTATCATTAGTAAACTCTCTGTCCACGCTAGCCAACGTAGGATTGGAGTTCAGGGTCATTCTCAATCCCTTTTCGACACCTTACCTACTTTTTTCTTAGTTGTGTCTCAGCCTCTTGAAGAATCGCTTACGATACTTTATAACTACAAAGAACGCAGTGTCATATATTTACGTTTAGGAATGTAAAAATATTTCTAGGATTAAGTTTTAGGTTTGCGCAATAGCAGGATAATTGAAAGACAGAAATTGCATGAACTCTTACATGCGAGTTTATTCAAGGGGTTACACGTATCGTTTCCCATAGACAGCATGAGCTAATCTACTACAACTTGCAAGATTCACTTTAAAATATTTTGGGTTTTTAAAATCACTGTAATAGCTTTACTTTTTTACTGAATATTAAAATGCCATTTTCGTTTTTTCGTTGTATGAGTTGCAGTATTTGAAAGTTGTCGAACAACCTTTCATAATAATGGCATCGATTTCAAATGAATTCAATGATGGTAAACGCATTGATCCGTATTTCAACCCTCCTTAACTAGAACAATGGTGTCCTCAAGAAAGGAAAGAAGACACCATTTAGTATGGAATTGAAGGAACGGGAAACCCATATCCCCTCAAAGTGCGAATAAAAAATGAACACCAAGGTTGAAAAAGTTCATGAAAAAGATTAGAGTTGACGGGAGTAATGGGTGCCAAAAAAAGCACTAAAGAACCATAAAAAGATGGTCTAAAAACAAAAAACATAAAAATTTTATCCCCAAAAAAAGGATCTAGTAAACTGTTCCCGACCTCACATTTTCTGCTTGGGAATATTAAATGGATTAGGAATGTTCAATTGCGGGAAAAATTAACTTTGAAAACTGAATTTTTCATACTCGCTGGACTAAAATATCTTTCCTAACCTCAAGAATTCTCGAAGCGTAGTAAGCCCCGTTCCAGAGAAAAACTAGGATACGAGTCGTACATTAGAGCTAACTTAACTTCGTCTGTTTCATAACTGATGGCGAGAAATCTTTGGCCACAACTGTAACGTCACAATTTCTACGGGCAGGCCTGGAGACTAAAGAGAAATTGCGAATACGCGCTGAGGAGGAACAAAGAAAACTTTTTTCTCGCAATTCCGAAGAACTCGAAGTGCTGGATTTTTTTCATTGCTGGCCACCTTGTAGGTTCTCATGTGGCGAAACAGAACAGAGCGCCATCAACTGCCGGGTCAAGTGGAGGCGGTTTCAAAACGGGAGTTCTTCGCCTGAAAAGAAATGAGAATAAATATTACACACATAATCGACTGAAGTATCATGAAGTATGTCCAAATAATCGACTTGGACATTTAAGAAGAATTTATAAAAATGAAATTTTAAATGGCACCAAATACAAACTGCAAATATACTGCACGGAACTTATCATTGAAGACTAACCAAAATGTAAAGGTTAAGAATAAGAAAAGTATCAAAAATACTGAATTAGATTAGATTATAAGTTAGTTTAAGCCTCCCTAACCGCTACAAAAATAGAGCGTATCGAAGAGAGGAAGGAGGAAGGCACCATTTAGTATGGAGATAAGAGAATGAGGAAACTATGCAGAAAGGGCATAGAAACAGTAAGATGAGAAAGAAGTTCATGAAACAAGATAAAAGTTGAAGAAGAAAGTCAGAGGTGCTGAAAAACAGGACAGTAGTGAACCGAAAAAAGGTGGTCCTTAACATAACAAAAAACATTTTATTTCAACAGAAAGAAGGCCTACCTAACTCATAGCTCGGGCCCACACATTTTTCCCCTGGGAGCGCTAATTCCCATAGATACAATAGTTGTATCCCCCTGAGGGGTCAAAAATACTGAAACATTCCGTTCATTTCATACATGGTTTTATTTTCAAAAATACAACTCCCAGCCCCCAGAAGTTACTGTGAATTTAAAGACAAATTTAGTGATGAAAAATATTGAAATCATGACAAATTTATTCCCATGAAGAAAGTTGCGCTGCCTCCAAACTGCCACCGCCACGGGTTTAGGCTTAAAAAAAATCAGAGGTACTTGAAATAAAAAATAAGCAGTTAATTTCTGCTCAGCGTTGTTGAATTTACAGTCGGTGGCTTCAGCTTCAGTCCAAAGAAGCTAAAATAACAAAATTACAATGCATATTTTCCTTATGAATGGATTAATGAAATTTATGCTAAATTTTATTGGCAGTAGTGACATAAGTGATGAGTTTTGTTTCAAATCAGCCAAAAAGAGGTCGAAACTTTTAAAAAACAAAAGTAGTCTTCCAAAGAACTCGTGCTTCTAGATGACACAATAAATTGCACCGCTTTATCTAACTTCACAGTATTAAATTTATTGTTGAAATCTTATTGGCACTACATGAAGCAGTTTTTAAAAGTCAGTTTTTTGATATAATTTGTCTTGTAAGTCACTAGAAGAGTTCAGTAACCACTAATTTTGCCCAGGAAGTACCACTTGCCATTACACCTTTTGTCGCACAAATGTGAAGCACTCTTTGATGCAAAAACCTGCTCATACACTCAGTGCAAGTTTCAAATAGAAAGGCAAATCTCAGAATTGGCTCTCAAAATATACAAACTCACCAAAATAACAAATGAAGCCAACCAAGAAAATTTTAGACAGTGCCTAAATTACTGTATCCGTTTTTTCAATGGTGGGGCACATTTCAATTTAAATAGCTTGAAAATTTAAATGACGACAACGTTTAGTATAGAACATCATCACTGGTTGATAAATCTTAAACCTACATTGTGCTCATGTCATTCTCTGCATCTCGTACACAAAGACAGAAAATGTTACATATACAAAAAAATAAAAATCTCGTCATGCAGAAAAAATACATGATATTCAAATTAAATTATCAAGGATTCAAATTAGCAATTCGTAAAATTTTTTCCGACCAGAGAAGGTAGGGAGGTCCTCACAATTTGAATTGGAAATAGATGATGGAACCCAATGATGTCTTGACGTAGCGAACTGTTTAATAGGGTACGACTTTCGACAGTGCGATTTTTAATAAATTGACCCTCGTCCACAGAGCTTTATCCACTGTGTGAACCCAATTTTTGAATAATTTTCTTGTCTTTAAAGTAAAAAATTTCGGTATAATAGATTAAAAATGTCATCAAACTTGTTCAGCAACTTTTAGAATTTTATTTACGAGGATTTAAGCTCTCCAAAAAGTTCGTTCGAGTTTTTAAGTAATAATTTTGCTAAGATTCTCTGGAATTAAATTTGATTGGAAATGCTCTCAAGTTACTGAAATGCTCTCCAGCAAATGGCATGCAGTTATTCGACAGTAAATATCTTAAAGTATACAATAATAAGCTCAATATTTTACTTTTGAATTACTCCAACTCAAAAATATGGACACAATACTTATAAATCCCCAACAGAAGGAACACATCGCCCAGCTTCCAAACAGAATTGTCTGTAATTTTTTCTAACTAGGAAACCGAATTTATGAACAAATATTCTACTGACGCATGGCAACAAATTTAATTACCACATATATTTTTCAACATCTTGAAAACTGGATACCATGTATTAAAAGACGGATGTTTTAATTCCTCTTCAAGGAATCTTCTACAATATGAACCTGCATAGTAAAAAAAATACTGTTCTCTATGAACCAGTTTAGCTAACTCCATTTGTCAGTCGAAAACATTATCCGAAGAGAGTTGATTATGGTCACTTTCAAACAAAGCGCTCAGTGCAGTAGATGAGAGAAAAAAAATTGACTAAAATGGCATGGCACTAGTGCGAGGTCTGCGTCTGGGTCAGCACAGCCTCCCGCACGCTGATATTTAAAATGTGCGCAAGAACCTCACTGACGAGGTTACCAAAAAAGAAACAGCAACATGATAATATAAAAATTTTGAAGGGTGTTGATAAAATCAACATTAAAGCATACATATGACCTTTACTGCTCCCATCTATTTATACCGTCTGCGAACGAAAAATTAATTTAACGTTTCTTTGAAGGTGAGTAAACTGCAAAACAGATCTACTGAAACACTTGAATTGGGTCGTAAGCATTCATCAGGCAACACGATGCTTATAAGAAGCGGAATTGTACGATACGCCATGAGTAAGATAGAGTAAAGCCAAGCTTTCATTAACCATAAAACTGATCTCTCATAAAATAGCTATTAATTGACTAGCGTTATTTGCTCTAGATTTCCTAAGATAATTTACTCGGATTCCAAAACACGTCGTCAGGCACGCAAATCCCTAACATCTGCCCAAGAACAATGCCCTAGAGCGTGCTCCATGCAACTAGTTATTGAATTGTTTACATGGAAAATATTTTGCCATTTTCAATTATTTACAGAGGAATAAGGCTGAAGATATATTTCCCCATAAATGATATAAATTTTTCATTTTAAGCTAATCAGTCTACGTGTATACGAAGAGAAACTTATTAAACATACAAATGCTTATAAAACGTTAACGAATCACTTATTCTCACCTCTAGAGTTGTCGCCAACAAGCGAAACTTCGCCGTTGCTTTTTTCTTGTAGTTCAGAGTCATCGCATCCCATCGTAGAACGAGGATGGAAACACTACTCCATTTTTACACACAAGCTCAGTTAATCTAACTCAATATCAAAAACATCACACTCAAGCATTGAGACTGAAAATGTGCAATATATGCTTAGTTGAAAAGGAAGTATTGAGACCAAAACTTCACGAAACGAAAGCAACAGCAGCAGAAGCATGAGTACATAAAAACAGTACCATCACAATCGCCACTGATAGTAGGCACAAAAGGCTAAAGCGGAATCGTCAAATTTAATGCACACATTATCTAGTCAAGTAATTCAACTTTTGAAGATTTCTCAAAGTCACTTCCCACAGTTTCCCAAGCTCATTTAAAATCACCACTAATAAAATTTGCATTTTAAGAATAATTTTTCACTCGTTTGTAACGTGAGTCAGAGAATGGTGCCAGAGCGCGGTGTGACATTCGATGGCGCCAATAAAAGAACACAACCTAAAAGAACCGTCCTTAGTCGCATCTGACGCGTTGAGAAGCGTCAAACTCTCTAACACAGATATCTACTAAAGTGCGCGAACCGAAAAAATTTGTAATTTACAAAACAAAAAGCTTTCATACCTCAACAAAAGGAAAGCTTACCTATCCTTCAGGTCAAAAGTTACTAAGAATAACCCACATATCGCTCAAACGTTTCCAATAATAGGAATACGAGGGGAGAAGTAAAAATCCTTCATTTCTCAACTAATTTGCACACTACTCAAATTACCAGCACGAGGACAATAGTCATTTTTTTCTATATCATTCGTATGTAAAATGTTATACGGGTGATTCCAACCCGTTGCTATTAAAACGACATAGCATACCTATTAATTTCATGAGATATTTAATTGTAATCTAGTAAACATGTGGCCCTTTGAGTTATCATTCACAGAGGTGGCCCTCATTCTAAGAATTCTATTACATCATATTTGACATAGGATGTAATAACCTGTTATATTTATGGTACTTCAAAACAAAATTAAACGAAACTACTGGCATTGATACCACCTTAATGCAGTGATTCGCCGCAAACTTAATGGAATGATCCAATTCATAATGCAGAAGAGGGAATTGCTTAATAATCCGAACACCGCTCACCGATTATTTCCTGAGACGCTGTCGGAGCTCTCGCGATCTGTATCCTCGTGCATTGGAGATGGAGGTGACGAGCTGCTATAGTTTGGAGTTTGGCCTGGAGACACACGACATACTGAAAATCCCAAACAACACTTGACATCAAACATTGAAAATTTCTTTGCAGGCGTAAAGCTACCTAAACTAAAGTTATATTGTACCGTTTTCCTATATTATTATTTTTAATCACTATAACTTTAGCTTTAAAAATTCTCAACTACAGCAAAGGCAATTTTACAGAGAGATTATTATTATTATTATTATTATTATTATTATTATTATTATTATTATTATTATTATTATTATTATTATTATTATTTTTTTTTTATAAGAAAGTTTTAGCCTCCCTTAACCACGACAAAGATGTTCCAAGAGAGGAAAGAGGAAGGCACCATTTAGTATGGAGTTGAGAGAACGCGGAATCTATGCACAAGCTGCACAGAAACAGTAAGCTAGGAAAGAAGTTCATGAAACAAGAAAAAAGTTGAAGAAGAAAGTAGTAGGTGCTGAAAAACAGGACAGCAGTGAACCGAAAAAAGATGGTCCGTAACAAAACAAAAACCTATTTTATTACAACAAAAAAGCCTACCTAACCTTTAGCTCGGGCCCTCACATGGTTCCCCTGGGAGCGCTAATTCTCATAGATACAATAGTTGTATCCCCCTGAGGGGTTTTACAGAGAGAAGAAAAGGGACCATTTAGTACAGTCTACAAAATACGTAAATTCTATTTGCAAGATGTATACCCACAAACGATATTCTGTGCATAGTATCTGCAAGTTAGAAAACTAGAGGAAGAAAAAACAATGAAGAACCAGCAAAGAAGGTGCGAAAACTAAAAGTAACAAACTTTGTCATGAGAGGTAAATAAGTTCCGAAGGCCAATTCAAATTTGAAGTAGCCTAAAAGTATTCCCTATGGAAGCGCCAGTCTCCATAGCAAAGAATAAACTAACATAAAAAACCTAACTTATTGCTCTTTCTATGCCTTCTTCAGTAGGCTATGATGGAGTACCGTGGATATTTGACGAACAGCCAGGCGTCCTAGTCTGTTTCATACACGTTAAGTCACATAGGGATTTGCTCTAAAACCATACCTAGAATCTTAACTCGAGTCTTTTCCTCATTTATATCGTTACTACAATGTGGCTCGAATTAGAAGTTGAAAAACAGTAAATGTTACTTTTATTCAACAATGATTAAGCTAATGTTGGTAAAAACAGACGCATTAACTAATTTATAATACTTCAAAAGTAAGATTACCCGAATTCACACAAAACACAAAAAAAACAGAAATCTGAATTTGAATTTAATTTGCAAGTATTAAATCGAGAAAATATACTGGAAAATTTGAATATAAGATGCTTTAGTAAACTTTTTTTCAATCGAGATCGAAAGCACTCAAGATATAAAAAACATCCTTCGCGGCCAGACAGAAAAAAGTTTAATAAACGAGATAACAGTCGAAAAAGAATAAATAAGCGTTGAAGTAAAGGACAACCGTGAACGGAAAAACGATATTCTATAACAAAAAAGTTAGGGAAGCCCTATCAAACCTTCCTTTGGAACTTAACATCTTCCTCCGGGAGCGCTAATTCCCATAGATTCAATGGTTGCATCCCATAGAGAAATATACCTGACTAGTATTATGAGAATGATGACCAATAATAATTCAAATACTGTAATTCGCTGGTGGAATTAACATATAATAAGTAGGTCTTACCCAACGATGTCGAAGCTGGAAGAAATGTGCTGTCGCCGCAGTCAGCACGCGGAGTCAAATAACTCAGCGTGAATAAAGTGTCCTTGTAGTCAGCAGCACTTTCGTCTGCTAAGTTCCCCAGAGAGAAATTCCATCTGGGACTTTTTGGTGAGCGACTTCTTTGCGTTCTTGCAGCTGAAGATTCCCCCATTGAACTGAGGTCAGCTCCTCGTTCAACGCAAGTCTCTGTTTGAGTTAGCCCCTCAGAAATTTCTGTGGTTGAATTCCTACTAGCGTCGCTCAAATTGCTTTTTCGTGTTTGCTGCTCCGGCAATACAACTGAATCACTAGCCTGATTGTTACTTTCCCTCGTCTCTCTTGAAATCCTAACCTTTGCCACGCTATCTAAATTACTCCTACCCTGGGTATTTGTTTTAGTTTCTCTAGAAGTTTGAACATCCGTGATTTCATTGAGATTACTACCAGCTTGATTCTCTGTTTCCCCATTTTTATTTCTAGAAATTTGCTTTTCGGACATCTTGGAATTACTCTCGTCTTGAGCATTAGTTTCTGAAGCCTCGTTCGGAGCTAGCAGCTTAGACTTTTGACATGACTTACCGTTACCAGGTGCGTTGTTTTCCTTCGAGTTCTCAGTAATTTCAGGGCATGTTTCACCCTTTTCACTATGGATTTGGTGATTAGTTCCGCAAGGTTCTTCGGGGGTCAGCTTTACGGAGATGTTCAAGCTGATCTTTGGAGTCTTAATATTAGACTGAACACTATTAGTTTTCTTCTTCGATAATTCAGAGAGTGAATTATTAGAAACATGTCTATAAGACCTTATACTGTTCAAGTTTGTAGATCCTCCATCACTGGTATAAACAAGGCTAGTTCCTGAATCATTTGAATTAAAATTTGAATCTGACTCAACACATTTCGAAAAGTCGCTCATCTGTTTTGATTTTGCATCTTTCGATCCAAGTTTTGGCTTAGGTGATTTCAGAGAGGGTGTGCTTTCTCCATCAAACTTTTGCTTTTTGCAAGATTTATTCGATTGAATTAAACGTCGCTTATTAGGCACCGCAACACGTTTAGGTGATCTTGAACTTTTGTTACTATGCCGAGTCTTTCCTGAATTTTCTATATTTTCAAAATCAAGCGATGCCGAGTCTTCACAAAGCACCTCAGAAGAAACCGAAAAATCAGCTTTATTGGACGCTACAAAATGTCTGGTCTTTCTAGACGAATCCTTCACACCAGCAGTCGAGCTCAACTTGGAAGATCTTTTCCCAACTTTTTTACTGATCGGCAATTTTGCTTTCGCGGTTGAATTTTGTCCATCTCTGTGCACACCAGACGAACCATTTGAAGTATTACACGAAGTAAGAGAAGCAGTATCATCACAAAACTCGTACGTTTCAATGCAATTGAGAGTTCTCTGACGTTCTCTTTCTGCCATTATTTTCCTTATTTTACCAGGACATGATGATCGCATTGTCGATTCAGCACCTGATTCGGGAAAAATCTTTTTACTAAATGAAGTTCGAGAAGAGCTTTCCTTCGGCGAAATTTCAATCTCATGGTAGGTATGTTTTTTATTTCTCAATTTAGGAGGTGATCGAGGAAGCTTCTTGGGCTCTGTGTCGGGTGTGATTAGAAAACGGCTCTGTAACGAATTTATCTCATTGGAACTCAAATTTTGAACCAACACTTTAGGGTCTTTGTGTAGCTTAACATCTGGCACAGCTACAGTATTAACAGTTTGCGTAGAATCAAATTCAGTGTCTGCAACTGCCTCAATTTGATCGTGTTGAGTGTTTGATGACGAGACAGGTAATTCAGAAGTTATTGAAGAAACACTACTCGGAAGAGAACTTTCGCTAGTACACACGTTCCCATGAGTCGATGTGGTGCTGGGCATGACTCTCACCTCTGATGAATGAGATCTTTCCATAATTAAATTTTCCCTATTTTCACCAGAACTGTGTTTTTCAGCACGTTCATCGAGTAAAATGGCTTGCAAAGTGTATATTCTTAAATTCGAAGTTTCTTGGTTTTTGACAGGCGAGCCATCAATTGCTGCCAAACTCATTTCCAAACATTCAAAATCGTGAGAAAATTTAGACAACTGAGAAACATTCAATTTTGAAGTCGAAACTGCTGAAATTGGTGACTGTAAGTCTTGCCTAGGCGTCATGTAAGGATCGCCTACAATAGCAGCCAATTCTTTTTCGATTGTGTCGAGAGGTCTTGAGGAACCAGAGGAGTTAGAGGCGCCAGGTGTAGTTCCAACATTCTGAGGCACGAGATTAGAATTTGATGCGGACTCGAGGGTGCTTTTAGTGGATGAAATTTTTTCGGAAGATTTGTTTGAAGTACCATGTAAGCTATCGCTGATAGGAACTTCAGGCATGTTAATTTCATCACTAACACAAGAAGTCTGTGAAGCAACTCGTTCTGCTTCTGGCATTTTGTCGGCTAGACACTCAGAAGTGTTGATATTCTTTGACGCACTCATGGATGTTGATTGCCACAAAGATGCTCGCTGATTTTTTAGTTCTGCCTTCAAAGGTAAACTGACTTTTCTCTGAGTCCCAGAAGTACTATTTTGAACGACTGTGGATTCCACTTCATCAGATATTGTCATAGATCGCTGACTGTCTACAGAGTGATCATTTGTTTTCTTGGCTTCAAGCGGCCGTTTCAGACCTTCTTGAGACAAAGTGTAACTAGGGACTTCAATAAGCATTTCAGTCGATGAGGGAGCGAGGGAAGCTTGCACTCTATCTTTTTTAATTATCAATGGAGCCACTTTACCCGGGGAAAACTCAGGGACAGGGACGCTGGTGGCTTCTATAGAGGTATTGTTTAAATCAGGCAAGGTAGTGGAATCTTGCGGTTTGACATGGAGAATATTTTTAGGAATTTTCAAAATTATTTTCCCTTTCATTGCATCGGAAATCATGGTCACAGGATTTGAGTCTTTGTCGCTGATCGCACGAGGAGCATCGGGAAGTTCAGTCGAAGTAGAATTAGGTTGGGAAACATCTTGTGTGCTTGACTGAGAACCTTCTTTTCGACATAAAACGCTTTCTGACGCACTTGTAGAAGCTTGAAGTGATAAAGTCTGGTTCAAATCAATTTGAGAATGCTTTTTCTTCTTCTTTGGCGATTTTCGAGATTTCTTACCCCCTGGGCCAAGAAAAGGGGCTGGTTTGTTAGCTTTCCTGACGCTCAAAATTTTGTTTTTATTCACAAGATGAATTTTCAAATCTCCTCCCTGAATTCTTGCAGGAGTTGTGCCAGGACCGTCGTAACTGATTCTATGGAGAGGCGTGTAAATAGGAGTAAAACTTCCATACGCAGATGAGAAGTGATTTGGGGTGGCATTAGGTGTGCTCAGGTAACTGTAGCTTGGATCGTGCGCAGGCGTCCGGATGGAACGTTTTACTAATTTCCTTGACATTTGCAAATGATGCTTATTGGACTTTTTAGCATTCCTAATCCTGTCTGCCACTGACATGTTTTCAACGTCAGTGTCAAAATTGTCATGATTGACACCAGAAAAAGAATAATCATCGGCATCATTAATGCCTAATGGGTCCCGTGGATTTGTCGGAAAAATGGGTTGAACATCATTCTGCAAATCTTCAACATTACTTACAACTGGCTTTTTACATTCAACTGGCTTTTTACTTTCAACTGGCTTTTTACTTTCAACTGGCGCGCCAGATATTTTTTGCTTTTTAGCACTCGGTTCTTCATTTGTGAAGCTATACTTGACTCGTGAACCTGACAGAGTTCGTTTGATTGTCATTTTAAGTGGTATGTGAACTGGCAGTTTGAAACCTTCATCCATTGGTTCTGGCGTTGAATTCACGCTCAAATCATCAGACGCGCATGTGGCAGAGGAAATTTGAGCTACGACATTCGTTAAATTGCCGTCTTCACGGGCACGTTTTGTTGCTTTTAAACTTTCAGAAGGGCTAGTAACAACAACGGCAGCTGATGCAACAGCCTGATTACTTTCGGCCGCTATAGGAATAGGATTCAATGCGTTTTTCTTAGGCCTTCCTCTTTTCTTTTTCACAGGTGATGTTGAAGATGTCACGGAGAGTGCAGAAGGCTTTTCTACTACTTGAGAAATAGACAGAGGTTCCTGAGACACCATATACACTGGAGGACCCGCTGGTGTAGCAGGCTCGTTATCGAAGAATTTTGCGTACGAAACTTTAGCAGCGCCTCTAGTAGAGCGGGTAGTTCGTGGAGTAAGAGGCGTAGTCACTTTTCGAATCCCCGTTGTTTCCGATTTCCTGGGTTTTCTAGCCTTAGAATTAGGATTCTTCATTTTACGTTTATTGATAGTTGTACTGGTTTTACCGGAAATAATTGGCAAATCTTCAGGAAATTCCTTTATGCTGGCTTTTGTTGGAGTTTTCAGAGTCATTTTTAATTCAGGTTTTTGAAATAAGTTACACGAACTTGTTTCGTTGTTTCTACTTGTGAGTGGTTCACTGGCAGTCCCACATGTAGAAGGTGTACTTTGTTCAACCATGTCACTATTTTCTTCTTCAGGAGGTTCAGGGACAGCACAATCAAGGGAAAATGATTTCATCTGTACGGAGGTTTCTGGTACAGTTTCTTTGATGGAAGACATTTCTATTGTTTTGAGAGGACTTGAATTTTCTGCCCCACAGTCAAAATTACTACCCAAAGGCGAAGGCACTGCGAACATGTTCGGTGGCATACTTACGGTCCTCTCAGACTGAAGATTGCTTAATGTTGAGGCTGAATGAATCCTTAAGTCTTCACTAGAAGAGATTACCGACTCCTTTACTCCGTTTCCGCAAGTACCACTAGCGGAAAGCGATTCGTTTATATGAAGTAAATTAGTTTCTTCGTCAACCTTTTCTTGCAAATGAGAATCAGGAGATTTTGTTCCATCATCGGGCTCATGAGCACAATTGTCGGTATCTCCTATATCTTTGGGGGACAAAGAAACCTGAGATGTACAGGGAGACGCCGGCCTTGAATCGCACCCTAGCGATTTGCTGCTGTGACTAGAAGTACTATGACGCCTTCTTCCTAGTATTCGGCTGACCTTGAGATTACATGAAGAATCGACATCACTATCATCATGGGTAAGAATGACATCCTTGGTCAGCATTAATGATAGAGACCCAAGACAAGAATCTTTCTCAAAGTTATTTTGAATTTCAGAGCTGTTCTCCCTTATGTCTGTTTGAGTTGTAGTTAGACGATCTTCGTTGCACTTATGACCAAGAAAACCAGTGTCAATCAATGATTCGGGAAAAGTGTCGGATCCTGAATTGTTAGCTGACTCTTTATTTGCAGGACAAGACTTTGAAAAAGGAGGAACACCAGAAATTGCAGAAGCATCGATAGATGAAATATCAGAGCTGGGATTCGTTCCAACAACTTGTTCAACTTGCTTTGCAAGTTGAGAATCAGAATTGTATGAACTCAGAAAAGTCTGATTTACGGAATTGTAATCTCCACAATCATGGGAGGAAGTTATCACCGAAGAGCATGAAGTGCTTGAAGGAAGCAAAGACAGTTCGTTTTTGGTCGTCACAGGAAGATGAGGTACACTGATAATTTCACTGGCTGTGGTAACTCCCAACATTGTTTCTTTCGAAGAACCATCGCCAACTATTTGCTCTTTAGTTCCAGGCATGCAATTAACTGACGACTCAATAGCGAAGTTTTCGCTAATTACACTTCTTTCATTTTGATAGCGAGATAAGGAGTTAATTAGACTGACCTCGCTATCAACCATCTTAACACCATTTTGATCATTTTCATATGAATTCACAGAAGACGGAACTGGTTTGGAAGATTCACATTGGACTGGAGTCGAAACTGTAACACTGATAGGTTGCAAGTGAGATTGATTTTCACTCGATTCATTTTCTATACGCAAGTGAGAGGAATCAAACGAGGTAACTGAAAAATCATGTCTATCTTGACTGCCTGTATCTTCTGGACTTTTGAAGTACGGAAAATTTTCTTGAAATGACGTGGAATCTGTACAAAAGGACTGGCTTTCAGAACGTTGCTGATCGACTGATCCTCTCTGATATCGTTTCAAGAATTTTTTCAGTCGGCTTGATTCTTCTGTGTGACCAGGTAACGCTCCTAAACCTTCCTCAGAAACAACAGGGCCCAAAACACTATTTTCCAAATTTTTTCCAGGTATTGATGACACTAGAGTAGCGAGTGACTCGGAATTATCTAATTTAGCGTGAGTTAATTGAGAAACAACTTTCTTTCCCAGCCCTTCCAGGTACGTATTATTCATGGAATTTTCCTTAAGTTTTGGGGACACCAATGGATTTAAGGACGGAATATTGCATTCAGGATTCGGAAATAGAGGATCCGGTGCATCGTCTACAACATTAATTGGACTATCGTCAGGCGAGACCGATTTATTGAAATTATGACCGACAGAGCCGAAAGAGCCAGATTCCTTTTCATTCATGACTTGTTTATCCATGATCACAGGAATTTGAAGCCAACTACTACTCGATGGAGGGCACGAAATGACTGATGTACTGCCACTGTCAGACGAAGGATCTAACTTGCCTGATTGGTTCGGAAGCGATGCATTGAGATTAGAGCCTGAGCTGCTGCTAGTTTGGTTTGATTTTCCGGAGCTCACACGGTCAAGCTTCTCAAATCCAAGGTCTTTATTAATATTATCCATGAACTGACATGCATCATTAACACTCTGGCGTCGGTTCGCAATACTGCTCTCATATGGCACGCTGGAATTAGGCATGAAATTTGCCGAACTGAGATTTTCATTTCGTGGAGACCTAGCATCAGCTTGAGCCGGATGTCGATTAAAAGGTCGAACATCTGTTGGTGGTACTAGATGGTCTCTCAAATAAAAGTCTGGCCGAGTAAAATCTGCTGGTGGTTCTGTAGAGTTTTCTGAAGACTTCAACGAGTTGTAGAATGCGGAATTAATTTCCGAAGAAATGCTGGGAGTTGTTAACTGCTTAGTACCCATCACAAGGGAGAGAGGAGAAGTTTGTGTATTAGTTTCAGGGGAACTAGAAACTGGTTTGTTTAAATTACTTTCTGGGAGAACATTCATCTTTCCTGGAATAGCTCCGACAGAACTAACACCAGTTTGAAACGGTAGAGGTGTTTTTATTGGTCGAGAAATTCCTCCCGGTTTTAAAGCACTAAAATTGGCCATCGCATGGACAGAAACAGGAGGATGATTCGATAAGCTTGGAAAATTTTCATTTGGCCTAAAGTTGATTAGATTCTTTTTATAATAAGAAGGATCTTTCCAAGTTGTCTGTGCATCGACGGGGCACGTATTTGTGAACTCTGATTGAGGTAAAACTTCTCTGCCAATACTCTGGGACAAACAAGAGTTCAAAGGATTTACAGGAAGTTTTGATGACGGATGAGTAACAGCATTTCTTGACAGGGAATCGTCAATTGGTCCACGTAAAAGGCGACGTATCGGATGACTGTTTCCATTGTTTGAATTAGTAGGTATCCTTACTTGGGAGGAATGGACCCCAGGCAAACTTGGACGGTCAACTGCCAAGATAGGAGTTCCATGTCGACCAGTACTGCTTCCAGGAACATTGGAAAGAGAATGAAATTTTACAGGAGATGGATGGAAATTGTGTCTCGTAGTAAAAGTACCACTAGTTTGTTTACTTTCAAATCGGAAAGGCGTGTTGCTACCCACTAGTTGGTACGGTTGAGGTATCGCATGGTGTTCGAACACTTTGTTCACACCCGTCGACTGCATATCTGGTCTTGGAGGATGGCTGAGAATAGGTGTGGACACCCAAGATCGGTTGCCATGCTGCAAAGGTTCTGGAAAGCCGGGCTGCACAAAAGGCTGTGCTTCATACACGGGATTTGAATAAGTTTTGTGCAGTTCTATCCCAACTTCAAAGCGTTTACGGTCCATATTATTTAATGGGTGAGGAATACATTCTTGATTCGAGCTACACTGTTCTAGCACAGGCGTAGGAAGCTTTTCAATACACTCGGGACGTAATATTAATTGCTCGTGCCGTGGAGTGTCTCCTATGTTTTGACACTTAAACGATTCTCTACCATCCTGAATCTGTTTCGTCAAATTTAGTTCATGAAACCCAGACATTCCTAAAGGTGACCGTAGATTCGAATTTTCAGGTGATTGCAGATTTAATTCGCGTGACTTGAACATCGCTTCTCTCTGTCTTGCCTCGAATAAACGGCGATGTTCAGCTTCTTGTTGCATCCGTTGCTCACTTTCGAATCGTTGCCTTTGTTTCTCTTCACTGTTCAGAAATTTTTCTCTTCTCTGCATTTCTTTTCGTCGTTTCTCTAATTCTTCAAGACGACGCAGCTCCTCACGCTCGTTCTCATGGCGCTGCATCTCAAGTTTCTCCGCTCGTTTTCGTTCTAGAACCGCTTTTTCCTCCAAGAGTTTCTCGTGCTCGTCTTTTCGTTTTCGTTCTTGTTCAGCTTCAATGGCTCGCTCTCTTAGTAAATTTGCATCGGCTCTCTTCTGTTCAGCAATCCGCTCATTTTCAAGCATCTGACTACTCTTATGACCTAAATCGAACTCTTCTACTTTTTTCCGTTGTGGAGAAACACCAGTAGTTTTATTTTCAGAAAACACTGGTCGAGGTGAACTTTGAACACTTGGCCTCTGACTGGAATGACCCTGAAGAAGAGCGTGCAACTGACTCAAAGGTTGACTTTCATTAGGACTTTGGAAACCTTTACCAGACTTTCTCTTATCTTCCATATACTTTTTCTCTGCTAACAACAAACGATGAGCTTCTAAACGTTTTAGTTCTTCATCTGACATACCAACAGAATTGGAAGCAGACGAAACAACCGGCATCAAATTGGTAACTCCAGTAGCCACTGTAAAATTAGGCGAGCATGAAGGTATTCCAACAAGCTTGTCGTTTGAGGGACCAAAGCCATCACGACTGTTCTGAGAAACACCAGCAACTGTGCAAAATGGAGGCCTTAGATATTGGGCATTCACATCGTTCATTCCTGAATTACTTCCAATGGATTTCGCTATCTCACCAGATTGCAAACAAACACTAGAAACGGCATTCGTAACGCTTCCAACAGGAACTGTTGACACGGCACTGAAAGGTGTAAGAATCCCACTTGAATCAGAAGACGAAATGAAAATTTGTTGTGGCAATTTCCCATTCTCATTACCACTGAGAACGTTAGGGGTACTAATTGGAGTAGGCACAGACTTGCACACATCAGCGGAAGGAACTTGAGGAGCAAAAATTTCTTCCAGAGTATTATTATGCGAGGTTAAACACACCGCCTCAGTTGGCATGTTTTCGCTCAAACTTGTTGAATTACTCAATGTGAGAGGAGTGTAAGAAACCGGCTCCGCTGAAATTTTAGGCCTTCTCTGGTGGTTGGTATTCAGTATCGGATCAGGCTTAGGGGCTAGAAGAGCTTCTTGGAGAAAATTGGTTTTCGGGTGCGTAACAGGAGTCATTTGTTCAAATGGTGCGTTTTGAATAGTAGAAGAAACAGGCGTAAGTTTTGCGTTCTGCGAATTGGCGGAGATGAATGAATTATTTTCGGGATATCTGATGACGTTTATTTCCAAAGGATTCAAAAATCCTGGTAAAGGATTACCTAAGCCTCCAATTACAGGAGTACCAACGGAAACACACAAGCCAGGCATGAATTGAGATGTGTTTTTCAGAAAATATTCTGGAGTACCTAAAGGAGGATTTGAAGAATTATTAGGTACAGGCGAAGAGATGTTATTGACTACAATGCCTCGGTCATCACATCCGTTGATATTGCTTGTTTGTACGGAAGACCCACATAACAAACGGGAGCCAGAATCAGTACTTGACACTTGCTGCGAAACTTTTGGTAAATTCACATTAGAATTCGATGTAACCTGTGCTTGTAACACGGTTTCAGGAAGATTAGATGTGCCAGGAGGCTGAAATTGTACAAATATGGGCTGAGAGCGCGAAATGCAGGGGGCTGAAGGATTGGGATCTACAGAAATTGACACAGGAGCCACGCAAGATGAGAGGTCAGGGATTTGTGACTGGCTCAGGAGTACAGATGTTTGTAGCTTAGTTGGTACAGTTTGTACAGCGGCGAGAGAGCCAACAGGTGAATGTGAAACTGATAACGGTTGGTGGATCGTATAAGGAGGAATCGCAATCGAGGAACACGGGGCATTTGTACTAGGTGTAACGGAAGATGGCAAAACAAAAGAAGACAGTGCAACAGCATTTGGGATCACAGAAGAAGGGCACATTGTTTCAGATGGCAGAGAAGAATGATTAAACGAGGGAGCTGATAAACTAAGTGCATTTTCAGTGGATTGGCGATCCACCCCTGGAGCAACAGGAGAAGTGTTCGAATTGAGTGACAAAGGTGGAGAAGCCTCAACCACAGGAAATGGGTCAGACGGAATTGAAGGTAAAACAGAACTGATCACTGGAAGAATGGGTGTGACGGAACTAGGAAATGCTGACAGAGTAGTCCTGGACGAAACTGACAGGTTTGTATCAGAAGGTCCTGATAACTGGTAGTTTGCAGTAAATTCAGTACCCTGGGTACCAACTGAATTATCTGAACTAACGTCAACACCGGTTGAATTTTGCACTGATATTAAATTTTGTTCGTTGGTAATAACAGTGGCCGAGGTTGGTAAATTACTTAAATCTGGCGTTGCTGGAAGAGAAAATGATGCTCTGGAGTTAGGGGCCGAAGTACTCTCTAACGAATTCAGAGAAAAACTGGGTACACTGGCTGGTAATTTCATCGATGGATTAATAAAATCAGGTGATGTTTGAACATCAGAAGTAAGACTAACGCATGATTCTGATACAGGTAGAGAAAGACATTGAGGTATGTTACTTGAAATAACGCCATCAGGTAAAGAGATGCTCGGGAGAGATATTTGAATCCCATTGGAGAGTAATTCTACTTTCTCAAGTCCATTATGATGCGGATGATTCTGAGTTTGTGAATCTAAGAAATTCAATGAAGCTGCAGAGTAAACTGACGTTGTAAGACCAGTCAACGGCGTTGATCCAGTGGTAGTGTTAATCACAGTCGTAGTGTCCGTAGCACAAGTTTGGCACGAAATTGCTTGAACAGTAGTACGTAAAGAGTCATCAGTACCTACAGCTTCAGCATTAGGAGAAGGGGCAATTACGGTTAGAGATTCGGAGTCAAATTCGGAACCATGAAGCCCAGCCGATGCTAACGCTTCACTCAGTACAGAAGAAATGGGAGGAGCAGGCGATCTTTCAGATTTTATTTCCGGATCAGATATTTTGGGTTGTTCAGCGTCTAACATGAAATTACCATCAAGTAGTTCATCAATGCGAGAAAGCGATGAATTATTTTCATTTGGCTCAGTTGGATTGTTCTGATTACCTGAAGCAATCACAACACTGAATTCATTGGGAGTTTCAGGTGTGTTTGAAACAATAGTCGAATTTGCACAACTAGATGGATTGGAAGTTTCTTTTACCTTCTTCGACTCATCTGTCTCCCACTGATTAAGCTCACCACAATTGGAATACGGAGATTCAGCAGGTGGGCTAAATATGGACCTTGTTTTTGTTTCCATTTCCGGAGAGACTTTAGTAACACAAAACTGCGGCATTTGTAACATGTTTTCTTCTGAAGTAGGCGTGATAGATGCGACAGCAAGAGCAATGCTTTGGGAATTGGGAGATGACGGACGAACTTCGTTAACTTTTGGAGAACTCGCAGAATCCTTAGGAGGCTGAAATGTCTTGCAGTTGTCACCATCGGCAGTGAGGTGCGCAGGAGTTGAGCCAATTGGACTTACAATACTTTTCGTGTCCAGGTTAAAAGGTACGATGCAAGAATCTGAACTCCCAGCTTCTGGCTCGTTACGGTTTTTCAAAACTTCTAAATCATACGAATAAAATGGGTTTTTGACAGGAGTGGCAGACGTCAGATGAGCAGGAGTTTGCGGAAGAGGGCTCATAATATCGTCCGGGATACACAACCGTTCAGTAAAATCAACTGTACTGAACTTAGAAGTAACTATCTTACTGTAATCAACTTTAGAATTTTTGTTAGAAATTGAATGAACGGGCGACTTGCCACTGAAGCTTTTAGCCCCCACTGGTCGTACTAGTGTTGGAGCAGACGTAGAATTCTCTCTGTCAGGTGTGCTGAAGATTGAATGCATCTCCCTATTAGTTTGAGAAAAGGAACTACTGAGAGAGTTATCTCGTTTAGGTGTTCGTGGTATAGGACTCATCGGAGTTGGGATAGCGAAATACTGTATGGACGTTTCGGTGTCCACTGACGGCTCAACTGGCATAACTGGAGCATCACAATCAAACATTGCGTTGGGGGAAGCAGTTGGAGGAACAGGACTAGGGATCTTCAAGTCTCCTACATTTGACTCGGATTCATGAACAGATTTTCTGCAGCTCAAATGTCGAGGCGTCGCAGGAAAAGGACTCATGAGAGCAGGTACTTCAGTTTGGCTGATGATGCTGGAGCTGATACACTTCTCCTGATATTTATAATCCTTTGAGTCAGAACTCAACACGAAATTATTTGCCTCTGACAAATGACTCGGTGTGGGTGGAATAGGACTAAGAAGCTCCGATTTATCTAAGTTTGTCAGAAAAGTCGAGTAACAATTTTTCCCAGAGGGTAAACGACTCCTAGGAACGTGAGAACTTTTTTCACTACAAACCATTGACTCGTCTCTTAAAGCTGAAGGAGTTGGAGGTAGAGGACTCATTAAAGAAGAGGTTGATTTACTCAAAAGAAACTTCAAATTTGGCATAGGGTCTTTCTTTGATGTTCGATCAGGTGACATCAATGAATCATATTTTTCACTTGGACTTGTATTATTTTTAACTATTTTTTCATGCGTTGTCGCCGATGTTGAAGTCTTAGTCTTTTTTGTATCTTCTAAATTATCACTTCGTTGAAAGTCAATGAAAGAAGAACGCCATCTTGAAGCAACATCAACATGAGTTTCTACGTTATCCTGCTCATTAGATTGAGAAATAGACTCTTCTTCTCGTAACCTATGAACTGATTCGCCCACATTAGATGTAGTTGTTTGATAGTCAGACTTCCGTTGGACTTTACATTTTTCTTTGCCATCCCTGTGAGACCGAGTTTCCGTCAATAGTTCATTTCCGATTCGCGAATACGGCTCAGCTTTCTTTAATTTAATGTTCTCAAAGTGCTTCGAATGTTTGAGATTTTGTTGCTGATATTTGTCATGACCTTTCATTTTTGGGTTATTTCGTTGAGATACTGACTGACGATTTGGTTGTAATAACGGTTCTTTTGGTTCATGTTTTTCTCTGTGCAGTTCTAATTGTTTTTGTCCAATCACATTTCCGCTAGGCTGTTTAATAAATGACGCTTCTTTCAAATCCTTACCCGATGCTTGTGGTTCTCTTTGTGTTTTCGTGATGAACTCTTCCGAACCGCGCTTGTGACCATTTTGCGCTCTCTGTGAGTGGCGGTCAGATAATAGGTCATCCGATTCATCAAGCTGAAAATCTCGGCGATGTGCTTTTTCAGAGCGTTTTCCAACTGAAAAATCATTTTTTTCACTCCGGGCAGCAGGTCGTGCTAATTCAGGTGGCTTGGAAAGTGAGTTGAATGTCCCACATTTAGAAAATGAATCTTGTCTGCGACAAGGCGCGCGACTTTGTTCCTTACAAGAAGCCCGTAAATTTTCTTCACTTTTGGATTTTTTATTATGATGGGACACTGAAGGTTTGGAAAGTGCAAAAGAAGATTCGTTACGAGACAACGAGGAAGTGGGCTCTTCGCTATCATCGGACACAAGATCGTCATCAAAAGATTCACGTTTACTAGATGAAAGCGATGGAGCAACAGATCGTATTTCATGTGAGTCCTTTTCGATTCTTCGATTACGATGTTGAGACACGCTTTGATCTAGCAACGGTTTCATTGTAGAAGAACTCGAAAACTTTAAGCTCTCATTTCGTTTCGATTCATAGTGTTTGTGCTTTTTCTTAAATTCATTCCTGTCTAATGTATGATGCACAGATCCATGGGTAGTGCTCACGTCAGGTGAATACTCTTGTGAAAGGTCAGTTACTGTATTTTGAGCTTGGCTAGGTGCATTTGATTTATGTTTCCGGCTGTCACTATTATACTTGATTAATTTCGAACCTTCAGGCTTATCAGGTCTAGAATCAGTGTTATATCTTACTGGCGAATGAGTAACCATTGGAAAATTATCCTCTGAATGCTTTGGAGTCCCTTTTTTCTTTCTTTTAGCAATTGAATCAGATTGATTACCTCCATAGTGGTTTCCATCTGACGCATGATTTCGATAAGACCTAGGGGAAGACTCTCTCATTGGAGGTTCGTTATTGGATTCCTCGGGAGAAGGGAAAGAATCTCCACCTGGTGTCGTTGGCTTTCCAAGATCTTCATTAAAGTTTGAGTAAGATAAATCCGGATACAAGGATGATTGCACGACGGGCACGGATGGAGATTCAGGCCTATGAGGAGAAGCTCCCGGGGTACGCGGTAGTTCGGGAAGATCACTTACATTCGAGTCATTCAGATAACACCTTGAGTCCATTCGTTTGAACGGAGTGCTTGTGTCGTTGCCGAAAGAATCTGAGAAGCAATCTAAATTCCTACCTGGAGTTGGAGGCCTGTCTAGATTTGGAAGGTCTACTATTTCTTCAGAAAGCAGTAGTGGCGATCTCTGAGGAGCTAATGAAGCTTCTGCCAATCCAATGGAATCCGTAACGGAACGAATATTACGACTTGAAGACTCGGGACTACTGTCACTAAAAGATGAAGAGGCGGTATGAGGAGTAGGAGTACGAGGAACAGTAATACGAGTAGGAGTGCGAGGAGCAGATTTACGAGGAGCAGTAGCCCGCGAAGTAGAAGTGCGCGAAGCAGAACCGCGTGAAGCAGAAGCCCGCGAAGTAGAAGAGCGCGAAGCAGAACCGCGTGAACTAGAAGCCCGCGAAGCAGAAGTGCGGGGAGCAGTTGTATGAATAGAAGCAAGAGATGCAGGAAGAACAGGTTCAGAAGTAGCAGAATTGGCATTAATCGTATTTGAAGTAGAGGCAGACGAAGTAGACGTTATTGTAGCAGTATTAGTAGCAGTAGACGTAGATCCAGGAGCATCAGGGGGAGAATCGTGGCCGAATAATACTTTTATTTTGGCTTTTTGAGCTTCCCTTGCATGTGAAATGTCCTTTTTACCGTTCCCACCTGCAGTAGGTCTCTGCGCAGCATTGTACTCTCGAGACCTTTCACCACTTGGTCTATTCGCTTCTATTGGGCTATTCCTGCTTGGTCTATTCGCTTCTACTGGGCTATTCCTGCTTGGTCTATTCACTTCTGAGCTATTCCTGCTTGATCTATTCGTTTCTACTGAGATATTCCTACTTGGTCTATTCGCTTCTACTGAGCTATTCCTACTTGGTTTATTCACTTCTACTGAGCTATTCCTACTTGGTTTATTCACTTCTACTGAGCTATTCCTACTTGGTCTATTCACTTCTACCGAGCTATTCCTACTTGGTCTATTCACTTCTACTGAGCTATTCCTACTTGATCTATTCACTTCTACTAAGCTACTCCCACTTTTTGGTGAAATCCTTGGGCCCTTGTTTTTCTTTGTCTCCTTTTCTTTATTCTTATGTTTGCGAGAACGCTTTTTCTTTTTGGAACGTGATGAATTTGAAAGAGATGAACCCGCTCTATCATCTTGACTACTGATGGAAGCGGGAGATATTGACCTGTCGGCACCATGACACTTGCTCGACCGACTTGTACTCGGAACTGAAAGGGTCGTTCCACGGCCTCTCTCTGTTCCGGGTGATATGTTAGGGTGCACTTGACTATTACGAATATCTTTGCGAGGGGCTAATCTCAAAACAGAAGACTTCGATGAATCAGACCTAAGGTGAGAAAAGCACATATAATAAACTTCAGGAGTCAACAAAAAAGTTCTATCACAACTTTCGAATCCTGATACTCGAGACGTTCATTCTCCTTCAGAGCATCAGCCCAATGATCAGAAAGGTAAGGGTAATAACCTACGCACTGGCTAGGTTCAAGTCTAACAAACGGCGCATTTGAGAACAAAGATTGACTGCTATTCAAGAGTTTCAAGTTAAATGACTTCCTTCATAAAAAAAGCCCTATAAATAAACACAAAAAAAATGAAACAAGATAACATGATTGAGTCAAACAAACAGGACTAAAACACAGAAAAGGGCAAGGTTATCAAAAACATTATGCGTGGTAGCAGAAGAGGAAAACGTCACCAATTTGAGCTTCTGTCACCAGGATAAATACCGGTACAGCATTTTGAGTGGAAAATTGTTCCCTGAACAGATACTATTGACAACGACCGATGATGACCGACACCTACATACCATACAATGGCCAGTATTGGAACTCAAAAATTTCCTACTGATTGTAAGGAGACTTCAAAGATCCTTTAATTAGGATCAACATATAGAAAAAGTTAGCTGCTGGGAGATGAAGCCATTTGTGACTTGAAGTTATACACTAGACTTCTCAATTTCCCAACGTTTTAAAGAAAATTTATCATTGTTCAAATACCTAAGTTCAGTGATTCAGTGTTTAATCTGGCTGGCAATCTGTAACCGAACACATGTCCTGCCAGACGCGGATCTAAACTTTGAAAATAGCCCTTAATTTCATTAATAGATATTTCCCATTAAACATACAACATACCTTCGATTCGGAGGTTGTGATGGAGAAACGTACAGCTTTGGAGAGTTTTTCTTTGCTGGGGACATCTGGCGCGAGTTGGGGTCAGGGACACGCAATTCTTTAACATGACCATTTAAATTGCTATCAGAAGCAGGGGAATCATCTTCGGCTACAACAGTGGAATACGCGGCAACGAAAGATATTTGCTCAGGGGACTGCTGGAGGTAAACTGAATCGTTCTCATCATCTACATTGTCTATGACAACGTTCGAACTTTCAATGACAGTTTCACTGGCGACAGGAGGAGTCTCTTCTTCGTGAAAAAACTCGCCAAGATCAGCCATTGACATAGCCTTGCTGACGATATCGGCCGACTGAGAGGCACCCGCTGAAGATTGCGCACTTACGCTAGGTGCGCAGGTGGGCTTTATTGCAGCATTCATGTCAAAGGATGCGCTGGCATAAGAGATGGGCTTGTTTGACAAGATAGCAGGAACAACAACAGCTTCTCCCACTCCAGGAATATCCCTTTGTTCTCTCATTTCAGGTACAGGGAGCACATTGATCCTACCAGAAGAATCTTGCAAAGACATACTCGAACTCAGATCACCAGCAGATCTCACATGATGAGATCCATGGCGGTTTTCATTCCAGTTATGCAAGTGAGTTTCTTGACGTCGTTGAGAATTTTGTTGTGCTGGAGGAGATCGAGCTTTCATTACTTTGAATATGGGCACTTTATGTTCTATATCGACTTGCTCGTTGTGCGGAGGCTGCTGTGGTTCTTCTCGTCTGTAATTAGGAGACTGCCGTTGACGAGCCCTGGGCTGACGTTCAGGATAAGGCACATTGTGGTATGAAGGCCTTTGGGGCACAGCGTGAAGATTTATATTTGGATGTCTACCCTGCGGCATATGTCTGTGACGCATGGGCCTAGGCGGAGCTTGTGAGTGATGGAACTGATTATTACTCCCGCCCAACTGTGCATTATTCGCGTCTGGGCGAGGAGGAAGATACCCCATCACAACATGGCTCCCGTCCATTGGCGAGTACGGAGGTCCACCCTGGAAGCGACCTCGAGGATGTGGAGGTTGAGGAGGGAAGCGACCACGTTGATGTGCACGATGGTCCTTTGGATCACCATCGACCTGGTCAATGCAAAGATCAGAATCCACACTGCTTACATCAGAAAACCCATCCGAACAGTCGCAATCAAGCCGGTCACAACAGCTGATGGTTCGATCGTTTTGTGTGGAGTCAGGTGTGACTAGATGATCATCAGTGGACGATGGGAATGCTGTAGCAGTACGTGATGTTTTTGCTATAGTGTAATGACCTTGTGGGAAGTCACTTTGTGAAAAAGCCTGTTCAGCAGCTAAATCTGGACTAGAATAGATCTCACAACGCGCGTTTTCTTCAGAACTCAGACTCGGTACTTCTGTACCACATTTTTCCACGGCGCAACACGGACCATCAGCCTGCTGGATCACATCTTCCAGGTCATGAAGCTCCACATCCCTGGAAATAAAAAGCATTTGAGATAAGTAAACAGCATCTCACTGTAAAAAAAAAAAGAAAAGTAAAGAGCTCGGAACAATTGTTGAGCGAGGGATAAGGATTTAAATATCCTAGTCCTACAAATTCAATTGAATCGAAGACGTATAAATCTTTCTATAGAGAAGGTATAAATGAATCACAAAAAAAAGACGTAAGTACCTTACCATACATAAATATGAGCGACTCCCAATATCGTTATTACAGTCGAATTTTTGCAAGGCTTAATGAAAGAAGAACAAAAGCCTAAGTGAGATGGCTGTCTTCTACACAGAAGCCCACACACATCGCTGACTGGTACTCACTGTGGCGGAGGTTCTCCTACACCGTCAGCTCCCGGCTCAGCGCCCTCGGTGAGCCACACAGGCTGTGACATGATCACGCTCACAGCCTCGTCGCTCTCGTCTTCACTGCCATCGTCAGGCTCCTTTGCGGGCTTGCCATACTCTGCAGCAAAGGCAACCATACTTCTCATTCACTGCATTATTTAGGTTAGTGTTTTGCAAGTTTATCATTACGTTCAGTGATTACAACCTTGCAAAAGTATTTCTTGCAGTGGACTTATGCTCAACACCCCTAAACAAAGTCGTGTCAACACACAATAACTTAATTCATTAACGCCAAAAAAGAAACGATGTCCAACAAAGAAAATATCAAATATTTCTTCCAAAAATGAAACGTCTTTGCTTATCCCCACATCATTACTATCAGGTTGTACAGAATATTTTCTGGCTTCTCAATTCGAAAGATAGGGAATGGAGTATGGAAAGTATGCTCAGTAAGTTAAGAGTTCCTCCTAACCTTTTCTGCCAGTCTACCATCACCGGAGATTGCGTTCTGGAGAAAATACCGCAGCACAACTGGGGTCGAACCAGAGTCTTTCTCGTCTAAAGTTTGATGCCCAACCCCCTGTGTTTCATTTGAGTGAATCACCAACGCGTGGCGTTGACTAGATGTACCTAATTCAAAGGTTGTGATATTTTCAACATCTACCATTTAATGACTCTATTGAGACAGCTGAGAGGAGGAAGTTGGATGTGTTTGAGATGAAGTGTTTGAGGAGCATGTATGGAGTAACTAGAAGAGATAGGATCAGGAATGAGTTGGTTAGGGAGCAGACGGGTGTTATCAAAAAGTTGAGCAGGCGAGTGGATGAAAGAGTGCTTGGATGGTTTGGGCATGTAGAAAGAATGAATGTTGAGCGGCTGGTGAAAAAGATTTATATGTCGGAAGTGAGTGGTCTTCGAGCGCGAGGTAGACCACGGATGAGTTGGATGGATGGGGTGCGACGTGCTTTGTATGAGAGGGGTCTGACTGTGGACGTGGCGAGAGGGATGGCTGCGGACAGAAGTGAGTGGGGGCAGTGTATAAGGAGGTAATTTTATTTTTGACGCGTTACTGGAAGCTGCCCGCGTGTGATGGGGTTGACCTGTCATGTGCGGGGGAGGGGCTGCACTCAATGAAGCGGTCGGGGTAAACCAGCTGTTGCTGTCGGGCCTGACTGTGGAAGGTGGTTGTGCTGGGCTGCTGCTGATCCTGGCAGTTCAGGTGCGGCCAGTGCTGCCTCTCTCGCCTCCTAGTGACTAAGTGTGGTGATTGTGGCCTGCTGTCGGCTACCCTCCCATGGGGAGGATAAGCCCGGTATATGTATGTACTTGAGACATTATTCCCACGCATACAAGACATTCGTTTTTTATTGCTCTACCCGAGGCCTAATTTCCAGCTAAATAAGACATGTGTTTCAAGTCTACGAGGCAGTCAGCTACATGCATCTCCAACGACTCAGAAGACAAAACCATGGAGAACTGGACTCAGCACTGAACGTCCACGAAGTACCAAACTTGCCTCGACTCCACCAACACAAACCTGATATGGAAGTGGAGCCTGAAAAAGAAGGAGTCGCGGACGCAAGGTCGTCCAGATGGCCGATCACTGAAATGTCCCCAGGACTCGCTGACAAAAGAAGAACGAAGACTTCAGTAGGTATTTTGATGGAAAATGTGATTTCAGTGTATCGAGATTTCAGGGAAAACATCCTAAGCAGATCTGAACCGTTCCATTATGTTGTGAAGTGACGGTTCGTAAACACATACGAGCCTAGAATGAGTTGAATGTCTGCGATAGCAACAACAAAACATCATGTGAAACCAAAATGAAGAAAAGGCATTGAATTTATTAGTAAATCAATAGAGATTGCAATGGAGCAAAACCAGAGCTAAGTTTCCAAACTAAATACCATGGTGGAACAGTTGTGAATTATGAATTTTGGTGCGCAAGAAAATTCTAATTGAGGAAGTAACTCCATGACCATCGTGGCTTACTGGGTATGAGAGTCAGCATCAATGTAGATGGTTAAACGTAACGAAACTCAACAGTAGGAGCCCGACGTTTCTTTCCATTGGGAAGAAGAAAAAATTTAGCTACAATACCCTTCCCAACCCAGCAATTTAAAATGGGTACTAGCTCGACCGAAGATGGCCGTTTTTTATTCCTGGAGATAGTTGTAAGGCATTTTTAACACCTTTGAATAGGATGGTGTACTTTAACAAGATTCGAATGCAGTGTTTGTAAATGACTTGAAAAACCCCCCCCTGTAAATGATTTGAAAACCAGGCTATCTGAATTATTTGCGTGGTATAAGTTTTTAGTTCCAACCTCACAAACAAATAACCACTGCAAACTGTGGTGTTATCTAGAACCTCATTGAAAGCATGCATTAGTGGCTTGGCAGTGTTAATGCACTTGCATATTATTCAAATATTGTTTTGAAAAATTGATTCAGTGCCACCTTGTGAGTTGATGTTCATATGAACGAGTTTCTAATATAATGTATATATAATCGAAAAATTGAAAATTCATATGCTACTTCGTTCATTTCTTTATTAGTTCAAATAAATAAACAAACACAGAAGAACAATCACGAAGAGTATTTTGAGCTGTGCTTTCAAGACCCCTGGAAAAATTTCCATAATTGAAAAATAAAAAATCACAAACTACTTAGTTTATTTTTGATAATTCGTTCAAATAAATAAACAAACACTAGAAAAAACTCCCGTTAAGTACTTTCAGAGACGCTTTCAAGAAAATCTTTCAACGCAAAACACACAGAGCAACGAGAGCTGCTGCAGTTTGAATCATGCCTCAGCACCAACAAACGACACACAGGTTGACAGCTCGGACATGAGCAACAACCCTAACATAACCCCAATAAC
Source organism: Morinoia aosen (assembly GCA_030386875.1). Lineage (NCBI taxonomy): Eukaryota > Metazoa > Arthropoda > Malacostraca > Amphipoda > Talitridae > Morinoia > Morinoia aosen. Next base: position 37,279,087 of record CM059572.1, read on the forward strand.
TCACTTGGCAGAGACGCATCCAGTTGAGAAAATGAAGCCGCGAGATCCTCGTCCACCAAATTAGGGTAGGAAGACGCCACTGCAGCCTCCTCTTCCTCCACTTCCTGAAGCTGCTCATGTTCGCTCTGTAGATCAGCTTAGTTTTAGCATTCCCATTTTAGGAATCTGTATCCTAGATGAAACGTTGTACAGTTAAGGATGATGATGCACATGACAGATCTATGCATTTAGCATTTGCATGAAACTTGTAGCTAATATCGGTGAACTTCAAGGAATGCTGGCTAAGCAGGGACTAAATATTACAAAATGTAAAACTAAAACTTATAGGCTTTGAATATTAAAATATTACTATGAATACCCTGCTTCAACAACCAGGTATGGAAAAAGACTCAAATGACAAAATCAAGGGTAGAAACGTATCCTGAGTGAGAAAGTGAACATGCTTCATGCTCAGGATCGTCATCGGCATGTCATGCCTCACACATACTGCGAGATGCAGAAAGACAGGCAGGCAGTAAGTCACCAGAGGCAGAGAGAGGCAGTGAACAAAGGCAGAGAGAGGCAGTGAACAAATGCAGAGAGAAGCAATGAACAAACTCAACAAAGGCAGAGAGAGGCAGTGAACAAACTCAACAAAGGCAGAGAGAGGCAGTGAACAAATATAGAGAGAGGCAGTGAACAAAGGCAGAGAGAGGCAGTGAACAAATGTAGAGAGAGGCAGTGACCAGAGGCAAAGAGAGAGAGTGAGGCAGTGACCAGAGGCAGAGAACACAGCACTCACCGCAGCACAAGGAGGCAGGAGCGCGGCAGGCAGTTGCGGCAGCGTGGCCGGGTGCGGTAGTGGCGCATCAGGAGGTTCGCTGGACGGCCGCACCACGTCTCCATCGTCTCCAGACAGGAACTTGATTTCGTGTTGCCGCCGAGACTGCATAAAGTTTTAAAAATTAAACCATTTGTGATTACTACACCTAACACGGACACATTTCTTCTGAACAATGAAGTATTTAAATGGCATTTCTTAAAGCATAGAAAATAAAGAATCGACTGATCAAAGGCTTGAAACCATAGCTCCCTTGCAGTAGATCTACCATGGCTTCCTTCCAAATTGCTTGACAAAAATGCCATCCACTGCACAATTCCAAGAATGAAAGAACGTGGCAAGTCCCCAGTGAAAAAGCTCGAAAGGGACACGTGATAAAAAATGCCTCGACACCAAAGCCATTACAAATGGTCTCTACCGTATTACTTATTGCTTCACCATCCATCGTTCAGCCTTCCAGTGTAAGTGCACTTCCGAAATACCCACATCTCATTCTATCCATTGTAAAGAATTGCCAAAACTTTGATTTCAGTGCTAAGTGCCAGTAAACAAACCATCTGCGATTAACTTTTTTACATAGCGAATACGTCAAGTACGCAATGTAGCAAGCAAGCTTGCTCTTTCCCCAACTTGATATTAGCAAAAAAAATTCGGCAGCCTAACGATAAGACACATACTTAAAGATATGAAAAACCTATGCAAGTAGCCACCACTGCTTTAAGAGAAAGTACACAGTAATCTAGCCAGTAAAATTGGCGCTTCTGCTGCTAAGCTCATGCGAGAAATACTTGCCAATGTTTTGTAGACTCAAATGATTCACCTGGATTACAGCCTTTGCCAACTGCATAAAATATCTTTGTGAGGGCGAGGGTTGCACATTGGGTCGAGGTGGAGAGTCTGGGGGGAGGAGATCTGAAATAGACGAGGGAAGAGGAGATGAAGGCTCTTGGTCCGCATTTTTCTCTTGACTTTCATCTTGGTCTCCTTGCGGAGGACAATGCCTTTTGATACCTCGCTGCTGACGGCGCTCTAGTTCGTCTTCCCAGATGTACGAAAGACCTGGGTTACTTGACACTCCTCCTGGAACAACAGTTGCAATCAGTATGACATATCATCCTTTACTAGGATATTGACTCATAAGAAGACTTTGTTTCCACTTTTTTGAGTTGGGGTTGCTGCCTAGTACCTGAAAGCCTGATCCAAAATAGTAACTGCAAAAAATTCTTCTATTACTGAAGCGTTGGTTGTAGTCGAATTACAAATTGGCTTCAAAAAGGCAGCTGCATAAACCTCGCTCAACAGCAAGAGCCTATGAATATGGATGTGTGTTCCAGTTGCTCAAATACAGTAACTACTCTAGCATCAACAGTCGGCCACAAACACAAGAGGAAAGTCGTGTTAGTGTCCCACGTTTATAAGAGATTAAATTTAAACCTAAAAAATTCCTACGAATTTCACCTTGACCAGAGACTTCTGGCAACACGTCATGACCTTGACATGGAGGCACTCTCATACCATGAAATATTTCTGCAGTAGTTTGCAGTAAATAAACTCTAATCTACATGGCTTGAATATAATCTAAAATAACTCCATCATTGATGCTTCTCAGCTTGAGAATGAAAAGCAAGGCAAAAAAATCGCTACACGTAAAGTCATTTCTATTAAAAATGATCAAATAAAACTGAACGTTTCGGACTGTCCATCTTCAGCAAAAAATCTCTGTAAAACGAAACCAAAAGAGGAAGAATTAATACACTAAAGTAGTAATTAATTGAATTTAATTAAAACTTAAATTATTTCCAGTAATACGCACAGGAACAATGTTACGAAAACAATTCACTGAGTTATACACGAGAATGGAAACACGCATTCAAATGGAGAAAAGGTGTGCGACTTATTTGCAAACGCGGCACACCAAGAGTGTGGAATTAGTTTCAGATCGTTGTGGTCGCCCTTCAACGGACTAAAGGGAAATCATTCGCTCAGCAGCTAATTCCCCAAGCCATGATCAAAGCTCCATGTATGTAACAGCAAGTTGCCCATGCAAGGCTCTATGACTTTCTGTAAAACTAAAAATATTGTACTGTTCAAATTGAAATATTAAAATCATAGCCTATGCCTCGCTTTTAAGCATTTGAAACGTGTTGTATTAAGGCTAGCTAGTAACTACAGCTCTCTTGCATGCGTGGAAACGGGAAATAGACCAATTCCTGTCATCTATGAACGTATCGAACGATAAAAGTAATGGCATGAACAATGCAACACTCTGGCAGCAAAAAAATAGGCAACCTCGTTTTTCCGAAGAAAAAGTTTCATGAAAACAGTAGTTTTTTGTTATTCATAGAATAATGCTTATGAAACACCCCTTTATTCTACGTGATAGTTAAATTTTTCATTAGTTTCAATACTAATTGCTCAACTGGAGGCAATATAATGTATGAAAAAGAGTGCGCAACTGCAAGGCAGAAGCCAACAGACGAGCTGGCCAGCAACACACGCACCTGCCAGCTGCACAGGGTTGAGTATCTCCTCGGCCTGCACGTCCACCTCCAGCTCACAGCTCGCCTGTCGCTGCACAGTCTCCGGCAGGTAGCCCGCCAGCCTCTCTATGCTCTCGGCGTCCCAGTACACTGAAGATGCCTGTCGCCAACAGAGCTTAGTTAATGCCACATTGACAATGCCTGTCCCCAACACAGGTTAGTTAATTCCACACTGATGATGTTTGTGACCAACACAGGTTAGTTAATTCCACACTGATGATGTCTGCCCCAACATTGGTTAGTTAATTCCACACTGATGATGTCTGTGACCAACACAGGTTAGGTAATTCCACACTGACGATGCCTGTCGCCAACACAGCTTAGTCAATGCCTGTCACTAACACGGGTTAGTTAATCCCACACTGACGATGCCTGTAACCAACACAGGTTGATCCCTTAACGTCGGCATTTTTGTCACTCATGTTTCCGCTCTCACAACCACCATCACTAGCTGGCACTAGCATCAGGTTGTCACAGACATCAGAATGAGGAAGGAACTGCAACTCAGCAGTGAACTTCACGGAACATATTAGGGAGAAAATGTACAAGAAATGAAATATCTTTGTTACTTAGGCAGAGGACCATACATTTATATAGGACATTAGCTAGTAATATGCAGGTATAGATCCATTGCTGCCAGCACATTTTAGTGTGAGGGTTGTGCACGTGTAGATCAGCTCTAGCCGTAGATACAGATCTAGTCTGGTAGGAACCTTAGAAGCAACACTTTCATTCTTCATTACCACATATGTAGTGTAAAACACACTCACTATACAGTTAAAAAATCAGAGTAAATGCTCGTCGTCACCACAAGCATCGACATTATTACAAGTCGGTATAAGAAAAAATAGTTTGAATCTTATTGAAGATTTCATGTTAACCTCAGGAGCCATAAACTTGTACTTTCCGTCATCCGTACACAACGTAACAACATACATACTTGAACAAACTCATCCTGCTTGGCGAAGAGCCCTGTTTCCCATCAACTGCACCTTTCTCCCAATTGTTCATGATGTCGAGAAAGGTAGGAAAGTATATTCAACATCCAATCAACCGTCACACTTGCTTTGTGATTCACGTTCAGCAAACATTGGTCTAATACCTAACACACACATTTTTCCTATCATAGCAGGCTTGCCTGTAGCATTGCACAGGATGATGCTCTTCACAACTTTCAGCTTGTTCATCAGAACTCGATTTTTTTATAAAATGCCTCCACCTAAACAGCGTCATCAACTGCAACATTCACAGCTACCCATTCACTGAACTTGAAGCATGATGCAATCCACTTCGAAATATTCCTTAATATCAGCTTCAACTTCATAGGAGGAATCAAATCGCCGTTCACCCAACGCAGGGTCATCAGAATAGAATCAATCAACAACCCCAAACCTCTGGGACTTCACATCGTCAAGATGCTCATTATAGGGCGAGTCGTGTCTCTTCTTCCAGCACTTACGTTCCACACATAATTGTAAGAATTTTAACTCCTATTACCGTTATTACAACCACGGTCATTAAGACTGGCTCTGGTATCAGGTTGTCAAGGATATCATAATGAGAAAGGAACAAAAACTAACCAGAGAACTTCAAACTAAACCATAAAATATAAATTCAGCAACAAATATAAGAACATTTTTGAAGTGTCCAGTATAGTTTGTGGTGCAGTTGAGGGTTAAGAAACACAGAGATGCTGAATGGCCAGGCCACAAAATTAATTATAGTCGGAGGAGGTAGCTCCTGCTACAGCATACTGCTTACATACACATTATATCATCATTTCATTTACGTACACATCATCTCACAGCTCTCAACAACATCCCTATATTCTATGCACACTGAAGACAACTGTGCTAACCCTCATCATATACCAAATGGATAAACACACATAAAACCAACACCTTAAAATGAAGCATACACGAGACAGTCTAAATTGTTTCAATATCACAATACTGATGACTCTGAGCCTTTTCAGTTGAATACACAGAGAAGAGTGACGGCTTTGTAAAGCCAAGTCAATATTGAGCACACACAGACGTTCAGGTACGGGCACACAAATGCGCCAAGTTCCTCACCTGCTGAGAGGAGGGTGTAGGGTTCTGGAGTGCACTCTCCAACCATAAATTAGGTTTTGGTTCTTGATCTTCACCTAAATCAGGAACGCCCACAGGTCGGCCTGTCGAACACAGAGAGAGTAAAATCCTAAGCAAATACTAGGGAATTATCGTCGTTTTTCTTCTTCAGGAATGTAAACCCATGCTAAGCCAAATAAACATTCTGCGATGAAAATAACACAGAAGATGAACTTTATGAAGAGCCTAACTCTTGCATTATTTTATGGCTGAGGCAACATGGAAAACGAAAATGTTTTTTTCAAATTATAACCAACATTAGGCATACGTAAAAAGCAGAGTAACTGCAGGCACTTTTTGCTCTACAAGAAGGCACAATCTACTCCGAAAATTTTTGGAATACGTGACAATGAAAGCCAAAAAAAACTCCTGAACAACCATCCCCTGACAGAAGGAAGGCAGAAAAAGGCAAGAAAACAACAAAGCTATTAAAATATAGCGCTATAACGTTAACTGCGGTTGGCTGAACTTTAGTTTAATACTCAATTCGAACAGAGATCAGAATGAGCCATTAATTGATTTTTATTAACTATACGCCAAAACGTAGTGAGCGACCACCACCAGTCAGTCACGCCGTGTAATGAAAATCCTTTCAGTGACCCATCCCCTGTACATAACAAACCATTAACTAATCGCCTGTAGGTAACAAACCATCAACATGTCAATGAATTAGGAAGCCTACATCACTGAAACAACTCTGCCACACAACACAAAAGCTGCCAGCAGCACCGCAAGTCCCACACAAGGCCCCCAAGAGCTGCATTTGTCCTACATGATCGCTAGCAACACTCGACAGCCTCACGTACAACTACAGAGGCATCAGAGCGAGGCACTGATCCAAGTCATGAGCCGATCACACAAGCAAACACAGCGCATGTCTGCCAACATTTTAAAACTAGTGAAATTAAACTCTATAGCGTAATTTGGCAATGATTCATACAAAAAGATAAAAAGATGAAAAGTTGGTGCAATAACAAAATCACGATCATTAAACTGATCAACTTCAGACAGAACTTTTCATGGCATTTTAAAGAGTGTGTGGCAGGAAGACACCTTGCAATAAAAGTTTATAAAATGTCAGGAAAAATTGAAAATTAAATCAGATACACATCTACCAAACATCAACAGACATTAATCATACTAGCCAAGCTTCGTTACCATTGATCAAGAACATGTCATTTCTCGAAGGAAGAACATTTTTGTCGGCAAAACAACACAGCATGAGCCGAGAGGAGAAAAAAAAGATGACAAGCAGCTGAGTAACTGAAACGCACACCCCAACCAAACTGGCAACAAACCAAGAAGCTGGATCATGAACATACCCTTCCTGAAGCGAGGACTGGATGCATGCATCAAATTCATGCCGTGCAGGTTGTAGTCCATCATAAACTTGAGCTTGTAAGGCACATGGCACTCCAGAGGGTGCAAAACTTCTGACAACACACAACCGGCCTGCACGAGAAAATTCTGTGTTGTAGTAACATCTCAACAGCAAAGCTACATCACTAATGAGTCAACCTTCATCAGAATGAAAAAATATGATGTAATATAATATAATAAAACCAATAAAATACAAGTTGTTGTAATATCTTGGCAGCAAGGCTATTATTCAACATTCATTAAAATTGCAATAATAATGAACCTGCAATAACATGGGACCCTTGAAAGCCATTGCACTTCATGAAATATAGGCAGCAATATTAATTTCCTCCATTCCATTCAGGCAAAGAAAATCACTACTCTGAAATGTCAGTAATTTCTCCCTCATCTGAGAGCTTCCCAAGTTTTATCCTAACTTGTACGTTACTACCAAATTCTGGCAATAATTACATGAATTCATGCAAAAAGCATTGGCACTGTTATGCTATAAAAAGTACCCCTCAGGAGGATACAACTATTGTATCTATGGGAATTAGCGCTCCCAGGGGAAGCATGTGAGGGCCCGAGCTTAAGGTTAGGTAGGCTTCCTTTTTGTTGTAATAAAATAGGTTTTTGTTTTGTTACGGACCATCTTTTTTCGGTTCACTGCTGTCCCGTTTTTCAGCACCTACTACTTTCTTCTTTAACTTTTTTCTTGTTTCATGGACTTCTTTCCTAGCTTACTGTTTCTGTGCACCTTGTGCATAGATTCCGCGTTCCCTCAACTCCATACTAAATGGTGCCTTCCTCTTTCCTCTCTTGGAACATCTTTGTCGTGGTTAAGGGAGGCAAAAACTTTCTTATATAATAATAATAATAATAATAATAATAATAATAATAATAATAATAATAATAATAATGCTATAAAAAGTAATACATTAGAAGAAGTGTAGCTTATTAAATCAAAACTAATTTTGATAAAAACTACCATTCCTCAAAGCAGCCTATCTGACTAATTTCATACAGAAGCCTCTGCAGAATCAGTCACATATTAGGTACAAGAGAGAAAACAGCTTCATTTTATCATGTCGAAACAAGTAGAGTTCAAAACCTTCATTAATCGAACTACTGTACCAAAGCTAACTTCATTCATATGCCTCTGCTGAACCTCCCCATTTAATGAACAACTCAGCAAATTAATAAATATATCGTTACTTTGAGTGCCACCTCAATCTTTATACAGCAAATTACCAGGCCAAGTGAATCAACAAATATGCTCGAGGTAAATTCAATTCAAATCAACCTCAATATAAAATACAAGGCAAAATTTCCGAACAATTTATACTATTGCAGTGATACAGACAACCCAACTAATTTCTGTTAACTTGGTGCAGTTTTTCTCTACAAAATATTCAGCTCTTACTCAAAACTTGCCTCACTTTAAGGACTTTGGGCATAAAAAAACCTGCCACCTAACCCAGGCGCTAGAACAACTTCGGACTTTTGTACCACTTTGCCAGAGTGAATCACTGGCACGTCTGGTCCAAGAACAACAAAATTTTTCAAAACATTGCTGTCATTATTAGAAGTAGAGCACAAATTCATTGCACAGTACCCGTAGCAAGTCGACCGCTTTTGTTGCCATGGAAGGGTTGTAGAAAAATATTTTGACGAAATGCTCTTCTTTGCTGTGGTAGCCATACAGGGGACTGCAAGACAAAGCAACATTAATGGGCAAGAAATAGTGGATTTGTATTTATACCTCATGAGCACAATGAAGACAGAGATGATACATTAATAAAAGAGGTATATTTGAAATGATAAAAATGAAAACAGCCAACATAAAAAAAATATATTGATGGTCCATTTTAGTATAGATTCATAAATACTGTGATGAACAAAAAATGAAGAACTACCATAAAGAATGAAACAGTGTATCACATTATTATAGGTGTAATCAAGAGAGAAAGGAGGAAGACACAGAAACAGCAAGATTGAAATAAGTTTATAAAAGACAAAAATTTATTTAGATGCCATCTCTATTTTATTTTCCCATCAATGCAGATATTTACTATTATTTAGCAATAAATAATTCGTGGTATTATGAATGGGTTGGATTTCCCAGAGTGAGTCATATTATCCTGGGTAACATACAAATGCTGTAAGACATATATGATGTTTATTCAACCACATGTCAAAATATTTCCAGCCAACGATTCAAAAATGATAGCAAAAGACATTTTTGGACTGTTGGCTTCATTGCCTAGGAAAAAGATACAATTCACATGAAACCACAACATGATGTGATAAAGATACAAAGCTAAATTCAATCAAAGGCTAAATTGGGACGTGAAATTCAAGCCTGAGCAGTCATACATAATACTGGTTCTGCTTTAGTCAGCAGGACTTGGACACCTTAAAAAAGATTAACTCATAACAGTTCAAATAGCAGTCCGAGAACATGCTCTTGGATGCAAATGCATACCTGCCCGAGACGTGTTTGATGGAATAAACGTGCTGTGTAGTGGAATTGGTTCGACCCAGCGATGCGTTGATTGCTTTGTCAAGGCCAAGAGCAATGGCATGAAGGGGATGATTTCCTTTGTGTTGCACTAAAATGTAAGGGAAGACTCCATGGACGTGCACACAGCAACTTTGACCTGAGCAAAAAACATCAATAGATTATACAATGTGTGTATGGACTAATGGAAGAATAACATTCTATAATTATATCAAATCAACAGCTTTAGTGTACACCAATAACTGCAACTGTCTGTATCAGCAACATCCTTAAATATTCTGGTCTATGGAAAAAAGTGCAAAATGCTGTCCAGCAATAGCAATATGAATCCACAAAATAAAAAACCTGCCATAAATTTCATACATTAGTCAAGAGAACAGCTCTTCATCAACTAGAAAACTACACAAAACCCCACACACCAAATAATTCAGACACAACCAGAGCCAAATTTGTAGGAGCCGACTTGCCTGGATCAACAAATGCATTGCCTGAGAGTCAGACTTGAGTGAGGCTTGGTACACTTCATCTAAGCTCCAATTTCTATTCCAATTGCCAAAATTACCAGATGAATTGAGCCTAAATACCTTATTTAATTTAAAGTTGAAACTCTTGAAAATTTAACAAGTATCTGTAGGTATGATAGACTACATTTTAGATGGGTAATATCTTGAGAATTGTGATTATGAACATGGTTATTTTTCTCTAGAGGTTTGTACTGCACAAAAAAACAAACCTATGAAAGCAACTGTAATAAAGAATTCACCAAGTGTGTGTGCAATAATTATTGCAATTTAAATGACTCAACTCAAAAATGTGTATACTTCAATAACCTAACTTGAGAAAAACATCCCTGTACCTAATGAATGCTACAAAATATAAAATCAATACAGCTTAATACTGAACATACAGAAATATCTTTTATTTTCAACTTAATTTCCCCATATTGTAGGTCAGTTATTTCAACTAAAAAGCCATATGATTATTTCACCATAGCCAACTATCAGAAACACCAGTTTTAAATTTATTGTTGCAACTCCGGTTTAGAAAACCTTTTTCATTGTCAATGACCCAAAATCTTTTCCCCATGACAGATGAATTCAGCAACCCTCGTATAAATAGGTCATCGCACAAACATCTCTCCACTGTTGCATAACGTGAAAGTCATAACTTTCATATTCAACACTGCATTCACACAAAACAAAGGCTCTGAAAAACTCATAGAATAGCCAAAGTTACATTCTAGAACCCTCAATGATAAGTGAAAGAGTGAAGTAGAAATGATCCCTTTACTACCTATATATTTTACACTCAAATCAACACACGAAAGATTTTTATAACACCTTTTCTATGCTGTTGAAAACGGTTTCTTCATTGTATTCAAAGAACACTAGGAGTATTTTAGATCAAAAAAGTCCATCATGCCAGTGAGTATCACCGTCTTTGCTGATTTTCTGGTATTCGTTTCTTAATCAACTTAAAAAATTTTTATTTTACCATGGAAAAAACAAAATGAAGAGTTGACAAAAAGGGTTAGCAGAAAGATACCATAATTCATTCCTTATACGAGTGGCCAAATATTTGCATAAGATATATTAATCACACATCATAAGGTTACAGAAAAGCAGTTACCATATAAAACCCAGAGCTACAGAACTCCCTTAAACCCTCCCTCTCCACCACAGCCATGGTACTATATCTAGTAGAAATTCCATACCTACAAATGATGTCACTTGCAAAATGTCCCACAGCAAGCCCCCTTCTGATCATTCAATGCACCACATTTATCTCACACAGCATTGAATAGCAACTCCTAATTTACTTAACATGAATATGAAGTTACATTCACCCTACACTTGAAGACACCCGAATATGAGTGGCCGCACACACTCACTTCCCTACTCACCATGAGGAGTGGAACCAAATATTTGAATAATTGGTACTCTGGAGACAGGGCTTCCTCGGAAGGTAGATGTGGTGGGATCCAAACCCTCCACAGGGAATGCCATGTAGTGCTCCATCTTGACAATGCGAGTGGAAAAGCATTTCTGTTCGCTGGAAGATACCCTCTCCAGCATTTTGGGCAACATGCTTGTTATTGCGTTACATGTTTCTGCTTTGGATTTACCAGCTAAATATTTACTGACTCTAGGATTCAATCTAGGAACACATGAGTCCCAGTTAAAGCTTGGGACGCGTGGCGTCTCATCGGACACGCCTTGTGATGCTGGAGTAGGCATTGTGCAGATTTGTAATAAAGTACACTATTTCAATAAATAGAACAGTAAAATGTAAAATCAATTCAACAGCAACTGTTTTTACAACAATTTTACATTATGTTTTAAAAGCAGATACCTTCAGAAGGTTTGGCTAGTTCTTAACAGTAACTTTGTACTTTTTCAGGCAAAAAGAGATGCACTTCATTTCACAAGTGATGCAAGGGCATCTTTGTTCCCAATTCTGTTGCACTTCAACGCTAAGCTTTCAACCACTTCACAAAGTATGGCACAAGGTAGGCACTGAGACATTCAATTGCTAAAGGCAAGTTCATAAAAGTGCAACAAATAAAATTGTGCAAGTTCAGGTGTCCACTGAAATAACTTCTTCAATAAAATTCAATTGAATATGCAGGCAATTTTGTAGGTCGAATTTTGAAAATATTTGTAAATATCTGGAACATAAAAAAATGCATTATCCACATAACTGAAAACAATACATATATTTGTAAACAAATTTAAAATATAAGACACACATGGTAAGTAAGTAAAATACTTGAGAAACAGTCGATACATTGCCCACAAAATGCCAAATCCCCACGCACAAGCAAAGGCAACAATAGCTCAGAGGACTCTCAAAAAAGTACAACACTACCAGCCTGATCTCCAAACTCCCACACAGTCAGAAAAACAGAAATATTTCATGCAAAATCCCCACAGTTCTACCTGGTTTACTCTTGTCATGTAGTTGTGCAGTTCCTCACAGACTAATACTTCTCAACTAATACTTCTCAGAGGCTAGCAGTGAAGCTAGGTTTTGGGCTGCAGCCAATAATTAGGAATTGTCTCCTGACATTCACTCCTCCTTAGTCTTCTCCAATGCATGTTCAACTGGACCACCAATGTCTCTCCCAACGCTCATCATACTCCATTTATCCAACATATGCTTGGTCATTGACCAATGTACATCAACTAAATGAATTTTACAGTGTCATACAAGTCTTATCAGCTACATTGGTCTCAAATCGAGTATGTTACATCATAAAACTCTTGGTGTGTTAATTTATTGATATATTTATTTGGTCTCTGCATCTTAAGAGGCGCCGTATCTGTGATACAAGTTCCACCAGTACACAAGTACAAGAATATTTCAATCACAGGTACTATTAGGATGAATACTTTTGTTTGTCATCTACTTCTGGAAGATTCATTTGAGCAAAATATTGAATTTGAAAGTATGTTTTTTTAGATGGGCTGTGCATTCTATGTAGTAACAAATAACAAGCTTAGAGCTAAAGATCTAATTGAAAAACCACCTACCATACTCGACAAACTTGCATCCTCATCCCTACACAGCACAAGCGCATTTATACGCATGAAGAGCAACATTGAAATGTCTGATGCTGATTAAAGACTAACAAGGTCCACACAGGTACTTATAAATTAACTGTAAATGTTTTTTTTTTTAATTTACAGAATTGTAAATGTGCAAGTGTAATTAGATATGAAAGTAACAGTTAAACTGCATTCCTACATTCTTATTTCTTCAAGAAATCATTTATGAAATATAAAACTGTTGCTGAAAACACTAAAGCAACACATTCTCTGTAGGCACCAAATAATTTAGAACCTTGCTGATCCATAGATCACTATTAAAAGCTCTTGAGATTTACTCCCATTCACACTTGATATACAGGGTCTGACAATAAATAGAACACAACATGTAAATTATATACAGTGGTACCTCAAAATACGAGTTTAATCCGTTCCAGAACCGAGCTTGTAAGTCAATCAGCTCGTATCTCAATCGAATTTCTGCCATTTAAAATAACTGAATTCAATTTATTTCATTCCAGACCTATGAAAATTCCCCAAACAGCAAAATCTTAGATATATGTATCAGCTGCTTTCACATCCGCACTCACAGCTTCGCCATACCTCATCCCTGAATGGATGCCAGTTCTCTTCTTAAAATTATCAAACCAGCCATAGCTTGCCTTAAATGCTTCTTCTGATGCCTCTTTAGAAGTTGATGCTTCTTTCTTCACTAAATCGGCATAAATATTCCGTGCCTTCTAGTATATTACCGTCTCCATCACTGTTTCTCCTGCCACCTTCTTCTCTTTCACCCACACGAGAAGTTTCTTCATTTCCTCGTGGACATTTGTCCTTAATTGGAAACGAATTGTGGTTCCTTTTGCTAGTGTTGCACTCTTCATGACATCCTTCTGCTTCAATATTGTACAAATTGTCAATGTACTACGGTCATAGATTTTTGCGAGTTCAATCACTCGTACGCCATGGTCATGTGTTTCCATTATTTCTTGCTTTAGTTCTATCCACATCGTCCTCTTCTTCCTGTCACTATTGTCCTTAGCACTCACTTTCTTTGGCCCCATGGTAACACACAAAAAAGTTCAGTAATCACGCAAAAATAAAGCAAAAAATAGTACAGCGCACAAGATGCACTTTGACTCAAGCGGTTACCACGTGCGACTGAGCAAGAGATGCTCGACCATGCATGCCAACTGGCGGGACGCTCCGGAAACACTGCTCGTATCTCAGATTTAGGCTCGTATCTTGAACGAAAATATGGCCCGAGCTCCGGCTCGTATCTCAAAAAACTCGTATGCTAAGCTACTCGTATGCTAAGCTGCTCACATCTCTAGGTACCGCTGTAATTCAAAAACTATTAGCTGCATTTTGGTTTAGTTTCAACCATAATCTTCATTGAGCATTTTCAAAAAATGGTGTATATTTTGATAAAATATCTTTAAATATTTCTACCAGTATTTACCCAACTCAAGGCCCTTGGAAACATGTTTACCCTGGAAAGTTGTCCAAAAAATTTTCCTTTATTACAATTTTAGAAAGATTAGCAACATTGTTGTATATGTGATCCAAATATCAGATGAAGAATGATCATTTTTTTTGGTTCACTGAATTTTTTATTGATTCTGTCTTTCAATTCTTCTTTTAGAGTGAAGAGCAAGTTTTTTTTTTCTTTTACATCTCTGTGGTAGAGTTAGCCAACAACACACATTAGCAAAGGTGTAGAAAATTACTGCAACACATCATAGGTATTTGAACCATTTCATAAGCAACAGTGTTCAGAAATTAAGGTTGGTTAGCTTTGGCCATAAACAAGAAAGCTCAAAACCCCAACATTGTGATACTTGGGGCACACTCCGTAGCCTGGTTCTGCACAAGGCAAACACGAGGTATTATCTTGTGTAACAATGCGCTTCACAGAGCACATAAAAAGTTTATATTTTCATTCATTTCTGGCGATTTTCTAGGGCATCATTAAACCCAACAATTCATTTTTCTTAGTAAGACCATGAGCTTTGAAACTTGACATTTTTTTATTATTTCATGATACCCAAGTCTCTTTTTGCATTTTTGCTGCAAGAAGAAAGAAAACACTAAATAATGAAAAATATTTCCAAATGTAAGTTCACTTATGGTTTATGACCTCAACAAAATTCTAAGCCACCATTAAATTTAACACATTCCCTGCGAAGGGACCAACCGGTGGTCCCAGGTGATTTTCAAAGTGCTGCTGACCCTGCTGCAGTCACTAACTTGTTTATAAATACTTAATGAAAGCTAAATAAAAGCCCAATCCAGTTTATGTTTGCTATTTTCAAAGCAGATTACTACAATTGAATTTAAATTCAAATTGAATATTGAACTTCAGTTTAACCCATCGCAGTTAACGTGTTAACATAACGTGTTCTTAATAAGATAAGATAATTCCGATACTTGAATTTGAAAACATTCAATTGTTTTGTAAAAGAAGCAAGAAAATATGGATTTACACTACAGCAATACAAATGGATCAATATTGAATAAGATGTCGACACTTTTAATAATTTCGTTGCCAGAATTAAGTAATATGGTAGATTTGACGACGATTTACAGGAATGACGTTGTGCTCGTAAATGCTCAGTTTTTGAGACATAGCATAAATAACGTTCAGGTAAGAATACCATTAACAGCAGTTCCGATATGGCTCTTCCGGTGTACATATGGCGGATCCAGAACATAAGCTGTCACTTTGGCGGAAAAAAGCCATCGGTGCTGATATGGTCAAGTTAAGTTATTTTAGGTTTACTTGGGTTAGTTTATTTAACTAATTTAACTTTACCTAATATAAGTTCAGCTTTTGTTAAGTCAATACTGTATTTCAGCTTATTTATGTGTGTTTGTTCAATTTTATATATGATGTTCCTATTGCTTCAAAGTTAAATATCTCAAAAACTAAGCATTTGCAAGCACAATGTCATTCATGTTTAATGTCTTGAATGTTTCTAATACCTAAATTTTGTAATGAAATTATAAAAGTTGTTGACAACATTCAATTCAATATTACCTTATACAGCGGGAGCCATACCAAAATATTGGTATGCAAAATTGCAAAATAGCAGAACTGCCATTAATGCTATTCTTAACTGAAAGTTATTTATGCTATATTTTAAAAACTAAGCATTTGTGAGCACAATGTCATTCATGTTTAACGTCTTAAAATATTTCCGATTACCTAAATTTCATAATGAAATTATGAAAGTCATTCACAACGTTTAATTCAATATTGACCTATAAATGGACCATTTCAAATTATATCTACCAGCATTTCATCTTCGACTGTAACTGGAGCCTCAGTGGTTCACTGTACAGTTGTGAAAAATTTTGTGGATGTTAGATGTCATATCTGCATCTACTTGTATTAAAAAATATAAAAAATAGACAATTAGGAAATAGAGAATACCCTTGAATCATTTGCTTAGAAAACTGACACTACCCAAGAACATCTCTAATAGCATCTAGAGGAACCCATTATGAAGCTCTTATTGTCAAAAATGCCCTTCTATTCTGCACCACCTCATACTTATCAAAAACTTGGTAAATGTTGAGGAAAAAACCGTAATCGATTTTTCACTTTTCGGTGCCAAAACATAGGTAATTAAATCTAAATAAACAATTTTTCTTCTATGCACTTTCGTGGCAAATGAGTATTTAACGAGTTATAGCGGTAAATTACTGACCGCAACTTTAGTGTTTGCAGCGGAAAGTAATTCATCGAGTGCGTCAGATGGCAACACTGCAATGGACTCTCCCTTCCAAGTCCGACGCTCTTGAATGATTGAGTTGGCACAAGTAGTGATGTACCGATGTATCGGTATTGGGCAGTATCGGTCATTTTTACTGGTATCGGTATCGGCAAAATTCGGCCGATACTTTACCGATTCTTTCCAATAATAAGTATTTTATCATGTAAATGAAGGTCATATATCGTGAAAGTAAAAGTATCTATCCTAATAACACCCGTTGTATGTTTATTTACATATTTATTTATGTATTTGTTTGGTGTCCGCTTCTTGAGAAACATAGGATATCTGAGTGTGCGGTATCGTGGGGACCGAATATCTCCGTGTAACATTGAAAGATGGCCCTTGCATGCATTGATATGTCAGGATAGCTTCGGTTAGGATAGGTTAGGACAGGAAAGGTTGAGTAATGTTGACGGAATTTTTTCACGGGCCACCTAGCTTAACGATGACATTGTATATAGAATTTCCACGGGTCCTGCTACTGCCTAAAAATACCCTTAGTTTTGTTTGGAGTCCGCTTCTTCCATTTCCCTGCCACGCTCATAAATATAGCCATAATGACCGTATATGTGATATGAGTTTCACCAGTGCGCAAGTACAATAATATTTTTTATCATGGGTACTGTTATGATAAATATATTTGCTGGTCATCCACGTCTGGAAAATTTGTTCAAGAAAGGTATTGAATCCCGTCATTTTTGGCAGGCCGTGCACAATAGTAATCAAATAAAGAGCCTATTCATACCTAGTAAATTAGTTAGCTAACTGTTCAATTAGAGTGTTTAATCAGGCCCGCTAACTGAATTGACTACTTTTAATTCTCGATGAGTCACGTACGGTCAGTGAGTGAAAGCTATGTAGCATGAATAGTTAAGCACAGTAAAAACACAGTAGCAACATAAAATTATTATACTTTTACAACTAAAAACCTATATAGTTTGAGAAGATTTCTATTACTCAACGAATGGGACAGGCTAAAAAAAAGTAAACCAAATAAATAAAGTTGAAGGTGAATTTTAAAGTTTTTGTAAATTTAGTATAGAAGTAGCTGAAAATTCTATTATAATTTAGCATGTAAATCATCATACATTACAAATCTGGCATTTTTCTTCTATTTCAAGATGTTTGAAAAATTCAAGAACGATCTTATAGTTGGTTGCGTATCTGCGGATCTTTTCGGTTTTGGGGCCTACCGAATTTTAATGTTTTCTTTTCGTCAAAATATGTATTTTTATTTAATATGTCTTTATGTATTTATGCAAAAATATGTATTTTGGTGTGAAAAACACGATAATGATAACCATTTTGTGGAAAAATTATTCATTAAGTGTTACTAACCTAACCTAACCAAGAGTATAATTTCAAGCACCTCACTGTTCATCATGGTGAAAACTTTGTTGACCCTGCAACAGGTGCACACACACTCAAATGATTGAGAGTGTATGGCATAGTCAAAAATGAAAAAAAACGTCAGGGAGGAACTCATGGACAAATGATGGACTCGTATCTGTGTGAATTTGCGTGGCGAAAACGTACCGAGAAACGGCAGAATTTTCATAAAATAATAATGGGTATAAGCAAATTTCAGGCTTAATAAATAATTTTCCCACAAAATGGTTATCGTTTTCGTGTTTTTCAAACCAAAATACACACTTTATCGAAAAGAAAATATTAAAATTCGATAGGCCCCAAACCGAAAAGAGCCGTGTTTGCTTCTGCACACTGTGTGTGTTGGTTCATACGTACACTACTTGCGTTCACGCTGCTATTTCTGAGACTAAATGCTACATTATATTACTAGTTTATGCCTGTAAATGGAGAAAAATATGATTTTTAATTAATTTTGTCGGATAATAACTTCAGTTGGCAAATAAAAATTGCTAAACAGTGAATACTTGTTTGTTAATACATGCTGATAACAGTATCATACAAAATAAAGTGGAAAGATGACGCAATCAAAAAACTTTGTTCCAGAAACAAATCAAACGATATAGTTAACAGAGCATGAGCAGTTTTATCATTCCTCCTAATCGAAAGATTTATCATCAATATTGTTATATTATTAGATATATTAATGAATAATTTTATTATAACAAACATGTAGAGCTTATAATGATTTTATTCAAATACTAGTGTGCACAGCCCATCAAAATTGATGGGATTCAATACCTTTCTTGAACAAATTTTCTAGATGTGAATGAATTAAAATATTCTTTTCCTCGTGCACTGGTGATCCTCGTATCACCAACACGGTCATTATAACTGTCCTTATGAGCGTAACAGAGAAATAAAAGAAGCGGACTCCAAACAAATAAGCCAGGGGTATTATTAGGTAGTAGAAGGACCCGTGGAAATTCCACGGACAATGTCATCATTAAGATAGGTGGACCCGTGAAAAATATCTGTCAACATTACCTAACCTATGCTCGTCAAACCTATCTAGATAAAATGTCAAAACATATCAATGCATGCAAAAGCCATCATTCAATGTTACACTGAGATATTCGGTATCCATGCTACCGCACACTCAGACATCCTGTGTTTCTTAAGAAGCGGACACCAAACAGATACATAAACACACGAGTATTATTAGGCTAGATAATTGTGTAAGTATCGGTATCGGTAGTAGTATCGGTATTTTCAAGTATCAGAGTATCGGTATTGGCCAAAAAATGGGAATCAGTATTGGCCAAAAAATGGTATCGGTATATCACTAGGCGCAAGTGCAGACCCCGCGGAGCCTGAACCCACTTCTAAGATCTTTTAGTTAATAACTTTGGGCAATAATCTTTATTGTGTTTTTAACTAAGAGATCCCAGAAGTGGGTTCAGGCTCCGCGGGGGTCAGCGGAGACAAAAATTAACATACTGCAAAAAATCGTCAAATACTCATTTGCGATGGAAAGTGCATAGAAGAAAAATTGTTTATTTAAATCTAATTAATTATGTTTCAGCACCGAAAAGTGGAAAATTGATTATGGTCCTTTCCTTAACATTTGCCAAAAAATTTTTGGTAAACCTGAAGGATATGTCAGTTATCGATTTTCCACTTTTTGGTGCCTGAACCTAAATAATTGAATCAAAATAAACAAGTTTTCTCCTATGCACTTTCCATCTCAAATGAGTATTTTACAATTTATAGCTGTAGGTTTAGTTTCGTCTTTGATGACGAATGCGCTCGAATAAACAGCTACTCATCGATTTTCGAATTTTTGTTGCTTGAATCATGGTAATAACATCGAAATAAACAACTTTTCTTCTATACACTTTTTTTGTCAAATGAGTATTTAACGAGGTATAGCGGTAGGTTTGGTTTCGTCTTTGATGACGATCGCACTGGAAGTGAGTGCCTATTGCAGTGTTGCTGTCCGACGTGCTCCTTGAATAACTTGCCGCTTCAAACACTGGAGTTGCGATAAGTCTTTTACAGCTATAACTAATAAAATACTCATTTGAGACGAAAAGTGCATAGAAGAAAACTTGTTTATTTCGATCTAATTAACTATGCTTAGGCATCAAAATATACAAAATCGATAACTGACATATCCTTCAGATTTACCAATTTTTCTAGGCCAGGCCATAAAATTAATATTAAACATTAAACTGTGCATACATCACAACTCTGCATTGATTTACTATTAAGATATAAATTTAATAGCTCTGCTTCTATTGTATTTTATATGTTAGTTTCAGCCTTTTTACCTTCAACAAGAGTGTTCATAAAATAGGACGTGGGAAGGTATCATTTAAGAAGGATTTAAGAGAACAAGTTTTCAATGCAGAAATTGTGTTCCCTAAAAAATTCCCTATGCATAGAATCACCTAATTAGAAACAATACATATGAAAAACGCTGAAAGTTGAAAAAGAATTTTTCATCTATTTTGTAAGCTACCAAAACAGTGGTAAGTTAAGCCATAAAAAAATAAGAACTGAACCAAAAAAATACATTTCAACATAAAAAAAGCCTACCCATCCTTCAGGTTAGAGACATATTTTTCTTTTAGGAGAGCTTTTTCAAACATACAATAGTTATATCCTCCTGAGAGGAGCCACACTGGGTCTGCTCATACTTAACAACACTGCAAAGCTTTTTACCTTTCCTTACTTTATGCTCACATGCATTCATTGCCACTCAATACATACCCTAGAAATTTGTACTCATACAACATACACATTTTTAATAAAAAAAGAATTAATCCTTAACTTATATCTAAATATTACTAAAATTGGAGTGATTTAATAACATTAAAATCTGGTTAGCCATTTCATTGATATTGGTTCAGTAATGATATGATAACCTGATAGCAAATCTTTTAAAGAAAAATTGGTCAATATTGAATATAATGTTGTCAACAAATTTCATAATTTCGTAGGTATAGGTAGGTAATATAGTCGGTTTTAAGACGTTTTTCATCAATGACAATGTGCCCGGAAATGCTTAGTTTTGGAGATATAGGATAAATAACGCCAGGTAAGAATAGCATTAACGGCAGTTCCGATATGGCTCTTCCGGCGTTTTGCGGACGCGGACCACGCCAAGTTTTTTGGCGGGAATCATCGGCCTCGGTATGGTTGAGTTAAATTAAGATATTTTAGGCTTACTTAGGTTATGATGCTTAACTAAATTAACTTTACCAAACCTAACCTTACCTATCGTTACGTCAGAACCGGATTTCTGCTTATTTACCTCTCCGTTTGTTCAATTTTATAAACGACGTCCCTATAACTTCAAAGTTAAATATCTCCAAAACTAAGCATTTTCGGGCACATTGTCATTCATGTAAAACGTCTTGAAATCGACTATATTATCTATCTATACCTACGAAATTATGAAATTCGTTGACAACATTATATTCAATATTGACCGAAAAATTAATTCAGTTCAAAAGCAAGCATTACCAAGCTTAACTGTGAACAACTTTAGGCCTAAGGTTATGCATACTCCTCCTACGTAAAATACTCCTCAAAGTAAACCTGAAACATAAAATCACCCAACTGTAAACAACGTTGACCTGAATTTAATTCACATACACAATAAAGTGAAATCAAACCACATCATTCAGTAGAATGAACATCATTTAGGGCGGGTATAATGAGCAAACTAACATTTCAATAGGAAAAAAAAGACGGGTATTATCTGCCCAGACGTGTTAACATGGAGCAACAAGTGAGATATCACTGGATAAAACACGTAATACAAGAAAAAAATAGTACACCATTAAATACGCTGCTGCATTAAATATGAATATAGAATTTAAATAACACACTGAAAGATTTCAACCGTACCATAGAATAAGCTATTCAAGAAGAACAAATTGGAGGAAACGAGGCACCGTGATCTACCTGTACTCAAGTTTTGTGAAACTTCTGTTGACGAGGGGTACCAACTGCACCTGTGATAGCAAATTTATTTTATAAGAAATATTGAAAATTCACACGCTTCAAAACAATTAAAATAGGCAGAATTTTGATCTAATTATCGCAATAATGCACATTTTTTGCATAATATGCTTTGAATTCTAATGTATATTAATTGCGTAGTAAATTGGTTGGTATGCCTGATTCGTAGTAAGATCAGCTGGGATAAATCGTGTTTATCCTCATCTTGGACAATATTTTAAAAGGAACTTGTTCATGATTTACTCACTTTCAAAGTATTGTATTGGAAAAATTGTATAAAAATTAAATTATTACCGTATTTAGGAAATCTACGAGATAATCATACGTTTTAAAGCGTACTTATATATTACTAAATGAAATAGACTCACTCATATATATCGAATGCAAAGTTTTTTTACAATCACACGCACATGAACTTAAAAAAGAGAAAACATGATTTAGTCCCACTTAAAATGACGTCAAGGAACGTACCACATCAACCGTTCCTTATCAATGACAAATCTACTACATTTTGAATACCTGCGTGCTGAAGCTTGAGGTAAAGAAAGTTAATAGGCTCACTGTCAAAATCTAACTCGAAACTGTTTCAAGCAAAAAAATTCGTTTCCTTTCTCAGATATAAATTAAAATAACTTTAGTACACTGAACTTAAAGCTCATCCATTGAAATGTTTGGAACCTCAATCTGAAACTAATAACTCGCAACTAAACGAAAATTAGCCAAAAAAATAATTAAAAGCGATCAATTCAACCCTTAAACATTTGCTTTATTTTATTTCTTCTTAATCACCGAGTACCTTATATAAACGTATTCTCTGTCTGACCAGTTGTTGCCGAGAGAACGTGCGCATTTGCTTGACTGTTCGTTTGGGTCACCGAGATCCAGAAAATTTGCTCAATAAACTGGTTAAAAAAATTAAGTACGGTAAACCAACATATTCTAAAAACTAAGCTATTTTCTTATATCTCATATTCACGGAAAACAAATTGTATTACAACACTTGCTTCTATTAGCTGCCATCAACTGAAAATAGGAGCACATAACATTCAAAAAGGAATTTCCACCGTTCTCGATCCATCATCCTCTATGTACCACATCGGAAGATAAGATAGAGAACATGATAGCAATTAACTGTCAGCCATCCTGCTGCGTGAGAAGACGCAGTAACCTCGACTGAACGAACAGTAACCGTCTGGCCTCGTGAGAAATACTAGATCGCGTTCCTTCAAAAGTTTCCTGGCTGTGTAAAGTTTCTACTTTTGATATTGCCATTTGGATTTGAAAATAAGTCAACGGAAACTTTCACACAATGATACATTGGAGTTATTATTCATTTTGTTCTGTAGTAGCGACTGATTAATAGTTTGAAGTGGCGGCAATTTTAAGTGGTAGTGCCTATCGCATTCACTCACTGATACATGGTCAAATTTAGCTTTTAGCGGGCCGAAGTTCTAGTACCTTCCAGGTTTAAGTTCAAGTTCAAGTATTTTACGAGTAATGTGAATCAAAATTTCAACACGATTCGCTGCATTTTTCTCTCAATCATTTTTGTTTAAACATGTGACAGGTATTACGATACCACGTGTAACAACTAAGAATTAATGTTTATGATATTTTAAAAACAGATGTCTCAAACATTTCATGTTTCAACTTCATTAGAAATAAACTTTTTCTTTCTTTAATTGATCGCAAAGTTCAATTACACTCATACTTGAATGTGACTATGTGAAGGGTGCATCACTTGCTGCACGACATAACCGAGAGACAATATTATGAGTTTTCATGATCATTTTTTAATAGAAAGCATGAGAAGTTATTGACATTTTACTTCAACCTAATATTACGCGGACGTACTGTTAGGAATACAAGAGTTGGTAGAAGGGAGGTAGGAGATAACCCGTTCATTTTCCAAAATAAAGTTGATAAAAAAATTGTAACGAATTGCGTTGGAATACTTTTGAACACTGGAATCCTAGACTTAGAGAATTGTTGTCCAGTTTACACAGCCACTTGTGTGGTTAAATGAATATTTTAAAATAAAAAATATTCCCTAATCTGTAATTAAATTCAAGTGTGGAAGAATTGTGCCGTCGCGTTTTAGATACTGGTGACGGAATCCAATAGCGAAGAATACTCCTAAATAGTCAAGATTTTATCATACGTTCGTTTCACGCTCTCTAAACATAAAGGTGTTCAAAAAAGGGAAGGTACCACCTAGTGTGGAATCAAGGGAACGAGGAATCTGATTCACCTAACACAGAAACTGAAAGAGAACTACACGTTTATGCTACAATATAAAAGAGGTAAAAAATAAGTTTTAAAATGCCAGCCGTTAACCGAAAAAAACACGGTCCGTCACAAAAACTATTCTGTCGCAACAGAAAAAGGCAATCTACCCTTAAGTTCAGACCTTAAATCTACTGTCCGAGTTAGACCAGAGGTTTCCAAACTTTCCAGCCTAGGGCCACACTGATTACTCCAGTAAGCTCCTAAAGGGCCAAAACCGCTTCAATTTTCCTGCCAATATATATAATTTCTCGAGTAGTTGCCTCGCCGAGTAGGCGCCATTAACAGTCACGAGCCAGATTGATCACACTGGCGGGCCGGATTTGGCCCGCGGGCTGCAGTTTCGAGACAGCTGATTTAGACCAATCAACGCAATTCTTGCTTCAAACAACGGCGCCCGGCCACGTCTTCCAGTACTTTATAATTCGTCAACACGCCGCACTGCAGTTCTATAGCCATGATTTACTCTCCAAGTAAAGCCGATTTCCAGTGCTCTCCAACAGCATAATTAATTTCAAATATTTTGGCAGAAAAGCGTTAACGAAGCAAGATTCAGTAATTTGAATATTGGAGCATGACAAAATGATGAAAATAAAGGGAAATATACCGGATATGAGACAAGGCAACTACGAAGTTGGGGTAAGTTTTTACCGTTAAATCTACCGATTAATTTAATACCAAACAAATGCAGTTATGAACACACGAACTAAATACCTTGTACATATAATAAGGAAATCGGCACTTACGCAAGCACATTAACCAGTTGATCACATGTGATGTAAGAACAACACTCATCAAGCACATTCACAAGTTGATCACAAGTGCTGTAAGAACACTCATCAAGCGACTGAGGTCCAACCACGGTATCGTGGGTCCAACCGTCCAAATCCAACACCGAAGAGCCGGCGGAGGTCGGGTAGGTTGGGCTACCACGTGGCTGGTCACGCAAGCACGAAATTGGGAGAAATGGGAAAGTCAAGTTTAATTGGTTGCATTTTCGATATAAATCATCCAGTGATATTCATGCAACCATAATTCGCACTGAATTTCCATCAGGTTTCTGCCACAAGATGCGTGATGTGTATTTTCTATTTTTTCACCCAAGCCGAGGTAAATTTCATCACAATTTCATTTGCTTATTGGTTATGCATAGCTAAAAGCGAACTCTTGACAATTTAGCTCCTAATATTCTTTCCCTAAAATCGAACTCATGACAACTTGGTCCTAATCTTCTGTCTTTATAATATCCAAATTTCAATACAAAGTATCAATCCCCTGATGCCTCCTCTAGGAGAAAACACTCACCTTCGCGCTAGCGCACCAGGAATTTATTCCACAAAGACCCCAAAAACTGACGGGACATTTTTCAACTCTTCCAGCATGTACAAAATCAACGGAGTTGCTGATTTTTTTCCAAAGCATCATGAACACGCGTTTCTTGAAAGCTGAATAAGCAGTCCATGTCAGGGCTTTATCGAGGGTGTCGAAGTCGAAAAAAGTAATTATTCATTTTAAAATTTACCACGATATTACCCATCGCAGAGAACTTGAAGCGCTTTGTGCGTAGAAATACACTAACTGGAAATTCGTTTTCCTCACAACATTTACGAGTAATTTTCTCTATTTCGAAAACTAAACGTCCCCTTGTGTTTCAGGTCATGCTATGCTTATAACGTACGGCAAAGCGACGCCAATGAGTTGTGTGCTTCTTTTTTTAGCAGATTTCTCTAAATAAGCCTAACAAGACAGAGGAGTTCGCGTTGTCCATTCAACATTGAAAACTGAAACATACCGGATATGAGCCAAGGCAACTACGAAGTTGGGGTAAGTTTTAACCATTAATTCTAAGTATTAATTTATTACAAAACCTATGCAGTTATGAATATAGGATATAAATCCCTTGTGTAGTAAGGAAATCGGCACTTACGCAAGCATATAACAGGCTAATTAAACTTGATGTAAGAACAGCACTCATCAAGTACATTAACAAGTTGATCCCACGTGTTGTGAGAACAGCACTCATCAAGTACGTAAACAAGTTGATCACACGTGTTGTGAGAACAGCACTCATCAAGCACATTAACAAATTGATCACACTTGATGCAAGAACAGCACTAAAGTACACTAACAAGTTGATCACACGTGATGTGAGAACAGCACTCATCAAGCGACTGAGGTCCAATTCCAAAAACAAAGAGCCGGCTGAGGTAGGGGAGGTTGGGCTACCACGTGGCTGCGAGATCCCGATGCCGATACGGTTTAGGCCTACACAAAATGGTAACCATATCCAAAAGGAACAGTTGCGATTCGCATTAGCTTCACCTGCTCCGTCATTACCGACACACAGGTAGGTAGATCGCGATTTAGATACGCGTCACGCCTTCACTATATCACTTGTCTGACTGTTGCCGTTTTGGCTAGCTTCAACTGTGTCGGTATTTTGAATTTGCTTCATAAAATTGGATTGCATGCATAACTGACAATAGTAGACGAATACGAATGTACTATGCAGGAAAATCGTGCAATAAAGGCAGCTTTTTTTTCTTTTCATGAAGGAATAAGAACTAATCGGTCATTCTCGACGCTTAGATAAATAAAGATAACCACGCACCAGAAATCGCTCATGTAAAACGGAAGGGTATTTTACTAGATATTAGTATTTTTATACTATTCTGGGTATTGCCATTTGAATTATGAAATAATTAATTTCTATGAACAGTTTAGGAAGAGCAAGTCGTAAAAAATACGTTCGATCCAAGTAGCTGTCACATTTTCATTCGCCATTTTTTCGTTTCATTCCTATCCCAATTTAAAGAAGTGATGTACCAGATAGTTTGAAGTTTCGTTTCTATTGGAAACGCATTTTTCCAGAAGAAAAAGATAGGGCCATTAAGTGTGAGCTAAGAAAACGTAATCTAATGAGCAAGATGCGTTCTTACAAAAGATACTCTACGCATAGAAACAAGTTAGGCAAGAAGAGAAAGAAAAGAAAAAGAAGAAATAGGGAAGACGACATGCAAGCTGAAAGAAATATGGATGCCAAAGATAGGAGTCTAGATGGCTTATTTACAGTTGAGATAACCTAACAGTAACTCGTCTGGAGAAGCCAATCTTCTGAGCATAGGACAGACAAACCTAATTAACCTAAATCTATTGTCTACTCTATTCCCTCTGAGAGGTCGGTGAAAGCCAAAGAGAGAAGAAACGCTAGTCTGCGAAATAGCCCCATCAGAAAGTATACTTTCTAGTGTAAGAGGATGTATGCAGAACGCAAAAATACGAGGCGCACATCCGAGAACGATAGGCATTCAATAATGATACAAAGAAAGAGGAACTGAACCTCACAGAAACGTTGAGAATGGGTTTCCACGAGATGTGCGATAAAGGTCTAGCGGTCTAGCCTTTAGATTGCCGACGGCTTAATTTCATGTTCAAGAATGGGATGGTTGAATGACGTCCATATGTTAAGAGGCCATGACACCTCGTTATTTGTTGGCGGAATCCAAAAGATATCAATGCTCATGCCAGACAGCGTAGCGAGAGCGTCGTATGCGAGGGCTGGAGTCATGGAAGCGAATGTTAAGGTATCCCCGCAGAAGACGACACGCGAGTGTTGATCTTCGGGCTTTGCAGTGATGTTCATTACTATCAACACAACTGTGGCTAGGAACCCAATAAACTGATTTGTGGCGGTTTATTAAGCAGATTGACCAGCGGTTGATGAAACACAGAAGAGGGTTTGAGCTTGAATATAGAGCCATTGCGGATAGTGCTAATCAGAATCAGGAGAAAATATCGATGGCACGAGAAAGGACTTTCGCAGTAATGCGATAAATGAGGAAGATTCTCGGCGCGTGTATAAATAAAGCAGAAACGCGTGCACAAAACGACAAGGGTGAAGATAAAACCAGAAAGGCGCGTGATAGAAGCAAAAGCGCGTGATAGAAGCAAAAATATATTATATTAATAGCGCAAACCATTTAATTACCAAACGTATTATCAGTAAAATAATTTAAATCTAATACAATCGATCGGTTGGAACTAAATCTACAGAAACACAAGCCCGAATAAGTTCAGTGACTTTTTCAAAAAAGTCAACACATTAAATTAGCTTCAACACCGTTTTTCAATAATTGTAAAGAAAGATCCTTAACGGGTACTGAAAACATTATCAGTATTATAATCTCCACGTCAATGGTTGAATATAATATTCTGGGTAGAGCATAAAAACTATTCCCTTGATTATCCATGTTTGAAATCTCAAAACTACCGGTCACGCAAGGAAGACTGTGAATATTGATGTTATTGATTTAAAATGTAATATTTTCTAATTGGAAACCGTTACCCAGTCTAACTTTTTCACCGGAGCATGCCTGTTTTTCGCCGCCCAAGCGATTAAATCGCCTGGGTGGCGAAAACATGCATGCAAGCGGCGAAAAAGTTAGACTGGGTAGGTGAGCGTAGTCGTGAAAAGTTCAAAATTATTCAGCATTTAAATAAAGACTGAGTTTGCCTTCAAATCATTGATAATGCTGACGCACCTGACACAAAAATTGATAAAGCAATGAACCACGAAGTTGAAAGAACAGAAAATTTTTTGCCATTCAATCAGGAGTACTTATCCCTGATATACACTAGCCTGATTGAACAGATACAGTACTTGGGCGAGCGGGAAATGATGAAGTTCATAATAGTTTATTAGTTAGTTTAAGCCTCCCTATCCTCAACAATGAGATGTAAAGAGAGGAAGGAAGAAGGCACCATTTAGTATGGAGTTAAGGGAACGTGGAATCTATGCAGAAAGGGCACAGAAACAGAAAGCTAAGAAAGAAGTTCATGAAACAAGAAAAAGTTGAAGAAGAAAGTAGTAGGCGGTGAAAAACAGGACAGCAGTGAACCGAAAAAAGATGGTCCGTAACACAACAAAAACCTATTCTATTTTAACAAAAGAAATCCTACCTAACCTTTAGCTCGGGCCCTCACATTGTCCCCCTGGGAGCGCTAGTTCCCATAGATACAATAATTGTATCCCCCTGAGGGGTGAAGTTCATAATATTACGTAATTAATTATAACGAGTACTATATATCATAGAAAAACAAAAGTAAACTTAGTTTAAAGCATTCGGCAAATTATGAGCTATCTTCACAAGAAGAGATCTGTTTTGACAGCTGGCTATAATACTTGAGCAAAAAACAACATCCAAGCTCATGTTCATTTGCCCAGTAGACAATGTTACGTAGCTTCTACATTACACAAACGACACGTGTTCCGATGAGTTCTGTAGCAGAAGCAGCATCGGGCGACATCAGAGTACACAGTACAGAACGCTTACAAAGGAGGCAGGATCCTACTACACAAAGCTCTCACCGCACCTTTCGAAATTACATGACTCGTGCTCAGTATTTTTATGCGACACGCTATCATTTAAACACTAGAATCGATTAACAATTTAAAATTAAATTACCACGACCATCACGTAGAAACCAGCGCACACAAAGAACTATTACACGCAGCTACCGGCTGTGAAGAATGCTCTTCGGAACGACTGAAGTGACCAAATGCCGGTTCGAACAGCCGGCTGACCACAGCCATACCAATTCCTTTTCGAAGAAGGTTACCTTCGAAGGACGTTACGTTTTATAAAGACAAAATGGAAACCTTCCGGATCGAACCGTCTCGAATTCTGTAGCCTTCGGTAGGAAACATTTGCTCCTCCGGCAGGACGTTTCAGTGAATTTTACAAATCGGGAGCATCAACTGGACATTTGACTTAGGTTGTACATAAACGCCGGTTTTCTCACTCCACGAACCAGGCAGTCGATCATCTTCCCAACTGCGAGAGACTGCTACTCGACACACGCTTCAATGAAAGGATCTAACGCTCTTTCTAACATGCGAGAAAATCTACGCATATGTGATATGTGCCCTGACCACAACCCACACGCAAAGAAACAAGTTGAAAATAAAGTTTAAGAAACAAGATGAAAGTTGATGAAGAGAGTAATAGATATGCTGGAATTGTAATATAGACGCAGTTCAACAAGTTTTTTACAATGACATAATAATATGCGGTGACCAATACTACGATTTTTTGAAACTTGAAAGGTGCGAACAAATATCTAATTTCATAAATGTTTTTCAGTCTAAATCTGTCCTTCCAATCATCACGAAGCCTACACGCGTCTTATCAGAATCTGCTACGATGCTCGATATCTTCTTGATTTATCCAACTGATTTTCTCACAGAAACAATAACTACTGACGTGTTCATTCCCGTGTTTCTTATTAAGAAAAACGTCTATTACTTCCAAGTCCCAGGCCGAAACTCAAGCCTATCGTTGCGTACATGAATTTATTTTTAGGTGCAATGGGAACTCTTCTAGAAGAATAAATGCCAACATTGGACATCCATCAACAGGACAATAATGCAATAAACATTGATGAGGAAATACTAAACTCTAGTGAAATTATAGCGTCTGTATATAACCAATATGTTGTCCGACCATCACTCCTACAACTGCATCGAAAAATAAACAAAATCCCTGGATTACTGAAGACATCATCGTGAACAATAAAATGAAACGTCAAGCGGACGTTTCTGCACCATCTTGAGGATCAATACAGATTTAATCTAAAATAACTCCAGCATTGATGCTTATAAGCTTGGGAATAAAGAGCAAGGCGAAAATCGCTACACGTGATGTGTAGCGATCTCTTTACGGGTATCAATGCTAATATTCGTGGAGAAAATTCTTACAGAGCTTTCGAAATAAATCAGGAATACATATTTTATTGGAATATTAATTACATGAGGTAATCAAGTCAAATCTTTTCTGCTACATGACTCATCTTGAGTAATTCGCAATGATTAATGACATGGATTGTAAGTCTGATCTTAATTCGTTCTAGAATATCCTGTTCACATCAAGCCCATATGAAATTAAGCATCAAATTCAAAGCGAACCAATTCATTGACCAGTCTAGTGTTCAACTAGGTGGGTGAAGTGAGTTAGGTTAAACAATTGTACACCTTAAAAATGCGTTGATTATGACAGGATATCCTAGAATTCGCTGAACTTATCCGGGCCCACAAATAGCTATACTCAAATGTGACCATTGTACAAGACTAAAGAAACATTCCACAACTATATCGCTTGTTGGAAATAAATTTTACAAAACCAAGACAGCAGTGGACCGAAAAAATTGGTCAATAACAAAACGAACGACCTCGATTTCAGCAAAAAGGCCTACCTAACTCTCAGCTCGGGATCTCGCATCTTCTTCTTGGGCGCGCTAATTCTCATACATCTTGCATCTCCATGAAGGGAACGATGTTTGCCAGTCAGTTACCAGTAGAATGTTTTGAAATCTCCGGAATGTGAAGCGCATGAACTGCATCGCTCTCGCTAGCACTGTGGTTAACAGCCATCTCACAGGCTGGCGTTTTAGCTTCATTTGACGATGTTCTTCTTGCTGGCTGTGCTGCCTCCAGTCCAACCTGCTTGGTTGTATTTAATACATCAAGTTCATATTACTTGACCAGCGAAAATAGAAGTAGAGACAACAAAATTTCGATGATTACTTGTACCTGTCAATAGGAATTCTCACTTGGGTTAAAAATTGAAACAAAAGGAGTTACAAGACACTAGAAAATAGTGATGATTAGATTAGCTATACAAGGTTACTGTCAAGGAGTGAAGCAAGATCTCCAGAATATCTTTTCCTGCTATTTCACTGTATTCAAGCATTTATTTCTCAAGTCCCTATTTCTTGAATATTGTTTTTCTGCAAAAGCATTCACTGTTATAGCACTCAATTCCAGAAACATCACCTAATTCTTCTTCCTATAAGTTTTTCTTAGCTTTACTAGACACCACTTAAATTTAGTATCAAATCTAGCTAGTGTGATGCACCAGAGCTGTCTGCCCTGTTTCAATCTCTTGTTATGCCAGTTAAAGTAAGGCTCCACTCAAACATAGCTTTTTTTCCCAGAGGTATTTAGAGTGGACACAAAAATCTATTATTCCCCTTCTTCGCACTGTACTTGAAACTCAGTAACATCACAGGCATGTTTGTCCAACTTTGCAAAACCTCATCCCCCCATTTCCCCCCTACAAGCAATACTATTTAGGCAAAATTTTCATGGTTTTCACCCATCTTTCAGTTCCTCTAGTGAGGCCCATAAAACAATTCCATCTAGCACCCATAAACCCCCATGGATCCCCTTTACTTTTGCTTAGCACTCCTCACACTCTTTTCCTTTCTAGAACAAATTGTTCTTTGACCTAAACAACTTTCAGCTACCTTCCTCCCTCATCCCTAGAACTCGTCCAATCTTTGCTCAGTGAAATTTATCAAAAACACCTATATGTTCAGGCTTAATTTTTCTCTTTCTAAAAAGAATACCTTAAGAGCCAAGGGACTAACACTTAACCACTGAGATATTCACATCATGAGGTTTCAACAGCTTTGAAAAATCTCATCCCCTTATCCTGCAACTTAACAATGTTATTATCCAACCTAACTTCTATCCCAGACTTCATTTCTTCATACCCTCCACTGTTGGCAATAATGTCCTAACAACATTTACATCCAATACCCAGCAACTCGTATCTCAACCCAAGACCTCAGCCTAACTTCAGTTTAAACCTCCACAGCAATCAATCCTCATTTGGCATGTAAGAATGATAGTTTCTGAATATTTTTGTCTTAATTATCTACCAACACCAGTCCTACCTCAATCACAATTACCCTCATGTATATCCAATGAACATGGCAATTTGGAATCCCAACAGTGAATTAGTACAAGAACAAATACACACTGTTAAACTGAAGTTGGGTTGAGATATGAGTTGCTGGGTATTGTATGTAAATGTTGGTAAGATATTATTGCCTACAGTGGTGGGTATGAAGAAATGAAGTCTAGGAATATACAGGCGTTTCTTATAAATTCCATTAAGCAAAGATTGGACGAGTTCTAGGGATGAGGGAGGAAGGTAGCTGAAAGTTTTGTAGGCCAAAGAACAATTTGTTCTAGAAAGGAAAAGAGTGTGAGGAGTGCTAAGCAAAAGTAAAGGGGATCCATGGGGGTTTATGGGTGCTAGATGGAATTGTTTTATGGGCCTCACTAGAGGAACTGAAAGATGGGTGAAAACCATGAAAATTTTGCCTAAATAGTATTGCTTGTAGGGGGGAAATGAAGGGATGAGGCTTTGCAAAGTTAGACAAACATGCCTGTGATGTTACTGAGTTTCAAGTACAGTGTGAAGAAGGGGAATAATAGATTTTGCCTGTGATAATGAATGCCAATTTAAACAAACCATTTAATCAATTCTGGTCTACAAACCTGAAAATTACATGCAGCACTTGCTTGTATAGTTAATTTGAATGCATCGTGTACAATCCTCTTGAGGCAAAATTCTAAGGTAACTGATCATATTATGAAAATCACTTACCTGTTTTCAGCCTTGGATTTTTCTGAGGTGAAATTATTTCATTAAGATGAAACAGATTACAACTAACATGAGATATGGAAAGGCAATGCCGCACTGGTCATGAGAATGAGTCTTAACTAAACAAATTCATAGGTAAAATACATCAAGTGTGGCCAGTTAAACTGAAGTTCAATACGCAACTCAAATTAGAGTACATTTTAGAGATCAATTTAAAAAAAAAAAACAACATTAAACAGATTGTTCCTTCATTTAGTTTTCACTTAGCATTTATCAAAATTGAGTCAGTGACTGCAGACCAGTCACTGCAGTATTATGAAAATCCCCTCAGTGACCACCAGTAGGTCACGTCACACTCAAAATGGTAATTCGGCACTTGTTACATAACAAAGACAAGTTTACTTATGTTATCCCATAGAACAATTTACAGGTCTTACAGCTAAACCTTGTACAATTCAAAATTATACTAAAACATCTAAGGATACCTAATTCAAAAATGAATGAACAAAACTTCCTTTCTTCCACTTTTTTGAACAACACGTCACTGTGTTGATAATAGCAAGATATTAGTGAATCACACATCACGCCAACTCGCGAAAGCTTATTGACAAGTGCCTAATGCACCTAGGTCCAATAATCAGAAACATTTTTCTCGCACTCTTAACCAACGTGATGCAAAAATTCTTTTCTACGCTTATAATTCTTGAAAAACTCACAGCCAACTTACAAATAAAAATGATACAAACCAAATAAAACATCAGTCGTCTTAACTCACATCGGATACACGTGTAAACAACTGCGGTATTCGGGTCGGGAGAGTGTTTTCTTAAGTGTCAGCGAAAGAAAGAGAAGATGAAGAAATTATTGAAAATCAAAAATAGCATCAAGAAAGTAAAACTAAATTTAAAAATCTATGCTAAAGAGTGTTGCATTTATTTCTTATTCTGATAACATACTTTGCATTTTTTAATAAAATTATCCTATTTTCCAATCAAAATAAATCGTCCGTAAACTTATAACTCAAATAACTTTTGCTATGGTCGTCGGCTGTCATCTTACCTATTGTATTCAATGCTTGAGCAGGCAGTTGATAGTCTTCATAACATGCATAGTAGAGCCTAAGCCCTGGTTTTACTGTCAGTATGGCTCTTAACATTAATGGTTATGATTTATTTTTTAAACAATTTATTTAGATTTACCATAAACCATACATCAGCAGGTTGTATCTTAAGACTATTACTATAAGCACATTTGAGTATAGCTACTTGTCAGCCCGAATAAGTTCAGTGACTGCAATGACATCCTTTCATCAACGCTATTTTAATGTGAACAACGATGTTTAACTTAATTCACTTAACCTAGTTGCCCTTTCGACTGACAAATGAATTAGTTCGCTTAAGATTCGATATTTAATTTTGAAACAATAATAAATCTATATCATTAATCATGAAAAAAAGCTTTAACTTATGTACTACAATATTCATTAAACTAAGTATTTTCTCAACATAAAAAATTGAATTCGGTAGTATTAACTATTCAAGTGCACTTAGGGCTGACTGATGAAATTGTTTTGGTCTTTTTGCATTTTGCCATGACAAAAGCGATAAATAAGTGAAAAGCAGGGACCATTCAGCATGTAGTCCATAAAACGAGGATTCTATGCTCAAGATGGGCTTCTTTAGAGGATGCCCGTCGCATAGAAACATTATGTTGAGAAGGATGAGTAAGAAAAGACAAAGACATCAAAACTGAAAAAACAAAGTGGGTGTGAATGACAGAAATACCGTAGATCCATCAATAGCTAAGATAACTTAACAGGATCCTCCCCAGGGTATCAGTCCTCATGGTATACGATAGACAAACCTAACAAACCTGGGGGTGTGCATTTTGACATTCATGAACTTTTTACTTGCGATAAATACTTTGTCTTCAACAGCATTTTTACAGAGATCCAATAAACTGTCACAGGCTGCGATCGTAGAATGACACCAAATGTATAAGGCAAATTTTTCTGCAATTTTCCAACTTTGTCACATTTTTTATTCGATAAAGGTAAATAAGAGAAACACTAACCGGGATTACACTAATGTGTTTTTTGATTAATATATATATATATATATATATATATATATATACATATATAAACGAAAAACTTGGAGGATATATGAAGCCCCTACAGAATTTTTTGACCTTCATTTTGGTACTATTTTGAAGTCTGTTCCAGTGATAGTTTAGCAATAAGTGTGTCCTCGGTAGTGGTCCGAAAAATGATTCCATGAGTGGTCTCTAGGCAGAACTCCAGGTCAAACACAATACAATTTACATGACCAAGAGCGCAGAAAAATATTTCTATCTACTCAAAGCCACAGTTTAGGCTCTTCCCAAAATGAGGCATTTTCCAAATTTCTTTCAGCAATCTGAAATACTATAAAAATACAAACTAAGGTAAATTTTTTCTAATTTCATGATATTTTTGCGGTAATTCAATGTTTTTTAAGCGTTCTAGCGTCTTCTAAATGACAAAATAACGCAAAAATTGCTACTGTTAACATTAGTAAAAAACATGTGTATATAATACACACACTTTATTCCTTCTGAAGAATCAAATGTCTTATTGTTTTGTCATTCTTAGGGCAAAATATTGATTTTACTAACTTTATAAAGAAGAAGTTCATCAAAAATGGTTCCCAACCATTTATTTACATTCAAAAAGTGTTTCACACAACACCGTTGAGACTACACACTCCAAAAAGAATAAATTATAAGAGCAAAATTCGTTGAATGATTTCTGTTTTTTTCTATTTAGAAACTCGAACATCGAATAGTTTAGTAATGATACATTTTTCTTGTTCCAGTTGTCCCTGAACTGCCCCATCTGCTATGAGCCATACAACAACCAGGAGCGGCTGCCCAAGATGATGAACTGTCTGCATACGACCTGCTTGACGTGCATACATGACATGATAAAGGCCGAAACTCCCGAAGTAAGGCAATACTATCGCACCTTATTTATTTGCGTTGCTCTCGCATTGCGGGAGCTTAATCGACCAGCTTGCTATTGGGTCACAAGTGGGGAATGACTTCATCACAATTTTTAGGTACAGTGCGCGACGTTCACGCGTATAAACTGATATGTATAATTATTGTATATAATCAGAAGGGAAGCAAAAGATAAGAAAGTTTGTTCAGTGATATGAGTTCTCTTCACCATTACTTTTTGGTTTTCTTGCTTTCTTCACAGCCCATGCCACACTCAAAGACAGCTGGGTAGGAAATCTAATTTTTACTTATTAGGATCAATAACATGCCAAGTAATCCTGAAGGCTTAAAATCGAAAATGTTGAGTAAAAATTGCAAAACTATAATGATAAAAATAGTGAAGGTAGGATAATGTTTCTTCGGAGTACTGTGATCTTTTTTGAGGTTACGATTGACCTTTATTCATTAATTATAGTGTCCTTGTCCTCAAAAATCAGTTAGACATGGCAAAAGTTTCCCTGTTCTTTTAGGAATTGAACGTTTCAAAAATTGAACGCATTCATCGTTTTCGGTAGGCTTATTAAACTTAAAAAGTGCAAAATTCAAATAAATGTAACAATTTCTAGCACATGTGAACGATAGTATTGCAATTTTCTGATGAAAAGAGTGATTCGTGGAATGCGTGACCACCACTCGCGCTCGCACTTAACCTCTTAACACTTCACCTTAGAACTGGATCTTTAGATAGTCGAATCCCTGCATGGAAAACGACTGAAGAGTTTTAAACCTCTGTCAAATCATGTCATACTGATAATACGTGCACCAGATATGTTATATGTACTCCCTCTCCTAATTTTTTCCTAAGTTTACACACAGTTTAACATTTTCTCATTCCATTCATTACATCAAAAAAACAGTCAGCCAGAGTTATGTGAGCAGAGTTATCTAGTAAATTCGATCTTCATTGGGGAAGAAGACAGCCGGAAACATATTAAATTTACAAAAGAAGCGAAAAACAAATGTTTTTCAGGCTTCTGCTGAGGTGAGGCGCGCGGGTACAGTGAGGGGAGCAACGTCAACCCAAGTGAGTGACTTCTTGCATACAAGCTCAGTGTTAAGTAGAAACAATTAAAGGTGGAGTAATTTGCAGCTGCAATTACCTACAGAATAGTTTTTTCTGAGGCATCCACACAGACAGACAATTTTGAGGAAGCATCCAAGTCAAAAATGTTTGTTTTCCTACTGCAAAGCAGTGGCCATATAGATAAGGAACTACATCTGAGTAATGAAGAAGTTATGCGAAAGAAGTAGATATTTATACACCATGGGCAATTTGACGATTCTTATTACAACGTCTGACAACCCAAACTATGCATAGACCTACGAAGTTACTAAAGAGGACTGACATTTATTTTAAATAAATATTTTGTAGATTGTTTTTAACATTCCTGACGGTCCAAACTACGGTGTTTATAAAGCTATAAAGTTTTTCGAAGGAATTACAGTAGAGATTTTATACAGCCTACCCCAGGGTCGGACAAATTTAAGGAGTGTTCGTCATATTTATGACAGTGCATTGCGGAAGACCAACAATGGCAGGGAAAGGGAACGGTGGTTCAGTTACTATCACTCTCCACTGGATCTTCAATCACGAGTTCCAGAAGGACGACTTGATCGTCACTCCTGATGAACTGAAAGAAATCGTAGCCCTATTTTGAAACACCCAGGTGCATCCGACGTTTGTCCCAAAACCGAGACACGTAGATGCATCATCTATGAGACACCCATGATTAGGATGCATACCAGTGTCTCTTGACCCGATTTAGAGATGCTCCTGTGTCTCACTAAAAGTGCTTCAGTGTCTCTTCGATGAGAGACTTGGGCTTCAGTTAGATGTATGTAGAACTTGTTTCTCACATTAAAATCTACTAATATTAAGCGAAGCATTGCACTGCCTAGTGTGGTTGACGTCGCCATCGCCTGCAGTGTCACAGAAATTTAGGCACGTTTACGTATTCTCTGGAGAACAGCGGTATATATGCTGCTGGGAACCCCAGCTGTAGGTGATCCTGATAAAGAGCAGCGCCAGGATCTGCAATAGTCTCCAGCAGTAATAACTTGTCACTTGCACTGAATCTTTCCCTCGGCTAAGTACGGTAGAGAATATCTGTAACCGTCAATATAAGTTATTACATTGGAATTACTGGCTACATCCTCATCATAAATTTGGATTGATACATATTATATTTACTGAACGATTATATGGCTGAAGTCAAATTTGAGGGGGGACTAAGCTATTACATCATCATTGCCAGAGCAGTATTAAGTCATGATAGGATACCCTGTTTTACTCGCGAGCTTATTCATCTGTAGCAGTCTCGACAATTGGAAGAAAGGTCTTCTTCCAAATATTTTTGGAGGTTTTCTCGCAATGTTGAGTATCGTTCTCGCTTTACACCATCGTGTATGCGCTTATGAATCTCTTCTTCCACTTCAACGGTTTAGGAGGGTTTAGTTTTAAGTCTCGTCTGGCAAAAACTTAACTTGGATTGCAACTTAAGCTGATGATTTTGAGGAAGTACCTAAGTCAAATGCTCCATTTTCTTACAGCAACTCAGTGGGGACAAGTGTGGTATGTCGTTTGAGCGATTGGAAAGTTAGTGTAAGGTTCCATGCTTTGCACTAAACAACAATTTCCAAGAAGAGAGAAGGTCTTGAGCTTATGCGCATAAACAAGATCTCGGAAGCGAGAAACATGAGAAATTCCTCCTTTTGCGAGTACAAAACTTCGTTTTCAAATGGTTGTTGTCTAGTATAGAAGGAAATCCTGAACGAGCTATTTTCATCTTAGGGATACATTTCACAAGGTGTTGTGCATGAGTTGTGCGGTTTTAAAAGAAACTAATTTTAGCCTTAATAGATCGGTACGTCACATTACAATCGTCACTGCTGCTTGATGATTTTTCGAGATTACACTCATATCTGCTCAATAAATGCTGAATTACGCTTGCTTTCCAGACGGATAATCTATCTCAGTTGGAGAGGCTCCGTCGACGAGCAGCTTCGACCATTCCTCCACAACTACCGATTCCAAACCTGAGGCCAAGCATGCTCAACACTCCCTCTCCACCCGTGCTGGAGCTACCAAACAGCACGACGTTCTCATGTCCCTTGTGCAGGACCCGTATTAACACCAAGAACCTCCAAACCAACAGGTGAAATGGCTGTGGAAGATCTAGTGCTGGTGATACGCAGTAAGGTGTAAGCTCTTTCGAGGTAGATTCCTAGTAACGATGGGTAAAGTTAAAACGATCGTTCATTCGGATATTGTACATGCTTCTGTTCTAAGTATTAAACGGATGCTTGGATAATTATTTCGTGAGACCTGAAAGTTTAAACCAAATGAAAAATGGTTAAACATGTTTAGCTATTGCCTGTAGTTCCAATGAAGACGCTCATTTAGGTTTTTAAATGTTATTTCTTCTGATTATTTCACAAGAATTGGGCAAAAACCGGGATATTGCTGCATTTGGCTTTTTCTCCTGGTGCATTATTTTTTGCGAAAGTGACTACTGCGATCACTTGAATTCTAACACTGTATTTGACTGATTGGGGGATCCACATTGGCTACAACCTATTATCATCTAAGGTACATCATCGCTCACATTGAAGACATCAACAAACTGAAGAGGTTATCTGCCAAACAAACTCCAACAATCCAGAGTGCACCTAATCCTACCGTCTTGCCGAGAAGTTCGGTGTCGACATCTCCTACCGTCGAAGAATCCTGGTGCGTTCCTTGCGGAGCTTTGGCTAAGGTCATCGTGTGCACCCATCACGAGAAAGTCTCACTTGACGAAGTGAGTAAAGCTGCACTCGGTTAAAAAAATAATTACCTTCATAAATTTGAAGTATTTTACCACCACATCTAACACTCCAACACTCATTTTACCACCATCCAAATCTAACACACAGACTTGGCGTTTCAACTTCATCATGTTGTGCGTTATGTTATCACGCAATTTGGACGCGGTGAGTCGGCAGGTGGAGTAATATTTAGGATATTTTCTTTTTCTTTTACAGTGGATCAGAACTCAGTCTGCGAAACTGAAAGAGCGCGCGATGATGATGGAGATGAACGTTGACAAGCAGGGAGAGAATATGCGAGCTATTGAAGGAGAGCTTCAGACCATCGTGTCCACCACACGCACACTGCTGAGGTGAAAACAAAGTATACCAACATAGTTCTGCATAGATTGTTAATTACAAAATGACTCAATTCTTTTATTGGTGTATAAGACTAAGATGAATTCTCTGGAATGTCTGTCGCATACATGAATCCTCAAGACGGAAAATTTCAAGCCAATTAGAAAGAGACACGGTTAGAGGGTGTTTATTCTAATGAGAAAAAAATAAAAATAAATGAAAATTTCAATCTACTCCAGCGAATTTAACTCCTATGTTTCCAGGAAAGTGGAGTCTCAGAACAAGGAGTGGAAGCGTATAAAAGGACGTCTGCAGTCTGTCGCTGCAGGCTGCGAGACCCACAGCAGCCGCAATTTTGTATCTTCCATCTCTGGTGGCCGTATACGAAACGATGCAAACAGAGCCAAGACAGACTTAGCGCTGAAGATTCAAGAAATGGTAACTAATTGAGGGAATTACAAGATTAGCGAGCTTCAAAATGTCACATCTCTGTTTCGTCCTGTAGCTGAGCCACAGTGTCGGAAAAAAGCGTCTCAAATGCGGGAATAATTTATAGAATGTTGAAACAAATTGAGTGCCTGTGAATGCCGAGTACACGTTTGTGGCATGTGCATCAACTGCCATGTTATGGTGTAGAGCAGTGTTTCTTAACAGGGGGGGAGGGGGGGGGCAGCGTGAGCTTCCGCTGTAAAGCCTGATTTTTCCCAGTAATGTTTTCGACAAAAGAGTGAACTTTCAGTGTTGAACATGTTTAAGGGCCTATTTACAATATTCTTTGTTGTGAGCTCTTGTTTGAGCCGTAGATTAATGACGCTCCTCTCTAGAGTTGTTCTTGAGTTGGAAGGTCACAGCAATCTCAGTGCTCATATTAGAGTGAAATGCTGGCTTGTTAGTTTTATTTTGAAGTTTAGGGTTTAAATGTGTTTTAAAGATTTCGGCTTGAAGGCGAGAAGCCAACAAACCTAGTTTGCTGCTTTAACACAAACTCGATGTCTTAAGCAGCGACTGTCTGTGTTTCAGAAGGAGCATAGTCCTGGTCTGTTCATTTCTGAGGCTTATCCTCTCACGTTCTTAAATATATTTCTCACACCCCTAATTCATTATGTATGTTGAGTGAAGCCAGAACGTGCGCATGTGTTGAGTGGCACCATAGAGAGTAAGCCTATCGTTCGTGCATCGAGACGACAGATTAACACTGAAGTAGCAAGACCGTGGTGTTGACATACTCAGTTGCTGATCACTGTAGCAGCGAGATTACATATTGCCTAAATTGGAGTTGCGAGACCATGGCCTATAACTGGAGTTGAGTCAGACAAACCAAGTAGGCCTATTACTTGAAAAATAAATCGCTCTACCGCGAGGAAAATGATTTTTTCAAGAACTTACACTCCTGCGCGTAATCAGTTAGCTCCACATTGCCCATTTGCTTCTTTTTATTGACAATGTATTATTTTTTGCAGACAAAGGAGCTGGAGAGAATAAAGAGTGATTCAATCAAGATAGAAAACGCGGGCGTGATGGAGAACGATTGCCTCATGTGGAGCAGCGACAATAAAATCTACGTAAAGAAGGGTGTTAAGACCTACACCATATCTAGAGAAGATGCTGCATACGCCATGTAAAGGGTTCTCTTAACTTGATGTTTTTTATGCACGATTTAATGCGTCCATAATCACATGTGTTGTTCGCTTCTTAATTTCTTATTTCCATTGACCAATTATTCCATGAGTCGAAATCATTGTTTAGAAATAATTTTCAATGATAGATTCATGTGTGGCTATTTTAAAATATGTATAATAAATGAACTTGTTTATATTTTTTGTCAGTGCAGCTCAATGCCTCTATTCAGGTATAGGAATATAAATACATTCTCGTTGCATCGAATATTCAATTAATGTAAAGCTAAATGTGTGAAAAATAACATTATAAATAAGTTCTTTGGAGGCAGAAAAGACTTACGTTTTTAGCGTGAGCGCTTAGCAACAAGAAAAATAATGAATTGAATAGCAATGATACATAATGCGTATCACTGAAAAAATGCAGTTAAGTTGAGTCAAGAAATGATTTAGGTGCGAGGTGAAAAAACTTAAATAAATATCTAGAGAAGCCTAGATAAATATCTGGAGGAACCTAGATAAATATCTGGAGGAACCTAGACAAATATCTGGAGGCACCTAAATAAATATCT
The DNA here is from genome assembly GCA_030386875.1 of Morinoia aosen. Lineage (NCBI taxonomy): Eukaryota > Metazoa > Arthropoda > Malacostraca > Amphipoda > Talitridae > Morinoia > Morinoia aosen. Next base: position 37,322,297 of record CM059572.1, read on the forward strand.
GAAGGGAACCTAAATAAATATCTGAAGGGAACCTAGATAAATATCTGGAGGAGCCTAGAGAAATATCTGGTGGAACCTAGACAAATACCTGGAGGCACCTAAATAAATATCTGAAGGGAACCTAAATAAATATCTGAAGGGAACCTAGATAAATATCTGGAGGAGCCTAGAGAAATATCTGGTGGAACCTAGACAAATACCTGCAGGCACCTAAATAAATATCTGAAGGGAACCTAAATAAATATCTGAAGGGAACCTAGATAAATATCTGGAGGAGCCTAGAGAAATATCTGGTGGAACCTAGACAAATATCTGGAGGCACCTAAATAAATATCTGAAGGGAACCTAAATAAATATCTGAAAGGAACCTAGACAAATATCTGGAGGCCCCTAAATAAATATCTGAAGGGAACCTAAATAAATATCTGAAAGGAACCTAGACAAATATCTGGAGGCACCTAAATAAATATCTGAAGGGAACCTAAATAAATATCTGAAAGGAACCTAGACAAATATCTGGAGGCACCTAAATAAATATCTGAAGGGAACCTAGATAAATATCTGAAAGGAACCTAGACAAATATCTGGAGGCACCTAAATAAATATCTGAAGGGAACCTAGATAAATATCTGAAAGGAACCTAGACAAATATCTGGAGGCACCTAAATAAATATCTGAAGGGAACCTAGATAAATATCTGAAAGGAACCTAGACAAATATCTGGAGGCACCTAAATAAATATCTGAAGGGAACCTAAATAAATATCTGAAAGGAACCTAGACAAATATCTGGAGGCACCTAAATAAATATCTGAAGGGAACCTAAATAAATATCTGAAAGGAACCTAGACAAATATCTGGAGGCACCTAAATAAATATCTGAAGGGAACCTAAATAAATATCTGAAAGGAACCTAGACAAATATCTGGAGGCACCTAAATAAATATCTGGAGGCACCTAAATAAATATCTGAAGGGAACCTAGATAAATATCTGGAGGAGCCTAGAGAAATATCTGGTGGAACCTAGACAAATATCTGGAGGCACCTAAATAAATATCTGGAGGCACCTAAATAAATATCTGAAGGGAACCTAGATAAATATCTGGAGGAGCCTAGAGAAATATCTGGTGGAACCTAGACAAATATCTGGAGGCACCTAAATAAATATCTGGAGGCACCTAAATAAATATCTGAAGGGAACCTAGATAAATATCTGGAGGAGCCTAGAGAAATATCTGGTGGAACCTAGACAAATATCTGGAGGCACCTAAATAAATATCTGGAGGCACCTAAATAAATATCTGAAGGGAACCTAAATAAATATCTGAAAGGAACCTAGACAAATATCTGGTGGAACCTAGACAAATATCTGAAGGGAACCTAAATAAATATCTGAAGGGAACCTAGACAAATATCTGGTGGAACCTAGACAAATATCTGAAGGGAACCTAAATAAATATCTGAAAGGAACCTAGACAAATATCTGGTGGAACCTAGACAAATATCTGAAGGGAACCTAAATAAATATCTGAAAGGAACCTAGACAAATATCTGGTGGAACCTAGACAAATATCTGAAGGGAACCTAAATAAATATCTGAAAGGAACCTAGACAAATATCTGGTGGAACCTAGACAAATATCTGAAGGGAACCTAAATAAATATCTGAAAGGAACCTAGACAAATATCTGGTGGAACCTAGACAAATATCTGAAGGGAACCTAAATAAATATCTGAAAGGAACCTAGACAAATATCTGGTGGAACCTAGACAAATATCTGAAGGGAACCTAGATAAATATCTGAAGGGAACCTAAATAAATATCTGAAGGGAACCTAAATAAATATCTGAAGGGAACCTAGATAAATATCTGAAGGGAACCTAGACAAATATCTGAAGGGAACCTAAATAAATATCTGAAGGGAACCTAAATAAATATCTGGTGGAACCTAGACAAATATCTGGAGGCACCTAAACAAATATCTGAAGGGAACCTAAATAAATATCTGAAAGGAACCTAGACAAATATCTGGAGGCACCTAAATAAATATCTGAAGGGAACCTAAATAAATATCTGAAGGGAACCTAAATAAATATCTGAAGGGAACCTAAATAAATATCTGAAGGGAACCTAAATAAATATCTGAAAGGAACCTAGACAAATATCTGGAGGAGCCTAGAGAAATATCTGAAGGGAACCTAAATAAATATCTGAAAGGAACCTAGACAAATATCTGGAGGAGCCTAGAGAAATATCTGGTGGAACCTAGACAAATATCTGGAGGCACCTAAATAAATATCTGAAGGGAACCTAAATAAATATCTGAAGGGAACCTAAATAAATATCTGAAAGGAACCTAGATAAATTATCTTCTTGTTTCAAAGGAGAGAAAAACACCGGATAATAATGCTGCTCTCCAAAGCTGTGTTGCAATGGCCGAGTCAGAATTTCTCTCTATAAGACTCGAGTGTGCACTTGCTGATAAATATGAATCATACTTTTGAAATAAGAGTTCAATTAAAGAAAAAATTGGTTTTGTCTTCCGAGTTTTACAATAAAGCGCAAAATAAGATTGTTAAAATTTCTCAGAATAAGCTAATGTAATTTAAAATTTATCGTTTATTTTGCAAGACGATACGAAGGCCTCTTTGATTAACATCGTACGTAGAAGTAAAATTAAGAAATATCTATAGAAGTTTTTATTTCCATTGTTTTTCTTTGAAAATCACGCACATTTAAAAAAAAGGACATCGCTTGATTTAATTCGAAGTAGAACATCGATCTTCTCATTTCAGCTAGGGATCGCGAAACAATAGAGCAGTTGAAAGTAATAAATCATATGCTTTTTTTAAATTAATTGTTATATTATAGTAAAATAGTAGATTTTCAGAAAATGAGGCCCTGGATGTCAAAGCTTTCAAATAAGAATTGGATTGAGAAAATATTTTTCTGCACAAACTCGCCTTGTTCTGTTACAATTGTATTACAAAGTAACCACTTACAGGAATCCGCGTACTCACTGTTCCTACATTTTCACAGACAAGATACTGAACGTATGATGCCGCACTTTCGATGTATTTAGGGTCGAAAAAATTAAATTGATTTTAATTTTTGTCAAATTTAACAGTAAGACGACATGCGCTCTTTTCTGCACACTTGTGTTAATATAGATGTCTAGATGCTGATGTTAACTCTTGACTGGCTACGTTGCCTAAATAATGTATGTTTCTTTAACTGAGTAGTGATAAGGATTTGATGTTATGTATCAGTAGAGCTTCTTGGGTAAAACTGCAGATACAACCGTGAAATACCTTCGGGATAAGTGTCCTTCACGTCTTGCTTCTATTTACCTTGCGGAACTGAACTTAAATGAGCAAAAATGGAAAAGATAAACCCAAAAATACGGGGCGCTTATGAGTACTGGGGAACAAAATCATGTGCTAGGTACAATATTGTTAATTTCAAACGAATAAACACTTCATTTACTACGTATATAATGTTCATGTGTTGAACGACGATGCAGCCATTCAAAATCAAGCTGTTATCATCTAGGTTTTGTTTCATTCATAAGCAACTCGTGCATTGTCATGTGACTTCTGCGAACTTTAACATACAACGCACGTGAGAGCTAGCGGTTGACGTTATTCTTCATCAGTAAAAAATATCGTTTAACTCGAAGCTCAAATAAATAAAATATCACCAACAGCTTTTGCAGAGCGACAGAGCGACGGTCACAGGACAATTAAAATTGTAGGATGTGAATGACATCGTTGAATCTGCAGAATATATATAAAGGCCATGGAACGCGCGCGATCAGTCGTTCGTCAGATGTTGAGTAGCAAGGAAGGCAGTGCGTTACGATGAGCCGGTACGCGTTACTCGCAGTGTTCGTGGTTGCCTCAGTTTGTAGTTCAGCCGTAGGAATAAATCCTGCTGCCCATGAAGATGGATCTGCTGTTACCGTACCAGACACGGCTAAAATCAATCGTGAGCAACTGAAATCTCTGTCGGCAGACAAGTTGTTGTCGCTGTGGTTTATCTTCGTTTTGGACGGACCCACCAAACTCACTGGTGAGTATACAAAATATGAACCAATAGCCGCTATTAAAAATTAATACTCTTCGTTAAGACCGTGAAGATATTTCTCCTACTCGATGTGAAAACTTTTTCGCGCACGCAAGAGAATGTTCATCTGTAAGGCTCAAGGAAGGCGGAATAAAATATGACGCCAAGTATAAGAGCCCAAACGTCGGGTTCACTTTGCCTGAAGGGAAGGTGAGATGGCCCTTGAGCGGTGATTCAGTGTAGGGTCGATGACGGAATAAATGACACACTCAATGTATCTGATCATAACTGATAACATGTTTCAGTATTTCACTCAGCGGAAAAATTCAATGTGAGCTAAGTTTTAAATCAAATCGTGACTCGTCTCAGAACGTGATTCGAGTTGGGAAAATTCATGTATTTATTTAAAAAATGATTACTCCATACTACGACCTTCCTGAAAATATAACAGCTGAAAAAAACTACTGCTGCAATTTATAATTTTATTTGTACAGTTTTCCTGGGTTCAATGTTCATTATTTGTTTGTTATAAACTGGTTTACCCATTCACTACTCGAGAAAAAAGTGGGCACCCGCATACGAAACGTGAGATTTGAAGCGTGAAGGTCCCGCGGCAAAGTCTTTTGATGAGATGTTCCGAGTGGGTATTTTATTTGTAGTATGAAAGTCTTTCTTAATAGCCTAGATTGCTTAATAGTGAACGATAGAACTGTTCATGACTTCTTTTTATTAACTTTTCAGTTCTCTGGAAGAATTTGTGTAGCGTTTATTTTGAATTCATAGCTTTTCACAAAATGCATGGTCAAAATAAGGTTCCTAAGCACTTTGTTTTTTATATAAAACGCTCATATTTTTGGCATCTATTCGTTTCTTTATTCGTAATACGTTTATATGCTTAGTATAAAGTCTCGTCAGGGGAATACGTGAGGTTCCGAGCTGAAATTTGAGTAGGCATTCCGTTTTTGACGTAGAAGAGTTTTTTTTGTTAAAGGTCATTTTTTCGGTCAACTGCTGCTCGGTTTGTCAGCACCTATATTACTTTGGTCTTCAATTGTTGGTTTCATTACCTTCTTTCCTAATTTACTGCTTTTATGCCCAGAGGATCTTGTGTGGGAACAACCCTTGTGATAAATTCCGCATTCCCTCGACTCCAAACTAAATGGTGCCTTCATCCTCCCTCTTTTTGGGCACCTTTGATGTGGTTCGGGAGGATTTAACCAACTTATAATCCAATCTGTGATGTCTCCCAATGATGCCAATGAAGTGTTCCTCTAGCCAGTCGTACGAGTGAAGGGTACAACGCAGCTGCCGCGCGTTTGATGAACCAAAGTGTATTTGCTTTGCCTTAGCGAAGTTTTTATGTTCACTGTACGGGAAATGAGATATACAATAAATGTCTGTTCTCAGCTATCGGGAAAAATCATCTCCTGTTATAATATTGCTAAATGCTTGCTTCATGGTTGTTCCTGCTTACATTTCTTGGAATCAGGTCTTGTCTGAGACCTTTATCAGAATTATCACTTCTGCAGTAAACTTTTAGGGTGTTTGCTTTCTGTGAGCACCGAGTAATCATGTTATTTTCATATTGTTGTAATTGAATTTTAATCATATTTAGTATGTAATCATTGGTTGAATATTAATAAGCATAAGATTAGTCACTTATGTCAATATGAGTGCGTTACTCAACTCATTCTATTTCATTTCTTTTCGCAATTAAACCATCCGGTTAATAAATTTTATTGCACTAGTGAAATAATTCAAAAATAGATCTATCACTTCCCCAGAGGGCGTTTCTGTGAATCGGATTAATGACAAATACAATTAATGAAATAAAGCGCAATTTGAGCATATGAATCGTGGTAAAATTATCTTTCTGTCCGTATGTTGTACAAGCTATGAATTTTGATGTTGAGTATATGTTTGTTTGCGCATTTCTGCCAAAATTTTGTAGATATTTGTCAATCATGACTGGTAACCGGCTTACACTGTATCTCCATTTTATCCCATGTACCCATGTCCGCATGATGTTGCAGAGAATATCGAGAAGATATGAAATAATTTTTTTTTGGTGTTGTTGTTGTTCCTCGGCGGTAACTTGAGTTTTCTTAAAATTTCTTTTAGGAAATTAAAAATGATTCCATTTATACGTTTTTCGAAGTCCTTTTCCTGTTCATTATTTTTCCTCAGGTTATTTCTTACGATTCATCAGAGCTTAAGCTGTTATTTTAAATATAGAAAGAGCAATGTTATTTTTCATGTTTATTAGCATTTCTCTTATATTCATTTTCAATACGTGTATATATGGATATGTGTGTTAGTATGTGCATGAGTGTGTATGTGTGCACACGCAAACATGAATGTCCATGTATCAGTGTACACATGCACACGTTCGCACATATATATACACGCACATGTATATATATATGTTTCTATTTCTACTTTTTGCGTAAAAAGCAAAACCTCAAGACACATTACATTTTACCTAAAGCTCTGCGATCAGTTAACATTGAACCAAATTCCAGAAATAAACAAATTGATTGCGCTTGCTTAATAATTTATAAATCGATCTATCACGGCCCCGAAGGGCATTTCTGTGATCAGAAAAATTAAAAGTATAAACAGATAAATGAAATAAAGCGCTCGTACAAAAATTATCCCTATATTTGTATGCCGAACGAGCCATGCATTTCATTTTTGAGTGTAAGTTTGTTTACGCATTTCTAGATGTGCGTGCTGTGTTGCGCGATGTTCTTTATAAATTACTTCGTGACTAACCTTTTCTCAATACTTGATTGTCATTTACGATGGTGTTTCAATCTGCTCCGGTGTGGCGTTTTTTGTCTTTTTCCTACTTCGATAATTTCAACTAAGAACTTGTGGGTTTCGAAGAATTCTTTAGTAGTATTCGAATTATTCATAAGTTGTTAGCCATCTCTTGGAATATAAAATATCCAAGAGAAGATATTTTTTATTTCTTATTCAACTACCCCTTGACAGAGTTAGGCTATTAGCACGCCACGTATGGTTTGTCTTTTAGTACGCCTCGTATATTTTGTCTATTTATATGCCTCGTATGGTCTATCTATTTGTACACCTCTGATAGCTTGTCTATTATTACACCTCGTATAATTTGTCTATTATTATATGCCTCGTATGGCTTATCTATTTGTACACCTCGGATGGTTTGTCAATTAGTGCTCCTCGCATGGAACTTTTGTTTTAGGACGTCCTATATTAAGAAACTTTTAAAAGCCAATATGTTGGCATGTATCTCATGTGGCAACTTGGAAAATAAACGTTTTTCTTTTCTTTCCTTCTTTTTCTTCTTACTCTACGGCAGTTTATTGATTTTCAAGTTAAAAACGCGTGGAGATACTCTTTTTCATTTACTACTCTGCACTGACTTTAGTTGATAAGCTTTATTTTGCCTGAGTTCTTACGGCATCCAACCCATCAGGGCTCGATGATGGATGCTCTCTTGCGGTCCATATCACAGCAATGAAGACCAACTCGAACTTCCATTGAGTTCTAGGAGCCCAAGCTCATCCTTGTGACTTCCTCTAGTGTTGTTGAATATGACCAATGTTAACTTTGAAATCGATGTAGGACTTGTTTAGATGTGATATCAGTTAATATTATGTAATTTTGCTCGAAACTCTCGCGACCGTCTACACTTCAAGTACGGTGTGATACACTTTTTGTTCGCCAATAGTCAACATCCCAAAGATGACTTCATGGCTAATTGTTATTAGAAAGGACGATCTCCAAGACGAAGCTTCATTAAATAACTTCGCCACGAATTTCTCCGAGCCTAATGTGATACAAAACGAAAATTATACGTTAGTCACTACTCTGATTTTTTACATGAATTCAAACTCGGTTGACCTTAATTACAATATTGAAGAGCTGCAAGCATATTCGCTGTTGGGCGTAACCCCAGTTTTTTCGTCGGTGTTGTTTACGCTGAGGCTGGAGGAAAGAGAATTCTGCGCATGACCTCACCAGGAAAGGCTTCTAAAAAGGTCGGGCCCCGCCTGTTGCCTGTGCTGAGTGTTGCATGAAATGATCCGGGGTGCGCGTTGGTGTGCGATGCTGCGCTGTGTCAACAGTCTGGTGGGAAAACCTCTAAATTCATCTGCTGCCTCTGACAGGAACTACTTTCCGTGTATTAGCGCTCATGTAAGGAGATACATTGCGTTGATTACCGGTTATAAAAAGAGCTACTTTCTCGACTTTGTTATCTCTACATAAAAGAACTTTACATGAGTTATCGCTCACGAAAAACCTTTCCACGTATTGGTACCCAAGAAAGGAGTTAGTTTTTCGTGCATTGTCAAATGCTTTTAAACTCCTCACTCAGATGGGATCGTTTGGAGGCTCAGGCGAGTAATTCTCTAAGAGTTTCAGTAAGTCTGTGCGTCACGATCTAAAACTCCCCTCATGCTCAAAATACCCTGAGTCATAATATCACTTAACGCAATAAATCACATACTCTGAACAGAAAGACACTTAATGAGACGTATTTTTATTATGTGGAGTCAGAAATGTATCTATAATGTATCTATGTGGAGTGCGATGAACGTAGTAAACTGGTCCATCACAAGACAAAACTCAAACAGCCTTTTTGTACAGTGCCGTCAGTGATTTTATGCTCTCCCGAGAACCCGATTTTTTTATAATTTTTTTTCTACAGAAGCTTTGTCTTTAACTTATAAATCAGGAAAATCAGAACGTGGAAACGCGGCCCTTAATTTAACATCATTGTTCTTTTTTTTGGGGTGGGGGGAGGAACGCAGAGCATTGCTTTTTGATTTTTTTATTTTTGTCTTGAGGCGATGCCCTCTATTGTAAATAAAAACTAAACTTCAACAACGCCATTTATATCTGACCACACGTTACATAAACTGCATACATATGGTCATTACTTGGTGTTTTTTGAAAAAATAGGTAGAGTGTTCAATGTTAACGTAAAGTAATTCTTTGCTTTGCAATTTTTAGAAGTTATTGTGACAATTTAGACTGTTCAAGAGCTGTGTTGAACTCATGATTAAGAATTAAATTAGAAATATTTTTCAATCGCAATTGAGCTAGTTGACGTACCTGAGACACGCGCATTGGTAATCGCCCTTGATCATCGCGGACGCCCCCGGCACGCGGAAGACATCGCTGGTGGAGAGCCGAGGCTCCGCGCACCTGCCCGCTTCAGTGGCCGCAGACCTACGAGTTGCACGGGGGAACACTTTACGTTCATTTAGTTATTGTAAAATTCTACGGCGTTGTTGAGTGTAGATTTTGATCCATATTCTATTCCTTTTTTAATGAAAGCCTGTAAAAATTCATGGTAAGAAAGAATAATAATACACTATAAGTTGTAAATTTTGTGCAAAAACTTAGTCAGACTATGTTTCGGATAAGAACTAAGTATTATGCTATTATAAACAGTCAAAATAAATTGCGATTACACAACGAACTGTTTTGAATAAAGTATCTATTTAATTTTTTATTTCCAATGATATAAAATTAGAATTAAATGTTCTTTGTTAATTTATATTAAAGGAAAATTTACGTTCAACTCTAAGTATATGATTGAAATTTATTCAAATAGTTTCATCCAGAGAAATGAAAACAAATTAAATTAAACTATTCAGGTTTTCTACGTTTTAAAGGAAAGTGAATATTAATGAATAATACGAATGCAAAAAATGTTTTTCAAGAAATACTAAGTGCATGGACAGCATAAAGAGTGAAGTAAACGGTGTTGGTTATTAAATAGTTCCGTGCTAAATTGTTCAGACATTCTCCCATTCGTTGCAGATAGTTTTGAATTCTTACGAAATAATATTACTGTTCATTGCACCCAAGAGATTTTAGCTGAAATAAGCCTGCATATTATAATATGAACGTACCAGGACGCACCTAACAAAATTCGATGCAGGCGCCTCAAATGCAATTAAAAGAACCTGATGCTTGCTTGGATTCTGCCTATAGTTACCACGTCCCTGCTGTTTAACATACGTTGCAAGACGGAACATCAAGACACAAATCACGTATCTACCACACATACGACTCTCGATCTCACAGTGAGGAATGCGGTCGGAAATGACTAAGACAATTACCGACGTCCTGCCTTCGCCTTCGCTGCTTCTCTGGAAGTTCCGTTGATCTTGGGCTGGTGCTCGTGAGTCATAGAACGCTCGTTGAAAGTTGTGTAGTTCACATTGTACTTGTTGCTCTTGGGTGCTCTTTCCAGGGGCCGGATTTCCTAACAATTTATGTCGTGGAATAGTTATTTGCTGGCAGCGCAGGTTCTCCAAAGTCAACTTGGTTATTTTATAGGTGGTACCGCGTAGGATAGCATGGTCGAATTGGAAAAACTTACACTCTGAGCGCTACCGCTTCCGCAAGGTGAATTGTCTGAAAATCCTGTCCCAGAATTAATACCTCTGGAAGAGGCGCTGTACTTCTAAAAAAAGCTTGTGAAGAGTAATCAAGCGTTTATTCTGTGTAGTTTTTAAATATATATTTTAGCTGATTTCTTTCTGAGACTTGCTTCTATATAATATATTTTTAAAGAACAACTAACGTGAGTTCCTCATCCATACGTCTTCTTCAAATTGCACATTGTATTTAGGGATGGATGAATCGTGATAGGAATGTTTCCCCGTTGCCGCCATTAATCAGAGCTTTTTCAAACTCTATGATGTCATTTATATTTGTTCAAAAAAGAACTTTGATGTGTATCTCCCTCAAAATAGGAAAAATTATTGTATATATGAGAATTTGGGCTTCCAGGAGGATGATGTAAGGTCCCAAGCCGAAAGTTTAGTAGGTTTTCCCTCTGTTGAAATAGAATATTTTTTTGTGTTTGTTACGGATCATCTTTTTCAGTTCACTGTTGTCGTTTTTTTCAACACCTTTTTCTTTCTCCTTCAACTTTGAACATCTTATGTTAACTTTTTTCTATCTTGCTGCAGCTATTGGCAGGGTAAACCAATTGCTCGTTCCCTCAATTCCATACCAAATGGTGCCATCCTCCTTTCTCTCATGGGAACACCTTTGTTGAAGACTTGATCTAACTTTTAGTATAGTCTGATGCGTGTAAGGCAAAATGCATTTAGACAATTTTTAACTGTATTTGTTTAGTTTGACGCTCTTCCTTTCTCAGAAAATGTCATTCAAAATGAAAACAATCTCCTGATTGCACTTTTCCTTTTGATGATCCATTTTTGTTGAGTGTCCGTGAACTCAGCGAGTGTCTGCCACAGTTATTGCTTTAACTAGCCTAAGTTCTGAATACTCTTAAGCCCGCAATATTTCGTACTCAGTTTTATGCATTGCAGTTAGTGGGCATATGCACAGCTTCTTACTCCTGCGTACCCCGTAAGCAGTCCTTCTTCTTTGTAATTTATAAATGCGAAGTATATTTCAAGAGTGTAAATTGTTCACACTTGTGTAACATCGCGATTGTTAACTTCAATCGATCTGGTTCATTTGGTTGCGACATTTCGCATATTAAATTTTACCACTAGTGATACATCAGGTAAATGGTTTCTTAAGGCTAATAAAATAGACACATTTGAATATGGGCCTGGATAAGTTCACGACTTCTGAGGCATCGTAGGCGACTCTTCGGGCATCCGGTTGGTCGCTCGCTAGAAGATCGAGTAGATTACCAAAGAAAGTTCTTATTCATTCTCTCTGACATGGCGTTCATAAGATCTATCGTGGTCGTCAGTTTAAACTTTGCTGCATGATTTTTCACAACAAATGTCTCATAGTTTTTTACCACATGTGTTTCACAAGAGCAGATCGCAACTTTAATCAGTTTCCTGATTCAATTCCTTCATTTCGGAGTTGGAAAAGTTCATTGCTATCGGGGTAAAACGGACCATGTGTTTGTCAACTGGTAATGACATCAGAGCTGCTCATAAAACCTCTCTTTGTAATAATTACCTTTTCAAACTTGAATATAGACCCCATATGATAGAGGCTAAATATAAGTCTAGTTCACAACAATAATAAAATATGTTTTCTCGGCGCATACATTTGGTATAACATGAAACATCGAATTATCTCATTTTACGTGCATTTCGAGAGCGGTTCGCGCCTTCGCGGAGTCGCGGAGTTGAAGACATGCCAGCATTCATCATTCCAGATCCGCCAGCAGTCGGCGACATTCTTCGTACTGTGCAGTTCCCGACCTTGCCCTTACTCGGGCGGTGTTCTTTCAGGGCAGTGTTTTATCAGGCTTCTAAAAAATCAGCGCAGTGTTGTTATACGACGTACGTGTGGCAAGCCAAATGCAGCCGTAACTTTAAATATCAGGCTCAAGGATGCTCAACTTTGAACTCTTTGTCGGCAACGAGAAACAATTTCAACACGGTCGGAGTTGGGTCTCCTGAACAGTGTACTAGGAAGTCAATTGTTGATGCTGCCAATTTCTGGTCGTGTTTTACGAGGCGATCCAAGCTCAGCGTTTCTCAACCGGGCAGTTCGTGTACGACGCCAGCACTCACAATAATTTTACACTAGATCACAAATTGATTCATGTAAAATTAGAAAAGTCCTTTACGCTCAGTTGCTGACAAAGTGATAATCTATATTCAATGTGTTCACTGTATATGACAGAAAATAATACGGTGTATCGTGTCATTCTCGGCATTGATCTTTGTTAGGAAAGTTGGATTAGAAGATGTATCCTCTATTCACTCAACCCCCGTAACTCTAATGCATGGATGTCAACATTTACCCCCTGTGCTTTGCGGAACAATAACCTCCAACCTTCGAGCACCGGGAGGTGCCCCTAAAGTCTACTTCTGTAGAGGGAACTTTCAGATAAAGTACGTGCGGAAAATGCGCTGCAAAATAGTGTGTGGGGACTTGATTCCGTCCAGCAGTGCTTTTTTTATTTTTCTCTGCAGTAAAAAGTGGGGTATTATCACTTAGTTGTGATACCAAAATTGAGAAATAAAGCGAGGTAAGAAATCTAAATCTCCAACTTATCAGATAAGAACATGCTCGCATTTTTTAAGCATTTTTCTTCCACGGCTCGACGTTTTTAATATTTCTAATGCTCTAAGTTGATCATTCCAAAAAATCATTAAGAGGGCTTGTTTTCAGATATTTCAGGGTGAGCGTTAATACTTGAATAGTTTGCAGACATCTTGCTCACTGGCTTATGAAAAAAGTAGGCTGAATAATCAGAAAAAATAAGCCTAAGTTGAATTATATGTTAGATCAGCGTTTTAAGACAAATGTGCGTTGGAGGTCAAATTACCTAATGATATCTGACCGTATCTTGAAAGTTCCTCATACATACTGATAGTCTGTTGAAAGAAATGCAATACACATGACATTATCTATCAAAAATCATTGTTTTAGTTCGTATGAAAAAGTAATTATTTTTTAATTTTAAAAAGTCAGATTTTAATGATTCTCCAAATTTCGTGAGTAGAATAAGCGAAGTTGAACAAATACGAAGACTTACGTTACATTGTAGAAATTGAGTTGACTTAAAAAACGAATTGCCTTCGATATTCGATTTGTATGTGATGTGAGCTAAGTTACGATTAAAATACTAAAATGACCTTCTACCTCGTGTAGTTGACTGCAGTTTAGATTTAATGTCCATGTAGCGGGTCTGTTTAGTCCAGTCTACCTACGCTAATTTCGATACAAAAAATTTTAGCCGACGGCAGTTTAACGATCAGCAGACGCACTTACGTATGCGATGCACTTCCCGCATCATTTTTTTTGAGCGGTGTCCTCATTAGGAGTCATTTTGTGCCAGGGTCTGAGATTACTACACTGGAGCCCCGCCCTCTCGCGGCGGTGCTCTTTTTACAAACATGACCACCGTTTGTTTCCAGGAAGCGATGCGAATAAGTGCGACCCGACGGCACATACCTTGACAGAACGACAGTCATCTTGTATTCATTCCTTGAGTAATTGCGAGGTCGATCTGTTTAGGGCTGATGGATGAGTAACACGAGCTTCTCATTAATCAGATTCAAGGAACGACTTGACGTATTCTGGTTCTTCAGCTCTCCGTTTTTGGAAATATTCCACGAATGCAGGAACGCATTTTGTGGTTATTGTGGCCATGACGTGATGAATTTGTATTTCCAGCTTTGAGTTGTGATACGATGTCTGCCAAAGTAGAGTTTGATTGCTGTGTGTTGTCTCTTCTAAGCAAGAATTACCACAAAACGTTTTTTGAATTTTTCGTATAGCTTCTTCTTCTTGATCGTTTTTCTTCAGAACTATAGCGAGTTAACTCAGTTATTGAAAATTATAGAAATATCAAAATTCACTTGTATTGCTCTGCATGTTACTACTGAGTGGTTCAGCACACCTAGGTTTCATAATGCGTTATATTACAAAGTTGTTTTCTATGTTAAAATTATTATAAACCGCATAAATTTTCTTTGCTCAACATGCAAACTTTGCTGCCTCAATTTTTATAGCTGATTAACGTACAGTTAATTCCCCAACCTGATTTTTGGAACGCCATTGACTGAATACTTACGAACAAATTTACTCCACAAAGATTCGTGCTGACCTTGCTGCGTGTCTTCATCATTTATTTTAACTCCTGGAAAGTCAGTTGTTTGGAGTGAAACATTCGTAAACTGGGGAATTGTTTGTCTATGGTCTACAATATTCCGAACAGTGTTGAATCTTGGCACAACCCTGACGGCCCTGTCAGCTGTGTAGTTAAAGTTCCTGTTCTGACATCGCCACCATGAGATATGGGTATAGCATGCCTTTTTGCGTGATCGCTGGATGACCTAACAGCCTTGCAAGATGCCCTTTCCTCAGGATTTGCTGCGTGTTTGTTACGACAGTCTTCAGATGCTGCGGAGACCCTGACTTTCTGGTGAACCTGACCTCTGATTAGACCTTCCCCCTTCATATCGAGGGCAAAAATTGACCGCATTCTTGGCGATGTTTCTAGCTCTCTTCCCTAGCTATATATCTTCCCTAGCACTCGCGAAAACTCTGTGTGTACGTCAAGCAAAAATATCTGATGCAACTCCAGTGGTTGGTTCTGATCTCAAGTCTGCGCGGGGAATTTCATAAAAAAATGTCTTCAATTTAAAAGTTGCGGTATTTCCAGCGAAGAGTTCATGTTTAGTTTTATTTAATAATTTTTAACCTAGGAATTTTTTTCCGTTTTGTTTGTGCATAGCTATTGTTGTATGTCGGAAATACTCTCCCAGATTTGATTATGATTTCTACTTAAGTGCTTAAGTACAGTTATTTTACGTAGTTTGTGATATATTTTAGCTTATCGTAGTTGTAACATATTGAAACATATTACGTCCCATGAAGAATTTCACTCACAATTGTGAAAGATTAACTTCTAATGTAGGTGACAGAGTAAATATGATATCGCAGTTAATGAAAATGGAGCTTCAAGCCCAAGTGAGGAAAATATGAACGATTTTTTAAAATTTTCTTCAAATATTTATTTACCTAATTTTAAATTAATTCCACAGTCTGTTTCAATATTGCGTTGAAGTTATCAGAATAAAAAAATACGACCTGAACATGTTTCCTTATGAGGAGAAAGTTCTCGTGTTTCTGGACGCAATTCTCAGTTCGATAATTTCAGTCTGGCAAAGAGGGACAAAAACTCTTTCTTGACCCCAGACCTTGTGAAGATGAACAAGGTGTAATCGTTTGTTTGCATGTGCATATGGTTAAAATTACGGCAGAAATTTTTCTATTGAACGTAAGGCACACGCAAACAACGATTAAGAAAGTATTTGATTTACGTTCGTTGATTCGGAACTGTTGAACATTTCGACGAGCTCGACTGTTGTGACGCGGTCATGATTGAGTTGACGCGACGTTAGCTCGTGATCAAGGAATGGGTCATTCGGCCTCGTACTGCCGGTGGTCGCCGCGTGTGCTGGACTGAAAAGCAATCTTCCACTGATAACTCTCGCCAATTTCTTGGCGTGACGTTCCTGCTGACGTGTCCTGAACTTGTGTCTTCGCTCGTCGTTCATTATTACTGAACAGGACTCGCAGCTTGAGGTATGATGTTCGAACTAGGGTTCATGATTTATTGTTACTAAACAGAACTCGCAGCTTGAGGTATGATGTTCGAACTAGGGATCATGATTCATTATTACTAAACAGAACTCGCAGCTTGACGAATGATGTCCGTACTAGGGATCATGATTTATTAATACTAAAAACAGGACTCGCAGCTTGAGGTATGATGTTCGTACTAGGGATCGTATTGTTATATTCTGCACTGCAGGGCTCGTGCAGGTGAGTGTTGTCTGAGTGTCAGAACTGAGCAGAAATGTTGTGGCTTTGTTGCGCACCTCGCTTGGTTTCCCCTTATTTCCAGGCACCTTGTTAGGATAACGCTGCCTGCATGTTAATTTACAAGTCAAAATTTGTAAATAAAACTCTACAGTCACAATACATGTTAACTGGTGAAAATTTTGAATGGAAGAAGGAATGTAAATACCTGAGAATGTTCCACTATGACTAAAAAAATATCATTCAAATACTAGCCTCGCGTTTTGACAGTGTCAGAATTACTGCACATAGAGTACAGTTGAGTATAGCTACACTAGGTTTTCGAACTCGAAGCCATTGACCTATCCCGCCGGCGATCACGTACCATGACCGAGATTTGAAGGGCGCTGTTGCCTGCTCAATGCCGCGCGTCGGTTTGAACTTCAATGCTTTCTTAACATTGGACAGGCGTGACCTCCTGCACATGCGTGCATTGCTGTGCAAGCAGCTAATGGCCGGAGTGCCGGCCTCTAGTATGATACAG
Source organism: Morinoia aosen (assembly GCA_030386875.1). NCBI lineage: Eukaryota > Metazoa > Arthropoda > Malacostraca > Amphipoda > Talitridae > Morinoia > Morinoia aosen. Next base: position 37,339,167 of record CM059572.1, read on the forward strand.
CAGCTTACACACTTGAAAAATTTAAATATGTACGCACTTAAATTATATTTTCACGCTTAAGTATGAGTATAAGTGAATTGTTCTGTGAAATCTTTTGCTTCTAAGTAATAAGTGTGTTGTTAGATGTACTGCAGTTCCGCGTCATAAATGTCGGTATTTCCACACGTTCTATACGGAATGTGTGGGCTGTGGAGGAACAGCGATCTGCTTGAGAAAAAATCACAGCTATAATTTTGACCAAATCTAACTAGTAGGCGGTGCTGAATATGGTAGTGCAATTTACTTATAATGATATACTAAATAGAATAACCATAAGCCTCGCGTCTGTTTTTCCAGTCTCACTGCAGAAATTAGAATGTTAGTAGTATGTAGTTCTATGTTAATGCTTTACAGCCTGTCTGGGCTGTGAAACAGATTCATAAGTCAGAACAAGGAACTGAGTGTCGAGATGTGGTTCACAAATGGCAGCTGTTTCGAGTGAAGTGCCTGCCAAGAAAATATGAAGCCAAAAATAATTGGGTCGATGTTTGAAAGTACAAAGCCACCACTCTTCAAATGAATCATTTAAGCTACGCGCATGCATCACAGAAACATGTCTACACATATAGTCAATTCAGGGCTAACTTTTTAAGAAGGAATTCATCTTTTTCATCGCAGTTTTACTTTTAATCTGTATTATCAGCTCGATAATTTCTTCCACAAATCGATTTTTTATTCTAGGTGATTTTAATTACAGTGGCAGTCATTGCCATAGTAAGAGGACACTTCGCGTGTGTGGCGCTCGTTACGCGATGTAAGCTGCAAGTTAGACAATAATTTATGGGCAGGTGTTGTGCTCTGTGACCAGGGGCTGCGGGGAGCTTTGTGAGGCGGTGTGCGGGCCGAGCTGTGTGGCCCCTCCTGCCTGGCGCTAGTTCAGGTCTACCTGACGCTTCTTCAGGTGTACCTGGGGGCCTTCAGGTACACCTGAGGAAGCGTCAGGTAGACCTGAACTAGTGTACACTTATTTAATGGTACACCTAAAGGCATTCAGGTGTACCTGAAGATGCATCAGGTATACCTGAAGGCACTCAGGTACATGTCACGAAACTTAGCACAGTGTGCGTACGTGGCGCTGATCAGGCGCCCTCCACTGTGCTAGTTCGAATGGAGGACTCGAAACCTCCTAGTAAAAGAGGAAATGAAAAACACAGAGCGGAAAACACAGAAAGAGGAAATGGTAGAACAGTTGGAAAAGTAGAGAAAGTAACTACTGATCTGCTCACTCACACCAATACCTCAGTTCAACATGGGAAATGAAACACTCGGTTAATGGTACATTATTGATTACTTTATTTCGAGTTAGTTAATGAACACGTGATTGGCATGAGACACTCTTGGCAAGCAAAGAAATTTGCGACACACAATATTAGCGAAAGTTACTGGCGCGCGTACCTTGTAACGCCAACACAAAACACCAACCAGAGACATATCCTGCACAATCCTAGGCAATCGCAGCGCGCGCGGAAGAAAAAAAAGCACAGTCACCTATGGCCTATTATCCATGACTTCTCTTGATCGTTCCGAACGAAGCGTTTCCAAGGCATACCCCGAGCTCCTCTTGAATTTCAGAGAGCCTGAACACTTTCTAAGCTCTATTGCTTGCATAACTTCCCTCTCAGTGTGACTGGTAGGCAGTGGGCCCTGGCACTTCAGCTTGGTAAGCGCCATATGGTCAGGTTGCTCTGCAACCCGGAGTCGCCTAGCCCCACATCGTTGAAAACTCCAAGCCGCTCCACACTCAAACACCCGACCCCTCCTGGGAACAAGGATTATATTAAGTGACTACACTCCACTTGAATCTTTATTCCTTGCAATGCCCCTACTTCAAATCGAATTGATTGAATTTTACCCCCTTTAATCCCCAAATCAATCATAAAATTTATTTATTTTCCTCTGAGAATAATTGGATTATTTCACCCCGCTTTACAAAACAAATCACAAAGCACTCTGTTTCGAGATCAAATGAAAACCATTTAGCCTACACTTCAATAGTTCAATAAGACACGAATATTCTGATTTCGCTCTAAGAAATAATGTAATAATTCTTTCATTCCCCACATTAAAGTGAAACTCTAAACACGAGAACAATTCGAGGATAATTTAAATGAAAACCCTAAGAACTTACTTCAATATTAACAATGAAAATCCCTGCGCCCCACCTAGACAACAACTTCAATTGCAATAAAATTTGTCAACCATTTCTACTTGAATCACTCCACTCTTTTTATGAACACAAATATAATAAGCTGTATGAGATTCTTCAAAGAACAAAGAACAAAATCTCACCTCCCCCTCGAAGAACTCGTATCCCTACATCCTGCACTGAGTCAGTGAATCGACGAAGTAGGCCGGCTCGCAAACTCTCTGCGTATTTATGGTCCCCTCGAACAAGGGATGCGCATCGGCTAAGCGGAATGCGCGCGAAAAATCCTCGCCCTCTAATTGGTTCGTTCTAAAGCGTCGCTTTCCTTGTGCTACGTGTCCCTTCCTTCAAACTGAAATTACTCCGCGCTTTACTCTCAAATACCAATATTCCTTAGTCCCTTGCTCTTATATAATAATCTATTTAAACCCCCTATTTTCCTGTGCTATGTTGTTTATTTACAACAACTCCCGTATATGCGATGTATTTTGGACTAGCTCTCGAAATATCCTCTACCCCCCTTTACCTACTTCTCCCTGCTCCTGTACCCCCTATACCTCCCGGGCAGCCTAGCGTCGACCTGCCGGTTGTCGCGCCTGTCCTCTCTACGTATATAGATAACTTTTGTTGAATATATCGTTACAGCCCCGCGCCCTTCATAAAAATTTGAGCCAATGCAGTTGGTTCAAATTTTCAAATTGTTTTTTAGTTCTAAATAATTGATTACATCAAACTCTGGTCTTGACATCGCATATCACACAAGCCTTAAAATATCATCCGTACATTGAAAACATACATGGACACACAAAAGGAATGAAAACGCACATGACATATTATTAGGGCACCCTAACAAAGAACACAATGCTCTTGAGAACCGCATCTGTTTCATATATTCTTACATACTCAAAAAAAACGAAGAAAACTCGCATCCGCCATGTATAATCTTCCATTTGCAAAACGAAGGAGACTCTCATCTGTTACAAATAATAGACGCACAACGACATCGATTAAAAAAAAATCGAACATTATCCGCTTGATTTCTCTTCATAAAATTCAGTCACATAAGCAGAGAAAAGAACACACAATGCGATCAATTAATACAGCGAACTTAGCACAAGGACATAGACATCTCAAATCAACCTATCACTTGGCATTCACGTAAAAGATCTCAAAATGAAATAAAGTTTTCTCTTGAAATATCTTATTCTCGATGAATCTCGTTGATAATTTCCAACTTATTTCTGTACAAGTCTTTCGGGGGGTACCCCTGGGTCTCAGGTAATTTCAAAATATAGCAATGCTCCAAAATTTTTCATCCTTGCGTTGTAGTCCATCACTCCTGTGGTATTATCAGCGACTCGCGTTAATACGCGTATGATTCCTTTGGGTGGGCTCGTCAGCCTGTCTCCTCGATGAAAGTTGATCATTTATAATTATCTACAAAGCCATCAGGTTAGGACAACTCATTTCCCGCCGGCTGGAAGTGCAGTTTAGACCCCTGAGGTTTGGATATATGACATCTCTATTGACGGTACAAGTCTACTCTATTGGAGCAGAAGTTACCCATGAGATTTCCCAAATGTAGCAATAACTTGGTATCAATCAGCGACAAGTTTAAAAAATAATTTTTCAATAGTGTCGCCTGACAAGTTGCTATTTCACCTACAATATATTTCGTAATACAAGTAAAAACACATGCTAACATTCCAGTGACATTGCGAATGGGCCCCGATTTTTTTTTCGATGCCTTTCGATCACAGGACTACTAAAATAAATAAAAAACACACATTTAATTTCACATACATAATGACTTGCAGATTGCCAAGAGATCTACCCACTGGGCCGAAATCTTGTACCTGAGAACAAGTACACAAATACATGTAATATTATGACGTTGGTCAGACGTGTATCATACTCTGCTGCATACAGCCTTTCAGACTTTGACGTTGATTAGACGTGCGTCATACTCTGCTGTACACATCATTTCCGACAATCCGACCAACACACAAAAAAATTTATGAAGTGCAAGAATATGCATTGTAAACATCAACCTGATCCCAGCCACGAGACTGTACTCTTCGTCTTCATTCATCTCTCTAGATGAGAGGTACTCCGTATTCCCCTAACAAATTTTCTGTATATACAACGTTCGGGTCAGCAGAATTATATGGAATCCGTTAATTTAACGGCAATGTTTGTGTCTTAAAAGCTACGTGTGATTTGCATATCCTTCAGTTCGGAGTATATAAACATTCAGTATCCTCAATCACGACCGGTGCGGAGAGTCAGCGAATTTTAAGTTCACACCAGATCGTATTAAGTACTAAAGTCAAAACTCCAATTATGAAACCCGGGCATAGCATCAACTGCCTATTGTTTCCTTTAAAAGATGGAAGTTGTGATGCACTTGCAGAAAAAACCCAGACATTGATACTCGTTCCCTTCGCCAGTGGACAGTCCTTGAAACACAATCGGTAAGTTTACCACCCACAACCACTTGCTTGGATATGCACAAGTATGTTAGTTATGAGTAGGCCAAACAAAAAGTCACATTCGGTAATTAAATCACAGTTCCTATGTTAACCCACACAGTTAATGCTCAACAGGCGGAAGTAAGCAAGTTCCTGATGACACACATGATAGGTTAGGGAATTAGGAACCATTCTTATACTATAACACTTAGAATAAATGAAAACATCCTAGCACAGTCAAATCACGGGATCAGCTCAGCCAGAACATGAGGCAAAAGACACTGAGCGAACCCCCCTGAATTTCAGCGACCAGGAAACAAATTTCATTTTCAAACTTAAATCAATACTTAATATGTCTTTGAATTATTTACATATATCCATGCTTTGACCCGAGAATTTATATTTTCTATATGCTGCCTAGTCGCCCCACTCGATGTCTGACCTATCGACGAGAACGATCATGGTAACACAATTTTATTATTTACTCTGCTCCTTTAAAAATGGTACACAGGGTATGGCACGCGGAACACTTTTCAAATTTATAACTCGTAAAGGGCAAAGTTAAAAAAAAGAGTCACAATTATTTCAAATGAAATCCCGGACATTTAAATTTACACACATCCTTTCAAATTTTACTCATAATCAATGCTACCTTTTATTTTAACCTATTGTGCTATCACATTCATTCGGCTCGTACGGGCCTCACTCTTGACCTACTGACACAGACAACGAGTACCCTAATGGCCGAGATCACTTTTATGGCCCTTGCGTGGAACAAGTTGTAAAATTCGGACACACCTTCAGCTTTACTCGCCGTTACACACACTCAGTTACACTCTATAAGTCTCACAGAAAAAAAGATTTTGCTGTGGAATCTTTTTGCCTGCTCAAGCTGATATGAAACACCACATGGACACATCACACTACTTGCATAGGCATGGTCACTTCAAGACAGTATAACACAAATACAAGGCATGAATTCATCTTCCCAATAGCATTCCCGTCAATTTTAGATTCCTCTGAATTTTTCGACGTGGATAAAAATTGCAACACACCGTTCTCGTGTTCTTCCTTAAAAATGTAAGCACTAAATGTAATCAAGACTCCCTCCTCACGAGGTAGATCAATGAGACAAGAAAAATCCTACATTCACTCGCCAATGCACGGTAGACATTCTATTGACAGTTTTATTTTTAACGTAAATTTTTATTTATAATATTCTGTGAAGGAGCATTACTTCTACTGCAATTCACTTTGGTAATTTAACATTAGCAAGAAGTGCGTAGTTTCTCCATCCACCTTCCAGATAGCTCTCTAATTTTATCTTTACAAAATTAAATAAGTTTAGCACTCAATGTCTGCAGCTGAAATAACTTTTGATAATTTTTAATGACTTGTTAAACTTGTTAATCTTCACAAAATGAATAATCAGCATCTCGTTTTCTATACTAATGCTTTGGAATAATGACGTAAAAAAAAGGAAAATTTTGTATGTTTCATGTATCCAAATGACAATCTCACAAATTGTCAACCGTGCAATGGACGTTAACCTACACTAAGGCACTAAAATTAAGCTATGAGCAGCACGAGCAACATTCTAAAATGCTATCACGTAACTTGTGAAAATTTACATTCCCATGTCACTGATTCGCGCGCTCCTACGTAGATCTATTTTCCGTGTTTATTTTAATACTTCGGCAGCCAAATGCCGCCTAATACTACTTCAAGATGCCTAATACTACTTTAAGATTGACATTTGTGATTATCCAAAACTATTTTGAAATTGTGCACGCAGCTCACTATTAAGTAAGGTCTGTAGATAATCTCTTTCTATTTCAATGCCCACGTGCTACGTAATATCATCATCTCGTCTGAGAAGACACATTGCATTACTCACATAAAAAAAATTTGGCAAGCGGTACTGAACACAGTAGAGAAAAATAGTTTGAGTTAGACATGATGTACAATACGATTTTAGCAGCTATTAAAATGTTCAACATAACTTCTCTACTTGTGCAAGGCTTCCACAGGCTATGTCTGCTTGACCCACGCTCCTGATCTCTGAGACCCGTCGTCTGCGGTTTGTTTTATTGCTCAGGAATTTCTTTGACTCTCATGCTCGGACAGTCATCTCACAATGGAACACAACGGAAGGTATTTGAAACAGATTCTTGCGCACTTCAGAAAGGTTACGTTAACACACATTTGCAAATGTATTACACTGAAAATATTTCTAAAATCATGTTCACTGTACATTAATTAGTTTTCTTTTAATCAACATGATTTGTGTTAGGTGGATGAATGTAATTACCGCTCCTGGCTTGGGAGCTTGCAACAAGAAGTTGACAATATAAAAGAGAGAAATGATTGACTTCACCGGCATGAGAGTTCACAAAAAAAAAACACAGCTTAGAATGCACATAAACAATAATTACAATTTGCAATGCATTGACTGAGAATCGGTATTAACTGCTCAAAACACTGCATCATTTTCACAGAAAAATTGCATGACGTGCATATATTATCTACCACCCGCCAGACTCATGATATCATTCGAGCAAAATTCAATTTCTGTTTTTCAACATTTAGAGAGCAAATTCAATTTCTGTTTTTCAACATTTAGAGTAGAGAGAGCAAATTCAATTTCTGTTTTTCAACATTTAGAGAAGATAAAAAAAAATCACTGCTTGAAAATACCGGTCACACTGAAACACGCTACTTTACACATGCTCTCACTTAGCATTATTCACTGAGCCATTGCATACTTATGCCATTCAAACCTAACTTATATGCGCGCTGCTGATGCCTCTACACTTCAAACTCGAATTTTATGGAGCCAGCTATGGAATGTGCTTACAGACCGTACAGCTCATTCGAACAGGGAGCCAGAAACCGCAAGCTTAAGCCGCTGCTTTACTGCACTCCAGCCTCAGCATCCACTACAGTTTTAGAGTGCTCGACTGGCTTTGAAGCATTACTTTGAATTATTATTAAATTTTTATCAAACAGAAAGAATTACGACACAAAAATATTTCCCATGTAAACCGAAGTACCGGGTGGTTAGCAGAACAGTATATAATTAAATTCAGTTTGGGGTGTCACGAAACTTAGCACAGTGTGCGTACGTGGCGCTGATCAGGCGCCCTCCACTGTGCTAGTTCGAATGGAGGACTCGAAACCTCCTAGTAAAAGAGGAAATGAAAAACACAGAGCGGAAAACACAGAAAGAGGAAATGGTAGAACAGTTGGAAAAGTAGAGAAAGTAACTACTGATCTGCTCACTCACACCAATACCTCAGTTCAACATGGGAAATGAAACACTCGGTTAATGGTACATTATTGATTACTTTATTTCGAGTTAGTTAATGAACACGTGATTGGCATGAGACACTCTTGGCAAGCAAAGAAATTTGCGACACACAATATTAGCGAAAGTTACTGGCGCGCGTACCTTGTAACGCCAACACAAAACACCAACCAGAGACATATCCTGCACAATCCTAGGCAATCGCAGCGCGCGCGGAAGAAAAAAAAGCACAGTCACCTATGGCCTATTATCCATGACTTCTCTTGATCGTTCCGAACGAAGCGTTTCCAAGGCATACCCCGAGCTCCTCTTGAATTTCAGAGAGCCTGAACACTTTCTAAGCTCTATTGCTTGCATAACTTCCCTCTCAGTGTGACTGGTAGGCAGTGGGCCCTGGCACTTCAGCTTGGTAAGCGCCATATGGTCAGGTTGCTCTGCAACCCGGAGTCGCCTAGCCCCACATCGTTGAAAACTCCAAGCCGCTCCACACTCAAACACCCGACCCCTCCTGGGAACAAGGATTATATTAAGTGACTACACTCCACTTGAATCTTTATTCCTTGCAATGCCCCTACTTCAAATCGAATTGATTGAATTTTACCCCCTTTAATCCCCAAATCAATCATAAAATTTATTTATTTTCCTCTGAGAATAATTGGATTATTTCACCCCGCTTTACAAAACAAATCACAAAGCACTCTGTTTCGAGATCAAATGAAAACCATTTAGCCTACACTTCAATAGTTCAATAAGACACGAATATTCTGATTTCGCTCTAAGAAATAATGTAATAATTCTTTCATTCCCCACATTAAAGTGAAACTCTAAACACGAGAACAATTCGAGGATAATTTAAATGAAAACCCTAAGAACTTACTTCAATATTAACAATGAAAATCCCTGCGCCCCACCTAGACAACAACTTCAATTGCAATAAAATTTGTCAACCATTTCTACTTGAATCACTCCACTCTTTTTATGAACACAAATATAATAAGCTGTATGAGATTCTTCAAAGAACAAAGAACAAAATCTCACCTCCCCCTCGAAGAACTCGTATCCCTACATCCTGCACTGAGTCAGTGAATCGACGAAGTAGGCCGGCTCGCAAACTCTCTGCGTATTTATGGTCCCCTCGAACAAGGGATGCGCATCGGCTAAGCGGAATGCGCGCGAAAAATCCTCGCCCTCTAATTGGTTCGTTCTAAAGCGTCGCTTTCCTTGTGCTACGTGTCCCTTCCTTCAAACTGAAATTACTCCGCGCTTTACTCTCAAATACCAATATTCCTTAGTCCCTTGCTCTTATATAATAATCTTTTTAAACCCCCTATTTTCCTGTGCTATGTTGTTTATTTACAACAACTCCCGTATATGCGATGTATTTTGGACTAGCTCTCGAAATATCCTCTACCCCCCTTTACCTACTTCTCCCTGCTCCTGTACCCCCTATACCTCCCGGGCAGCCTAGCGTCGACCTGCCGGTTGTCGCGCCTGTCCTCTCTACGTATATAGATAACTTTTGTTGAATATATCGTTACATACACCTGAACACCTTCAAGTTTACGTGAACACCTTCAGGTTTACCTGAGTGCCTTAAGGGATACCTGAGTGCCTTCAGGTTTACCTGAACACCTTCAGAGGTACCTGAACACCTTCAGGTTTACCTGAGCGCTTTCAGGCATTCCTGACGCACGCTGAGGTGTGAGAACGTACTTCTCGGCGCGACTGGCGTGCGTTTACCTATGACGCCTGAATAAATGAAAAAATCAGCAGCAGCTGACGCAGTTTCTGGTTTGACTAACGTTTATTCAAGTGCGAGTGTTCCACTTGAGCTTAGTTTAAATTGATTGCGATGCACTAACTATAATTCTCAAGTATTGATAAGCATTGATGTGTTGTCAAATAAAAACACTAAAATATATGTTTCAATTTCATATACTATTGTATAACCAGCAAAAATAAATCCTACACTTTAGTCACTGACGCTGGGAGCGATCTTTCTACGCCCTAGAAATTTTCAAGTCTATTGTTCATTAGTTTTTGCTACTGCTTCCAAAAAGCCAAGGTATCGAATATTATCAATAATTTTAGATTATGATATTATACCTCTTGAAAGTCCATAGTAATACATCTCATTCTAGCTCGTGGTGTGATTAAATTATATTCCCTTTTTGAAAATAATTCAAATTCAGATGTCGGTGGTTTTACATTAAACTTCATTCTGCTGCTCTAATAAACACGGATGTGTTTGAACTTATTAATAGAGCTTTATAGCGCTCCCGTTATTCAATCCGAGCTACTTCGTTGACAGTGTCGTGCTTGTACAACATATGGGTCGTCATTAAGCGCTCGAAGGTATTTCGACTTGAAACTTGATTTATGTTTGCCTGAGTGAGGAAGTAAACATTTGTGTTACGATATTACGTTTGAGCTTTTTAAGTAGAAATGCTACTCTACGAATTAACAAGTTTTGTTGTTGTGTGTACACACTAATTTTAGACTCCGATATTAACTCTCATTGAAATTGCGGTAGTTCTGATAACAGTTAATCGTGAGAATATTTGTCGCCGTCGCTTCCTAATACCATCTGTGTTGTGCAGCGGAAACTGGTGGGGCTGTAAAGTAATTTGCATCGAATTTACTGACTTACAGTTATTTATACTTCAGTAGATCGTTATCATTTTGTTTTCCTTATGGGCTCTAAATATTTTATGTGTGACGCCACTGGGATGAAAGCCATCACCATTGCTTGATCTAGTTGAAGATAACACGCGGCCTTCTGATGTAGACGTGTGATGGCCACTGGCCGGATTTTTCCGTAGCGCATTATCGTTAGCTGAAACGCTGACGCACTTGCATGCGAGCAAATGAATGCGTGCGTGTCAAGTGTTCTTCATTGCATCACTAGAGCAGCAAGTTAGATTTAAGACGTTCAATGAACGTACACTGACGGAAATCCTGTAGTCATTTCAGAGAACTTCGCAATGCTCGTCATGACGCATGTCTGTTGTGGATCAAATGTTGCCTACGTTGTAGTCGGCCCTTTTTTGCTAACACTTCCTATTCGAATAACAAATTTATAAGAAACACTGGTCTGGTGAGCTAGCTGTCGAACGAATTTTGGAAAAAAACAGCCAACAGTCTACCCGTTGAGAACGCTTTTATGTTGTCACGTGCATTAGTATTTATCGTAAACAGTGCTTTTTAGGAGAACAAATAACTACTGGCACAGGTTCAAATAACGTTAATGGTGTTTTAAAGTGTCAATTGGGTTAAAGTTTTGCTACACAATCTAATTCCCACGTTAACTAAGAAGTCAGGGAACGCTCCACAATATCATCGCATGAAATATAGTGCTTTTTCGTAGTTTAAATTCCTGCCTTGGTGCTCTCCGTGGTACAGTGGTTAAGGGTCGGGCTCGTATGTTAGAGTCGCGGGTTCGTATCCCGGCGCTGGCGCGGAGATTTTCCCCGTTGGGTATAAGGGAAAGCTCAAGCACAATACCCCACTCAACCCAGGTGTCGGAAATGGGTACCGGCTTTACGGGGGAACCGTCATGGTGTCCTATATATAGGGTTAGTTATAAGACATTAGAAAAACCAATGCTAAGATCATATGTATCAGGATTGATTGGAAATAAAGCATCCCAAAGATGCCGATGTTAACCTAACCTGTTAACCTTACTGGTGGCATGGTGGCAGTAGTGCACGGCCGCCACATTCCCTCGCCCGTGGCGCGGGGCGGGCGGCTGCGGCGTAGCACTGCTACGGAGCGGCTCACCTTGGCCTCAATAGCGCGGCCGCGGCGGAATGAAGTGGAAGACGGGCATGCGACTGAAAAAACGTGCGAAAGCTCGAGTAGAAATTGTGCTCAATGAATCAAGGGAGAGATAATTGAAGGAGGGAGGTTTCGTTTGTTATTTTAACACGTCTCCGGCGAAGGGACCCACTGGTGGTCACTGAGAGGATATACTTACAGACCTGCAGTCACTGACTCAATTTTCATTAATTCTTTATGAAAGCTATATGATATCATGATCCAGTTAATGTTTGCTATTTTCAATTGACTTTACATTTGAATTGAATATCGAACTTCAGTTTAACCCATCGCAGGAAACGGGTTAAGTAAAGTATGTGCTTAGGAAATTTGTGTGAGTGAAGCGGAATCCTCAAACTGTGATACATACCCTTAGGAGGTCATGAAAACGTACTTTTAGCTCAATTTGAATAACTTTTTTATAAAAGAGCTGCTGGTAACACGCACTGTGGCATGTATATATTAAAACGAGTATAATAAACTCTTTGCGGCCGAATTTCATCGTCCATTAAATTTAGTTGAGTTTTTTTATCGACCCAGAGGTCGATAGTGCAGTTGGTGTAGACAGCCTCACCAGCAAATGATGGCTGACCCCTGCGCAGCTGGGCACGGTTTTCCTACAGTTCGCGTCATAGCAGCAGTGAAGCGAGCAAAATTTATTCTTCTATCGATTTGGCTACGCTACGAGCTACTTTTTCCGGGCGAAACTCTCAAGCTTAGGCTTCGTTTTATCAAGCAAAACTCGAAGACTCCGTCTACAAAAAGAGCAACAGGATATATCATAGCCAAGTCGGCTGAAAATCTTACGCAGCCGGATGTACTGCTACAGCATGTAAATTATTTGAATATTAAGCCCCTGATTTACAACGTCTGCGCTCGCATTGAGATCGTATCACGTGAGTTACAGCTGTTGGTATCGCAAAAAATGCCAAAAGTACGAAATCTTTCCTTATGCGCGTAACACAGTTGTCTCTCATGCATATAACAATTGTGCTCCTGACATTTGGAGGAATGTTGCATTCCATTTAATCTATGTTGCGGCGGCGCATAAAGGTAATACCTGCTCTATACGGGCACTTAAAAGTCGCATCTAACTCGACTGAGCGCGCTCAAGAAGCACCTGAATGGCTGCCCTGGCTTGCTTCATGTTAATTAAGCGTATTTTATACTCGTATTCGCTTGACAGGTGGCCCAGTCGTGCTGTGTAAATTCATTTAGCGTGCACGTGCTTGGCTTCCATTGACGTGCGTTCCATTCAAGCTGGTTCATAGGAGTGCTGCCTTAAAGCCCTTCTCATATCGGTGCTGAATTTGTTAGGGATAATGAGAAGGCGCGTTTTTATTTTGTTAAACTTGCATAGGTAAGTAGAGGTGTTACGCTTGGGCACGCCCGCTGTAGAGCTCATGATTTTTTATTTTCCAAACCCATTTTTGATTTAAAACTTGAGGGAATTAAAATGTGTGCGATTTTTTTAATACATGAATTAGATAGCAAGTTAAGGCTTTTATTCTAGCGCATGTCTGGTTACTAGATTAAAGGTTAGCTTAAGCGTCCCTCACCAATAAAATGCGTTTTAAAGAAAGGAAATGAAGGGAAAATTTAGTATCAAATTAGAGGAACAGGGAATCAACGCAGTTCAGGGCTCTCAGTTTTCTAAAATGAGCAGTTTAACCACGTCTACTATGTATTATACTTGACCAATAATGTGCTACTCTTAAATTACTCACTTAAAATACACCTATTTTTAAACACGCTGACTTTAGTCTAAAACAGTCTTTTCTGGAGGAACAAATTCAATTTCCTGGCTAGCAGCAACTCACTTAAGTAAACAAAGCCTCTCTGACGATGTAATGACGTTCTATTCCATAGGTTATCATTGACCTTACAAAACTGAAGTCGGCCACCAGGGTGTGGCACGGTCGTGCGAATCCGTGACTTGCGATTTTACGCTCCAATGAATACCTAATAGAATCTAAGCACTTTTGAGCACCTAATGAGGGTCCATTGCGATATTTACGACTGAAAATTCTCCTTAAAAGTTTTCGCGTCACCTTTCGGCCAGCCGTTATCTGATGTGCATTGAATCAACGCTTTATCTGATTTGGAGCGTCTGTAAGAAACGTCATGAACGTGCATGGAAAGTATGTTGGTAATCGGAATGTTGTGAAACAAGCTGTTTATGATGTTAACAACATATACCAAAATACGTTTATTGCTATTACTTCAAAAAGTATCAATACGGATGCGGTTTAGACTTTCAGTGGCGAAAATTTCTATCTTAGTGATTTTGGACATCGGACTCGACAACTTCGGCACAGTCACATTGTCTGCTTGAGTCCACCTATGCAGGGCATCGAAATCCCGGCCTGGTAGGCGAATATTCACCAAAAGCGAGCTCCAGGTTTTGCGATGCCAACGAAGACGTACCTCAATTCGAGGAGGGGCCCAGCTCTGGAGAGCTGCGTGACCTTGGCCCACTTTGCTCCTCACTTGCGGTTACCAGCCTCACGCGGCCTCAGCGACGCTCAGTTACCCCATCCGAGGAAAAGAAAAAGAGAACCATTTATTTCAAAAAAAGTTCGTAGCTGAAATGATTCATAGCCTATTGGATTTTGAGTATTTCTTGACGTAGAAGTAATGAATTTATAAATAAGCCGTAAGAAATTGACGAGATGTCAAGGTGGAGTATGTAATTGGACGAAACAAAATAGAAATGCATTCTCTTGGATGTGTTAATCTAGGCGCGAGGACTCAAAGCCTATTAACACTGTAAATAGTCCTGAAGAATGCTCTGGAGGATAGTCTCCTCTTTCATTAGAAACTGGGTTCGCGAAAATCACTATCTGGAAAAATTTGTTTTTTCTTCGGACGCGAATGCCTTTATAGATTTTAAGGGTAATTTCTCGAAGTGTATTTTCATTCGTAAATCCATATACATAGTATACATCGTACTTGCTCTATGTTAGCGAATACTACTATTTAGGCTTGCAGTACGGTTGTCATAATGCGGTGATGCTAGCAATATCGTAGAGAACAATAATGCTTGTGCTCGAATTCGAACATTTAAAAAACTTTAAAAAAACTGCAATAAAATGCTGAAAGCCAGCATCACTGTCTACCCTGTAATTTTATATCGAAATTTAGAGAAAAATTGTGATGTTCATTCGGTGTGCTATTAAATTCCTACCAAACGTTGCGAATGTTGACTCCATTTATTATAACACATATTGTGTGCATGCTTTACAAATACTAGACGAAGTGAAGAGCAAAGTACTGGATTTTGAAAAAAGTCATTGCCGTGCTGAGCATCTTGACAGCTTCGATCATGAATGAACAATTCATTGTTGGCGTGTGACGCGATGAGTAGGGATCTCACAGCGCAAATTGTCGGCCTTCTTGCTTTAGACTCTGCGAAGTACGCGGTAATCGATCATGCGCTGCCTTGGAATGTACAGGGATGCGTCTGCGAAATGGTTATCCTTCAGTGTGTAGTGATCAAATTGCATGCGCTGATAATAATTTGTGTTTTTATCTGCATGCGCTTTAGGATGCAAGCTCATAACAGTAGGCGTACTGAGGGCTAAGGAAGAGAAGTAACTGGCAATTTTCATTGCCACGTATAAATATCAAAATTTAGTACATGAGTTTAGAAGGCGTGTATATGTTTGTCATTTTTCATGGTGTTGATTTTTGGTATCGATTTATTAAAAAGTTAATTTCTATGCTGTTAACAGCTTACCACAACTGAGTTCAAAAGTTTTATTTGAGTGTTAGTGGCTTGGTTTGGTTTCTGTGAAATCTCAGTTTTATGAAATGAACAGTTCAACAGTCACTCACAATATATTATATTTGCACAATGATAGGCTCTATGTATATTTTAGAAATTATCATTGAACTTTAGATATGTTTTCTAATATACGTTATTGTTAAAATTCAAATATTTTCACACGGCAATGAATTCTTTAATGTATTTTGTATTTTAGGGATTATTTTTTCTCATAGTCAGATGTGCGATTCATAATTACGTGCATAATTTAAGATTAATGTCTCAAAAGTTTATCAATAAAGCATTGATCGTTCTAGTAAGGTTTCACTCATACAAATACGGCAGTGAAATTTTGACAGACCTTAGACTTTTTCTAATTTGCTTAGAAATATATAACTTCATGAGAGACAGTCTTAAAATTATAACGGCTGAACTAAATTCTTCCCAGGTGCACTGTTCATGGAAGCCAGTTTCGGACACGTATGGGCATTCCAGAAGCCCTTTTGTCAAAAGAATTGGGCTATGCTTAAGTGTGCAATAAAGTTCTTCTTCTCCTCCATCCAATTCTAAAAAGAACTAGAAGATCTAGTAGCGGATATTGAGCAGAGATGAGAAGGACGTGGGAAATCATCTTGATGATATAGCTTAGGGTGTTGTCATGTTGCGGTGAAATTTGCTGTCTAACTCCTACAGAGAAATTATTTATCTTCATGTAAGGTCAAGTAACCCTGCAAGCGAAAAGTGTTTGAAAATCAGCTTTGTGTTTGCGTGTGTGTGGCAAAATTTAATAACAATGCCGCGATTTATGAGCATTGCTATTTGGATCAGTGATGACTGTATAAAAGTTAATTTCTGTGATGAAATTAATAGGGCGATTTTTGGACGTTAATTTTTGTTTGGGGAAATGTTCTACGGGAACGTGGGGTAAACTAACGAGAGTAGTAAACTCACCATAATACCACAACTGTTTATCTAGTGGGAAAAATGTATTCACTACATTTCAAATTATACAAGAACGCATTTCAGTGATAATTTGATGGGAAGACGTTTTGTGATTCATTTCTTGAGCTACGTACGCTCTGCATTGAAATATTATATTTCCCGCGCTTGCATCCAAGTCAAGGTCTGTTTTCGAGGTGGGCATTGGTGAGCAAATAGGAAGTTCGCTACTGAAGAGTTTCATAATGCGCGCTCTTCCTTGTTTTTCCCAATGTATTTGCAATATGTTTCTTGAACACAGAGATCCAATTTAACTTATTCATTGGAAAGTTATCATTGTACGTATTTTTTGCTGAAGAATTAAACTAGCTTCTTTGCATCGTAGTTCGTATAAGCATGGCCCAGGAAGCTTTGTGCTTCGTGTACCGCTTAACAGCTGGGGCGTTCATCTCAATTTTGACAGATACCCACCCAATCTACACTACATTGATGGCGAGATTTATAAACAGCCGCCAAGGCAATGCAATCTCACGTAATCATGCGACGATCTCGTCAGTTATTGCTACTTGCGGAAAACATGTTTGATTTACAGTGCGCAAAACATTTAATTCCTTGCTCGTGATCTTGAAATTACCGGCAGTTTCGCACATCGAGCTCACTGTGCCAAGCTCGTAAGTAACAACAAATCGAGTCTGTTGCACAATGTAAAAGTTTCATGTGTGGTTTTACTCTTACTTATAAGCGTCCATTTTAGAAAATAAATACGTTCAAAAATCAGAGGGTAGCTAAGCTTATACCTTAAGAAATGATGCTGTCATGGTGAAGTATGCATTCCCGTTCCGTATGGTCCTCATTTAATAGTTAAAACCGGATTTGTTGCAACTTACTTTATTGGAACGGGATCGAAAATTCTTCAAGGAACTTGGCGATGCAAAGCTATTTTTTCTTGTCAAAATTATCAAAGTTGATTTCAATTAAGCTTATACTTTCGTATTTTGGCGTGAAAAACTACATGTAGCGTAGCCAAGTAAACGGAAGAATTTTCACAGCTGGCTGTGCCGCAACGACGGCGTAAATTTCTTTGAATTTTGGTCCCATTTCCTTGTTGCTCAAGTCCCCGCTCGGGACCATCCTTTTCTCTATCATGATGTTTTGAAAGGAAGTTTTTAATATCACCGATAGCGTTTGAGAGTTTGGACGTGCGTGAACCGTTCGTTTTCTTGTTACCGATGTTATGTGGTTCTTGTGAAAGTTCGGCTTTATAACGTAGTTGTCAGGAGAGAATCGGCTTATTTCTAAAGGTGATACACTTGCGTATTTCTACAGTGACGAGCATGCTCGCAGCACCAAACTAAGCACACGGTGATGACAATCGAATAAAGCACAGCGTATCGGTCGCTTTTGCCACTTGGCGGTGCAGGAAACGCATCGTTGCCGCTCTATGAAGGCAGTTAAATAAATTTACATTGTAAAGTTACCACACGCCGTTGAGTTCAAATATTCACTGCTGAGCATGTTTCTAAATACTGAGCTTGTATTCGTGACGTCGTCACTGTAAGTATTTACAACTTCTGCTGAATGCACCCTTTTACTTTTGACTGTGTGTAACTCTCTTGAATTATTGATAAAAAATGTGAGCGTAACCATGATTCAAAACGACTTGAAATGTTGACCCTGTACAGAAAATAAGAAATGATTTTCATTGAATGATTCGACTACCGTTTAAGTTTTTATTTAACATCAAGTTAAGAAATGCTTCAAGAATACATCTCATCCGATAAACGGCCAGCGCAATAGTAATAATTCAAATTATTTCTAACAGAAACACACAAACTACGCCGCACTTTCCGAGCGTTTCAATGTGTGTACGCTCCCAGCCTCGATGGGACCGGAAGAGAGCCCGAGGCGATTACTGTTCCAGATTTAAAAAGTAAAGAATTTTCGAGGTCGGTCTACATTAGCACAACTGCCACCCATTTTTTACGTTGAACAATGCCCACACAAGGTCTTCAGAGGCAGAAAACATTTCACTGCGTTACGAGTTCGAGTTTCACCAAATGAACGCATGGGAAATGTGATCAACCTTGCCCTGGGAAGTTCCTGATGAGCCCAAACGATGTAGCAAGGATGTTTAGAAATAATCTACTCTTATGAAAAAATAGAGCTTAAGCCTAACATAAACGAAATAATACACTTAATAATGCATGATCTAAATCAATGGGTACGAGCAGCGAGTGATGAAAGTTTTCGAAATATTTTTAGTTCGCTCTCAACTTCTAACAATTTTTTTTTGAGTGAAAATTTTTCTTTTTAATGAACTTTTTGTATTGTGCTTGCTGTTTAAGAGATGCTGGACATAACGTCCACGTATTTGACATAGAATAAGAAATTATGCGAATTAGTTTTTGTATTATCAGCCATTACTTTGTAATGAACAAAAAAAGAGTGGTACAGTGATTGCACAAAACTTACGAACCAAAAAATAGTTTTTGAGGGAAGTGCTGAGGGGGATGTTAGTACTGCAGGAGAGTCTCTCTAAAAAAACTATTGCAAACCAAGAGTAAAAAGCTTAGGTTCATTTTGTCCCAAAAAATATTACTGAGTGTGCATCTACAGTTTACGAGAGCTGAATATATTCTGTCTATTGGTTCTTTTTAAAAGCAGTTTAGAAGATAAGTTCATGCGTACTTTGAATTGAACCATATCAGTCCCAAGTATATTGATGTATTGCCATTATTTTGACAGTAGACGTTTCAAATTAAAACATCGTAAGGAAATCGTACTGATTCTAATTGAAGTTTCAAAAGCACACCACAGGTGTTGTATATGTGAGTTGCATGCTGAACTACAGCATTGCAATGCCGCTAATGCTTGTTCAATTCCGACGTTTATTCACGGCATTGCCTTTTGTTTTCTTTCCGAGTACGCTCCCCATCGAGGAATAAAACTATTGTGACTGTTGAAATTAGCTCTTCCAGGGGGAAGATGTGAAGTCCAAGCCTAAGATTTGGATAGGACTTCCTGTTGTTGAAGTTTCTGTGAGTGTTTTTTGTTTTGTTTCGGAAGCACTTTTTTCGATTCACTGTTGACCTTTTTTCAGCGCCTCTCATTTATTCTTCAACTGATACTTTATTTCATAAAGTACACTCAATCTTGCTGTTTCTATGCGCGAAGAATCTAGAGTGAGAACACAACTTGTGCACTAATTCCCCGTTCCTCTAATTTCCTACTGAATGTTGCCATCCTCTTCTTCTCTTTGGAACTCATTTTATATGGTTAGGGAGGCTTAAACTAACTTGCAATCTAATGTAGTCCGGACATGCACTACAATTAAAGCCTATACTTGCCAAGAAAGCACAACGAGCCGCGCAATGTTGCAAAGCCGATAGATTTTCACACGCTGCTGAGGGAAGTTCAGCGCAGGATTCGTAGATGCTGAGTGCGAAGAATGGCGCGCACGGAAAGAAAAGGCCACGAAGCGCACGAGGCCTTGAGTTGTTCTCTGCGCTGGTGATGACTGGTTCAATGAATTGAGTTTTTTTGTTCCGCTTTGTTCGTTTGTGGAGTTATGCGATTATGAGCTTTTCCGGCTTCGTGAATGACATGGAGTGAAAAATGGGGCAATTTTTGACTCTGTGAAAAACTCCCGTCTGCGTGTTTACCTTCGATTGAATTCTTCTCGCAGATTGATGCAATATTTTTAATGACGATAACTGACGATAGTTCCTATAGGATCCGCTTAAAAAATGCTTCCATTGAGTTCATTCATGGGCAGCAGCTGGAAATTATATTGAATTTGAGTCAGTCGACTCACATGACTCACGACATCGTACTATATAGGACTCCCAGCTAACTCCAACTGTGTATGACTCCGACCCTCTCGCGCAATGAGCATACAAAAGCATTGGACTCCCACGTTGAGCAAAAGAGGAAATAAGCTTTTGAAGTTTTTGATTGCTGAATTTTAGAGTCCGTATATCAGGATAATAACTGGTATTAATCAAGGGATAGTTGTACCTGTGATTCGTAAATAATGTTTCTGAATTGGAACTCTGATGGGAAATATTATAATTGTTGGTTTATTGCAGGAATTACTGCATGAACTTACAGGGTTGCTGCTTCAGTGCAGCGATTGTTTGTTGATGGCGATGGTTGGCTTCTTTAACGCGAGGATTTGCTTGATTAATGCCATCATTGCATGCAGAGCTAACATCAAATTTGCGTTATTAATGCAGGAACTGCGTGAGATTTCTCCCTTGACCTAAGCATTGGTGAAGGAAAAGTTGTGCTGTCGCGAAAAGAGTCGTGTGTAATAGCGAGCTGTATCAATTACAGGGTTGCTGGATTTAGGCTGCGTTAAACGTAGAGATTGTAGAATTTCACAATAGATTGTTGCTCAGGTTTTACATTAACCTTACCAGATCTGAGACGCTGAACCTAACTGTTAAACGTTGACGCACACAACGTCAATTCAAACATGTGGGGGCAGACATTTGCTATCGCTAACCAGTTGGTTTGACCACGATTGGTTGGTTATTTTTTATTTTCAGTTAGTGAAGCATTGTTTCACGTATTAGGCAACGTACCGAAAAAAGCTACAGTGGTCTTGTATATGGATTGATTTATTATTTGCTAGAGAGCCAATTATCGTTGAAGTGACATTGATGGCTAAGGTTGCTTCATTAGAAATATATATAACCATCTCTCTTACCGAACTTGCACATTTTCTGTTAGCCTGAGACCTGTAGCGCGTCCGCGCATACCATAATTAATGAAACGTATAAAAAAGTCAAGGTAATTATTCAGAGAAGCTAATCCTTTAATGCATTACCAAGCATTTGGGCAGTAATTAACTCATCAAAAGCATGTCGACTGGCATGTCCAGAACGGTGTTTTTCTGGCCGTTAGTCTCAGCAGACTGCACTGTCGGGTGCTCTGCTCAGGTGGTCGCTCGTATACACTAAATTAAAGAACGTCATTTCTGCCTTCTACTTTAGTTGTATTAAAAGGACGTCGCCTCCCAAATTGTCTTTGTTTTATATGGCGAAAAAATGTGTTGCATAATTCTTGATACATGTTTGCGGGATGTGGTCATCTCAAAGGCCATAGTTAACAAACTTAAAGAACGTCATTTCCGCCGTCTACTTCAGTTTTATTAGAAGGACGTCGCTTCCCAAATTGTCTTGTTTTACACGGCCAAAAAATGTGTTGCATAATTCTTGACACATGTTTGCGGGATGTGGTCATCTCCATGGCCATAGTTACATTCAGGGCACGTTGCTTTTTCTGCTTGTTTCACTGGGAGATTCCCTTGGTGCCTTGCTCGCCAGTCAACTGTGCGCGTGCATGCAGTTCTCGTCAAATTGCATGTTGTGGCCGCCGTAACGCGTTGGCCATAGATTCCTGGATGATGTAGAAAAAGTGTTTCCTCAAGGCCGCCCGGGTAACGGAGCTGAATTGAGAAAAATGTCTGAAAGTTATCGGACTAGAATACAAATATATTCACCAGGAGTGAGTTTTTTTATGAAAGGATACTAAATGATTTGGAATCATACGCTGATTATCGTGCTGCTACGCATGACGGTTCACGTCTAACGTTGTCATGACTAACACTCAGTGTTGAAGCAAATAAACG
Source organism: Morinoia aosen (assembly GCA_030386875.1). Classification (NCBI taxonomy): domain Eukaryota; kingdom Metazoa; phylum Arthropoda; class Malacostraca; order Amphipoda; family Talitridae; genus Morinoia; species Morinoia aosen. The sequence continues at coordinate 37,361,286 of CM059572.1, forward strand.
AGTCCCAGAGAGCTGTATAATGATGCATAACATCATCACTAAGAGTTGCAATTCTAAAACAAGTGTGTTGATAGTAGTGATCAAGTCGATGTAAAAGCTGATGAAAATGATGAAGAAAAAATAATATAATTCAGTAAAAATTGAACTACACGTTTCTCTAGTTGTGGTGTCGGAACCTCATGTTCAAGGAATGATTTAATGTTAGTCGAATCCAAATTACAGACCACGCAATACTCGCTGGAGTCCGATGGATTTGTCCTTCTCTTTTTATCAAGAAATTCGTCTATTAAATTTAACAAGTCCATAAGCCTCTAAGTTTGACTCGCCTTGCGTTTAAACATTGGTCTTGTGCGTTTCTCTCCCACGTGATACGTGTTACACTTATAGACGTGGTACACGTGCGTTACGTTTCCCACGTACGTGATACAACGTATCTTCCAAAGTCGTGGCACCACGTAATAGATGCCTCATTGAACGCTGGCCCGTGCTTTGCGCATAGAAGTTAGTTGTCGAGTATCAATGGCTACTCTGCAAATTCCTGCGAGGAATATAGTTGTTTTCTCTGAAAGAAAACTGATGCAATTCATTATTTGTGCTTGTGCTCCATTCTTCCCTAATGTTTGAAGCTCTGTTTATTACGAGTGTGGTCTCAGTGTTTTGCAACGATTCACTTTGACTTTCAGGATTGTGCATTTTTTACATGTACTTTTAATGCGCATTGTGTTCATTTTTTCACCACAACCTTCAAGTTGTTCGAGGCCGAGCGAACAATCAAAAGTCCTGTCCTCGGCAGTAATTATGGAGGCAAAATTGAAAATATTCACGATACTTCTCTAATGTTGACAATTTGTGTGGATGGCCCAAACGTGTCAATATCTTTGTCCTATGCACACCTCATTAGTTGAGATGACTGACTTCCTAATGAGTTCTTATGAAATCAATGCCACCGCCGCATTTCGTGTGCATTGTGTCTGATGTTTTGCAGCTACGCAGAATCAAGAGGTTTCGTGTCTTCTCATTAAGATGTAGTCAGCTCTCAGTATGGCCAATCCTCTACTTCATAGATGAAGAACTGTCATCAGGAAATCTGCACGGCTCAGTGAGATCTAACCTTGGCACTATTGAAACAGAACACACACTATCGATACCCTGATTATTAAGAAGGCCAAATCAATTTCCATGTGGAAATATTCAAGATTTTCTTCTTTGATAGCCCAAAATTTAGTCATGATGACTCATGAATTAACTTGATTGCCTTGGATAGTTAATTTGTAGTTGATTGCGCAGTAAACTATATCTCAGTTTTAGTGAGGAGTAATTTTAGAGTCGTAATTTTAGTTCTTGATGTAAAGTAAAGTTGTACAATGAGTCTTATGAGTTCATTACAATATTCCGTCGAATATCGCGTCGGTTGCGTTTCAGAACCTCCCTTGATGAGTGAGTGATGATCTGCGAAGTAGTTAAAACGGTACGTTAATTTCATGTTTTTCGCATTTGTTAACTCGCCCACAAAGTTACCACATTTTGTCCCATGCTCTTATGAACACTTTTGACTCCAAAATGTTAAAGAGGTTTTAAATCTTTTATAAAAAAACACTTGGTCATAAAACTTTGGTCTCGTTCTTTTCCCGCCGACGTTATACAGCGTATTATAGACGTGCTACATGTGCGTCACGTTTCCCAGCTACGTGATTCAACGTATCTTCCTCACACGTTTGTATCTTCCTTCATAAAAGGAAAGTAGCGTGGGTAGTACAAGCTTCGCTATTTTCCCTATCTCGAGGTTTGGTGTCAACGCAGTAAAAGAATGTCTTTCATTTCGGTTGGAAAAAATCCTGATGTACTGTGCCCGTGATATGCGAACCGCGATACAGCGAGTGAATACTGTACTGCTATTGATCAAAACAGGTAACAGTCTTGATGAAGTGAAGACATTCGAGGCCAAGTGTGTAAATTTCATGCAGCACGGCAAGAATTGCCCGTTCTTTCCTCTTTTTTATCAACTAGCAGGCTGAACAAAGTTTATTACGACACTGTATTTTTTGTTCTGTAACTTGTTCATGTTCTTTTGTTTTTATTATAGGTATTGTTTTTTTATTTACTCCTATTATTATTTGTTCTGGAGCGAATTAAAAAAAAAAACCTGGCCGCAGGGATAAGAATATAGATGTAGAGGGCGAGGTGCGCTCCGTAGGCAATCTTTAATTTGAATATCATGTGTTTAATTCGTTCAGAATTTACGTTTGAATACTAAATAAACAAGTTGCAAAGACACATAGAGTTCAGATTCTTTGGCAGAAATGAATAAGTGTAACTAGTGTGATTCTCCGCCATCAGCTATGGAGCAAGTTTTAGGACAAACGACGATATGATTAAGTTGACTTCACCTCTTATGAGACAGAAAACCATGCACATCAGTAGGAAGTATATAATCGGCAGAAGACCACAATTCGCTAACGTGATGCTACATACACTTGAAGTCGCTATAAGTTCATTGCATATCATAGGATCCTTGCATGCAGATGCTTACCTCGATCTGCACATGCACGTATGAAGGAGTTGTATAGATCGGTTTGATGAGAAGGCGTTGATGAAAACAAACTCACCGGTCAGAGCGTTCTTAATTCGTAGTCCGAATTAGGATGAAGCCATTAACGTTAGCAGTTGTTAAGAAATATTTGTGTGCGATTTTATGCACTGCATCGCTATTCTGTGTGTCATAACAGGGTCATTATTTCTTCCGTGTATTTCAGTGAACGCGCAGTTGCGGTGGAGGAATACTTAACGTCATAATCCCGTGTTATTTATGTCCTATTCGGCACTATTAAAGACTCAGTTAGAATAAAAAGACTAAATTTTGCTGTCTAACAGCAGCAAAACCTACGTAACAGTCAGTAATAGCTCAAGCGAATCAGTCAGCCCATGTCTTGCCTTACAGAAGTGCAGGCTGCAATATTACGGAGTCTTTCACTGTTGCTTCGCGCCTTACAGCGCCACTTTGTGGTTCATTTATGAAAGTTGCTACCAAACTCGCATCTCTTGCTCTTCAAAAGCGCTCTGTACAATTAGGGGACTAGGTTAGGGAGGTTGAGCCCCTCAGGGGATGCAATTATTCTGTCTATGAGAGTTTGAGCCTCCAGGGCGAAAATGTGAGGTCCCGAAATGAAGGTTAGGTTGGCTTTCCTTTTGTTGAAATAGAAAAGATTTTTTTTTGTTTTGGCGCGGACCATCTTCGTTCGGTTCAATGTTGTCCTTCAGCTTAGCACCAAGTAGGGTAATTCATCAAATATCGAACAGAAACCACGTGTGTCTAGAAACAACCTTCATAAATCGGTAACTTTGGCTCTGAATAACTGTTGCGGGCCTCAAGATTATTCTTGAACAGTTGCTTTCTTGTTCTGTGATGTCGCTTTAAAGACAACGTAGATTGTTGGAATTCATTTATTGTTCTAAAAATCGAATTATTTAATAACATAATTTCATCAATATCGAACATGAATCGAACAAGAATTTTGATCCGAACAGGATGGTTTGTCAATTAGTTCTCCTCGTATGGAACTTTTGTGAGAGTATTAGCACGCCACGTATGGTTTGTCTATTAGTACGCCTCGTATATTTTGTCCATTAATATGCCTCGTATGGTCTATCTATTTGTACACCTCCGATAGTTTGTCTATTAGTACACCTCGTATAGTTTGTCAATTATTATGCCTTGTATGGCTTTTCTATTTGTACACCTCTGATGGTTTGTCAATTAGTACTTCTCGTATGGAACTTTTGTTTTAGGACGTCCTATATTAAGAAACTTTTTAAAACCCAATATGTTGACATGTATCTCATGTGGCCACTTGGAAAATAAACGTTTTTCTTTCTTTTTTCTTTTCTTTGGTGCACTGGATTTTCTTGGAAGTGCTCGCGGTGGCACAGCGGTTAAAAGATCGGACTTGTATGTAGGAGTCGCGGGTTCGTATCCCGGCGCTGGCGCTGCGATTTTTTCCCCGTTGGGTATAATGGAAAGCTCAAGCACAATACCCCACTCGACCCAGGTGTCGGAAATGGGTACCGGCTTTACGGGGGAACCGTCATGGTGTCCTATGTATAGTGTTAGTTATAAGACATTTGAAAAACCAATGCTTAAGATCATTTTTATCAGGCTTGATTGGAAATAAAGCATCCCAAAGATGCCGATGTTTGTTTTGTTTGTTTGTTTGAAATAACTGTCTCATTACTTATTTTCAAGATGCATTTGAATGGAGAGTTATCAAAATTTGAATATGATGTCGATGTTTCATTTGCAGTGTTTGTTGAACCATCATTGTGATCATCAACCTGTGTGACCTTTTTTGGAGTAGAGTGTAAAGCACTCGTCAATGAATTATTATTGATGCTTGCATCAATTTTCTTGGCAAGGGATTGATCATCAGTAAATGTAGCCAGACGAATCATTGATGATCTTGAGGGCTTTGGAACACCAGCAGATAATTGATAGCCCCTCACCAGAATTCCCATCTTCAACTATTCAATGTTATTATCAAGCGTTAATACAATATTTTAATGAAATAAAACAGGCGTTCAATAGATCGATTCAGTTATTTAAAAGAATTAAGAATCGAAAAGCTTTGTTCGAGGCATAAATTCATGATTTTTAAGGAATTTTGATTCGAACACCTTTGTTCAGTATTTAATACTGACATGAAAAAGGAACTGAATGTCGAACATGGAATAATTATCAAGTTTTTGGTGGAAAAGAAAAAAATACAGTAACAGAACATCATATGACAACACTACTCTCTAGTTATGACGGGAGGTTGACGTTGGCACAACAACAGTTAAACCGTCGTAATTTTCCCGAGGTGCGTAAGATTTTTCAAGTGGAAAAATATGACCAATTTGTAAGGGTCGTACAGAAAATGCGTTCGCAACAGCTGGTAGCAGTTTGCAGCTCACAGAAATGAGTTTTTATCACTAAAATAGGAGTTTAAGATGTAAGATCACCGGCACTGAGCAAGTTTGGATGCTTAATAAATTTATTACGCGCATATTACCAAAGTTGTTCGATAATCAGTTCAGTTCGATATTTGATGAATTACCCTACTATCTTCTTCAACTTTTATCTTCTTTCATAAGTTTTCTTACTTGCTTATTTTTCATTGGGCTTGTGTGGAAGCGGACTCACTTTAGGTAGCTAATTTTCTTTGTTTCCGGTGCGATTATATTCTCAGAACAACATGGATTTACAAATATTTTTTCTTAGAATTTTAAATCCAGCAGACAAAATCCGGTGAGCGAATTTCGTAAATATTCACAACCACCCCGCAGGATCTCAAGCTTTCATGAGCGTTGTTTTTTTCCGAGTTTATTCAGAATCCAGAAATTTGCTGGAGGTCATCCGGCATCACGCGCCAGCGTTCCTGTTGCGTGAGTTGAGCGCAAAAAAAGAATGATTTTCGAATTCTTTGCGGCTTTTTGCGCTTGAACCAATTTTGGAGAGCTTAGAGGCCGGTGTGGGGCTCCAATTAGTGCACTTCGTGTTTATTTAAGGAATGTTAATAGCAGGATCCTGTATTGGTGATTTCGGGCTTAGTGATTGAAAAAATCCTATAAACATTATCACTCGGGAAGTAAACTAATTTTATCAGAACATTTCCCTGAAGCAAACAGTTCCAAACTGGTTCGATGCGTGTTCCCGCATTAGAGGCAATTAATACCAATTATGTGTACTATTTGTTGCTCTTTATTCGGAATGTCGCTCGCGTTCCCCTCACAGCTGTGCGCAATGTACGCTCATGCCCACAACATGTGGATGAAGGTCACATCCTGGTTGCCTGTTTGAGGCGGAGGATGTTCCACTTGCTGCCCGCGTCCGCATTTGTCCGGCGTGTCTCCGTATGGGCGGCCCGCCACTCGCTTCTTCATGATGATGTACGGGCACTGTTCAAGTTCAACACGTGTTAAAATACGAAGATAATCACTTATCATCTATACTAAATGAACACTCAATTGATTTAGAATTTTAACAATTGAGTGTTCTTTTAGTAAAGATTATAAGTGATTATCTTCGTATTTGAACACGTGTTGAACTTGAACAGTTTTGCAAGGTCGAAAAATTGGAAAAGAAATTATCTAAGATGTACGGGCACATGAGCTCTAGCGTCGGGGTCCACCCTTCGCTGCGTTTATTAATGTTGACAGAACTTCGCTGTGTCTGTTTGGTGAGGCCAAAACCTCTTCATGATAGGTGTTACTGGAGACTGAATATGAATTATCGAAGGATAATTTCCTGTTTTGATTTATTTTCTTTTAACAACTGAGTTAATTTTGCCCGAAGATCTGAGTCTTATTGAAGTATTGCTCAGCTCTATGTTCAATCAATTTATCCACCCAATACGGTACATGAATTGTTCTCGTCTCGAGACCAGTTCTTTTTCTGAAGTGAAGTAGTATTACAGATCCATTGTTTGTGGCTATAAAATACCTTTTCATATTTTACATAGATATTTAGCAACTTAGCTTTGTTTATGGTTTTGATGACGCTGAGTTCGGCGTAAGAAGGGGATACTAGGTACAAAACTCGAGTGTAGATTTTCCGCTCCGTATGCTGGGCTATGTCCTTGAGGGAGCTTGTAATCGTACTTATCACGTTCAAAATATTAACGGAGAGTTAATCGATGAAATTTGGGAAACCTCCCTCATTGTATTTTCATGGAGCGTGTGTGCAATCTATCAACGTTTATTAATACGAGTTACCTGTCCGACCATTTTATCTATTTAATTTCTAATCACACGTTTCTGAGGCATTACGTGTGTGCACATTTTCATGACCTCATGCCTAATGGAACGCTATTGTGGGTATCCGCTGAGTCGTTTTCAGGGCGAGGTTCTCACAGCATGGGGTGTGTGGGTCCACTACTGACTACCTCGAAACGAGGGTGAGGGATCGTGATGGGTTGGACAGCGTCCTTTCAAAAGAGTTTGTGTTTGTCGCCCTAGATTGCTTGGATGTTGTCGCTACTCAAAATTTGGCATCTCAGACATCACTTTCGTTACCTTGTGGTACCCAGATCTTCCAATCATAGTCGCATTGTGATTGACATTACAATTTATTCTCATTACTGGAGCAGTTTTTTGGGAGACTTTACGGTGCGTTCAGGTGCATGCCAGTTATTTTAAATACCCTTAGAGCTACTTCATAGTTTATTTTATCCTGATGGTACAGGAGATTGAGAAAAGCATGAAATCTGTCCATATTCATCGGTTAGGTACTTGGTTATAATACACTGGAAGTCTGTGGATCTGGCATATTCAGCATTTATCTCATAATTGATCATGTTAGGTGCTTAAATATATATTAATTAAAATACATTAAACGTATAGTATTGAAAACGTCTACGAGTTTGGGCAGAAGTTTCATTCGAGTACTATTATAGAAACGTGGTGTTGCTATGGCTGGATAATAATAAAAAATAATTCACCACTACACCGTTTAGTTAAACACTTGTATTACTTGAAATACTGATAGGTAAGTACCAAAATTCAAAACAGTTTTCCTTCTAGCACTTTTTCAATTCAAAATTTTATCAGGAAATTGTTTCATTATAGATGTTTTAATAAATTGTGAAACACTGACGTCAAAATACGAGGTTTTCCAAATTTTATGTAATTCACATTTGAAATGAATTATCTTGTAGCGCTTAAAATACGAGAAATTGTTGGACAGATTCTTCGAACTACTTATTATTCTGAAATTGCTGTCCGTTCTAAAATAAAATGTAGTGTGAACGGTTGCGATTTTGAACGAAATTATTGCTAATGGGTGCTGTGGAATGCGGACCATCGCTGCGGTTGGACGTCAGTATTTGATTTGACTTGAGATAAGGAAACAAATTAAAGCGTGATGTGCATCATAGAGCGAGCTGGGACTCTCGCTGTTATCTAAAAAACTAGCTACAACTTATGTTAACTTGCCTCGATAGATTCTAAGTTTTCAGAGTGGTGTGTAAAAACGATGTTGGTCGTATCTTCTTCTATCGTTCACTGAAAAAAAAGAAAAACAGTATATTTCCAATATAGTGGAAATTGAATAAAGCATTGAATACTCTGATTATTTGAATACTCTGATTATTTTTGTTCTCTTAAACTGAATAAGGATTGAGAAAGGAAAATAAGTAACGACCTAATCAATAAAAGATTGAAACTATTACGCTTGAATTTTAAATTAATCTCAAGAGCAAACTATTTGCTTTTTGGTCCTTATCCTCCACCATCGAAGCTGTATTTTGATGACATCTCAATTATTTCAGTCTTCTCTCTTCTAATAGAATTTTCACCTGTTCCCCAGACGAACCATGGACGCTGTTTGTGCCCCTGAACGACGGGCTGCCTGGACCAGGGGTGGACGGCTTCCTGAAGGACAAGCTCAAAACAAAAGAGCTCATCCTGAACCACCTGGTGCTGGGCACCTCCCTGGACCCCGACGCTGAGGCCGAGACCGGCATACTTACAGAGGGCGGCACCGCCATAGCCCTCACCGAGAAGCAAGGTACTTTGAACGCTACGAGACATTCAAAGATTCATTAGCGTTATAAGGAATTTGGAGTACATATGTGTCCCAATAGGTAAATTACTCATTCAAGTACCAGGAATAACTGAATGATAATTTTATGTTTCGCGACCTTTTTTTAAAAATGATTGTTATACGAGGTGGTGAAGTATCGTGCAATTGTATTTTTCATATTGTTCAGAAAAAATAAAAATGTATTCGGGAAGTAAAGTCGATTTCCCTATTCTGCTACTTAACCGCTGAAACGCGGTGAACGTGTTAAATTCATATAAATGTCTAAAAATAATAGAGATATCTGGTTTCAATTAATTTTCTCAGTGTAATTTTATGTGGAAAGTCTAGAATGATGATGGCGATGAAGATCCTAAACATTTAGTGCCTTCTTAAACTGGCGAACACGATCATTTTATTAGAAAAAGAAAGAAATTCTCACTACATTACTATAATTCACCCCAATCTAAGAACAGTTTCCACATCATGGGAGTTAGGCTAGGAACCCATGGTGCATTCTAACACACGTGAGAAAAATATTTTCAAACATTTTGAGAGAGTCTCGCATGTTATTTCGTACATAAGAATTATTGATGCGAGCTGTTAATAAACAACTACTTCCTCTCCCCTGGATGGGTCAAAATGATACGCCTATTGTTCAAAATAAATGAAAAGTCTAATGTAGAACATGCAGTTTCCGCCTAAACCATTAGCGTAATATTGGAAATTAACATATTCCATGTTCTTACGCTAGATAATCATTCGATCACTCTAGTGTACGTTAGATTTGCGTTTTGGATTTAATAGTATTATATACGTAAAATAAGGTTTCCATAATATGCCATAGAAGTCATTGAACTTAGTCGGGCTTTAGGTAGTTATTTTCACCCTGTCCTTTGTATGTGTGAGAAGGTTTCGCTGATCTATATCTTGTAGAAATTAATAGTTTAAATTTTCTTATTTGCTCAAAATATGTTTGCTGTCAGCGCAAACGATCTTCGATTTATACATCATCTTACGTGGGCCTCGGCTTATAGGGATGAAAATTAGTTCCAGTTTTCTTAATCATTCGTAGCTTGAATCAAGCATCGTATTAATTGAATTACTAGCACTAAAGTTTATCTGTAGAAATTGAGGTTCTCGCTACAGATGGTGTTTTACTCGAAGATCTTGGCTGGGCCCTCAAAGAATTACGCTTGCTCACCTTTCACAAGTTGTTTTTGAACCTCTAACTTAATAATTGGAGGAAACTAAATATTTGTTGTTTATTGCAAAAAAATGCCAATTTAGAGTAAAATACGTAAAATACGTACAATGTAAGCTATGGAAAGTACATTTCTCAACAGATGTCATTGTATGACTTTTACTATTCATTTCAGCAGCTACTCTGCATACAACACACATAAAAAATTGCCCTGCAGCTAAAATCGTCAATTCAGTAGGCCTAACGTAGCGCTGTAAGTCCTTTGAACTTGGGGCACACTGGTAAGTTTGGCCGTGGGGTTTGAGGCGAACCTTTTTTTTATAACACACATTCACTCTGGAGTACCAATGTTGAAAGATTTCTGGTTGACGTAACTAATATAAATTCTATGCACCTCAACGGGAGTTACGGAATTTCGAATTCAATACCTGATGTACTGAAGGAATCCTGTATTTTGTGGGACCTTCTTCAGGACAGCTTTTTTATTTTTTCTGAGCTGTTTGTTATAATTTGTGCTCGGACTTAAGACGTGCATTTCTCGCCCCGTGTCAGCTCTAAAGGACTAATATGCTGGTGGCAAGATGAAATTTTGTTTGTCGGTGAACTTTTGCCATCAATGGTAGTTCATAGTTTGTAGTCAGAGAAAAAATTACCGTTAAACATTTTAACCTCAGACACTTGGAAGTACGAATAAAGCGTTGGATTGTATTATGTATTTCTGTATAGCAAGCATGAAATAAAGTGTATGACTCCCTTCTATATGTAGTATGCAAAATGATTGGAGTCAGTCTGGCTGCGGGAAAATCTTACTCTATCGAAAATACTTAGGTTTCACATAATACGCGCGTTGATTTTCTAAAATTATAACCCCTTCATTTTTAGCAGTTAGGATTTACGCAACTTAGATTTGATGAGCAGTTAGTTTACTTGTATTTTCAAGATCCGTGTTAAAAAAAAATACTGTCCGTTTTAAAAAAGGCAATCATGCGTATATTTTCTACAACAATGCAATGTACAATATTATGGTCGTTAATGCTGAGGTATGAGTTGGTGCATAGTGTTCCTGTGATTGCTGGGGTTTTATCATTCATCATCAGTTTAGTTTTATCATCATTCATCAGTGGAAAGATGGGCCCGATTCACAGGTACAGGTTAACATAACATCAGATCAGATAAGAGCTGATGCATTTACACCAGTGTGTGTGTGTGTGTGTGTGTGTGCGTCCATTTGTATAGTCATCAAAAGAACAAATTTTGCCTCAGCTAGAACATGACTAGAATAGTCCCGTAACTAACACAACAGTAAAATTTTGCTTGTAATAACGTATTCTGTTTATTTTTCGCAGATGGAAGGTATATTAATGGCATCAAGATCGTTGCCGACAGACTGCTCGTCGATGGCGGGGCAGTAATCATCCTGGAAAAATATCTGCCTCTGTCTGCAGCGGCTGCTGAGAATGTCATTCAAACGGTAACCAAATCTGAGGCTCCTGAGGTGCCCGTCATCGCCAAAATGAGGAAGGTTGTGCGACCTTTGAATGCCCGACCTTCTCCGCTGATGGTCGGCCGGCGCAACAAGAAGTCTTCGAGACAGTTTAACGGTCCAGAAAACGGGACGTCGGCCACTAGGTTCGAAAAATTCAAAGCTAATCGAAGGAAAAGCTTGAATGGTGGCACTCAAACCAGTCTTGATGTGAGCACACAAGTTACCACGACAGATAAAATCGATGTGACCACATTAGAAGCTGCCGAAGAGGAGCTGACAACCACAGAAACGAAAGAATTGTCTGCTGTTGAAGACGAAACCACAATATTTGAGACCGATAATCCATCTTTGACTGAAGAGACTACGACTGTGGGAACGCTGTCGTCTACTTCAAATATATTATCAATGTTCTCCAGTGGATCTGCCTCACCCGAACCTGAACAATCTAATCTTGAATCTGAATCTCCGTTCTCGGCATTCGAAAATTTTACCAAAACCACAACGAACGAAAAAATTGTTTTCACTGAAATCCAAGAGGAAACGACCACAGCTACAGAAAACATTGAGAGTGAACTTGAAACAACCACCACCTCTGAAAGTCTATCTGATCTTGAGAGCGATTTCGAGCCGTTGAATTTGTATTTCGAGTCTGAGAATACGACTGAGCCGGTCATTGAAACCTTATCGCCAACCGCAGAAATTGAGTCTATGGTCGAATTCTCGAATGGAACTTCAGTTTTAAGTAATTCTTCGAACTTCCTGAACTGGATGGAACACGAAATAAAAACGAGAGGTCGCTTCGGAGGCAATGAATTCTTGCATCATCTCGTGGAATCTGGTGTTGCTGAGGAACTAAAAAGTCGTGAGTTCAATTCTTTCTCGAATTTGTCTAATGTTCACTCCAGTCTCGCTGGTGTATCTTGCATCTAATTCTTAAAAGAGAGGTAGGTTATTATTGTTCTAATAAATAATGCTCAATTTTTTTATTGAATGCAATTATTTTTCACGTTTGTCTTAGTACATGAAAGTTACATATGATCGTATTTGACTCGTCTCAAAGTTAAAGTCAGTGTCTTGAAATAATGCTTACATGAGAAATCATGATACTAGTGACACCTGTCTAAAGTACATAAGTAATAGGTCCCCAGGGATGCACTATTCAGAACGCATTAATACGGAACGCAGGAATAGAATCTTCCCCAATTACGTACTGTACGGAACCATCTGATGCAGGCCATTTAACATGTCAGCTCGGGTATGTTGAAATCAAGAGAAATTCAAAATTGGTGCTTCTGCGTCACTCACCAACGTTGCGTTTGGCATTGCAGAGATGCAGATGCTGCAGAGCATGTGTTGATGTTACCGTGGACCATTTGTGAGTGCAGGACTCAAACGCTCTCAGTTGCCTGCGAAATTGTTTTCTCAAGGCAGCGGGTATCCTTCTAGAATCTGATACGCTTGAACTTGAAAATACGCCTCCTCTTGCAAAAAATCATTCACCCTATTTTAGTCACTAGGAGGATTTTTCATCCTAATTTTACTTAGGTTGGGGTTTTTGGAAATTTTTCGTTATTGCTATCGTTTTTTATTGTATTATTTTGCCAACTACAAGTTATTCGAAGTGGAACTGTCAAGATATCATGAGGCAGCTGTTGACTATATGCCATGTATAATAATTTTATGAGTATCATTTTTTGACTGGAGTAAGTAAATCGTCGGCGACTAACTACATTCACCGACTCCAGGCGACTAACGCAGGGTTAAAAGACTGTTCTACCGGTGAACATTACATAATGTGAAAACTCACATTTTGCTTCCATGTTCAGCTAAGCGATTCACTGCCATCATTCCCACGGACGAGGCCTTCTACGCTTTCTACCCCATTGACTGGGGCTTCAACCCCTTCCTGGTGGAGAGCTTCCTCAACAGGACCCTGCGGGAGCACCTGGTGGAAGGGAGCGTGGCTCTCGAGGACATTCCCGACGGCGGGTCCCTCACGACCCTGGCGGGCAACACCATCAGGATCTCTCGCAGTGGAGGTGAGGTTGTAGATCTCATGGGCGTGTTGATGTCTGCGTATTGCTGATGAGCGACCCTCTGCGAAGTTTGAGTGCAGGCTGCAGAAGTTTATTACTTATATACTTATCTGTGAGAACCATGAAGTGGCAGCTAGTTTGGCAGTCTGGAGAAGTTGATTACTTATGCCGTGTGAGCTGTGTACTCATCTCTGAGAACCATGAAGTGGTAGCTAGTTTGTCGTGCGTCTGTGCACGTGTAAGCAGACTACAGGGGCACGAGAATCAAGGAACTTCTGCTTTCATGCGTGCTGAATAAACTTTCCTGAAATGGCCAATCGCCTTCAAAGGTAGGCTGAAGATGAGGGATTCACGGTATTCTGAAGAAATATAATTTTCCCGAAAGTTTTCCATATATTTTTGCGATGACGTTATCTGTTCAAATTTTTGAAGTTTCAAAAATTTCTATATAAAAACTCGATCCTTCAGACAGAAGAACATGGATATTACTGAAGAGTTGAAGGATTTAGTTTTAAGATCTAAAGATTGCATATACTGATAATTTTAAATCATGTGACAATCTCAAATTATGCATTACAATCTGTGTTGTTACAAAAAATATAACCAAAATATTTCCAATAATGCTACAGTACGAGAAGCTACAAAAATTACCAGGCTTACAAAAGCCTTAATATTACAAAATGCAATTGCTCTAGCGCTGCTTGCGTAGTTCTAGTTTCAAAGGACTCGCATGATCTAAAGCGAGAGAAATTAAACGTAATGTTGAGGTGATGAAAAAAAAAACTTGACGGAACTAAACATCAAATTGAACACAAGAATTTAACCAATAATCAGCAGGAAGGAAAAATGCATACTTAAAGTGACCAGATTTTTATCATCAAACTCGACTATGAGCAGCCGAGATGACGTGCTAGGAGAGCGACGTCGAATTGGCACGCCTGCTTTCAACGGAAGGAACGTTAGACATAGGATTGTAAAATGTTCAGTGCAAAGTGGTTCTAATCAGTATCGTATTGATGATAAAATAGTGAGCTGTGGTCTAAAACGTAAGTTTCAGGTTTACTGGGAGGTCGTTACGCACCGAGATTGCGGAAGCTTGCATGTTTTGTTTCGAGAAAGACAGCCACAACTGTTGAGATTGTGGATTTATTCATGGATGAAATGGTTAAATTTCCCATTTTCTAGAAGTACGATTATTTTGAGTTTACCCTGAAGCTGAACAGTGATTTACAACTTCAAAAGTGGTTTGATGAAATTCAAGAAAGGAATAACGGAAATGCTGCCTACATCAATAATCGTCGCCTCCGCAAATCACATAGGCTTTTACGTAAAATCAATCCTTCATTAGCAACAACAAATCATAGTTTTAATGTTCACGATCTACGTTTTAGAAGCAGATACTCATTTCCGAAAAAATGCAAATATTCTAATTAAAAATTAATAAATAGCTTCAATCGTGCAATTCTTTTATCGCCTTCAAGCTTTTTTACAGTTTAATTTATTGTTTATGTACATTTATTTACATGTATTTGTTCAAATTTTCATTAATTTAACCTCCGTGGGCACTGGCACAGGTAATAAGAGCTGCTTCAAATGGTAAGCGGGATGATGAACGCAGCGACCAAACTGGAAAAACGAGTTTACGTATTTCCTGGCTCGGGAATAACTGTCCTAACCGGTTCTTATTGTCAGTAACGCACGTAGACACAATTAAAATCTCGAGTGCCTGCTGGGGAAGCAGTAAAGTCGCGTGACTTTTCAGTAGCAAAACGCGTTCCTGATAGCAGCAAACGTATTGTGTTGTTGGAGTTACATAATATTTAATGTGCCCAAATTTAACCAAAAGATATGAACATGAACTCCCTGAATGCTACGAAAGTTAGGAAAGTAAATGCGTTTCTCGCGCGAAAAATGCGGAGCTGTTAACATGTTTGATTAATTAGCGTATAAATGGTTAAAATCATATACGGAGTTGTTAACGTGTTAAATTAATTAACTTATGAATTGTTCAAATAAAATTATTTTTTTTTGTAAGCCGAAACTATATTTGGATGGCCATTCTTAATTCAAAAAGGAATATTTTTTTTCCATTTCCATGGTTCACAATTTATTAAACTTCCCAATATTTTGTACGAATCACATAAATTAGAATGCGGTGCTGTTCATATTTACTGTAAAAACACTTGCCAATATTTTTTGTCCGCTTCCTAACATTTTGTGCACCACGTATGCCACGTTCACTGGAATATAGCTAACAAACCAGTTTCAAACAGTGTACGTTTTTTGTGATCCGTGTTAACAAAACCCTTATTGCCTTCACGGTCGATCTAAATTGAATGCCTGTAGTGTTTATTTATTCCCCACCTGGTGCAGGATTTTCAAACACTTCACGTCGTTGTAGCGGTACAGCTGACAGCGAGAGTTGTTCTGTTGACTTGGTTACACTACGCGCACTAAAACATTCAAGTGTGAACTTTTGAAATGAAATTTGAGCAAAAAGAACGTAGCGTAGCGTAGTTCAGAGAAAAACGCTATTTACGAGCTGTGCCACTACGATGTCGGAAATTGTTAAAAAAATACTGCTACTGAGCAGGCGTCAAAAACGTGGGGCTTTTCATTTGATGGATGACGTCCCTGTGGGAACTACCGTGCTCTAGCGTGCACATCCGGTCTCCATATTTCAGACGTTGAGACTTGAATTAAAAGATGCAATGTAAGGTTTTCTTGATAATTGGCTGCGTCAAATAGCCTGTGCGTGTTTCTGCTGCTCAGTAATTACTGGGAGACTTGTAATTTCGAGGTACGGTCGTGCTTCCATAGTGGCATTTGTAAAATATTTTTGATTCAGCATCCGTTTACCTTAAGATTTGCAACTTTGGCTACGTGAGAATAGATATGAATTTATCTTATTTTAACGCGAGGTTAAAAATGCCTGTGTGATTACCTTACATTAATTTCATTATAGCGCAACAAATATTAATCGAACCATGAGCTGTTACAAATATTTCAAAGTTTTTGTGTATATTTCATAGGTATTTCATAGTTTCCGGAAAAGGTCTATTCCTTGATACAAAAGTATACGGATGGCCAAGTAAATATGATTGGATAAATCGCTCGAGGATATTCAAGCATCGATCGTATATTAACACCTAAGTCGCGCGAGGAGTATTCACATATAAACCATTAAATAAATCATTAATTATGAGGGCATAAATCATTAATTATGAGGTTAGAGATGGAGAATATTGAATCTGTCGAGATTATTGTATATTTTTGTTATTTCCGTTCGCCAAGACTGATTACACCCTCGCAACGCTGCATCTCGCACATCGCCTCTGTGAGCAGGAACATCGGTAACCTCTAACCCAACTCTTATTTAGGGAAATGTTTCACTATCAGATGAATTCTTCTAGAATCTGCCAGTCGTACGATTTAAGGGAAGAAATAGAAAGAAAAATCATTTATTTAAAAAAAATTGGTACAAAAGTCAACACTGGTTTAAAAAAACACTCTTTTCACGTGAAGAATGACTCAAAACCCACAGTTAAAAAACGACTGTAGCTATTCTTCGGAGGTTAAATATTAAATGAGTTTGCTGTTGATGATAAAGAACGGAACATTGGGTGGAAATTAACGCGCATATTCGTTTCTGCACGAAAGAGGTCAATGATGCTACGCGCTCGCGTCGCTGCGCCGAGCGCGTCGGAACTGTGGTGTCTGCGGGAAAGTCACGCCTGCGCACTAAGTTGACGAGTGGATTTTTTTATGGTCAAAGTCCTTAATTTTAGTCTTAAATAATACAAATTTATACTATAAAGCCCACCTAGTAACTCTATATGGTCTTGATGGTGAACTTATAGTTGTAAAAATGTCAAGAATTTTTGGTCTCACTTAAGGCTAGTATGGAAACTTTGGCGCACATGTTCAAATTATTCTTTTCAAATTCCAATGACTTGGAGGGAAAACATTCTGAGAATTCAGGACTTAGTTTTCATTTTTTTTCGTTGACTTAGTTAACACATATATGCAGTGATGTACTGATGAGAAACAACAACTGTGAATAACACACACTGCAGGTTTAAGTTATTTAATTTTATTGCGCTGGGCAAACAAATAAGCCTGATCGTAGGCTAAGAAAATCGTGCACAGGCAAGATACAACTCGCTCGTGAGAGTAGGTTTTGAGGTTGCGCAGATTGTTGCGGTAATTAGAAGATGCAAGCGCTCTCGCGCTCTTGGGTCCTTGTGTCCTTCGGCCAGCAAGGGTTGGAAAGAGGTCTTCCTGGAGTCTTGACTCTGGTCTCCAGCAATGGTCTCGAGCAAAGGTAGAAGAGAGGTGAAAGGTTTACTGCACGAGGATAGAGAGAAATTGAAATAATTGAATTGCCAAAGTAATTGTATGAACGTAAACGGCTCGTTTAATGAAAATAATCACAAAATCAGACACAAGCCCTCTTACCCTCTTAACGTTCGACGTTCGATGCAAAAGGCGAACGCTCCGTGGCAAAATAACGAAGTTGCAGGAACAAAGGAAGGTGCTTTGGCAGTGAAGTGCAGTTATACTGCAAAAGAAGGTTAGGAGTAAAAATACGGTAACAAGAGAGTTGGAGCATATAACTCACTGTTCCAGAAATAATTAGTTGAATATATAGGTCGGTCGAAACTCACCCAAGGAATTTATCCTCAGTGAGGTTTCTCCTCTTTCAGTGGAAAGTAAGGTGCAAGGCTCAAGTGGAGCAACAGAACACAGAAGATAATAAAGAAGGCCTTAATACTACCTTAAAGTAATTAATACTACCTAAGTTAAAGCGTCGCCTCACAAGGAGGACGACAAAAGGTAAGTTAAGCGTCGCCTCACAAGGAGGACGACAAAAGGTAAGTTAAGCGTCGCCTCACAAGGAGGACGACAAAAGGTAAGTTAAGTGTCGCCTCACAAGGAGGACGACAAAAGGTAAGTTAAGCGTCGCCTCACAAGGAGGACGACAAAGGTAAGTTAAGCGTCGCCTCACAAGGACGACGATAAAAGGTAAGTTAATAATTGCTAGGGTTAAACATTAATAATTAAGGACACCCAAGTGGAAAAAGTAACACGGAAGATATAAGTGCAAATTTAGAAGAGAAAGGAGAGGATAGCACAAGAGGAACAGAATTGTTCGTCCTCTTGCTCAACCGCGGGCCTTGATGGCAGCCCCGACGGAACATCTCGGCACTCGTCCGTGTGCACAAATCTTAATATCCGCAGGCACAGGTGACACTGGGTGATTTTCAGTCGCGATAGTGAAGATGATCAAGGCAATAATAGCGATAATGATAGTAGTAGCAATCGTAAGTAATCAGCGTAATAAACTTAAAATTAGGGACCAGTTCACGATCTCACCTCCGTTCGCGCTCCAAACCTCAAGTGTGTGGTGAAACGAGGTCTAGACTGCTATGTTACGGAGGTGAGCGCACTGTATTTCTTATACAACAAAAATATTGACTTTTTGCTGATGCTGAATCAGAGTAAATTATCGACTTTCAAAATTGTACTCCTGTTAAATAAAACACGACTTTCTATGTGTTCAAAACAAGAACCTGAATTATTCAGGTACGCAAAGATGCAAAAATTAGGTACACAAAGAGAGGAAGGTAGAGACATTTCTAAAACAAAATCTTTGAGGGTATAAACTGTGTGGCAGCGGCCATTGTAAACTCTTGCATTTATTTTTGTTCCTGAAAAATGAGTATTTTACTCAACACGAGTGCTAGGCAAGAGTACGGAAATTAGCTTTGAATTAGCCGACGCTGCTCAGAAAAGCTTGCAGGACAGCGCCAGCAAAAATGGCTTTGTATTTCTTTCGAGCATAAATGACGGTCCTGATTGCCTTGACCACGAGGTCGGTGAGGGCTGCCAAGGGAAGATCCCATCTTCACAGCAGACGAGGATTTGCTTAAGTTTGAGACTGGAATGTAGACAAATGATTAGGTTTCGCAACCCATGACGATTTTCCCAAGCTAATGTTATTGTGTGTGCTCATTTCTTGTTGTATTTAGTCATCTTTTCGTAATCGTCTGAACCTTCAAGTTGCAAATCTTCACGGATGTTGTACGTAGCTATCCAGCTAAAAGATTAACAAAAGATAGGTTAAGGGTTTGTATGAGCGAATACCACAATTTGTCCCCGACACAGCTCTTTACATACGACGTTTACACCGCACTCAAAATTTACACGGAAAATTCGCACCAAAAGAAAAACATAACGTTAAAAATTTACACCCAATTCGAATTGCTACACCTAAAAATTGCATGCAATATAGAACCTAGCTGTAAAATTTAAACCAGACGTAAAACCTCGTGCCTAATCTTGCTCTGAAGATGAAATAGTGCACTCAAAATTTACATTCAACTTTAAGCTCGATCCAAACCTCCTTTGTTTGGGAACTCGCATGCGTGCACGAAAATAGGATCAAAGAATATACGTTATTGAATTTTTCTATTATCTAATTCACGTGCTCTAGAATACAACTACAAAATCACTTGTTGAAGAAATTCACAGTTTGTTCTTCATGCCCCTCAGGGGAATACAACTATTGTATCTATGGGAATTAGCGCTCCCAGGGGAATTTTGTAAGGGCCCGAGCTAAGGTTCAGGTAGGCCTTCTTTTTGTTCAAATAGAATAGGTTTTCGTTTTGTTACGGACCATCTTTTTCCGGTTCACTGCTGTCCTATTTTTTCATCAGCTACTACTTTCTTCTTCAACTTTTGTCTTGTTTCATGAACTTCTTTCTTAGCTAACTGTTTCTATGCCCTTTGTGCATAGATTCCGCGTTTCCTCAACTCCATACTAAATGGTGCCTTCATCCTTCCTCTCTTAGAACATCTTTGTCGTGGTAAAGTAGAGCCAAAACTTTCTTATATAATAATAATTATTCATTCTTCATAATACCATAATACTCGATTTAAGCTTTGTTCCTACCGCATTTCAGTTCGTCGCACAATTACGCAGCTAAGCAACGCTTGCTCAGTTTCGGTCCTTGGCTGCATTGCGGAGACAACAACCTTTGTATAAGAAAAAGTGTTTACATGGACTTGTTTGTTAGTTCAAGGTTATTTTCATGCAAAGAAAATGGCCCTAGCGGTATTTCAGTCCACGGTTTACGATCATCAGCGTTAGGCTTCTAGGGTTACGACGTGAGGTGCGTTCACTACACACAATGGTAAAAAATACCTGTTGAGTTTTTAAATATCACGTTTTGCCTTGCTCTTAAAATAAAAGTAACGATAAGAATACCTGGAAACGGTTTCACGCTGTGCTTAAGAAGCTTGAGAATAAAGTTTATATTTTTTACGTTCGACTTGCATCAGCGAAAAAAGGCCTCAATCTTCGAAGATTCAGTTGATGAGTTTGAGTCGATACTCTTATTTGAAATAAAACACATCAAGCGCTTGAGTTATTTAAAATTTGTGAGAAAGAAAACTACGTTATGTAACATTCTCACCATTCACCACGGGAAGTTTTTTACCTCGCTATGAACGACTGAGCGCTTGTTCAAATGCACTCGACACTTCGAAGCTCAAAACCGTAGTAAAATTAAACTTGTGCTTTTCACAATTTTGTCATGCAAGTATACAAATAGGCGCGGCCTCTCGATCTAAGAATGGCCAGCATTCGATGCGATGACGTTCGGCAAAACACGTTAAATATTTACTGCTGTTAAATGAAGAGAGGGAATTAACGCACCTCATATATATATATTACAGATCTTGTCATGCATCCGTGCACCGGTGTAAAGTATGTAATTTAATAATGTATATGTGTTTCGAACCTAAACTTAAAAATGTTTTGAAAGTGTGGCGGACAAAAAGGCTGAGGCTGCTTTTTAATATTCAGGGTGTCTCAAAAGAAATATATTCTTTGACTGCCCATTACTCGTGTATTTTGTTTTCATGTCGGTGTTTATTGACATATTTAGATACAAATCTAATAGGTCATATCAAAGAAAATTACAATAAATTAAAGAAAATTAAATGTCATAAAAGCTATGGTTGCACCTGAAACCAAAACGAAAATGCTTGAGTAATCGTTACCCAACCCAAAGAATGAGTTCATTTTTGGTGGGATACCCTGTAGATAAGAGTTCTTCATCTTAGTTGTAACTATTCCTGCTTGAACTGGCGTGTGTTGCGGCAGGCGAGCTGACGGTGGAGGGCGTGAAGGTGATGGCAGAGAGCGAAGAGACGAGTAACTTCGGCAGGATCTATTCCGTGCCCAAGTTCTTCCACGTCGATCACCAGACCGTAAGTTTAAATGTATTCTTAATTTTTCATGCATATTTCTTACTGTAATTTTTGCGCACAGCTAATTTTTAGAAGTGTATTCGTTCGTCTACATTAAATCTCTTTTGTTCTTAAGCAGCTATGAGCTTTTTGAATTCAATTTTTTATAGAAATTACGTTAGGCTGCCCCATATTAATTCGTATCCACTACAAAACTTGCAATTAGCTTTTATGTTGCTGTCACCAAAGCAGTTCTTAGTCGCCATCTGCTTCGCCCCCGTCATAAATGAACAATCGTACCTGCAAACACAAAGCCATAGTTATATAGAGTGATCAGCTAAAATGTTCTTTGATATTATTTTCGATGACATGACAAACTGTCTCGGCAATTGATTGCTCACAAAGTAACGCTGTTCTGTCAAAGATTTTCTGCTATCAAGCATGCATTACTCAACCGCTTTGTAAAATCCACTTTCTCTTATACGAATGAATTATGTGAGGGTGAGATTAATTGTGTACAGTACTGTATACCACATTTTTTAGAAATAGGGCTGTATAATCATCACATGATTTTAATATTTATCGGTTTGTCAATTAATTTCAGCTACAGACCATAACCGCGCTTATAAGAATAAGCACGTTAAGTTTTGTTCATTTAATGACATAATTATTTCTCTGACAGGTAAACCTTCTTCAGAAGATGCATCCGCACCTTGAGAGGGCCCCCCTGCTGGGTAGCCCGTGGCCCATGTCACAGTTTCTGTCCCATCTATATCCTCGGGTAGGATCGTTATCGCCTCCCCAGTTCTTCGGCTCCGCTGGGCCGAAAATAATCTGGGACAGCAGTGATCGCTTCCATGAGTACCTGGCTCGATCACATCTATCCCACCTCGTTCGATCTTTCGACGGTAAGACTTTCTGGGGAAAATAGCCCATGCTTAGGCTGCGAAATTTGTGCTTGCTTATCCTAATTCTCATTAATTTATTAGCGTCCATATACACTCGTGAGGTTTGAGTTAAAAATTAAAATGTACTTAATCATCTAACCATTCGACGACGCATTTTCTTTGTTTCCAAGCAACTGGCAGGAAAATAAGACAGCATCGATTCTCAGTAACGAATGGGGAGTATTTCTTGCTTCTGCAAATGTCTTGTGCGATCATAGTGTCGTTTCTTCTGAACTTGAATTGTAAGCGTGCGCTTAGACTAGTTTACCCAGCCTATAGAGCACTGTAAAAGTGATTCGCGAGGTTATATGTTCAGTTGTATGCTTTTTTGTGAATAGAAAGCGGCTATCGAATTTCACAACTACGGTTAAAAAGATTCCCTTCTAGATTTTGGTTTAAATGACGCGTGCTCCAGTGACCTGGTATAAATGAGTGCTGTTAGTTATGTGTGGTGTTTTGCTTGCAGTGCCTAGTGAGTTGTTTTGCGAGCTTCCATTTAGATTTTACGACCCGGCAAATCTCTCCAGGCGTTGTAATTGTACGCATAATTCTGAGTTATTCTTTTCGGCTTGACGTTCTTTTCTTTGATTACACTGAAGAAATAGTTATCTACTTCACCTAAAGTTCAATGTTTTGATTCCGATTGAGCACTTGAAAGGAAAGCGTTTTTTTAAAATTTGGCGCAATGATACCCGATGACGCAGGCCACGATCGCGGTTTTCATGAGCTCGAGGCAGAAACAACGAAGCAAATTACGCGACAGCTTTCCGTTAACTTGCCATTGTATTTTTTAAGTTTGCAATTTGCTCTTTGAATCCAAAGAAATAATTTATATATGTAACATTCCTTAGACTATTGTAAAGCAAATCAAACGGTAACATTTTGTTGACAGTCTGTAAGGTTTGAATTGGTTAAAATATATGGTTCACTTCAGGGAACTGATAACTTGCGCCTCATTTGCAGATTTGTGTTCGTTTGGTTTTTGCCCGCGAGTTTCATCGATGGGTTGGCCCAGGGTTGTTGGCACAGGGCACAGGGTTGGCCAAAAAACTCGCGTGTTTTACTGGTCTTTTAGGATTTTATTTGTCGTTCATTTGTATTCTGGAATTGTTTCAATTCTTTCATAACATGGCTGTCCCTTACTTCAGGGGGAATAGAATCTGAATTAGAGAATACAATACTCAAAGTATCTACAAGTGTTGAAGGTATTTTATACTAAGAAAACCATCACTCTATTTGTCACTTGTTTCATAATTCAGTTAAATTTTTCTGAATGCTAGACAAGTCAAGGATTTAATTCATCAAATGCAAGGAAGCAACTGAAAAAAGCAACTGCTGGTGAGGTGAATTTCAACGTTTGAGCGGCTAAAGTTGCTGATTTCTTATTACCTTAAATGGGAAATGAGTGCTGTATGGATGTTCAGGTGTTTCACACTCGGAAACAAAGGAGAAATAGTGAAAGCTAAATCACTATCGAAAGCTAATTCAAGTAAGCTAATAATGAAATGAAACATTAATGAATTACATTCTCTGAATTAGTTATCATTATTAGCTGAATTCAATTCTAATTTAGAGAATGCAATCAAAGAAATAGCTGTCGTTCCTGTACGTTCATTGAGCAGCTTCATGCGTACCTAGCAACTTCCGGCTGAATTGTACAGATATTTTCTACGTTCGGTTTTGTGTGGAGCTGCTAGCAGAATAAACCATGCGCTGATGAAGACTGAAGGTTGTGATATTTAATAGTCTCATGAGGTCGGAAAACGAGTTCGAATTTCCTATTACAATACTTTTAGTAGATAAATTAGCATTACTTGGTATTCATTAATTACTTACGTTATTCATTTAGGTTAAGGTTAACATCGGCATCTTTGGGATGCTTTATTTCCAATCAAGCCTGATACATATGATCTTAGCATTGGTTTTTCAAATGTCTTATAACTAACCCTATATATAGGACACCATGACGGTTCCCCCGTAATGCCGGTACCCATTTCCGACACCTGGGTTGAGTGGGGTATTGTGCTTGAGCTTTCCCTTATACCCAACGGGGAAAATCTCCGCGCCAGCGCTGGGAACGCACCCGCGACTTCCAGCATACAAGTCCGATCCCTTAACCGCTGTGCCACGGAGAGCACATCATTTACGATTCAATTTTGAAACAAGTTCAATTGAAAAAATATATGGATGAAAAATTGTTTTGTTGTTCCTAATTGACTAAAGAGAATAATTTTGCGCTCGCAAACAAAACAGCCTTTAACAACTAAAAACCACTAAAAATAGCACTCCGATTGTGGGTTTTATTACGTAAGCTCGTTGGGTTTTATTGTGTGGGCTTACAATGGTAACTCTGTTACCACGCCTGTATTAGCATTATCACGCCTGTATTATATTACCACGCCTCTGTTACCACAGGTTTATAAATGTGAGGATTGTGCAAAGTTTATAATGAATTAAAATTTGGCTAACGTTGTCTCGTTATTTCAAAATCATTCTCGAAGATGTTTTCAATCGATTTCGGCTGAGCTGGGGGGAGGGGTTAATTTAAGCATTTTCATTTAGTCTTTTAATATTTTTCCGTGCGTTCAGTGCACACCAGCACTAAACTTTAAAATCGAAAAAAACTGTTAATTTCTGTTATCAAAATTATCACTTTGGACCATTGCTTAATCTACCTATATGTGCCAAATTTTGTAAATATTCTCCACTCAAATGTGATATCCGGCTACAATGTTACTCCATTTTATCCCATGTACACATGTCTGTATAATGCTGAAGAGTTGTGTTGTTTCTTGACTGTAACCTGAGTTTTCTTAAAAATTTCTATGAAGAAACTAAAAACCAGTTCATTTTACGTTTTCCGAAGTCTTCTTTTCCTTTTAGTTATTTTTTTCGAATAATTTCTTAGGATTACAATGAGCTCAACTGTCATTATCGGTGTAATAGATGGTAGGTTGTTTCTATCCTCTTATTTTATATTTGTATTTTTTTCTTATATTTCATTCTCAATAAGTACATATATTAATATGTGTGTGTACGTATGTAGGTATATATATATATATATCTACATAAATAGATATACATGTTTCTATTTCATTTCTTTACACAAAAACCATCCGGTTAATAAATTTTATTGCACTAGCGAAATGATTCAAAAATAGATCTCCCACTTACACCAGAGGACGTCTCTGTGAATCGGATTAATGACAAATACAATTAATGAAATTAATCGTAATTTAAGCGTATGAATCGTGGTAAAATTATCTTTCTGTCCGTATGTTGTACAAGCAAATTTTGATGTTGAGTATATGTTTGTTTGCGCATTTCTGCCAAAATTTTGTAGATATTTCTCAATCATGAGTGGTAACTGGCCTACACTGTATCTCCATTTTATCCCATGTACCCATGTCCGCATGATGTTGCAGAGAATATCGAGAAGATATGATACATGATATGATATATTGAAGATATATGTTTTTTTTGTTGTTGTTCCTCAGCGGTAACTTGAGTTTTCTTAAAATTTCCTTTAGGAAATTAAAAAACCATTCCATTTATACGTTTTTCGAAGTCCTTTTCTATTACTTATCTTTCCTCAGGTTATTTCTTACGATTCATCAGAGCTTGGGCTGTCATTTTAAATATTGAAAGAGTAAGATTATTTTTCATGTCTATTAGCATTTTTCTTATATTCATTTTCAATACGTATATATATGAATATGTGTGTTGGTGTGTGCGTGAGTATGTGCGTGTGCGCACGCAAACATAAATGTTTATTTATCAGTGTAAACATGCACACGTTTCGCACACATATATGCGCACATGTACATATATCTGTTTCTATTTCTACTTTTTGCATAAAAAGCAAAACCTCAAGACACATTAAATTTTACCTACAGCTCTGCGATCAGTTAACACTGCACCAAATTTCAGAAATAAACAAATTGATTGCGCTTGCTTAATGATTCATAAATCGATCTATCACGACCCCGAAGGGCATTTCTGTGAACAGAAGAAATTAAAAAGTATAAACAGACAAAGGAAATAAAGCACTCGTGCAAAAATTATCTCTATATTACTATGCCGAACAAGCCATGCATTTCAATTTTGAGTGCAAGTTTGTTTACGCATTTCTAGATGTGCGTGCTGTGTTGCGCGATGTTCTTTACAAATTATTTCGAGACTATCTTTTTTTCTCAATACTTGATTGTCATTTACGGTGGTGTTTCAATCTAGTACGGTGTAGCGTTTTTTTTTTTTTTTTTTTTGTGTATTTTTCCTACTTCGATGATCTTATAAATAATTCGAAAACTACTAAAGAATTCTTCGAAACTGCCAAGTTCTTAGTTGAAATTATCGAAGTGGGAAAAAAAAGGCAAGAAGCGCTGTACCGGAATCTCTTGGAATATAAAATATCCAAGAGATAATATTTCTCATTTCTCATTCAACTACCCTCGACAGAGTTAAACTATTAGCACGACCCGTATGGTTTGTCTATTAGTACGCCTCGTATATTTTTTCTATTAATATGCCTCGTATGGTCTATCTATCTGTACACCTATGATAGTATTGTCTAATATTACATCTCGTATAGTTTGTCTATTATTATGCCTCGTACGGCTTAACTATTTGTACACCTCGTATGGTTTGTCAATTAGTATTCCTCGTATGGAACTTTGTTAGACTATTAGCACACCACGTGTGGTTTGTCTATTATAGTACGCCTCGTATATTATGTCTATTAATATGCCTCGTATGGTCTATCTATTTGTACACCTCTGATAGTTTATCTATTAGTACACCTCGTATAGTTTGTCGATTATTATGCCTCGTAGGGCTTATCTATTTTTACACCTCGGATGGTTTGTCAATTAATACTCCTCGTATGGATCTTTTGTTTTAGGACGTCTTATATTAAGGAACTTTAAAAGCCAATATGTTGGCATATGTATCTCATGTGACAACTTGGAAATAAACGGTTTTGTTTGTTTTGTTTGTTTGTTGTATGTGATGGATGTTTCGTGTTGATAAACACACATCATCCTCGCGTACGATTCGCTAAAGTTTCTAACTCTTGCACGTGCTAAATCTTGAATGTCAGGGAAGAACACTATTCGCTGGAAGAATATTTCATTGCATGGTACATATGTTTTATGTTTTTGTTCTTTCAGACGAGTCAAACCATCGGGAGTACACAGCCCTGATACCATCGGACACCGATGTCATGGAATGGATCTCTTCGCAGCCGACGCATTTCTCAGAGCTTGACGACCGCGAGGCGCTCGGCATACCTGTCACCGACCCCTTCTTGGCGGACGCTGATGAGGGCAACCGTTTCGTGGGGAGTCACATACTCAAGGGCAGACTCAACGTCGCAGACCTCAAGAACGGGACGCTCGTGACCACCATTCTGAACGACACCTTGCCCGTGACGGTCTTTAGAGGTGAGGTGTGATGGTCTTTGGAGTTGAGGTGACGGTCTTTGTTGGTGAGGTGATGGTCTTTACTTGTTAGGTGTGACGGTCTTTGCTTTTGAGGTGACTGTCTTTGCTGGTGAGGTGACTGTCTTTGCTGGTGAGGTGACGGTCTTTGCTGGTGCTGGTGAGGTGACTGTCTTTGCTGGTGAGGTGACGGTCTTTGCTGGTGCTGGTGAGGTGACGGTCTTCTTTGTATTTGTGGTTAAAACGTCTTGGAAATTTTTACTTTCCAGCCTCCTTTATTTTCTAAAGTACAAATTATCTTCATAATTTAAAAAGTCTTCTTCAAGATTCACGGAATTCAGTTGATTTGCTTCCGCTTTGCATAAAAGATCCTTGAAGTAAGGAGCAAATGTCATTTTTAAAAAGAAACATTACTTTGTATCTATAAAAATTCACATCCATTGCCTTAAATTTTCCTGAACATTAGTATTTTCTCAAAATAGTACGAATTGCGATGTTTAAAATAGTGCGCGTAAGGCGTTAACCAGAATTACATACAGTAAATTTATTATGCAGATAACACAAAACGAACAATGTATCATGAATTATATTTGACTCAAAAACATATATTTGACGAATGCCAAATTTATTTCGTAAGGAAGGCAAGTACATCATGTTTTGAACAATGTTCATAAATAAAATATAATACATCAGTTGTTTGTGAGAAATGCTAACATTTTGGAATAATTATTGTATCAACTAGCATGCATTACATTGGTTTTAAAAGAGGAAAGAATGTATTTTGAATGAGTAACATCAGCAGGCAAGTTTTATGCCGTTGGTTTTTTATAAAGAATAATAATAATAATAATAATAATAATAATAATGAAGGCATCTACGGATGCTTTATTTCCAATCAAGCCTGATACATATCACCTTGTACATTGGATTTTCAAATGCCTTATAACTAACGCCAGGACGCCATGACGCTTTCCCCCGGTCAAGACCGGTACCCATTTCAGACACCTGGGTAGAGTTGGGTATTGTGCTTGGAATTTTCCTCCTATACCCAACAGAGAAAATCGCCACCGCCAGCGCCGAGTTTCGAACCCGGGTCTCTGCCGCACGGCAGCAGAACCTCTAGCACATGGCTATAAAGAGCTGATATTTTGAATGAGTAATTTCAAAAAGCTAGTAATACAACATCGGTTTTTCAAAAGAGTAAGGCTAACATATTGCATGCATTGTGTCAGATGGCAGGATACTGATCGGGCCGGCAGAGCTGATGCTGCCTGGAGAGAGCGTCTACAACCTCGGTGTGATGTACAGAGTGAGGGGACCGCTCATCCTCTCTGGTCTGCCGGCACGCAAGCCTCAAACTATTCCTGAAGTCGAGGTGGTCTGGAGTATTATTGTTGTTATTAAATAGTCACGCAAACCTAAAACTATTCCTGAAGTCGAGGTGGGCTGGAGTATTATTGTTTTTATTAAATGGTCACGTAAGCTTCAACGGATTCCTGAATTCGAGGTGGGCAGGAGTATTAGTATTGTTCTTATTAAATAGTCACGTAAGCCTCAAACTATTCCTGAAGTCGAGGTGGGCTGGAGTATCATTATTATTCTAATTAGATACTGAGAACCAGTAATATCACGTCTGAATTTTTCTATGTTGAACGTATCTATTGATCCTTATGTATCAGAGTTTTTGATATGTTCATGCACCTGTGGGTGGAGTTGTGACAAAGTTTTTTTAGGTGGTGCGTTTTATATACTCCCAGATTGCTGTGGAAAACGTAGCTGAGTATAATTTCTAAAAAAAAATATTTTAATTTATGCGACACTGAGGTATTCTGTGATACACTGTGTCTCATACTCTAATTTTCTGCCCATCTCCTGCACAAAACTCAAGCTAACTCACCTAAAGATAGGGCTTTTGGACTGCTGTCTTTCCTGCTGCTTATTTTGCATTTTTAGTTTTAATACCTTTTACCTATCTCTTCGTTTTCCTTCTTACTTCCTGTTTCTATGCGCAGGATATCTTGTGTGGGAACACCCTGCGCATAGATTTCCCGTTTATCTTGTTCCATTCTAAATGGTCACTTCTCTTTGCCCTCATGAAGTTGCCTTTGTCGTTGCTCAATTCTCAAACTAATTATTACAATAAAATTAGAACAGCCCTAAGGTGATCACGGATTACGATGTTATTATACATTATACCTAAACAAAACCAGACCATGGCATTTTGCAATATATTTTTTGTCCCTTGGAGGCATTGGAACCATCATCTCACAAAACAAACCTCCTTGGGTTGAGGCATTGCAACCATCATCTCACAAAACAAACCTCCTTGGGTTGAGGCATTGCAACCATCATCTCACAAAACACACCTCTCCAGGTTGAGCTGGAGACTGAAGACGAGCCAGAGCTGCTCCCGCGCGTGGTCACCCGCACGGAGGTGAGCGTCTCCCGCCAAGTCAACAACGGCGCCATCGAGGCGGTCCCTGTCACTTCCTACGTCGGCAACTTCGGCAGATTCCAGCTTCTGACGCTCTGATTTTCTTAGTCTTACCTTAGGCAGGCGGGCGATGACAATTTTATACCCTGAGTGGTGTATTACGAGGGCCGAATTTCGATACAATTTACGTCGTCGTTAAAGTACAGCTGATGGTGAAACGTCTTTTAATGACTTATTTATGCAACAGGCTATTTTTTGATTGAATTTCAGCAAAAATTGAGTGAATATTGATAAAATTTTAAAATTTTTGCTAGAATTTAGCAATTAGCCAACCCGAGTCATCAAAGAACATTCGTAGTCGCTCTGCGCGACAACATGGATGGTTTGATAAATGAATCCACAAAGATATTTGATTTACGTTGTATCCCCGTTCCCTGTTGAGGCTGTTCCTTTTTACTCCAGGGATAGTTTTAGTTCAGAGTTTGCTCTGCATGTCTTCGTTGGACATAACTTGCGTCAAAAGAATGTATTTTTTCCGAGCATCTTAGTTTTCGCGCGCAAGAATACTTTTCACTGTACCGAAACTTGCGCCATGTTCTCATCTCTTCTAAAGTGTCCGTTATAGGTTAATGTATTGTACATATTTCAACTTTCTCTCGGTACCACTGGCTATTTGACAGTAAGCTGTAGGGTACCTTCTACAAATGTTATTCAAGCGTGCATTTATCTACGCATCTGTTGAATCGTATATCTGCTCTTCGCATGCAACTTTTACTGAAGATCTGAGATCAGCTATTCCATAAACCTACATCTTAGTGACGTGACATTTAACTAAACTGTTCGTGTTATTCTGAAAAAAAACAGGCGCCCGGTTGGTTGTTTGTCGTCAACTAGATGTGGGAATATCTTTGAACTCATCAACCATCGTAATGTAAGTGTTCTAGAAATCGGGGCAAATCCTCCATCAATATTATTCATGTTTGTCGCATATGTGAATGAGAATAATACTGAAATTAACTTTACCACGGGGCTTACAATCATAATATTCATTAGGGTCTGAATTCGGTGGTGTGCGTGGTCAACTGAAATGCGTAAATTTCATCCCTTATTCAAAATTTGACTCGAACAAGAGATTTTTCAGAAGTTTTTCCAGAATCGTAACTAAGCTTGGGTTTAGAGCGCAACAAGTTCTTTATTTAACAACATACGTCACAAATGCATCGGTTTTCCGGCGCGATGACGCCCGCCGACTCAATAGCGCGGTGAACTGCGCCACTAAGCACTGTAAATAAACGCTTTAAGTTACGCATTTTGATATACATCAGGTAGAGCCATTTGTGAATATTTTTCGCTAGTTATGTTATAGAGGCCAGTAATTTTAAGGCTGCACGTTCAAGTGTAAGATACTGATTGACTTTATAAAAGCTTTGACGCTATGTCCCTCTTACGTAGGATTCTCACATCTCTACCTCAAGTAGAGTTCTTGAAACATGAAATTACTCTACCCTTATTTATGTGTCTTCAACGTTTTGGTGCTGTAGGCAGTGGATACAAAACATGTTAAGGTCATAAGAAATTACAATTTTTTTGACCTGTGCAAATCTTGTTTTCGGAATTGGGGCTGGTTGTCCTATTCATTTCAGAGTAAATAAAACAATGAGGGACGTATGAAATATTTGTGGAAGTCTGCATGATGCACTACGGGTTTTTAAATAATAATCGTCATAGCGAAGAGACATATCATTGAACAAATCGCGTTATAATTTTACAAAGACGAGCCTCCAACAGACTATTGATCGAAAATCTATGAATGAAAAGTTCACCCAAGCGCAATGCTTGGTTAAAAATCAAAATCAAGTTGATTTATTTCATATTTATGTCCATAATGTTCGGTATTAAAACTTGAGACTTGAGAATGGCTATAGCTGCACAGTCATTAACAACTGGAAGTATCGTTTTGCATTTGAGCTTCCAGCAATTTGTGTGCTTTACATTGCTCTCATTGCAATACATTCGTGCGTGCGGTCTGTGACAAACCGTACAGCGTTGATTCTGGTGACGACTGCCGTCAAGCACCTGCGGTTGACAAATAACAATAGCTTACCTCAAGTTCGAGTCGTTAATGTGCGAATGTTCTGCTATTGTAACCGGGACATAGACATAAAATAAGCTTGGTCATTTCAGCACAATATGAAATTACAGACTAATGGTTTTGTTCCATTGATTTTTTGTGAAGTCTCAACGTATTTGAAGCATGAGGTTTTATTAAATAGCTAAAGAAGGCCTTTTTCTCAATGAATTCTTTTATGAACTCGTTTTTTTAATGCATTTTTTTCATTCTTAAATACCGCCTTCATGCGTGTCTGTGTAATTTTCTTCAACTCAAAATCAGCGACGCATCGATGCGTTTGCCATTTTTGATGCAATTTCATTATAGTACGTTCCCAAGATTATTTTCTTTTCCTATGCTGACATGACCGAACCTTTAGAACACGGACTTCTAATAAACAAAAAATGATGCTGCTGCGTTAAAAAGCAGCGCTTTAATAAGATATTCCTTACAGTCTTACAAAGAGACGGTGGCGTCTTATGAGCCTAGCAAGTTGAATTAAGTTTTGACAGGCCATACCACAATGGAAAACTATTCGCAGTAAGTCCATCGATGTTTCCATTAACTTGTAAATCTAGGATAAGACATTTTTACCAAATAAAAATAAGGTAAATTTTGAGTTTTATTCACAGCACCGTGCATGACCTAACTCAAACAAATTCTTTCTAATATGTATATCAGATTCAGATATCGGCTCGAAAAACTTGCGTACTCTGCAGTCAATAAACGTCCAATTACAATAAATTATTGCAATCCATTCAATAAGAAATACGCCACTGTATAAGATCAATTATAGACAAACTCTGCGTGTCTACGTTGGACATAACTTGCGTCAAAAGAATGTATTTTTTTCCGAGCATCTTAGTTTTTGCGCGCAAGAATACAAACTTGATAACTTTTCTAATGTGTTTTCCATCATTTATCGTTGAGAACAGGTTCGGCATCAAGCCATGAACTGAATATATAATAGCTTAGGCTGAACATTCCTAAGTGTACCATGGAAGCATTGGTAAATTGAAAACAAACGCGTTATTTTGTGTTTCCATGAAAGCTGATTAACCGAACAACCTCTACATTGGATGCAAAACAGTACAGGAGCCATGGCTAAAAATAAATGAGAAGGATTTAAAATGAGGAAATGCTGCCACAAAATATCAATTGCAATACAATATTTTTAATGCAAGAGAAAATCTCAAAAACTTACTAACTCGCAATCGCCTGCTCAAATGTAACTTACGCCAATGTACAGCTGGTTAAATGAACTGACAAGGAGAGAGACTGCTGCCAGAAACACTTGGAATTGAATTATAGAAATCTAGGATAAGTCATTTCCAAATTTTGGTTCTTGACAAATTTTAACCAGTGTAACATTGGCAAAACATTAAATAAAAATTTGCTCATGGCAAATTATTACTAACAAACAAATGTCTAC
The DNA here is from genome assembly GCA_030386875.1 of Morinoia aosen. Classification (NCBI taxonomy): domain Eukaryota; kingdom Metazoa; phylum Arthropoda; class Malacostraca; order Amphipoda; family Talitridae; genus Morinoia; species Morinoia aosen. The sequence goes on from CM059572.1 coordinate 37,395,180, forward strand.
CTTTGGGCAAAATATAGACACTGATCCGTAAGTAACTATCAACTTTGTACATAGAGGGAGAAAAGCGATTTCAAGCTGAAAAAGAAGTGAGAAAGTAAGACTATCAGTCCTCCAATTCATCCAGGAACTTTTCTTGCTTAACAGAGAATATTGAATATCCATAAATTGCTAATACACTTAGTCCTAGGAAGCTGCCCACCAGGTTATTTCGTCGGCGCATCAGTAGCAGTTTTGAAGCTCTCTTAGCATTCTGAAACAAAAGGATTATTAATAGTTTACGTCTATGACTAACAATATGCCAACACAGAAACACACAAAAGCAAAAATAAAAAAGTATGAACATGAATAATTATGAAAAATAATTTCTGCTAAGGAAGCTTTTTCCTGCAATAAATGATGCCCAGCACCCATTCATACTAGCTTGCATTAAGGAAATAACTCTAGGGGCCTGAGAGTATTGTTATGCGCCTCATTTTTAGACTTTCAAATTTTTTATCAGTCCACGCTCATTTTCAGAAACTGTGGTTCCAATAAATACTGCAACAATTTGGTTCATGAGTTTAAAAAGTTTTTAACCAAAGTGTGACTATTGTTCTTTCACTTTGACAAGATCAAAGTCTAAGACTCTAATGAATCATTACAAATAAAATATTAAACATTAAAATACTTAAAATTCAGGGTGGGCCATGAGAATATTTGGAGATCAATTTCCCCCACAATACATCTTAGAGCAATTTAAATCCTAAAAGATTCTGCGACCCTGTGAGCCTCAAGATGAACTTACAAGTAATAACAAGTAATGAGGAAGCCTAGAAATAATGCAATACTCGCTGCAAGTTTACTTTGGCCAAACAAAATTGAGGTCATGACATTTTCTGAGTAAAGACCTACAAACATAAGGTATAGTTGAATCTGAGCATCCTATATAGGTGTACATAAATGGATCAGCAAAAAGAGAGATCCTACTTTGTCATTTCTGCAAGAACAATCAGATAATCCAGGCAAGTACTGCATTTATAAAGCAAAATTATCCCCTGCATTAGCATATAGTTCAGTTTACAAGAATGTATGCAGAACACAGACTTGGTGTCAAGTTTTCTGGTAGATCAAAGGTATAAGAGTTGATGCAAAAAAATTCATAGCATCCAAGTACCATGAGTGTGTAGGAGACATGATTGCAAACCAACTTTCAGCAGCATAATAAACTATGAAACTTCTAGTTCACACAGAAGACAATAGACAAAAGCATTCATGTTTCTCTCAAAAAAGACAAAATCAAAAATATTCTTTTCAATAAAATGCATATGATTTGCAAAAAAATATTGACAAGAAATAATTCCAACTCAATTCTTTCAACACTGTTCAACCCACAGGATGAAATTTAATGCACTAGCTTCATAACACTTTTATAACAACTTACTTGTTCTTCAATAACTTGCATGTAACGTTTTTGAGTAGATGACAGCATCGGCATCTCCTTAGGATCAAGCTTGGGCATCTGTTCACCACCAGCGGATGACATGTTTGCAGCAAGGAAGCAAATATGTTTCTCTTTTGGAGAACTGAAATAAAAGAAAAGTATGAATGTTTTGTGCATCAACATGGTTGATAGGCAATATACAAATTCACTAACAATTTTCAAATAAACCTAACATAATGTGTAATGTTATGTTGGACTAAGCAGATCTACTATGGTTAATCATTGGTTTGCAATCACAAGCTAAAATTCAAAATAAGGACCATATCCTAGATTGGTTTCTAATAAAAAATTGTTCACATTAGAAGACAGCAACTTACCAAAATTATTTTAAAAATTTACATAATTTTTTTTTAATGAAGTGAGTTTACTATATCCTACATAGTTTATAAATGATTTGACTTTGCATGGGAATTTTTCCCTTCATAACATATTTTGAGAACAGCAGGAACAAAATATATATCAAGTAATATACATTGGCATGTAAGTTCAGTTTACAAGGCTGTACGCAGAACCAGGATTCAGTGTCAAATTCTGTGACAGATCAAAAGTATGGGTATTGATGGAAAAAAGTGATTCAAATGATTTTTAGAGTTGAAGTTAAGCTCTAGTGATTAACTCATAATTGAGCTACAGCATTCAGCTTGTCTGGTCAAATGCAGCAAAATATACATTTAGTTGCAGATTTTTGAGTCTCTGGATTAATTTATTAATGTTGCAAGATGACTTAGATCGTTTTCATCATTAAAAATTATACTGGATACTCATTTATTGCTAAAAATGACTTCACTTCATAATACACCAACAAACAAAACTCTGGACCTTCTCAAACATATGCATCAAACTGAGTTTTATTTTAAACTAACAAATAAAATACATTCATAGAAGTTGATTTTCAATACTGACAGAAATGCTTCATTTTTAAACTAAATCAGGGATGCTGAGGCACAACTTGATAAGCATCTAATCTCTTTTCAATTTTTTAAAAACATTCTACACTTATTTCCTCTTAAATGATAACAGTAGAAAACATATGATACAACTAATAGATGCAAGTTCCTCAGCGGATAATCTGTGGTAAAAAAAGTCTGAAATGCCTTAACTTTTTATAAGACTTCAATATTCATTAACTAAGCTTCAAGTGATGAAGACCTGCTTAGAGATTCAGAATAGAAATCCTTTCAAGATATATAACTTACTTAACATGTATTAGATTAAGTGAGCACCATACCAATCTCTCAGTCAAGTATTTGCATCAATAATACTCAACTTTATTTTTTATTATATCTGCTGAATTCTTTATTGGCAGCTATAGGATAGATATAATCAGAACTAAGCATGGTCAATATCGAGTTTCGTAAATCTGAAGGATATGTCAGTTATCGATTTTGTAAATTTCGATGCGTTAGCATAATTAATTAGATCAAAATAAACAAGTTTTCTTCTATGCACTTTTCGTCTCAAATGAGTATTTTATTATTTATAGCGGTAAATGACTTACCGCAACTCCAGTGTTCGAAGCGGTAAGAAATTCAAGGAGCACGTCGGACAGCAACACTGCAATGCGCACTCACTTCCAGCGCGATCGTCATCAAAGACGAAACCAAACCTACCGCTATACCTCGTTAAATACTCATTTGACGAAAAAAGTGTATAGAAGAAAAGTTGTTTATTTCGATGTTATTACCATGTTTCAAGCAACAAAAATTCGAAAATCGATGAGTAGCTGTTTATTTGAGCGCATTCGTCATCAGAGACGAAACTAAACTTACCGCTATAAATCGTAAAATACTCATTTGAGACGGAAAGTGCATAGAAGAAAACGGTAAATCTGAAGGATATGTCAGTTATCGATTTTGTAAATTTTGATGCCTTAACATAGTTAATAAGATTGAAATAAACAAGTTTTCTTCTATGCACTTTCCGTCTCAAATGAGTATTTTATTAGTTATAGCGGTAAATGACTTACCGCAACTCCAGTGTTTGAAGCGGCAGTTATTCAAGGAGCACGTCGGATAGCAACACTGCAAAGCGCACTCGCTTCCTGCGCGATCGTCATCAAAGACAAAACCAAACCTACCGCTATACCTCGATAAATACTCATTTGACGAAAAAAGTGTATAGAAGAAAAGTTGTTTATTTCGATGTTATTACCATGATTCTAGCAACAAAAATTCTAAAATCGATAAGTAGCTGTTTATTCGAGCGCATTCGTCATCAAAGACGAAACTAATCTTACCTCTATAAATCGTAAAATACTCATTTGAAACGGAAAGTGCATAGAAGAAAACTTGTTTATTTTGATTCAATTAATTAGGTTCAGGCACCAAAAAGTGGAAAATCGATA